>BCIM01000002.1:27368-627368 GCA_039545315.1 Kondoa malvinella | reverse complement strand
GGGCTAAACTTGCACGCCCTCGTCTGCATGTGCAAATTCCCTCGCGCGCCATTATCCTTACATTCCTGACTCGGGCATTCAGTCAAAGGTAAGATTTGCTTGTCTTCGACATCTTGAAAGATTTCTCCACCACAGGTATCACATGAGAAAGCATTGACGAGAAGTAATGGTTTGACTTCAGAAACGCGGGTGACGATGCCTCGGACTGAAATGAGTTTCCCGCAATGCGAGCCGCGAACTTGTCGAACAGCGAGGACTTGGTCGTCTCGTGAGTTTTCGTCTGGGCGAAGACAGCGGAAATATAGGTTGCTGCGATGTTATTTAGCAAAACCAAGGGCAAAGACAGATCAAGACTGACTATCTACGCGTCAAATTAGGTGGAAACGTGACGAGACCTTCTTCTTCATTCTGAGCGTTCTTCTCTTTCCGCTGGTGCATAATGACATCGAGCACGTCGTCTTTGGAAGTCAGGTCTTTTGTAGGTGCAGGCATTTTCGTGTCTATCACGCTGGAGAAGAGGTCTACGTATCGTTTTGCATTGTTCTTGATGTTGGCTACCAGGTCGGTTGCTGTGTCTTGGTACTACACCGAAAGGATGAGCAACAGCTAGAAATGGCTAGCGGAGACGACTGACAGCTTTGATATCTTCAAGATCAATCACCAGCCGCTCTTGATCTCTGTTCGCTATCCGTTGCTATTCATACACTCTGTTACTGAGAAAACGCCTTGAAGACCGTTGACGCTCACCAGCTGATCTTTATACTTTAACTTCTCGCCCTGTTGCTGGTCCAAATCCATCATGTCCAGGTCCATCTCATCGCCTACATCATCGTCCTCGTTGAAATCTACCGCGGCGCCTCTGCGGTTCCGTTCGACTGCACGAAACTTGTCCAAAAACTGCTCTCCCATGTCAGTCTGACGCTCTCGTCTAGGCATCTAAAGACGGACTTCTCCTATTTTCTCGCGCTCCTCACTGTGCCAGAGCGTCAGTAGAGAGCTTGTAAAGTGCATTGAGCGGGATTATTTACTCGTAATTGATGTTGAGCTGCGCGACAGGCAGAGCCATAGTAGCTGGTATAAGTCAAAAAGAGTGTTAGGGTGGGCTGCAATAGAGAAAATAGTGCAAGTCGCGTTGCTTGAGTCGTTGCTCAAGAAAACATGCAAGGAGACGCGTCCAAAAGAGGCAGAGAGGCGGTTGGACCTGTGCGACCGGCTCTGCTGCTGTTGCCATGTCCCTACACAATCTCACTGCCAGCAATGAGGAGCGGGAACGCATTGAGTGCGTGTACTGACCGTCAGCCATTGCAGTACGGTACGGACGACAAGTGCGTTGCAAAGGGCAGATACCATGTACGCAGCTGCTCTTGCGAGACGTGTCCAGTCTGGCAGGTAGACTGGCAGGTCTATAGAAGCTACCCACGTCGGGGATGCAGATCTGAGGAATCGTCAGCTTGCGGTCTTGAAATCGCTCGAACAGTTTGGAGAGTTTGCCTGGCTAGGTCCGCAATCGTCTGGAGTACCGCTGCAGATGATTGCTAGTAAGTCACCAGAGCAAACCAACCAATACCTCTGGCCAGAGCTGAAGCTTCGACAGGAGCGACAATCATTTACTCGCCGCCTCAAGCACTGAAAGAGCGTATAGCCGACGTCGAGGAAGCCTTCTCAAGTCAGAATCCTGCCGAAAGCTTAGAAGCCTTGTCTCGTCTGTGTGCCGCTGTGATCACGGCCAGTGTGCTTCCTTGTTTCTTGGACTGGGAATCACATTCATGCTAGACAGTGAAAGCCGCAGCAAACAAGACACCAGCCCTTAGCTCGCACCCTAGCCGAGCGCAAGAATCGGAAGATGCTACTGCAGACATTGATTATGCTCAGTCTGCATTGGTTGACTCGGTGAGCCTTTTGGCGACCATTGCGTACTTTCTGATGGTATCCTTGCGTGACTCATAGCTTTATCTACGACATGGCTACGTATGCGCGGTATCTGGCGATATGAGTAGACAAGCGGACATAGATCTTCGCCGTCAGCACAAAGGACCAGCCTCTGCCGAGACAGACGCTGCCCACATTATGCCTTTTATGATGAACTCTTCAATGTCCGGACCGAAAGTTCGTTCGGTCTGCCTTCGGTCGTGCTCAATGCTGACAGATTCTGCCTCTTTTCATAGCAAAATCAAGAGATCGATATCTACGCGATTCTCAATATGTTGTATCGACATCCTGATTTCCGTATCGATGAGTACCTGAAAGGTTCGAACATTAATCGACCTGAAGATGCCCTACTGCTGCGCGCAGACCTGCATCGCGCATTTGGGGGCTTGAGGTTAACTTTTGAGCATATCGAGGTGCGTTCACACAGTGCTATCTGATCTCAGCACCTCGTGCTGACATTCTGCAGGGAGATCTGTTCACAATCCGTCCATCTGAGCATGCAGCTCCTTTCGGTTTGATGGAGTTGTATGGCGACACCCAAGTCTGTCTATCCAGCAATGCGGGCGTGCCAGGTCCATCAGACGATCTTTTGGCTGTCCACTATGCATGCGCTCGGATTGCCAGTGCTTCCGGAATGGTCGAAGTGATTGACAGCTGGCATGATGACATACGACAGATTGACGGACTCGCTGCGGAGGGTGATGGAGACTTACTCGCGAAGGCAATATGGAGTACAGGATTAGCCGAGTGCTAATGTTGATGGCAGCATGGGTTTTAGAAAAGAAGCAGGAGATGCGAGGTCATCATCGTTGCAAGATGTATGGGATGTCCTATAGGCAAGATGGCTCGATGCTATTAGTTCGATGCTTTCCCAGCGGCATGCAGACGGACATCAGGAGTCGATGGGCCAAGTCCGAGCGAAGGAATAAAGAAGCGAAGAAGTTTCCATGACGTCGGACAGACAGACTAGCACAAAAAGTCTACAGCAGCAGAATATTCAAGCCAAGGGAAAGAGAAGAAGCAGGCAGAGTTATAGCTTCGATGATCGTTTCATTCGCCATCACAGAAGCTGTCTTCCATGCAATAATATGTTTTGTTCACAATGTTCACTTCAACGCCTTGCATTGATTTTTATGCCTCTTCCAGTCCGCTGACTGACATTCCTGCCAAATAAAGGTCAGCCTCGCTTGCACAGTCAGTAGCTCGACCTACCGGAGAATCATATCGCGCAACCTGACATCTCGAGCACCTCTTTGACAGTTCTGCCTGCTTGTAGCCTTCAGAAATGACTTCCCAATCTGTCGGTTTCGGTTTCTTTGCTCTTTGAGCGCATTGAGCGTATGCGCAGCCGAACTCCCAAGGCACTCTTTGGTCTTCCGGCGGCATAAGTCGGTGACAGCCAATGTTCTGCCAAATTGTTAGCGCGTTCAGAAGTGGAAAGGACAACTTACTAATAATGCACCAGACCATTGCCTCAATACGAATCCAGCCATTTCGTTCTGCGCAGGCAGTTTGTCTTCCCTTTTGGGCTTCTTGCTGCCGAGTTGTCGCTCCATCTCTTCAACTGAAACATTATAGGACTCAGACCAGCGATATTGCATCAAATTCGGTACGCACTCTCCTTCCTCCTTGACAGGGTATCCAATCCGTGTGAATATAAAGTCTTCATTCGTCCTCGCATCAAAGAGTCTACGCTCTTAAACTGCTTGGCGGCCAATTGCAACACGCCCAAGTCGAAAGGTATCCGACATCCATAGGTGTGACAGTTTGCAATATGATTTATGGAAGAGCATCAATTGACAGCGGCCGTAACAAAGGATTTGTCTGTCTTCCACCTTGATCCATCGTCATATACAGAAGGAGCAGCTAGACAGATTTCATCACAAGCTCTGGCGCTCAATTGCACGACACCAGCTTCTATAGTCCAACGGAAGGCTTCAAGAGGGTCAGGAGCGAGGATTTGAGCAGAGTTGATCAGTTCGAAAGCATGGTATAGGACTTCACAGCGAATCTGATCGGCTTCTTTGCGTTTCGCTTGTTTCCCTCGAGATGTCTTGTTCGGCCTAGGTGTATCATCCATGCACCAACTCTGACTGCTTCCGTATAGCAACTGCCTGCAAACCGGTCAGAGCTGTTACATCTTGACAGCCCAGCACACCTTTCAGCAGCAGCTACGACATCGCAGAACCATTGCTTCGATTTCGGTCTCACTAGCTCCCCGCGGCCCTTAGCCTCTTTGCCAGAAATGATGCTGTCACTCGTCGGCGGCTTCCTTGTTCAACGCGGCCAATTCGTCTTCGAGCGCACACAACAAGTCTTCATCCAGAATGCTACGGTCTGCTATACGTGCAGCAGGTGATTTCGTAGCCATAGCTAAGGAGCGCGATATCTTGGTATCGTGGATTTCAGTCAACACTGGCATGTTGATTCGGAATGCCATTAGACACACTGAGCCCAGTGGTCATTCGGCTGCTCCCCAAGGGTCAAAAGCATGCATGCCGCTGCAAGACCAACACATGCAAGCTATACAGAATCGCATGGCCTTTGACAGCTCAGAACCATCGGTTGTCTATTCTCCGAACTTCATTCAAGAATACGAAAGTGTGCAGCCTCAAGCATACAGATGGTCATAGCTGTCCCAGCATACTCTCCTTATGCTAAACTTTTGCTGAATCTTATCGAGCTTCCTTCTCTGCCTTAATGCTCGAGCTTCCGTCCGCTTTATGCCTTGTCTGTCAGCTATACCTGAAGCGGAGTACCTGCTCGACAGCGATCATCCATCGGGCAGCATGATTATACGACTAGACAGAACGGGCAATGCTCTGTTTCCCTTTGTCTTGACCTGTCAACGCCGCTCGCTCGTTCGCCCTTCTCTTTTTCCTAACCGTATCGACTATCCTCTCTCTCTCTCTCTTTTTTTTTCTTCTTCTGGATATCCATCGAAAACCTCTGACTATGTCTCGTAATCCTCCCAATAACTTGTCCTATGCGCCTCCCACTGGCGCAACAGGCAATCAACAACAGGTTCGCTGTTCTTCTGACGGACTCGCGGAAAGCTCATATGATCGTAGCGACCCAATGCATTGCCCGCGACCTATCAGCAACACCCTCAGCAGCACCCTCAGCCTCAGCAATACCCTCAGCCACAACATCCGTATCCGCAGTCCTTCAGCCAACAACGACTCAACGACTCAACATGCAGCTAGGTCCTGGTCTCAATCTTCCACAGTACGCTCAGCCTCCACCACCAATGCAACAATACTATCCACATCACCCGCAATTATCTCCCTATCCAGTTCAACTCCAGCCATCGCCATACCATCTACAGCCTACGCAATTGCCTTTTCACCCAGCTAACGTCCAGCAGCCTCAGCGTCCTGCGAATATTGCTATCAGCGCCCGGCCCATAGGCGGCAATAATAACCAGGCTCATGGCACGGAGCATCCTCTCTATGTAAGTGAAGCTGTTGACATGTCTTCACTACAAAAAGACTAGATATGTCGCACGCTACAGGAAGTCCTTCCAGACCTTCCGGCTGGTTCGCGTTGCCCGGACCGCAATATGCAGCGTAATGATGTTCTGCGCAAGGGAGGCATAGACCAAACGGTTGTAAGCCATACCCAGACACCATTCGTAATTTTACTTATGCATATCAAGCAGCGATGCATCGAATGCCACGGAACAGATTTTGACCGTACTGGACTTCTCAGTGCATGACGAGAGGCTGATGCTTTAGTAGATACTCTGGCTCAAGCCGTCAGAGTGGCCAAGAATGTCGGCGGTGGACACTACTACTGCAAATGGTCACACTGCAAAGAAGGCCATACCCCTATGGAGCTCACTGATATAAGCTAAGAAGCACGAATCAGCGTCGTGATGAGCATTCTGACCGCTCTACAGTTTGAAAGTCACTTTTTGAAGCAGCACACGATGTATCGCCTGTTTTGTCACAATGCATATTGCCAGACTTCCTCATACTTAAGGAAAAACGTGCGCTGTCTGTTCTCGCTCTGGAATTCCGCTCATCGAATGATCATACAGCTTTTAGGACATCAGAAAACTAAGCATGGCAAGCAACCCGACAGTCACAGCAACCAGACGGCTATAGGACAGAGCGCCTTCAGTGTAAGATTCGCGAATCGCATCTTCCCATAAATTGCTGAGACCAGTCGCGTTATGACATCAGCCTGCTACCCACACTGAAGCTAGGACGATTTGCCCAGATCGCCAGATGCAACAGAGAGATGCCTCCGGTTGTCGCACAAGCGGCCATCGGGTTCCAATGGTCGTAAGCACCGAGTAGAGCTGTTGTCCAACAACTCACAGATGCCTTATAGAGATGCATTGATTGCCACCAGACGCAATACCAAGGTAAAAGGGACCTTGCGAAAATATAGCAGAACTGTTCTGATGCTCGCCGTAGGTGCATTGAGAGAGGCTGCAGAGCAGGCGAAACATTCGAACGGGTATTATTGCCATTCACACGATTGCGAAGACAGCGACTGTCTGCCAAGTCTGGCCAAGGTACGCAAGAATAAAATTGGCTCCCTGCTTCCAGAGGTCTGATAGCTGACAGTTCGAGGAGCACTTCACGCTGTACCACACTATGTACCGATATTTCTGTCATCATGATCATGCAAGCACCTCGCCGTGTGCGATGTCTACATATCTTTTTAAGCATGTGAGTGTATCCGGTTGGCAGCCGCAGTCACTCAATTTGGTTCTTCATCTAGCTTGAAATACACGAAAAAACCGCACACGAAAGACACCACACGATATGTCCGGAGAGTCGCTAAGTAAAAAAAGGAATTGAGAGGGTCTAATGCTACGCAGGCTGTTATCGCGAAGGAGCTCGAAGCGCATGGGTGGTGCGACAAGATAATGGCCGAATGAGACGTATGAGCCTCTCAACCATTCAACCAATAGTTCTTCCTATCAGACTTTTAATGTAGTACTATTTCACATCTTCCACTTGCTCAGCCGGAACATCCTGCTCTGCTCCCGTCCGAGAAAGCTCTACATCTTCACCTGTCAATGGTATATCCACCCTCGTAAGCCTTTCCAGACTCTGCCGCCTCTTTGCAAACTCTCCGTCAGTCTCCAGCGCCCTCGACATCCAGCCACCCCGCAGTCCAACATCAATGACTGTTTCTACTAGATTGGAGATGTTATCGCTTCGCTGGGTGTCTTCCGCTATTCGACTGTTGACTAATGAGCAGGGTGCAGTAAAGTTGAGGGAGTGGCTTACGCTTGCTGTTCAGCTTGATACGTGTCGACTTGTTGCCTGCTTCATCTTCAGCTTATGAGCCGCCGCAAAAGCAAAATAGCAAACCGTAAAGCATCTATCTGCGCTGTCAGCTCATCGAACTTGTCATCTACCGAATCCCTTCGATTCGCAGTCTTCATTCGCCCTCGTATTGTCTCCGCCAGTACTGCATGCCATCAGCTTAGACCGGCATAGACACGTGACAGCTCACTCAGAGAAACAGCTACACTAAACAAAAACGCTTCCGAGATGAATGTAGCGCCTTGATCTACTGCTCTGCTTTATCTGAGCTTCATCTTAAAAGGAAAGAAAGCGATTCACTTGGCATCATTGAGAGGTCGAATGTTTTTAGGTGATTCTCCTGCGAGATTGACCCTCATCTAGGTGTACTTTGAGCGAAATAGGAGTAAGGGTAAAGAAAACATACCCTTATATCGGTTCTATGGAGGAATTGAGCCAGACTGATAGCTGCGAAGCGCGATTATCAGCATTAGCCAACCTCGCTCGAAGATAAACCTACTCCATTCTCTGAATCTCGGGTGTTCCTGCAAGAAGGATCAGACGAATAGGATGCAAGCAAAAGGAAGACGTACTTTCGCCCTAGACTTGAGAACACTAGATATCGGTTTGGCCAAAGTTCGAACCTGCATTACGACGGCATAAGATTGGCTATACAGGGAGGCAAGAAAGGCAGCATACGAATAAAGAGCCTATCTTTACCGAAGCCATTGCTACTTATCAAAGGCGAAAGAGGTAGAGATGATGTGAGAAGCGGCCGAGCGTGCACGCAAGTCAAGGAAACAATAACAACCGGAGTGGAAACAAAGAGAGCAGATGCCTGCACAGGGAGGATATATAGCAACAGACAACAGCCAGACCAGACGAACGAGCTTAGAAGAAGTGCAAACAATGCATTTGCGCGTCACCGTCAGACCGCCACGACCCGAGTCGCGGAACTGAGCAATAGAGCGGCACAGCACACAAAAAGAGAGAAGAGCTGTTCAACATGTCTACGGAATACCCTTCCCTCCTGAGATCGGTGAGCGAGAACTGTCGAAATGCACGGATAGCGTTCTGAATCGCCCTCGCGGGTCTACAGGAGCAAATGTCGCTCGTTCAGCTGTACTGCCCAACTGAAGTAGCTCATGCGACAGTTCAAGAGTTGGCAGACATGAAGCGTATCGAGTTTAAAGATTTGAATGCCGAAGTCAACCCCTTCCAAAGAACTTTCGGTCTGTCTCCCTTTACCGCTCTACTCATTAGGCCGTGGTGCTCACATGCACTGGCAGTTGGAGAGACTCGACGATTGGACGAATGCGAGCGTCGACTCAATTTCCTCACTTCGAAAATTGAAGACAACGAAATCACCATTAGGCCTTTTTCAGAAACGCAATACCTACTCGAAGGTCGCACAGGACCACAAATGATCAGCGAGCTTGAACCCAAACTGGCAGAGCACGAAGAACGCATTGGTCAAATGACTATCTCGTATGAAACCCTCATGAGGCGCATGAGCGAATTAGAAGAAGCACGTCATGTCCTACGCGAGACTGCTACCTTCTTCAACCAGGCTTCTACCGATTCCAGGTTCGAAGATGTTCGCAACAGCATGGATGAGGCCAATGCACCTTTGCTTGAAAACGCAATGGAGCATGGTAGATCTGGTACAGATGGTGCTACGGGCGGCTTTGAGCTGGAATTTGTCGCTGGTACCATCGAAAGAGCTCGCATGCCTACTTTCGAGCGCGTCTTGTGGCGTGTTCTCAGAGGCAACTTGTACATGAATTGGGGTGAGTGGAGAGCAGCTCGATGTCGTATTCATACTGACTGCGAGACACTGCACCGATCACAGCCGAGATTGAAGAACCCTTCACCGACCCATCCAAGCCAAAGAACGAAGGCGTCCGTAAGGCTGTCTTCATCATCTTTGCGCGTAAGTCCGACCTCGGCTCTGTTGACTACGTGCTAATCAATCCTATAGACGGCTCCGAGTTGTTGGACAAAATTCGCCGCATCTCAGAATCGCTCGGAGGCACGCTTTACCCTATTGACTCGTCAGCCGACAAGCGCAACACCGCCCTTCGCGAGATCAACGCCCGCATCGAAGACCTGCAAACAATTCTACACAACACCAGCACCACGCGCAAGACTGAGCTCGTTCGAATTGCAGAATCCATCTCTGCTTGGTGGGGTATCGTGCGCAAGGAAAAGATCATCTATGGCACGATGAACTGCTTTCAGTATGATGGTGGTCGCCGAACTTTGATTGCGGAAGCTTGGGTTCCGACTAGGGACATCACTGCTGTTCAATTGGCATTGCGTCGTGCTACTGTCAGTTTCATGTATACCTCCACAGGTTCGTGCTTACAAACAGATATAGGAATCCTCTGGTACTTCTGTTCCACCTATCCTGCACGAGATGCGCAACGGCAAAAACCCACCTACTTTCCACCGCACCAACAAGTTTACTTCTGCTTTCCAAGCTATCATCGACGCTTATGGTATCGCTTCATATGAGGAAATTAACCCTGGTCTATTCGCTACTATCACTTTGTCCGTCTTCGATCGCATAGATCAGCATTTTGCTGATTCTTGCGATCGTTTTGGACAGCCCATTCCTGTTCGCAGTCATGTTTGGTGATATTGGACATGGTTTCATTATGGCGCTTTCGGCTGCTGCGTTCATCATGATCGAAAAGAAATACCCTCGAGGATTCGGAGAAGAGGTTTGCTCGCTTTTCTCGTTTCAGAGTTAATTTGATGTGGGAAATTGCGGACGGATAGATCACGGACACGTTCTTCTTTGGACGATACATCATCTTGTTGATGGGCATCTTCGCTATGGTTTGTTTGATTTTCTCTTTGCTCTGTTCTGCAGCTTAGAGGCATCCGTCAAACAGTACACCGGCTTCATCTACAACGATATCTTCTCGCGTATGTGTCATTCGTGTCATTCCTAACCTAAGCTGATGAAGCTCGATCGTACTGCAGTCAACCTTACGCTTGCACCATCTCAATGGCAATGGCCAGACCACCAGTCTGGTGAAGCGGTCGATGCGGTCAGCAAAGGCGGTGTCTACCCCTTCGGTCTCGACCCAGCATGGCACGGCGCAGACAACTCTTTGATCTTTACCAACTCGCTCAAGATGAAGATGTCTATCATTCTTGGTGTCATGCACGTGCGTCCAGCATGAGCAAAACATCAAACGAAGCTCATCTTTGCTTCTCTTAATCACAGATGACCTTTGCTCTCTGCTTGAGCGTGCCTAATCATATCCACTTTGGACATAAACGGTTCATCATTGCGGAATGGTTGCCTCAGCTTCTGTTCTTGGAGTGTCTCTTCGGTATGTTGAATGAGCGCTCATGAGACTAGGCTAATGTACTTTCTCTGGTACGCAGGTTACTTGACTTTGATCATTATCTACAAATGGACTGTCGATTGGGAACACTCCGACATGTCACCGCCTAATCTGCTGTAAGCTCTTCCTGCGTCGCTCGATCCCAAGTACACGCTGACGGTCGTGTAGCAACACTTTGATCTTTATGGTTTTGCAACCAGGAGATGTCTCAGGCAATCAACTATACGCCGGTCAATCTTTCGTTCAAGTCGTCTTGCTCCTCACAGCTGGTGTCTGTGTGCCATGGATGCTCATGGCCAAGCCCTACATGCTATGGAGAGATCACCAGAAGATTGTCGCTCAAGGTTATCACAGTGTAGGCGGTGCTATGTCTGGAGATGAGTCCAGAGATGCGGACGAGGTGGAGAATGGCAACGGTAATGGTCACGAGATGGGCGAGGAAGAGGTTGGTTGCAAGAAGTCAGTTTCAGCTTTCATGCTGATTTTTTCCTTGTTCGAACAGAAGGAGGAAGGTTTCGACTTTGGCGACATTGCAGTCCATCAAATCATTCATACCATCGAGTTCTGCCTGGGCTGTATCTCAAACACTGCTTCCTACCTTCGTCTATGGGCTTTATCGTTGGCGCACGCCCAATTGTCTGAAGTGCTTTGGGGGATGTAAGTCACACATTGATGTACCGAAGCGCTGCTCACGAGGCTAATATCACAGGACTATCAAGAACACTTTCGAATATACTGGCCCTCTTGGCGTTGTGATTGTTTTCCTCGGCTTCGTATTCTGGTTTGTCCTCACTTTGGGCATCCTCATTACTATGGAAGGGTAAGTACCATGACCATGAGAAGTTGTGTACTGTTGCTGACATGTATCCACAGACTTTCGGCTTTCTTGCACGCTTTGAGAGTGAGTTTTATGTTCTCGATTTGCGGACGTCTATGCTAACATTCTTGTCTCAGCTTCACTGGGTGGAGAGCAATGGGAAACACTACGAGGGGGCGTTCTTTCTCTTTCCTTCCTTCCGGACAGAAAGCTGACGATCTTCTGCAGGTGCCGGAACGCAATTCATGCCGCTGAGCTTCGAAGGAATCGACGAGGGTTTCTGAAAGCCTTTACAACAAAGATTAGATTGCATTGACATTGATTGTGTTTGCCTTTAGGCAAAGAAGACATAGCTGTTACACATTACACCCAAAGAAAGCTAGCGACAAAAGTAGGATAGTGCTGCTCTGCAAAACTCCACGTGCAGCAGAATCCTGGCCAAAGATCCGCTTGTCCGACTCGTATGGAGGCATTGCATCGTCCTCTGGGCCAGTCGTCGTTTCAGCTTGGCTCGACTCGACAAGTGTTTCTTCGACTTCATCTTGGCTGCTGGTAACTTCAGAGGTGACTTGCTCTAAGCTGCTTATCTCCATGTCGCCGTAGCCACTCCATGTCTGCACTGCTTTCTTCTGACTGCAGAAGATTGTCAGGAACCGCAGAAGAAGAGTTTGCATGTAAACACTAACGAAGTGATTGTGACCAGACTACTGACCATCTTGTCGCTAGTGAGGACTAGAGTTTGCGGCGGCGGCGGCGGCGGTGGAGGCTGTGGTGTACTTGACGTACTGACGCTCGAGGAAGTCACTGAAGTAGTGATAGCCGTGGTAGCGTTCTGGTTGGTTTGATCATCCGGTTTCAGCTCTTCCTTTGGGCCATCTGGCTTCTGCCCCTGCCCATCTGATGCTTGTCCTTCATCCTTAGTCTCGCCAGCAACTGCACAACCTGCGATTGTGATCTGCTTGACAGCTACAAAACCGCTCACCGTTAGCAATGTCAGGGCAGAACGAGTACTGTGGCCTACACATTGTTGCCAACGCATCTGCCTTGAAGTTGTACTCGCCTAGCCAGCTCGATGCCGCATCTTGTCGCCATATAGCTAGATTAATGTGCATGGCGCCATCTCTGTATTGCAATGCTCAGAGATTCAAGTCAACATAGAAGCAGGACTATTTACCCTGGCCATTGCGCTGCGTCCCCTTTCGTCCAGGTGATATAAGGGTCTCCATCGACAAAGCCCTTCTCTTACATTAGCCAAGTAGAGGCCAAGGTATCAAGAGCTCACCTCCACGGTTGCCTCGGTATACGTCAGCTTGTACTCGTGCACTGGACATAAGTTAGTACTGGCCATACTTCATCTGCAATAGCTTACTTCCAGAACTATGGTCAAGACCGTCTATGATCACAATGTTCTTAGAGTCGACGCCCTTGGCTGCCGTCGCTTTTGGCGGGTTGAGCTTTATCTGAGGGCCGTTCTCAGAGGTTGCCCACTCTGAACCTTCCGGCTAGACACGATATCAGCTGGTAAGAGGTCGATATCAAGGAACTGACTGCTGTAGCCGGCATGATGGGTATTGCGTCTTGCATCTGTACGCCCTCAGGGAACGGTGCCCAGATAGGCGCCATTATGCCAGACGGGTTGTTTGCGACCAATTCCAGATCAATTTCGCCTCTGACTCCAACATGAGAAGATCTACGTCCGATACAGGAGCAGACTTACTGTCCTTGTTTAGGCCACAAGATCATGTCGGACATAACGCCCTCGCTGAAGAGGTGGTGAGTCCAATTTACAGATTGTAGCAAGGAACTCACTGATCTGACGCTTGCATCTGAACAGTAACTGTAACAGGATACGTATAGGTCTTCTTAGTCTGTATGCCCAGTGAAGCCGATTCTTTGTCTTTCTGAACATCCGTGAACTGGAAATATAAACCTCCGCCTCCCATAGGGGTAATCTCCCCATCGCCAGATACTTTCTCCCAGCTATTATAAGTATCAGTCAGATCTGGAATGATGAAGATGATCAAAGAAACGAACTTGGCATCCCATTTCCCATCGACGAACTTGTCGGTGTAGGCTTCTTCTTGGGTACATTCTAGTTTGGCAGCAATTGCTGTTCCGATGATGACGAAGAAGAGGGCGAGGTTGAAGAAGGATGGTCTCATGATGGTTCGACGCAGTAGAAGACCGAAGCTCAATTCGACGAGAACTCTTGGAAGAGAAACAAAGGGGGGAAAACGCGGCCGAGCGCATCCTTGACTTCTATATCTTGAAGTCCTTTCCGGTTGAAGAGGTGTGGCCGCGTTGTAAGGCTACACGCGAAAGACCAATGCAACCTATCGGAAAGAATTCAGCACAGCCAATAGCGAGACTTGCTACTCACATCAAGCAGCCAGTACCGCTCTTCCCTGCTCATCGAACCATATCAATTTACACCCTCTAAACCAATACCCATCCTTCCTGACCGTAAAGCAATCCATCAAAGCTCTGACTTTCAACGCCACTAGTGCATCACACCAAACTCTCACATGATCACCTTCATCCCCTACTTCTTCTTCATAGACGCATTCAGCCGATACTGCGCCTAAAAGACCATCTTTGGCTAATTTGCACAAAGCTTTCCAAAGCGCTTTCAAACGATCTGTAGTCCAAATCAATGATGCTGGTGTGGTAGAAGGAGCGTCTGTATCCCAAGTAGCTGCTGAACTGTGTTTATGATCTGTTGAAGAGGGCGGAGTGGTCACCGGGATAAACCAAAAGCCTCGAGCTGAAGGTGAGAGATCTGGTTTACTGAATTGATGCCTGATCTTAGAAGGTGGTAAAGGAACTGTTGAGGGTGGTGGGAGTGGATGGGGAGGAGGCGGCGTTGTTTGAGGCTGCACATCGCGGGCCCTCGTCAGCTATTGTTCGCGCAGATAAGGCGCAGAGATGACTGACAGGCGGTATACGATGAGCGAGCATACCTTTGCCTAATTCGTATCCAGCTCGCAGCGCATCGTCTACAGCTGCGTCTGAAGTATTGCTCACCCTTTGCCTTTTGGCAAGCGGCAGCATCGGTTCAGACGGACCAGGAGGTTCAGAAGGAGGTGAAACATGCATAGAAGGGATAGTAGCACGTTTTTCGAGCTTCTTTTTCTCCGAAGCAGCTTTCGAACGAACTCCCGCAACGAGTTCAGGCAAGAATTGCTCGAACGATGCATACAGGTTCTTGTGTGCTGGGAAAGGTTGCATATCTCGGAGCAGAGGAGGAGGATCGACGCGCTTCGGGTGCCTCTTTAGCCAATCGAGTACATTCGAGCGAGACAGCCTGTCTGCCTTGACGGGTGAAGGCGCGAGATGTTGCGCTCTGACAATAGTTGTCGGAGACTCTGTATCTCTTTTTAGTAGATACATAAGAGGACACAGCAGACAGACCTTGAGCGGGAAAGTCGACTTCATCCGTGATGACACGCCGATTTGGTGCTTGTAAAGACACGAGGAGCTTTTCGGCAGCTGCAGCATGCACAGAGATATCTTGCACAGGTCCAGCCTTGTTGATGTAGAGTGTGTAGGTGCTCATTGCCTCGCTATCGTAGCGAGCGAGATTTCCGAGAGACGAGGATCTGCGGCGGTTGCGGGCAACCCAGAGCACAAAGGGTATCTTGCAGGACTCAGAGTAGTCTGCTACGAGCTATAGCAGCAGCTTAAGCGGCGGGCCTTATGACATGAATGGCTACAAGTCAACAATCGTCGCTTGTTCAGCATCCGCGAGTCGACGTGTCTGTCCTTTTGCGCTCTTTGCCTGCTCAGCGTCCATCTGCAGCTGAGAACAGCGACTTAAGCCCAGTCAAATTACGCGTCGTCTAGAAATTTCGACTCTTAGCATGACTGAAGCTGCTACACGTCGAAGCGGACGAGCGCGCAAGGGCGTTGTCAAATTCTCTGAAGATGTGTATTCTGGCAACAAAAAGACTACAATAGGCGACGAAGTGGATCCTGATGTCGAGGGAGATGAACCAGAAGAGGCAGACGACGCTGAAGTCGACGAACTCGACGAATCAGAGGGCGAAGAGTTCCAAGCGCCTAAAGCTGCGAAAGCCAAAGGCAAGAAAGTACCTGCAAAGAAAAGAGCTGCTCCTAAAACGTCGAGGAAACGCAAAGCTGCTGCTCTCGACGATGACTCTCGAGCCAGTGAAGGGGTTGAAGTACCAGAGAACGAACCTCTGCTCAAGGGCGAGTACGCTATTGCCCGTGACAACGCTCTCTTCGAAGCTGTTCGACATTCTGAGACTGCTCTTGAACTTACTGTCGACGAATGGATCGAAGCGTATCAAGCGAATGGCAATGATAGCGAAGAAGCCAAAGGCGAACCTCTTGCCGAGTTAATCAACTTTGTCATCAGGGTAAGTTTGAACCTTAACATCAGTCAATGCCTGAGCATGAGTCTGGGCAGTGTTGTGGCTGCAATGCGTCAATCGATAAGCATGAAGTACTGGACGTCGACAACGTGATGGACAAGCTCATCGAGATTCAAGATGACTTCCAGAAGGTCCCTTCTATCTCTTCTCTTTGACTTCTCTTGCTTATCTTGAACTTCAGGTCGCCGCTCGCGCTTATCCACTCATCGCATCTTCCAAAGCGCTCAAAGCATTCCGCAAATCTCTCACAGAATTCATTACCCGCCTCACAGACAATACAAACACTTCAGGCATCCTTTATGACGAGCATTTCTGTGAAATCTTTCAATCCTGGCTTGTCGCTGCTACTTCGTCCAAATTACGTTCTTTCCGTCATACCACTACTGTAGTTGTTTTGGAATTCATCACTGCTTTGTGTGGAGTCGCAACAGAGGTGGATAAAGAGTTTGGCAGCGTGTCGAGGCAAAGAGATGCAGAGGCGAAAAAGACGAGAAAGGATAAGAGCAGGTTGCAAACGCTTGAAGCGAAAGTCAAGGACACGCATGAGAAGAAGGTCATTCTCGAAGGCTACTTTAAGGACCTGCTTGATGGGTGAGTGGGACATTGATCGAGACTTCGGTCTCTTTTTCACTTGTTTCGTCTCACAGCGTATTCATCCACCGCTACCGCGACGCAGAACCAGCTATCAGAAGCGAATGCATTCGAGCACTTGGTCTGTGGATGAAGAAGCACCCTGACCACTTCCTTGAAGGCAATCATCTGCGCTATGTTGGTTGGGTATTGACCGATGTGGTGAGTGGGACTATCTCCCGTGCTTGATGATGTTGATTCGATAACCTTTGGCAGAACAAAGAAGCTCGCCTTGAAGCCATCAAATCACTGCATTCTCTCTACAGCAAAGCAGACTACATTGGCACGCTACAACACTTTACCGAGCGCTTCAAAGCCCGCTTCGTTGAGATGGCCTGCTCAGAGCCCGATCTCAACGTTCGGAAAGCCGCGCTGTCTGTACTTGAGCTAGTTGACAAACACGGTTTGCTGGAAGAAGATCAAAGAGCCGATATAGCCAAGCTACTGTTCCATGTCGATCCTAAAATACGAGCTGCTGCTGCGCCTTTTTTCGTGTCTATCGTCGAGGAGGATCTAGAAGAGCGAGTCGGCGAAGGTGCAGCTGGTGGACCGAAAGATTCAGATCTAGCTCGAGCAAGATTATGGTACAAGAGTTTTGCGTCTGCTCTAGTCAAATTCGGCCAAGCTACTGCGCCGGAAGATGTCGAAGAAGATTCACAAGACTCGCAATCGTCCAGCAAGAAAGTCGCCGACGTTGCAGAAGCTTCTCTGAGGGAAGTGCACCATGGTCGTGCGGGTCTTGCTTTGCAAGCGTTGTGGGACGAAGCAGAATCCGCGCAACAATGGCCAGTGCTCGTCGACTACCTTTTATTGGATCACTCGGAAGACGCGGAGCAGCCAGCTCCAGCCTCGCAGGGTCCCTCAAGTCCTGGGAAAAGGGGAAGGAAGACTCTGGGCGAGAATGAGATGGGTGAAGGTCATCGACTGGAAGAGGCTGAAGAGACGCTTTTGGTGGAAGTTCTTGCTGCCTCCCTCGAGCGTGTCAGAGAAGACGCTTTGGCTAGCAGTAAAGTGAGCTCCCTTCAATTCTCCTTTCGATCACTCTGATCATAGCAGGACGAGGACGAAGATCATGAAGATATCTCGGAGCTTACCAGATCGATGATGAAGAACCTTCCACGCTTCTTTACCAAGTATTCCACCGATCCGAGTCGACTTTCCGACATTTTGCGCATCCCGCGAGTGATCAATTTGGACCTCTATCTGGAAATGCGGATGCTTACTGTGAGATGTTCCATCTCTGGCCTAGTTTAGTGCTTACGCCGCTTCACAGGCATACGAAGCGCTCTGGGACCACATCTCCAAGCACTTCGTCAAACACAGCGACCATACTGTCCTTGTTCGATCAATCTCAGCCATTCAAAGTCTTCTGGGTTGTGCTTCTCTCAGCGAAGCAAACAACAACAAATTTGCTGCTTTTGTGTCTAGCATGATGTCCTCTATCCGAGACTCGGTCGCTGGCAAGGAGATCGAAGTTTGCTCATTCAGTGAAGAGGAGCTCGCTCATCTGTCCGCCTGGATGACACGCCTCAGCATGCTCATCGAGGTGGTCGACGTTGTGCCGCAGATGGATGATACTCAAGGGATGAAGCAAACGAGTGTCTCCGTGATTATTGATGCTTTGGCAGATCGTGGGCGATTAGGCGATTTGGTGGAAGAGAAGGTGTGTCCCGCACAGCTTGTGATATCTTTCAAGTACTGACACCATTCGTAGATGATCACTCATACACTCAATATTCTGCTCTTCCACTCCATGCGCTCCGCGAACCATCTCAGAATGTCCGAAGAAGATCCGTCTGATGACAAAATTGCAACATATGTCCAGACCAGAGCCAGTATGTTGGAGAAGCTGACCGACTACGCCGTTGGGACCCAGTCTATGGCTTGCGAAGAAGTCAAGCGGGCTGTAAGTATTTTTTCCTGCCGCTGTTTCGTTGACTGAGCCGCGCGGTGAACAGTCTTTCAGCAAGCTTGTCATGGTCTACACCTTCTCTTCACAGATTGGACAGCCGCCAAGCACCGGAGAAAGGAGGCTCGACAAGCTGGCGTCGCTCCGCTTGCAGATGGATGACGAATTGCAGTCCAGATGTGCTGGCTTTGTCGAAGCGGAGATCGAACGCCATTCCGCAAGAGTCAGCGACAAGAAGGTGGAAACTGACCGCGATAACGGGTCTGGCTCAGATACCGCAGATTCGGACGAGGAACAGGCTACCAACACGAAGGGTAAAGAAACAGCGCGCACCCAGAAGGCGATAGACTCGCAAGGAGGTGCGTTGGCAACCTATTCCGCTTTATCGTCAAGACTGAAGCGTAAAGTGTCGCAGCAGATGACAAGCCTCGTGCTATGCAAAGTCTTGCTGCGGACTACGCATTCCACAATGTTCTGGCTACCTTTGTGCGGTCGATCACCATGAACATAATCGACATCCGTCATGCAACGATAGTTCTTGCTCACTATGGCCGATTCGGTCCCTTTTTCGATAACTGTGCAAAGGTCCTCACCGAATCACTGAAGGACGAAGGCTTGTATGGCGAAAACACCGTCGCTACAACTTCTGTCGTTGTCGACACTTTACGAGAGGTAAGGGCTCTCTATTAGCTTACGCGCTCCGCTCAAGCTCCCGTAGGTCATGGACATGGCTACAACCAACGTTCAAGACGAAGAGAGCGTGCAGGTCATGTCCCGTCTTTTGCTTTCTTGCATCACAGTACGCGGTCCGAGACTTTCCATCGCCAAACGACTGCCGGGCGAATACGCTGTCAAGCTTCATAGCGACCTCATCGACTATACTCTAAGCAAATACCTCACGCTAAAAGAGCAAAACAAGGTTCCCGAGCGCAATATGGTGATTACCATGTTCAAGGCGCTCACGACACTTTCACTCGTCCTTGAAGCTCAAGACGCTTTGAAGATGTATGCTGTTCTAATCCTCGTACATTCAGTTGCTGATAGTCTTATAGTCAAACTCATCTAGATCAAGCGCTGGAAAGCAAAGATATCACTATCGCAACAGCATCCAAAATTTGGGATCCGGAACGTGCATATGTCAAGCGCTTGACAGGCATTATGGCGAAAGATAGCAGTCAGCATTCCCAGACTCTTATTGAGCATAGCTGACCAGGAGTTTCAGCTGTCGCTCAAGCAGCCAAGAAAGCTCGCCCTGCTCGAACTACCCAAGATGCTCCCTCCGACGAAGAAATGCCCCCTCCCGGTCTGCCGAAGAAGGGTGCTCGCAAACCACCTAGAGCAAAGGCGAAGCCGACCAAAGCACCCGCTCAGCCAACGCGAACAATGCCAAGTCGACGAGCGTCTGGCGCTGCTGCATATGCGGAAGATACCGCTGAGCAACCTGAAGAGGAAGACGAGCTAGAAAGTGCGCCGAAACAGACCACTACACGCACAGCGACTCGCAGGTCTGCTCCCGGGACTGCGGACGAGGAATTGCCTGATCTAGAAGAAGAAGAAGCGACACCTGCAGAGTCTGTGTTGACGCCAATCGTCGATTCATCGCCTTCGCCTAGACGCTCCGCTTCGCCGACAGCTAGTGTGGCAGGAGTCAAGCGAACTTTAGAAGAGGCCCAGGCTGGAGAAGAGTCGGATCAGGAGGATCAAGAGGTCGAGGCAGAGCTGTCCCTTGGTGCAAGTCAGCGCGCTGGAAGTGTGGACAGTCAAATTAGCGTGTCGGATATCAAGAAGAAGCGGAGGAGGTTGTAATCGATGGCATGTAATTATAATACCAGTGCATTAAGGATATCAAACCTTATCAAACAGGTTATGGACCGCCCTTCCGGAAGCAAAGCAGAGACTGGCAAGCCACTGACAAACCTCCTCCAATCGTCTGCATCTCGACGATGTCTGAACAACGTCATCCATAACAGCGATACCCGAGCGCGAGATACCTTGGAATGGAAGACAAGCGATTTCTGGTGATAGGTGCAGGCTCAGCAGGCATCAGTGGCATCGATCAGCTGAAGGCTCGCGGTTTCAATGACATCTGCTGCTTCGAGGCCAGAAGGGAAGCAGGCGGAACGTGGACCTATCAAAAGGACCCGCCTGAACTAGAAATACGCTTTACGGAGGATGGAAGACCAGTCGCTGTTGGCGCAGAAGAGGAAGTCCCATCCGCGATTTACAAGCATCTGCATACGAATCTCCCTCATCCGCTCATGTCCTATCGCAAGCGACCTTTTGAACCTGGGACAGCGCTGTATCCTTCGCATGAGGTGGTGACAAGATACTTACAAGATGTCGCCTCAGAGCATGCAGACAAGATAGTTTATAATCGCAGAATAACACGTCTGTGCTATCCTTCTGCTGGATCTAGATGGAAGCGGCGATGGCTCGTCGAATCGATCGATACTCATACTGGAACGACACACGCGGACGACTTTGATTTCGTCTTGAGCAGCAATGGACAGTCAGTACGACCGTCATAGCTGTCCCCGTCTTGTTCATGTGTCTGTTCAGTTTCTCTACGCCTTATATTCCTTATATCGAAGGGCTTTGGAACTTTCGAGGACGGATACAGCATTCGAGGAATTATCGAACGCCTTCCACCTATGCCAAAGAGGTGAATTGTTCGCTTTCCACTAGTCGCATCATCTGACTAGGGTAGACTGTAATGGTCGTCGGCGGCAACGCATCAGGCTACGACATAACGC
The DNA here is from genome assembly GCA_039545315.1 of Kondoa malvinella. NCBI lineage: Eukaryota > Fungi > Basidiomycota > Agaricostilbomycetes > Agaricostilbales > Kondoaceae > Kondoa > Kondoa malvinella. Next base: position 606,307 of record BCIM01000002.1, on the reverse strand, counting down.
GAGATCTAGCATGCCATCTCTACAAGCACGAGATAGATCGGCGTCCCCAGATCTATCAATCTGTCAGAAGTCCAGATGCAATGTTCAGCCGAGTCGAAGGACCGGAAGCCAGTATCTTATCCGTTGTTACCGAAATATCGCACATCGAAGGCAAGAACATCATATTAAAGGATGGATCAAGCACAAGCGACGTCACTCTGATACTCTTCGCTACTGGTTATCTCTACTCGTATCCGTTCTGTTCGGAAGAAGACGAACCTTTCAAAAGCCATCCTCTCACTTCTACCCCGCTTGTGCCTGCCAACATCGATACGCCTGCTGCCTTGCCCAACCCCGTATCATATCCATCAGGCGGGCTAGTGACGCAGAATCTCGACAAACTGCATTTGTTCTACTGTCAGTTTGCTTCAAAACCTTCGAATCACTGCTAAATATTCTAATAGATCCCGATCCGACACTGGCTATACCAGGCTTACACATCAAAGTCGTTCCTTTCCCATTAGTAGAAGCCCAAAGTAGAGCCGTAGCAGCAAGATGGAGCGGTCTTAGTTTCCCTCTTGAACGACCTGAAGATTCAGATAAAGTCAAAGCCAGCATTTATCTGGGAGCGGATCAATGGGACTATGAGGATCGCTTGATGCGTTTGATTGGCGAAGGAGGTGGTGAGGATGAAGTGTATCTCAATGAGAAGGGCGAGAAGACGTATGGAGATGTTGTACAATGGCGCAAGGGACTGAGGATGGCCGGGAATGCACTAAAGAAGGCAAGCCTGGGATATTGATTGTCAAATAGCTGCGATACAACAATCGTTCAATGCACAGAGAAGCTTATCTGATCGCCGTAAGCTCGTCCGCAAACGATGACGGACAACTGCCCACCGCGACCAGATCTGATAGTGCCTGCAGATCAGCTGCAGAATCTCAAGGACAAGGGTGTCCCTGCAATCGACCTACCAGATCAATGTAGAAGCTGCGACGAGCCATGCGAAGACAAATTATCGAAATTGGACATCGACATGGAGTCTGTCATGCTGGGATCCACAAGCCAGTACGATAGGATGGTCCTTTGCTCTACAAACGGGAAAGCAGATTGGATTCGTGAAGTGACAGAGGCCGAAGGGACGCTTGCTGCTCTGGCTGCGCAGACGTATAACAAAGAAGGTGAGCTGATCGTACGGCTGGCATATGCACGCTCATATGGATTGCAGTAGAAGATCCGAAATTAGAAACTCCTGCGAAAGATGGTGTTGTAAGCCGCACAAGTTGCACAAGAATTAGCTGACAGGCGTATAGTATCCATCAAGTACAGAGCTACCGAAAGATCAGCGCCAAAAGAAGCTCACTGTACTCAATGGCAGCAACTTCAGCTCGCATCATGAATCGCGGTCATCTATGATGGTGTTTCCAGACTATAAAGTGACTACTTCTTTGCCGCCGAGTTGATTAGTAGCTCAACCCCAGGTCAGATCATCAACCACATTGACAGAACACCAAGCGCAGTCTCTGATTTAACGGAAAACTACCTTTCAAATCAAGTCGACCGCTTTTCCGCTGTCTCTTCTCCCGATCTTCCATTCGAATCATTTGCTATACCTCATCGAGCCGTACTATTGATATGCAGCCATAAAACGAGGGATAAGAAATGTCATATCGCTGCACCGATATTGATCGATGAGCTCAAACGCGCATTGGAAGAAGAAGGGTTTGGGATAGATGAGCAAGGAGATTTGGACTCGGATACACCTATTGAGCGAGCGGATCCGGATCAGAGGAAGGAGATGCTGGAAAAGGGTTTACGCGACAGTGCGAAGAGCGATACTGTCGGGATCTACAAGTGCAGTCAGTAAGTATCCTCTTATTCCGTGCCTGAATACCTACTGACGGCTCCTCGTGCCTCGTGCAGCATCGGCGGTCACAGGCAAGCAACACATCTTCAACGTCTGGCAGTATGCTGACAGTTTTCTTAGATACGCGGGTAACGTCATCGTCTGCTTGCCTAGTGGCTCCAACATCTGGTATGGAAGGGTCACTGCCAGAGGTCAGCTTTCAATTCATGATGTTGGAAGAGACGCCTGATGCCGCTGTTCAGAGTGCGAAGCCATCATAAAGGAGACTGTAATGAAGGGGGTTGTATTACAAGAACTGCTACGCGGCGGTGTAGGCATAGCGAACCGGAAGAGTGTGCTAGCATGGTAGAATATAGACATGTGCAAATGCATTCCCAGCACAAACAGACTATTTTACAATTCCCGCCTTGCCCTCTCACTGATAAAACTGCTTGAGATCCAGATCCTTTCTCGCACCTTGCACATCTCTACTGTTTCCAATCTGACTCATCAAGCTCTCCCTCTCTTGCGGAATATCCAAATTAAACGGATCTTCCTGTTCCACTTCTTCAGGTGCCAATTCCCTTTCTCGCATAGCTGAATGATCCGCATCGCTCATAGCTAGACTTTGACTTCTGAAACGGAATTGACTCAGATCTTCCTCTTCGGATTCAGAAGCTGGTGTCTCGGCTCTGAAAAGCGGTTGTTGTGGTAAAGGAGGTGGTAGCATTGCTGATGCGCTCCGTTCTCGAGAATGAGCGAGAGGAGTAGCTGATAACTGGCGTGTGGGTTCTCGGGCTGCTGGTGTAGCTGATCGGATGGCTGCTGCAGTGAGTGGTGGATAGGGTTCGACACTGTCAGACGTGGGGATGAGCTGATGCGTGGAAAAGTGAGAGGAAGACATACATGACTACGAGCGTTCGACCAAAGATTGAAAAACCGGAATAAGAGACTTTCAACCTTGGTTTCAAGTCTGGTTTCTCGTCCTCGTCATCAACACTGGTAGGTGCAGAAGCAGCAATAGCCTGAGCAGGATCCACATCCACTATCTCATCCTTCACTTCAGGTAAAGGCGGAGGGAGTTCATCATCTTCTGCTTCATCTCCGCTATCGACTTGAGTGATCATTGATTCATCCTTCTTCCGAGTAGATTTCCGCCTGACAGGAGATGTGTCTGTACGTTTTCGTTTGTTCGAAGTGCTCGATTCAGGATCATCTTCTTTCTTGGGCAAGACTGGCTCATTGACGATTGATCGGTGCTGCATTACGGTGAGCTAGATCTCAAAACTCAGGGGAAAGACACACTTTAAGCAAGACGGAATGTTTCTGTGCAGTCTTGCGAAAGAAATAAGCACACTGCCAACCCGCGCCTGTAAGCCGAAATCAGCTGAGTACCTCAAACCTGGAGACAGAACTCACCTCGATAGACATCTACTTTCGCTTTCGCGTTTGCAGCACCAGTCGTATTGGACTCGGCGCGTAATTTGGGGCCTATACGATCTTTAAGCGCTAGCAGGACTCGTTCGAGTATCAAGTTGTTCATCCACTGAATTACGATATGTCAGCTCGTCAAAGGACGAAACAGGCAGAGCAGACGAACAAAAGTGTGACGTTCGTCGAGGTAGAGAATCATTGTAAGGACTGCATTAGGGCTGACTGCCATGAAGGAGGGAGATGAGCGAAATCGAAAGTTGAGTAGAGCAGACGTACTGCGAATATAACGAGATTGTCTCGCTTTGTACACTGTTTGCCCTTGATCTGCAGCTGACATAGCGTGCAAGTTGGCTGATATCGCGAGGGAGATGCAATAATATCATCTTGACCTCGAACAGCCATCACGTCAAGCATAGCACGAAATTTGCAATTCTGCGTATTGGCCCTATGTACATCGAGATCGGGCAGCCTGCAAGAAGCTATGATCTCCCTTTACAAGCAAAGCTTTGTCTCGTCACGCTACGCCTTGTTGTTTTGAACGTGTCTTCTGCTTCTGTAATTCTCGTCGGTTATATACTGCTCTATGCCTTTACTTTGCACCGATATCAAGAGCGCTTGACTCGTGCTCATGCGAATCAAGCAAAGTCCGGGTTCCAACGAAGTGCCGCGACGTCTGTGGTGTGAGCCTGGCAAAGGATACCTGTTACCGTTACGCCTAGAGAGGATTCTCTTCAATCCGATCGCCAATACGGCTGCAGCTAGAGAGATTACTTATATGAGTCCGCCTCAAGTTTCGGGCCGCAACTCGATTTCGACACCAAGTACGAAGATTCGCGACCGGCAGTCCTGAAGGACCTTGAAGGCAGCTCGCCTAGTCGTACATGCTTGTCTTGGAGACGGAAAGGGAAGAGCGCCGCGAAGAGTTAGGGCACGGGCCTTCTACATAGGAGGTTCTTCGCCGCGACTTGATTGCAATTCAATGCAGTTATGCCTTGGCACTCCCTTTCGACACTCTCTTGCACTGCACCGACGTAACCTAACATCGTAACGTTTTTGGGAAAGCAAAGCCTGCACACAAGCAAGGAGGCAATTGGGCAAGTTGTCGGCGCCTCAAAGTGAGGATGCCAAAAGATCTTGTCCACGCAAGACTCATCGAAATATAGCGTCGGCCTTAGTCTATACCACGAATGGTCGCGCACGACATGAAGCCGACTTATGCCAATCAGGCCGCTGTTGCTGCGAAGGTCGATACACCTGTGACAATCTACTTCTATCGCAAGAAGGATCCATACTTTGACCTGACGAACTTTTCTGATCATCCCAGTAAGCATTGCATGTCGTTCCGGAGAGCAACAGTCTTAGGCCCAGGACAGTCGACTGCTTTGTATATGTCTATGCGACCTCGGAGGCAGCGTTTCAAGCAGCCAAATTTCCAGACCATCCTAAGATCATGCGCAAGATTCGGCAGACAACAATGGCTTCCGATGCCTTGCGGTTGGCAACAGAGCTCGCAGCGTACAAGCGGGCAGACTGGTTTGACGTAAATGTAGAGATCATGCAAGCTGTAGTAGGTCTGGTCGATACAAGCAAACGCATTGCTGACATTTGTCACAGGTTGACTTGAAGCTCGCGCAGCATCCAGCTGTTGCTGAGCTTCTTGTGGGCACCGGCGATGCCGTGCTCGTCGAAGATTCGCCAAAGGACTACTTTTGGGGCTGCGGTGCTGTATGAGAATCTTCTGCCTTTAATGTGGTGAAGCTGACTATTACGGACAGGATCGAAGCGGGAGGAACGAGCTGGGAAAGATCCTGATGAAATCTCGAGCGCGATTGCAGGGCGCACAAGGTGACGTAGTCAGAGGTGCACTGGATCTGGCAAAGATGCTACACGTATGAAAGGTTATCGTGGTGGACTTCCACTCTTGATTATGTGCCTTTTCTTCTGCCTGTGCCGAACCCTCTACTGCTTTCTTCCTGCTCCACAAACGATCACAGATGAAGTATCCGCACCAATCTGTCTCGTCTGCTGATTGAAACTGGATCTCGACTGCTCGTGTTAAGGGCAATGAGTACAGCTAGCAAGCTCTATAGCTGTAGTCTCTTTCATAAGGCCCTGCCCATGATCTACAGCTGCGTCTGTCTTGTCGCCATCCGATTCATGGATTTCTTTCCAGCCCCGCAATTCGCCTGACAAGCGACCCTTTTTGCTCCTGTCTGCAGATCAGCTCCTATGTGTTACAGACACGCCTAGATCTATGCAATTGCCATCCGCTCATGATGCGCGATAGCGCTCGAAACTTCCCGCCATACCAATTTCGACTGTGTTTGATTCCACTCCCCGCTGGAGCATGGCCTTGTTGTGTAGTCTGTTTTGCAACCTGTTGTGTATGCCATCCCTCTATACCGCTTTGTCCTCCTCTCTCTCTCTCTCTCTCTCTCTCTCTCTCTCTCTCATCTTCATCCGTGCTCCCTTTCCGTGTATCTGCGGTTACCGCGATTATAGTCTGGTCGTCTGACTCTCGAGTTGATCTGTTGGCTACCGATAGAACGCTCACAAGCAGACAGCACCCCTCTTATCACTTATCTCCTTATCCCAAGCAACATCATCGACTTGAAGTGGCGGAATGTCTCCTTCGACGTCTCAAGGTCGGTTCCTGTCCCTTAGCCAGAGTTCCTGAGGACTGACATTGCTCCTCAACCACAGACCACTTTGAGTGGAAGTCTATCGTATCGCATGCCCTGGTGTCGGAGAATGGACGCCATTCTCATGTTCTCTTCGATGTGCTCGTCAGTGTTGCTTTGGTCAATTTCGATGCTTGCGCTCATTGTTTGTATAGTGGTGCTGTGGGACAATAACGCCTGTTGGACATCCTTGCTATCGGCAGCGAAAGCAAGACCCTTTGGCTCTATATAAGAGATCACCCATCACTAGCGATCGATAAGCAGTGCATAGCGTATCTGGATCGTATGTCTACTCTTCTTTCTTTGTGACTCTCAGGTTGACCTTGGTGTGCAGTTCATCGCCGGAGATATACACCGAAACGCGCAAGCACTGCCTCGAAGAAGAAAAGGTCTTCCGTCCGCCCGAATCAAATTGAACGAGCTGCCATCAAAGAGATCAAGGAGCGGGAAAAGCAGCGACTCTCTTCTCTGGAGAAAAAGTGAATCAAAGCGAAGGTATGAGGGGTTGTCTGACAGTCGGTGTTGGAGGCTAGCGCAGACTTTGGTTCTCTTGTATATAACAGTCATGCATTAAGTTACGAGCAGTGTAAACGTCATCGCGTCTCCCCGTCCACCTGCCCTTCTTCGGCTGCCAAGCGTTCCTTGTCCATCTGCTCCTCCAGCTCGACAGTCTCAATGTCCAAAGGATATGACAGAATCGCAGCCAATCCAGAAAGGTTGTTCAATTCTGTCAATCGCCTACTGACTTAGCTGGAAAACAGCAAAGCAAAGAAAGCAACTGACGTTCACCCGATTCATGCATACTAGAGAAAATCAACACCTCTGCACCAAACGCTTTCACATCTTCAACAAGTTTAACGAATTTCCTCCGTCTTGAAAAATCGCTCGACCTGCTCTACGGTTAACAAGGCACAAGAAAGATAAGAGAATGTAAAGACGCACTTGAACAACGCATCAGATATGAGTAATGTTGCAACAGCACCACGTTCAGCTGCTTTGAAGACGTGCGCTTCGCCATACCAGGCTCGGAGTTCGTCTGATCCCATCATTTTTTGGAATCTGCACAGAGTCAAACAAAGTCAATGCAAGGTAGGTATGAAAGTGAAGTGAGCGTACTTGGATAAGAGTAGCCCTTCCCTTGCGAATTTGGTGTCTTTTAATTGGGCTGCTACCTGTGTATTGTAACCGCGCGTAAAGGCTTGAAAGCCTCATAACGAGGTTCAAACGCACCTCTGGGCTTGCTAACACTTGCGCTAAGGAATGTACATGATGCGAGGGGGAATGTAAGAGCAGGAAACGGGATTTAGCTGTTATAAGTGTTTTATTGCTCGTTCGCTATCGTAACATCAGTACGATCACGCAAGTAGAAAGGTAAGCTCACTGTCGCTTCTTCCATTATCGATGATAACACAGCTTCTTTCGTGAAACCTGGTGAGGCGATAATGACTACTTTGAGTTGATCGAAATCGAAATGCCGTGTGACTGCTGAATAGATTTGTTGGTAGAATTTAGTCATTGCCTACACCTTTCTGAGCTGATGTAGTAGAAGGGAAAGGAGTCCGAACCTTTTCAGCGCCTAGAGCTGTGCCTCCGCCTTTACGTTTCCGCGGTACGTTGACTTCTATTCGCTGTCGTATTATTGTTGTATGCTGTGTTATTAAGCAGATGTTCGCCACTCCTGTAATGACTGTCAGAATGTGAGCATATAGAGTAGACAAGAACAGACCTTCACCGCATACGATCGCACCCACTTCCGCAGATCCAGCCGCTTCAGTTGATTCTTTTATCCTATCCAAACCAATCGAATCCCATTCGCCTTCGCCTTTGATCAAAGTAAATTCTCTACCTGTTTCCAGGTCCAGCGTATGATGCGCGCCCATTTTAACATGCTGCGATTCTTCCACTATCGGTCCAGACAAATGCAACGTCGCACCCGCACTAGCCGCAGCCGCTGTAGCACCAACTGAAGTCCCACCATTGGCCAAAGCATCTTCTGTAGAACTAGGAGAAGCGGAAAAGATAATCTTGTCTACTCGGATAGTTAGGTTGAGTCGAATTCGATGGGAATCCGTTGATCCTGTGGCAGATTCGCTGGTGATCCTTCGAACGGCTGTTGCTCGAACTTCATCGCCTTCGTTGATGAGGTTGTAGGCGTGCCAGAGGTCTTCGTCTACTTCTAATCGTAATTTGACTGAACCCGAACCATCTTTCTATTTCAAGCGATTAAATGTCAGTTGACAGTCGAGCGGGTACATTGGGCAGCTGCTTACATCCACTCGCTTGCTCAGTAATTTCATGCTTAAAGAGAAGGGTGCGGCTGTTTGAAATGACCGACTGTTTATTTCTTTCTTGCTCTTGAACGATGCACTGAGTCTCACTCAGATCCCGCCTGAAAGCGCGTAGAAGGATGGACAATACCCAAATAGACGAGAGTTTGTACGCTCTAGCGATACCTGCTGACTTTGGATTCCCATTCACTCCATGTGCGCCCCATTGCGAGACCCTGATACTGCAGGCGTAGTAGGCTGATGAGGGCCTGTCAGATCCTATACAAATCAATCTCATGAAGCATGTGTTTGAGGCCATTGAAAACAAAAAGGTCGCTATCGTCGAATCACCTACAGGGACGGGCAAATCGCTTTCTCTCATTTGCTCGACTCTAAGTTGGATCACGCTGCATCAAGAACGCGTCCAATCTGCTGTGATGGCTGATTTGCACGCGAGGTTACAAGAATCTATGCCAGACGAACCAGCTTGGGTGATTAGAAAAGAAGTCGAGCGTACGTGCTGCTATTCTCGTTGAAGTATTTAAGCTGATACGATTGATAGGCAAACAAAAGGAGCTGCAAGCTGCTGAAGTCGCTCTTGAAGAACGATTGACCGCGCTCAGAGAGAAGCAGCAGAAAGCGAAAGCCCGTGCACAGCATGTGAGGAAGAAACAGGTTAGCATTACGCGACTCTTTAGCTTTCGGTCCTGAGTCGTAGCAGAAAACGAGCCATCCCGAATCGTCCAAAGAAGAGGATGATGATTCTGATTTCGCGCCTGAAGAAGCAGAGGAAGATGCAGGAGATGGGATAGCGCCTGAAGTCAGAGCAATGATGAAAAAGTAAGCGACATGGAGCGCAAGTTCGGCGTATGCTGATCTGCGCTTTTCGTTGTTTGCAGATTTCGCACTGGACCCACTCAGGCAGAGGAGGAAGAACCAACCGCAACCAAGATCTACTACGCGAGTCGGACGCATTCGTGAGCTCCTTCGATCCTTTGCCTATCTAGCATAGCGAATTATAGGTGTTCGCAGACAACTATCCCAATTCATGAATGAAATACGCAAGACGAAACATGCCTCTCTTCGAGCTGTCCCTCTTTCCGGTCGTGGGAATTTATGCATCAATGATCAGCTCAAGAACTTTTGTCGCTCGAATGAAGAATTGAATGAACGATGTTTGGACTTGCAGAAGAAAGGTGCGTCTTCTCAGCACGCTTCTTCACGAAGATACGTATTTGGGAAACGCACAGGCGCACAAAGATGCGAATTCTTACCACCTTCGGACGAGCCTGAAAAGCTGGACGAGTTTCGAGATAACGTGTTTGCGTCCGTGCATACCGTAGAGGATATGGAAGATCTTGGTCGAGCGAATAAAGTTTGTCCTTATTATGGGTCGAGAAGAGCAATCAAGCAGGCGCAGGTAAATTCTCTTGCTAGAATGGAACGGGAAGAAAACTCATGGAGCTTAGTTGGTCGCGCTGCCGTATCAGATGATTTTGTCGAAACAAGCTAGAGAGTCGCTTGGTGTTGATCTGCATGGGTCAGTCACTTGCATTGTTTCGCAATCGAGCTTATGATACGCAGACAAGTGGTGGTCATTGATGAAGCGCATGCTCTGATTGACACTATCCTCGCCTCGCACAGCGTTGCATTACCTTCATACGCCATTACTAATGCTCTTTCCTGCTTGATCACCTACCAAAAGCGCTTCAAGAACGTCCTAAAGGGGATCAACGCCAGTTACCTCAGTCAATTCGTCGTCGTCCTTACTCGCCTCAATGCCTTGTGTACTTCCTGGTTGGCCGAAAGAACAAATGATCCGAAATTACCAAAAGAAGAATTGAAGAGTACCAATGAGCTGGTGGGAACTTTGAAATTGGATCAATTACCAGTGCACAAGCTCGTCAACTGGGCTAGGGACGGAAAGATTGCGAGAAAAGTATCGGGTTATTCGGAAAATTTGGCAAAGAAGGAAGAAAAGAAGAAGAATGCTGCAGGTTCGTCTTGTCTAGTACCTGACGTCGCGTCTGAGGGTAGGACAGAGCGCAAACAGATTCGACTCGCGAATGTCGCCGTGTTTCATCGAATTCAAGCTTTCTTGCTTTCGCTCGCGGATCTGGAGAAGAATGGTCGAGTGATCTTCTCTTATGTTGCTGCTACAAAGACCTCGGCTGCAGCAGTCACGCTCAAATACATGCTACTGAACCCAGAAGATGCTTTTCGTGATTTGGTTTTTGAAGCTCGTTCGGTCATCCTGGCAGGCGGGACAATGTCTCCGCTGAAGGACTTCAACAATCAGCTCTTTAGCTATTTGCCTCCGGAACGTTTACACCATCTGATCTGCGGTCATGTGGTTCCTCGTGAGCACATTCTTGTTCGCGCACTCGGCGTTGGCTGCGGTGGATCCAAGATGGAATTCAAGTTTGAGCAAAGAGGCAATACAGCGCTGCTAGATGAGCTTGGCCAGAGCTTGCTCAATCTTTCGAATGTGGTCACGAATGGCATGGTCGTCTTTCTCCCCTCGTACGCATTTCTCGATCAATTACTCGCAAGATGGCAAGCGAGCGGTCTTGTCACTCGATTGAATGGAAAAAAGAAGATGTTTTCTGAACCGAAAAGCGCCTCAGAGACAGATACTGTGCTTCAAGCTTACTCTCAAGCTGCTGCGTCTACCGGCGCGATTCTTTTGGCTGTTGTCGGTGCTAAACTCAGTGAGGGCATCAATTTTTCGGATGCGCTGTGTAGAATGTAAGTCATAGCGTTTGTCTTGACCAAAGCTGACTCTGATGCAGGGTCATTGTGGTCTCGATACCTTTCGCAAATGCAAACAGCATCGATTTGAAAGAGCGAATGGCATACGTCAGCAGTCTTGCCAAGAGAAAGAACAGCTCTGGCAATCAGCAAGATGCCGGCCGTGCTCTCTGTAGGTCCTTTCTGCTGCAGATTTCATCTTTCTCTGACTCTGGCGCAGACACCAACTTGGCTTTCAGAGCTGTGAATCAAGCTATAGGCCGCTCGATCAGACATGCCAATGACTGGGCTGCTATCGTGCTCTTGGATGCTCGATACAGTAGTCCGACATCACAAGCGCTGTTGCCGAAATGGATTTCCTCAGAATTGCAAGTCGTGCCAAATTTCGGTTCTCTCATCAAGGGTCAGGTGCCTCCCATCTCGAAGTCTTCTTACTCATGTCGTCGTCGATAGACACTGCTGCGTTCATGAAGAAGAGAAAATCTTGAGTGTTCAAGCTTAGGCCTAAGGCCATGCAGCTGTTCGGGATCGACAAGGTATCCATGCATTTCAGGAAAACAGTCACAGCGAGTAGTCTTAGCGTGATGGAAATCTTCCTTTTATTTCTCTTCCTGTGAATTAGGTGCTAGCGTCACGCATTAGCCTTATAGGCTAAGGGGCTTAGTACGAGCGCTCAGGCTTGAGCAAACTTGAACTTGCTCTCAAACCATCTCTTTGGCAGACATGAGCAGCAAGCGAAACAGTCGAAGCAAGTCTCCCAAGGGACGCAAAGTAGTCGCGTCTGTTACTGCTGCTTGAGCAAATTGTCGTCGTGCTGATGTGACATGCAGATTTGGTGAGGATGACGAGTGAGTGTATTGCATGCAGTAACAGCTTCTCTTTCCCACGCGTCTGTCTCTTAAGCGACTCCTTTGACGATGGCAATGTATCCAGTGCTGCCGGTTCTCAGAGCTCACGCTCGAGGAGCAAGTCGTGCGCTCGTCATTCACCCTCTCTATCTTTCTCACACTGGCTTGTAGTCCCTCTGAAGACGTCTCTACCATGATTCAGTCCTTCCTTGCCAACGCGGGTACCAAAGCTTCTGGTGAGCTTTAGCAATTACCGCCCCTTGCCCTTCTTACAGCGCTTCTCAAACTTAGCTAGCACCAAAGCCTTTGAGAACGAAGCCAAACATCTGCTTTCAGAGGCTGACTTGCAGCAAAAGACTGCTATCGATTCGTTTCAACAGAAGATGTCAGCTTCGTCTCTCTATGCATCTACAGCTGGGATTGAAGCACAAGTAGGGTGGCTATGACTGACATGCTTCGAGTCGCCATGAAAGATCATGCGAGCAAGGACGATGAGCACGGCTATGGCTTTGATCCTGTTGTTCTCTTGAATGCTCAGAAGGTAGGTTTGTTGATCTACCAATCCCTGCTTGCGATTGATCAGTACATAGATTGCATCGTCCGCCATCAACAACTGTCTTCAGCGCCAGATTGAGACTTACAACCCTGAAGAAGATGACTTTGAGTCTGAATGCAAAGAAATTGGTACGTCCACTGATCTGAATTCCAATTTTGTCTCACCATCTCGCCAGCACGAGTCCAGCAGAAAGAACTGCCTCGTCTTGGCAAGAAGGTCATCAAGACGGCTACTGATTACAGTCAAACGCATCAAGAGCTCATCCAGGTATGCGTCTCTCAGCGTGATCGACTGTGCTAAACATGCTACAGGAGTATCTCGCTGCTGACACGTTCTATGCCAAACATCTTCGCCAAGTGAGTGTTGTGTGTCGACATCACGACATTCCTGATCAGTCCAACAGGTCATTCGTCACTAAAACCAGTTCTGTGCTAGATCCCCAAGATTTGTACGGCAAGCTACTCATGAAATACCAAACTTCACTGTATACCTTTTCTTTATGCCCCGCTGACCCGTTGCAGGCAAATAGCGACTTAAAGCACAGTACTGATCCCGGTGCAATGCAGATGCCTACTCATACAAACAACAGTAATCCAATTACGAACATCACACACAGTCCCACTCCGGTTCCTACTCCATTCAACTTCGCTGCAGCCGAATCCGTTGGCTTGACCAGATTCCTGCCCAGTACAAAAATCTCCCCGGTCGAATCGGACGAAACGAACATCCTCCTTTGTCCAGACGGTTCCATCGCCAGTCCTGCTGGTCGTGCACAACCATCGTTCAAGCAAGCTTCGAGGTTGCCTTGAAAGATTGGTTCGTAGCCCGAGTAGCTGTCCGATGACGCTACAGGTCCTTCTCCTCCTTGTTGCCATGGCACGCGAACTACTGCGTAGCCATGTGCTGTTGGTGCGCTGTGGATGTATCAGTAGAGTCCTGACCGATCAAGGCAAGCACCCACTTCCAGCTTCCATGCTGTGTCACAAAAGCATCGCCCGACCACTCGCAGGGCAGACTAGTCGAGGAAGACGAGCAGCCGTCCGCAGCAGTGAAGAACTTGATGTCCAACGGTGCAGTATGACCGAGAAAAGGCAATCGAGCACCAACGACATTCTGCGTGTCTTGACAAAATTCATCTGTGATGGACTCGTTGGCACTGAATTGCATGCCTGTCGTTGGTGGCTTGTCCACGCCTTCTGGAAACTGCCACACGGTGAAGCAATTTGGATACCCTGCCTAAAAGGTCACCTAGAGTCCGTTTTGATGCAGAGGAAACCTGCCGTAATTCCTGCCCATGTCATTCAGGTCGATCATATTCAACTCTTCTGCTGGGTTATCTTCCATTACATTCCCCCATGTTGGAGAGACGATATTGTCTGCTGAATTCTCGAGCTGCCACAGCACTTGTGCGTTCCTTGAGTCCATTGCAATACCAACACTATTCCTCAATCCCCATGCTACAAGCTCTCCATCCATCCATGTTCTCGATGAAGGATCTGATAGTCTGAATCGACGGATTTGTGCTGATCCAGTCTCGATGTCGAGCGCTAAAGGATCGATGTTCGGTCCAGATCCTCGACTGATATATACATATTCCTCTGCTGTGTCGAGCTGCAACGTGCGTGTCATGTGACCCGTGTTGGTCATTCCTTGTACAAGCGTCGTTGGTCGCGATACAGTGAGCTCGTGACTGTCGTAGCTGTATCGATAGAGGACATCATCGCTTGATGCGAGGAGAACGTTGTCGCTGGTGAGCTGTATACCAGTGTTGAGAGCTGGATTTGAGATGAGCAACCGTTGTTCCCAGCAGTCACCGGCTTCCGTGAGCACTACAACGCCTCTTCCGCTGTCGACGATCAGAAGATTGCCCATGTTGTCTACTACCATATGGCGAGGCTTTGTTAGACCGTTTTGAATGGGAAGAAGAGTTAGTCCATCCGCTAAGACGTAGTCTGTAAACCGCGGATTCATCGAAGCCATAGGTTGACATGATATCGCTCTGGCGGGTGCACAGCTTGCTATGCCTAGCAAAGCGCTGATCGCGAGGTATAGCTGCAGCATCGTAGTGGCAGCTCGAGAAGGAGATCGAAGGAGAGCTCAATTATCGAAAGGCTTGGCATTATCGCGCGGAATCTGGGGTAAGATAAGTCAAAATTGAGTAGGTCGGCGGGCGGACGAGGTACAGCAGATAGAAGAGAACCAGACGAGCTCATGTAGACTTAAGACAGAGCCATGCTATGCAAAGAGTCGTCAAGCTTATACAATTCCGAATGTCTCGGTCTATACGATCATCGGCTTATTCGCTAGCTCAAGCGCCAGATCTCCCAATCAAGAAAATGAACGGCCTGCGCAGGGTCATCAGCTATCTTAAAGGGTATCGCAGAGAAACTGACGCAGGAAATGACCTCAGCGCTAGACTTGGACCAGGACTGGTATTGCGCTTCTCGACCTACAGGCTGCACAGCTGCTCGTCTGTATCGCTGGCACACTCCATTCTGAATTAGCTCTAATATCAGCTTTATAACGCGTTGCTCGTGGTGATTGTACCATGGACTCGCGGGCTATCTTGATTCGACCTATACTTCTGTCGGATATAGCCTTCCTTGCCACTTCACATGCTGTCGTCTATGAATCCGTTAGCCAAACAGGTTTGAAGGATTCTTGGGCTGCGCACAAAGACTAGGGACACTTGCTTCTGGTCAGATTGTAATGCTTGAGGCAAGAATATAAGAATGTCGGGGTTGTAGTGAAGCTCAGCCATGAGGCATGATATGATCTTCGGACAGACTTAGAGCCGACTTCGTGCAGTCAAGATAGGCTCACCTTGATGTCAAGGTCATGCACATCAATTCGATGCTGATATCCCTTTTGGGAGGCATGAACGTTCACAGCATCACGATTCTCGCCCTAAGCAGAGCGGCAAACGTCAGCTATTAGCGAGCGAACCTTTGACTAGACGAACAAGGTGGGTGAGTAGCTCAATCACAATATCTTTGCGCCTTTCGGCATCCTTTGGATTACGTCGAGCTTCTAGTTGCTGAAGGCCTGCGAGTAAGGTGGGCTGTATTCTATGTCATTCTTGCCAGACAGCAATTACTTGACTACTCACAAATTGATCACCGTGTAGTCGCTCGGCTTCTTCTCTAGCCCCGGCAATCGCAATGTGATGGCGCATCACCCGAGCCGCTTCGTGCGTACTTTGAGCCTGTATACAGCAAGCTTTGGCGGCTACATGCCGATGATCAGGCTCTCGCTGACCTTTCGCTTCTGATCCCACGTTGCATTGCCTACTTTCGCATGTTCGTTCACAGCGAACTTTAGCTTAACGCGGAGTCAGCGATGCTCTATGAAACTGAGAGAAGTAGCGTACAATCCGCATGCAGCGCGCCAGCAAGGTATCCCAGGAAGAGCGGTCGTTTGGTTGTGGAAGCCCACTTCCGCCCAGGAATTCGACGACAGATTCAGCTGTCGTAGCCTGTATCTGAGCGAGAAATATTTCAGCAACGACCTGGATCAGAGCAGTTAATCAAGTCTCACCGTTATGTCCAAATGTTCGACTTCATCGAGACGAGCATTAAAATCTAGAATCGATGGAGATCTTGCGTTACCGGAAGCAACTGAATTGAATGTCATTGCTATTGAGTGATTTACTGCCTGGTAGACGGCTGAGATCAAAGAGGTTCAGAGGGAAGAGATGTAGATGAAACCCAGAATGCTGCTTCTCAGATTCAGCTTCTGGTCTTAGCAGACCGGGATGGGAAAGTGGTCGAAGGCTAGACGTCAGACAGACGCTAACCACGAGAGATTGACTGTTCAGTCTGAATGTCACTGCTGGAAGCTACGGCAAAGAAGGGCCTATAACATAGGCGGAGGATGTAGCTCTCTCTGGAGCTCGATCACATGAGGATACCCTAGAGCACGACTGGAAGACGATGTAAGAGGGCACGAGCAGACACAATGCATAACCCTGCTATGCACTGTATGCGGACCACTAGGAGTCTCAGCGGGATGGAGGAAAACAGGTCAAGAGCGATCGCGTAGGGATGAAGCGACACCAGAGACTGCTCAGATAGGCAAAGGGAGAAGAGATATGTTTGACAACTCTTTGAGAAGCAATATTGTCGAATTGTCGAACACCGGCCATGTATTCTCCTTACGGCAATTCGCCAGTGCCTCGAGCAGGTCTTGGGACGTATGTGACCTACTTAGCTTCGAGAGAGAGTATCGTTGACAGAGAACAACAGACCTGGTGCTGCACAAAATCTAGGCGCACCCAACCTCGAAAGATTCTCGCTCTTTGTGGGCAACATAGCAGAAGGCCTAGATGATCAATGGCTAGAGAGAATTTTCAACGTGCGTCCTTCAAATACCATAGTATCGGTTGCAAGCTGAAAATCAGAGGTGATAGTCATGCGGTGTTCTGCTCGAACTTAGAAGAGTGCGAGATCCTGCCGGCAAGCCCAAAGCATTTGGTTTTGCTGAATATGGAGACGCCGAATCCGTCTTGAGGTGCCTCGAACTATTGAATGGCATACCTTTGGCCTCACCTCTCGGAGGCGCAGAAAAGGAACTCAAGGTCACAGCAGATCAAAAGACTCGGGATCGCCTGAATGCCTATGAATCTTCTCGAGCAAAGTCTGATGCTCAAGCTGAAGCTATGGAATACGCTCAAAACACCCTTCGCCAGACCTTAGATGACCTAAAGAATGCCGACCCATCTCAGTCAGCAGATGCACTCGCAGCTGCAGAGAAAGCGCGGAAACTTGCGCTGATACCCCAGCATCTGCAAGACCTCGGTCCAAACGACTTGCCTGAAGAAAGTCGAGGTGTCATTACAAAAGAGATTGCCTTCTTCCGAGAACAAGCAGCAAAGAAGGAAGCTGCAAAGAAAGCCCAGCAAGACAGTCGAGATCGCTCTGCTGGTCTTGCAACAGCTCACTTTGGCTCTCAACCTGCCACAAACCATCAAGATGATCGTCGCAATTCGGTACCCAATCAAAACCAACAACAACATCAGTCAGATAGACCGCCTCAACAGGGTGGTTACCAGCAGTATAATCAAGGAGGTGGCTACCGGAGAGGTGGTGGAGCTTTCGGACCAGAATCGCAAAACTTTCGCGGAAACAATCGAGGCGGCTTTGGAAGAGGTCAGCAAAGGCAATGGGGTCAACCGCAAGGTGATCAGCGAAGACCGCATGCAGATGATCCGCAAGGGTACAATCGGCCTGTTGGGTTCGTGCGCAGTGGGCAATACGATGATCGGTCGCGGAACGATGGACCAAGAGATCATTATGGTGGCAGGGGAGACCCTATGGATGACGATATGACGGATGAGGAAAGGGAACGGATGCGAAGGGAAAGGGAGCGAAGAGAAGCGGACTTTGCTTTCCGAGATGTGCGTCTTCCGTTGTGTCTTTGGGTTAGGGCTTGAATGTGCAGCAGCGTGAACGAAAGTACGAAACAAGAGAGCGAAGTAGACAAGCGGCTGCGGACAAAGATCGAGCTCGTGAAATCGGTGTACAGAAGAACGAAGATGCGGATCGTGTCAAGATGGCTCAAAAGCTTGCCGAGTGGGATGACGCGAAAGAAGCTGAGAAGGGCAAAGAGCTTTTCCACGTTGATCGGTCTGTTCCGCTTTACTCTTGCACTGTCGGTGCTGAGGAATAAAACAGAACACGATGGCGCGCTCAGAGAAAGGCTTTCCGGCAAAGAGAGATCAACGAAGACAAGAAGGACGCAGAATTAGAAACGCAGCAACTAGAAAAGCTTCAAAAGCAATCCGAGAGTTTCCTCAATCAACAAGCTGATGCCTTCGCCAAGATGACAGCTGGCACTGCAGCAAACACGAAACGGACTGGCACGCCTGCAGAGGAGTCAGGTGGTCCAATCAAGCTTTCGCTAGCTGAGCGCGCCAAGAAGGAGCAAGAAGTAAAGCCAGTCGAAGTAGCACCTCGACCACGTCCTGCCGCTTTCGGAGCAGCCGATGAGCAGGAAGAGACTGGCAAGAAGAAAAGAGAACTTGTTCGCTTAACCTACTCGGACGACGAAGGCGAGGTAGAAGATGAGAACGAACGAGGTCTGACGCAGGAAGAAAAGGTCGAAAGGCGCAAGCGAAAGATCAAAGAGCTCGTAGACACCATACCGACGACCAAGGAAGGCCTTTGGGCATACGAGATTCGCTGGGAAAGAATGACAGAGGTTTGTGTTCTGTCCATCGAGTCGATCAGAGGCTGATTTTGCACCTAATTGTAGAAAATGGTCAATGACAAGATTCAACCATTCACAGTCAAAAAAGTCATAGAAGCACTAGGCACCGAGGACGACGATCTGGTTGAAGCAGTGATAGACAAGCTACGCCAGCATGCGACTGCAGATGAAATGGTGGAGGAGCTGGAGCCTGTATTAGAAGACGAAACCGTCGAATTTGTCATCAAGGTAAGCCTTTTTGATCAGAAATCGACAAAATACATGCTGATATTGGTCTGTCAGATCTGGCGCTTTGTAATATTCGAGGTCCTTGCGCACATTCAAAACCTGCGCACGACTGTCGCATAATGGATCAGCAAGCTAAATCACTCGAGTGATGAGTTCCTCCCTGCTCGGCGCGAGCTTTTTCAAAAATGTTGTTTAATTAAGTGCTGTTGGGAACTCCTTGCAGAATGTAAAACCTATATGCTTGCTATCTCGCGGTGGAAGGTTTCGCGCGCCAGGTGTGTAAGCGCTCGCTTGCTTCCATGACTGCTTTTTCTTTCCTACAGCTACGAGATACCTGTTTGCCTAATTGGACACGTGTGCTATACTGGACGTGTGCTGACGCTTGCCTCGTCCGCGTTATCGGTTAGCACGTCGCTGTTGCTTGCTTTCTCTGCTTTCTTTTTCTCGCTAAAAAAAGTATCAAAAGACCGACAGAAGACGGCCTGCTGTCAAAGACTGTGTTGCATGCCCAAGGGCATTCAACTAATTGTGATGCATCGAGGTGAGCTACGTCTTCGTTCTTCATTGCGAGCGACACGCTGCAGCGGGATGCAGCGGCTGGAGTGAGTTATGTGGTTCTCGTTCTTGCGAGTCGCGTCTTGTGCAGGTACGTTCTTCTTCAGCTAGTAGCTGGTCTAGAATGTAGGCACTTTGGCCACTCTCGGAGCTATGTGACCGTCGGCTTCCCAGAAAGCTGTCTTCGACTTCTCGCTTGAGACACTTTGACCACTTGCACGACAGCGTGCAGACGAAAGCAAATTACCTTCGACGTCCTCTCCCCTGAATCGCGAGAAGCCTTTGATGCAAGCAGACCTAATCCTCTAAGGGCTCGAGAAATAACGACCTGAACTTGGAATTGTTGACGATGGTCAAAACCACGCCAGCCAAAGGCAGCAGAGGCAAAGATTCAGCAACAGCGTCGCCCAGCAAATCTTCTCCTCAGAAGACAGTACCTGCACGAGATCAACGCTTCGACGAGACTTCAATACATAAACGTCTAAAGACCTTGCTGAAGGAACACCGCTCTTGCCGTGTATGCGCTGCTAGAGCTACCTAAGGCTCGGGCTGATGCTGTGCAGCGCTCGTGGAACTCGCATATCGTTTCCGGACTACCTGCAGCATCCAAGATTGTGTCGATCCGAAGCGAAACTCTTTCGTCAGTCCTTAAGCTGATCTGCACGTAGTCGTCTCACGGAAGACAATCAGCGCTCTGCAAAATAAGCCGCCAGCTGCTAAGAACGCGAAAGGCGAGGATGACAAGCTGCTGAATGATCTTTATCGAGCTAGACAAGCTGGTTTATTGGAAGAGCGATGCTTTGCTTTGGCCAACATTGTGCTCTCGCTGGTATGGCATGTCCTCGCATTCGATTGTGTATGCTGCTGACATAGTGTCGCAGAAAGAGCAATGCGATCGCATGAAAGCGATAGAAACAAAGACCTACAGTCTACTGCTCGAGGCATCTCGGTCTTTTGGGTTTGAATTTGCCTTCTCTGAGCCAATGTACTTCACATGGACTCTGGAACGCTTTAGTAAGTGCTTGAAATGTCTATTATAGTTCGCGCTGATTATCGATGACAGGCGAAACTCTTTCCGTCATAACGGCAAACTACCTCTCTTCCTTTCACCTCATACAGTCTCTCTTCACTGCTCTTACGGACCACACATCAAGTATACAAGAATCGCAAGCGGCTTTGTCGTATTGGGCATGTCAGCCGCATCTTGCGTCAGAAGGGCCATACTCGTCACGAGGGTTTGAGGAAGTGCTGGATTTTGAGCTCGGGTGATCCTTTCATGGCCATAGACTGTGTAGTGTGAAGACATTGGACCTTGTATATAGGGCATGGCAGCAAGCGTGTGAATGGGATTGTTAAGATGAGAGCTCTTTTGGGTGCATTCAGTGGCTTCATAGACTTCTCTGGATGTAGAAACCTATTGCAAGCGCGTCTTGGAGTGTTATTGACGGATATGCGCACCTTCACATGCTCACAGTCGGTCGAGCTCTTGTCACGAACGAGCATTCTCACGAGCACGATATGGCTCATATTGTCAACGAGCAGCCCAAGAAGGCTTCCCTGCTAGATCTGGAGTGAGTGCCCCGCCTGTTTGGCCTTCCCGCTGTTGAACTCTTGCATTTCTGCTGCTTAGGGAGCAATTCGCCTTCTATGGCACGTCCTTGATCTTGTGTGAACTCAGTTGATGTTGAAACTCTGCGCAGGCCAGTACCATGCCAGCAAGGTGAGTCCGCGGAGTATTCATTTGCGAAGCATGACTTGACCACCCTGCAGATGAACGTCGCTATCCACATGTTCTGTGTTCCTACTATTCTCTGGTACGCTCTCCTATCGACTGCTCTATGAAGCTGTTAAGATCAGGTTTGTACAGCACCACTACCGCTCTGGTCAATGCGCTCTTCCCTTACGCTTTCGCTTCTATCCCCGTGCATCTCGGCAACCTTCTGCAGACAAACATTGACATTACACCTGCTTTCATTACTACTGCGATATGCTTCTCTGCCTATTTCATTGCGTTGGATCCCATTGCTGGTGTATGTTCCGTCTTGTTCAATCTGCGAGACAGGCTGAATGTCAACGCAGTCTATGATCACTCCTATATTGATCACGCTTGCGCATATCGGCCGTGTAGCGCAAACAGTGCGCCTTCTGCAAACCTCCGTTATCAAGAAGTGCTAAGCTGGAGAATAGACACCGGGCGGACTGAAGATCGCAAGCTTTACCTTCCTACTAGCTTGGATCGCCCAGTTCGTTGGACATGGCGTCTTTGAGGGTCGTGCGCCTGCTCTGTTGGATAGCTTGGTACAATGTGAGGTTTGCCCTTTAAGGTTGTCAACGTCACTGATATCAGGATCGAGCTCTCGTTCTGGCCAACTTCTTTGTATTTATGGAAGGTCTCTTCATGCTTGGCTATGTCAGTAGAGGCTGTACTACACAGGCTGGAGCTGATAGTACTTCTTTGTCTGGCAGCGTCCCGCTTTACACAAGAGGCTACAAAACGTGAGTGCCCTCTCCTGGCTGGGAAGTGTTGTGTTTATTGCTGATCCTTGACGTCAGCGTATTGGGAAGAATGTTTTGGAATATCGTCGACTGAAGGCTGCCGGCAAGACAAAGTAAACGGATCATGCATACCTCGATTCCTGTACCTGTTCAGTTCTATGTAACACTGCTTTTGCTACCATGCGTATGCCCTACGTACGAGCTTGCGGCGTATTCGAGTCTTTGACACGGCTAGCGGTCCGGGGTAATTCACTTCAGTCAAGTAGATCTCTTTCTTTCCTTACAGTACAAACGTCGAACTTTGAGCCAAAATTCTCAAGAAGCAAGCTGTATACCTGAACGAGCCCAAAGGTCGTCGAAGCTTTGGATACCCTTTGTCTTTGGCATTTCAAGCCGGAACACCGCTTCTGGCTTTGTTCAAGGGGTTGTTAGCAACGGCTGCTTAGCTCTCTCTTATACTCCTCCTCACAATGGACATCAACGCGTTGCCTGATCAGCTCAACGAGAACAGAGATCAAGTCGTGAACAGCTTGGTGACGGTACGCGGTCTCAATTCTGTCATGCGCAGGGGAGCTGAAGCTCTGGCGGACGAAAGGATACAACAGAATTGGAAGTCGTCACGCATACGGCTGACCTGCAAGATCTATCGTTATCTCAGAAGATTGTCAAAGCGTTGGCTTTGGCTCATCTGTCCGTGTCATCCTAGCTAACCAGCGTTATGCTGATCATCTGTAATAGCGGCCTTCATCGCGGTATTGAGCAGGAAGCGGCTATCAACGCCAGCAGCGCGGACTTGAAGCGCTATGGTCAGACACTAGACGATTGCTACTACCAAGCGGCATCGCCTTATCCGTATGACTCTTTCATGATGCCGCCCATGCCGGCGTCTCTTCCTCCTCCTACCAGTCTGCCTGGAAGAACGCCAACTACTTTACAAGGCATGAACACAACGGATTACTCGATTCTTATCGAAACGCTCGCTTCCGCTTTAAAGGACGTCTCTTCACAGCCTTGGCTTTGGAATCAGCCATCGGAATATGACCTGCCTGTCTCTTCATCTCTACCTACGCAGCCTGTCGCATCTACCTCGACAGCCGAATCGGCTCCATTTCCAGTAGCGGGATCATCCTCCTTCGTAAACATGTTTCCAAATAGCCCTACATGTATGCCGCCGCCTGTATCTCCTACATCTGTTCCTCTGCCAGCAACGCCAGTCAGCCGGTCTCAATCAAGCATACGGCCAAAATCACCACTGAAGGAACAATCAGAAGAAGTCACCATCGAGGCAGAGGAAGTGGCTTTTAGGGAAATGCCAGCGCTCGTACTGGACAATCTGAACAAGCTTGTCGACCTGCTTCGACCTGATGAATATGCTCAATGCGACCACGAACCTTCTCCGCCGGTGTTTAGCGACAATGAAGGTGAATGCGAATCGAAAGAAGGCGCATCACCAGTTACATCTTCCTGCTCTCAACCGCTCCTTGCAAAGATTCCAGAAGAGACTCTCACTCGGATTCTCGTCATGGCAAGAACAGCCTCGGAAGAAATGTCTTGCGAATGTGGTCAACCTTGTACAGCTTCAAAAATGGCTTTCCAGCGTTGGGTGCTTTCCCTCTCTACCGTCTCAAAGTCCTTTCAAGGTCCAGCACTACAAGCCGCGTACGGTCTCACGCGCATACGAAGTCGTTCTCAAATCTCCCGCCTAGCGAAACTACTCGTCGACAGACCAGTCCTGCAAGTTCTCATCTCGGAAATCGACATCAAAGTCCCTACTTACTCAGGAAGCGCTTCTAACACGCCTCCGTCGCCTACTTACTTGACTGGCAGATCATCTCGAAGACGACAACAAGCGTTCCCTTGGTTCGGTCAGGCTACACCCCAGGCTTTACCAATTGCACTACCTGGCATGCCGGCGATCAAGAGCGACGAAGATCCAGCGACGCAATTGATACATAAGCTTTTCGATTTGACACCAGGGTTGGCGAGATGTGAATTGAGCGTGACGAAGAACAGCAGTTATTCCTACTCGATGGGTGGATGGCCTTATAGCACCGAGTTTATGGAAAAGGGATTGCAGAATTCGTTGGCCGGTGAGTGATAATGATCTCGCTTTTGCGAATACGTTTGACTTGACTGTAGCGGCGCCGAGTCTACGAAGCCTAACGTTGCGACAAGTGGTCGATTATGGCGAAATCGAAGCTATTCTTCTAGGGTGTAAGACGTTAGAAGAGTTGCGCTTTGAAGGTGGAATAGATAACCTTGTGAGTGACTTTTCTTTCTTCGATACGCCTTGCTAACAGTTTCGAATAGGATGGAAGAGATGATTGTCTTGAAGAAAGCCATACATGTCGCTTAAAGAGCGTCTGTGAGTATTGCGATTCGTGTCATCAACCAGGTGCTGACCTTACCTCCATGACAGATGTCAACAATTTTGAAGCCGTCGACATAGGCGAGAAGCAGCTTTGTTGGATTGTAAGTCCCGCGTACCAAAGTACTCTACTTCTCTAACATGTAGAACAGCTTCGACCAAGTATCGGAACTCTCAAAGAGCTCGAAATCGCTACTTCAGTCGCTCTTGGTCCTGGGCCTGGCGGACAAGGCAACGGACAGATGTTTGCTCCTTTCTCTGGTGTCGACTTTGCCAACTTGCTCGTTGAGCTCGGCCCTACATTGACCCGACTGGCACTCAAAGACTCCCTCGGCCACGCGATCGGTTTGGGCATACAAGTAAGCCCTCCTAAGCTCACCTCGCAGTAATGAGCTCACGGATTACTTAGCAAACGGTCAACCCTTCTCTACGGGTCGAGCCGCATAATGGTGTCCTGGACCACGCTCTATCCTTCTGCACCGGGCTGAGCGAGCTCGCTCTCGATTGGTCATTGGCTGGCACCAACTTTCTCACTTCAGTCAAGCCTGCTCCTCTGACCAACCTCGTTCTGATCGGCGGACCTACTAACTTGGATGGCAAAACCTTTGTCAAATTCATCGAGAACGATGCCGAACAACTGGAGAAGCTCTCTTTGGTTTCCTTCGCTATGAATCAAGGTGCTTCTTGGTCAGCGAGAGACATTCGCGCGCTCCGCAGGCTGACTGAAGAGTGAGATGCATCATTCGTATGCTTTAGCTTTTTACTGATGTTTTGCATAACCAGTCGAGCGCTTCAATTCGAGTTTGCGACGCTATAGACTGGATTTCGGTTTCGTAATATCTGTGATTCGGTTTTTCGGCTCGATGACATGTACAATAGCTAATTCATCAATTTATCAAGAGATTGCGTTAGCTAAAACCCTGGAAAAGCTACTTGCGAGCGTGTCATTCGCAGCATGACCTATACCTTGGAATGTCCCATACTCTGCTTGATGCAGCCTTCTTTGCAGCAGCCGAACAACTCTTCTTGCTGGTTTCGAGTTAGGTCAGTACACAGCGATTGAGCTAATTGAATGTAGAGATGTCAAAACGGTACAGTCATTTGGGTGGCCTTAGCGGCGAGAAAGAGAGTGAGAGATGTAACTTGGCGAGTCTGCTGCAGATCAAGGCGTAAGGAGCGTGATATGCAGCAGACAAGTAAGCTTCGAAGAGGTCCTGGGTGCCAGCATTACTTTGCACAGACACGCATCATCTTGAACTGAAGCCAACCATTCAACAGCGATTTGGGAAGAGTAAGGAAGTCGATGAGAAGCAGTACATCTTTCAGCATCCTCTCCAGCGTGAAAACAGCGGCCGCGCCAAAGTCTAGACGATTTGTCCAAACCGAGCATCCATCTTGTATCGCTTCGCGTGCACTTCTCTACAGCTCAATAGCAAACAGGCCAGCTCAGACAGGCCATCTACACTCGTCGTCGTCCAATCCAGCGTTATCGACCAAACCGATCCCTTGCTGTCGTCTCCTTCGTCATTTCTCTTCCACCGCATCAACCAAAATGAAGCCAGAAAGTGAAGTCATTCAAGAATTCAATGAAATCGTTGGTCTCCCTGCCCAGTTGGTCAAAGATCGGCGTGCTGATGCTTTGTTACAGGTCAACATGACGTCCGACGAGTTGAAGGACTGGTTGGGCTCGGAGGAATCTGAAGGTGAGTTGCGGGAAATGCTAGATGTCAGTATAAGACTCTGATCAATGCTGAAAGGCGCTGGATGGAAATCTGGTGCAGATGAAGAGACTGTAGGTCACGAGAGCGGTCGTAAAATCATGTACGTCCCAATATCAACGGTTGAATATCATGCTGACGTGGTTCATAGGGACATCCTCGAACGTAATCCAAACAAGGAAGAAGACAAGTACACTGAAGAGGATTTGCAGCACATGAGAAAGGTCGTTAGTTATTGCAAGAGGCATTTAGCGCAGGAGGACAAGTTGAAGGACACCAAGTCACCAGAAGAGTTGGAAGGAATGAAGTCTACAAAGTCGTTAAAGGTGTGTCTTGTCTTCATGTTTATGCCGATGTAGCCAGTATTGAATCATTCATGCAGAATTGGGGTCACGAGTGAGCTTTGAAGCCTTTATACAATGCGCTTTGGCTAATGTCTCTTGCAGCCCGATGAAGACGCTATGAGCTTCCTTCAGCACCTTAAGGTCAGTCTCTAGGTGCCAAATCGCTTTTAAAGGGCTTATTTGACTCTGGATAACGACAGAACAATGCTGTAGATAGCAGCTTCAATAGTATCTACTGGAACGGAAGCATTTGACTGCCTTCGTATCCTGTTTCTCCTCCAGGCTAATCTTGTTTGGCCTGAAGAACCCTCCTTCCTGTCAATCACCCTTTTCAACTCGCTCGACCGTCTCGGCTTCACTAGACAGGCTGTATCGTTCATTCTGTCTGTAGGAGCTTGCTATCGTCCATCAATACGCTGAAACGTACTCCATTCTTTCGGTTGCTCAAGCATTGTCTATACCCTTCGAGTCATTTTGTGCTCTCGATCGCTGTCATCTCTGGCATTCAGAAAGTCTCACACATGCGATAGGCCATGCAGTCTGCTTTCTGCCACTGCCATCTGTCATGCATTGTTCTCATTTCATATCTGTTTCTGCGAGGGCCGAATCCTCAATCTTGCGTTCCGTGCATTGACCCTTCTTCTTCTCTGCTCAAGGCCTCCACGCTCACTGATCACTGATGACCGAGACAGAATCAGCAGACGTGGCCGCCGGGTTCATCAAGCGATGTTTTGTCGATGAATGGTCGGAATAAGCTGGGATCGCTCTCGTATGATCTACTGTCAACAGCTCTCATGCTTCAGCTAGACTCCGAGCCCTTTTTGAGCTTCCCTCTCGTATGCGAGTCGCATACAACCGGATAGCATCGGCCCAAGCTCCGCCCGCTTACCTTCTCACTTGAGAGCAGAGAGGGTTGAGCTCAAAGCAAAAACCCCAGCAGTTTCATAAGTCTCTTACACTGGCTTCTACTGCAAACAATAGACTATCAGCTACTTATTCCCATTTGAGCAAATCTGCAAACATGTCTGAAGCAAGGTGAGTGTTCCCTTCCCTCGTCGTTGCGTTGCACAGGCTGAGTCTCTTTGTTGCGTTCAGCTGCGATATCGGACTTATCGGTCTGGCCGTGAGTTGCTTTGCTCTTTACTGCAAAGAGGATGTCAAAATGAAACACGCCATACTTTAGGTCATGGGCTGCAATTTGGTCCTCAAGTGAGCCTTACTTGGGCACTTGTTACAGTATCTGATCCGCTCATGTTCCGCAGCATGAACGACAAGGTTCGGGTCTTACGGCATTGGATTGGGGGAACAGGATGAGCTGATTCGCTTAGCATGCAGGGATTCAAAGTTGGTGTATTCAACAGAACAGTCGTACGTCTTCTCTCTGCCAATACTGTGAAAACAGTAAGTTGACGAAGATAGTACAGTCAAAAGTCGACAACTTCCTCGAAGAAGGCGCAAAAGGTGCATTGACTTGATACTCTCAGCCATGTACATGTACTAACAAGCAGTGCAAAGGCACCAACGTCGTCGGCACTCACTCGCTAGAAGAACTCATCAAAGTGCTCAAAAAACCACGCAAAATCATCCTCCTCGTTAAAGCAGGTAAAGCCGTTGACGACTTTATCGAAGCCATGATTGCTGCTGGTTTGGAAAAGGGAGACATCATTATCGATGGTGGAAACTCGCATTACCCCGATTCCATGCGCCGCACCAAAGAATTGGAGACTAAAGGTTTCTTGTTTGTCGGTTCTGGTGTGTCTGGTGGTGAAGAGGGTGCTCGTCATGGTCCTTCCATCAGTTCGTGACGCAGATGGCCTTCAGATCTGTCTGATGAACTCTGCTATCGAACAGTGCCCGGTGGATCTGATGCTGCTTGGCCTGAAATCAAGGAAATCTTCCAAAAGACCGCTGCACAATCTGACGGCGAGCCATGCTGTGACTGGGTGTATGTATTCATTTTCAGCAATCCATACTATGCTCATCTGCTACACAGCGGTCCTGAAGGAGCTGGACACGTGCGTTCTCTGTGAAGCAGCTCTATACAGAGCTTGGCTCACTTCGAAGCGAACAGTACGTCAAGATGGTGCACAACGGTATCGAATACGGAGACATGCAGCTCATTTGCGAAGCTTACGACATTATGAAACGCGGTCTCGGTCTGCCAGACAAGGAGATTGCTGAAGTCTTTACAAAGTGGAACACGGGCGTTTTGGACTCGTTCTTGATCGAGATTGTGCGGGATCAATTGTGGTTGTCAGACTCGTTCTGATGCGTTCTTTATCCTGGTACAGACTTGCGATATCCTTAAATTCGACGATGAAGATGGAAAGCCTATCGTCAACAAGATCCTAGATGTTGCTGGACAAAAGGGTACCGGCAAATGGACTGCCATCAACGCGCTTGACCTCGGTATGTGGAACGACTCGGTACAGGGTAAATGGCCTTAATACTATTGCTTACAGGCACACCCGTCACTTTGATCGGTGAAGCTGTCTTTGCAAGATGCCTATCTTCAATCAAGTCTGAGCGTGTCGCCGCTTCCAAGAAACTCAATGGACCAGATGCCGAGCCATTCAAAGGCGACAAGCAGCAATTCATTGATGACCTCGAACAGGCTCTTTACGCTTCCAAGATTATCTCGTTCGTGGAACGCTCGTGTATCGGTCTTGACTGAATTTCGGACTATCGGCGAACAGATACACCCAAGGTTTCATGCTCATGCGCGAGGCTGCTAAGGAATACGGATGGAAGCTCAACAATGCTGGTATCGCCCTCATGTGGCGCGGAGGTGCAGCAGATCCATCTTCTGCAGACTACACTGCTAAACTGTTCGCTTACAAACAGGCTGCATCATTCGCTCCGTCTTCTTGAAGGACATCACCCAAGCCTTCAGGGATGAACCAGAGCTCGAATCGCTCCTGTTCAACCAGTTCTTCACCAACGCTATCCACAAGGCTCAACCAGGATGGCGCCGAATCTGCGCCCAGGCTTCGCTTTGGGGTATCGTCGGTTGTAACCTTTGGTTTAGCGATTCTCGCTTACTTCAGGAACACTTTGACAGCCAATTCCTGCTTTCTCTACTGCTTTGAGCTTCTACGACGGTTACCGTACTGAGGATCTGCCTGCTTCTCTATTGCAAGCACAGTGAGTCAAATCCATTCTGTATTCAGCTTAGCTGATGTCCGGGTGCCCTCGCTCACAGGCGAGATTACTTTGGTGCTCGTAAGTCTGCTGTCTATCTTGGTCTGCTCAGAGCTGATTCTGCTTTGCAGACGTCAGTCAAAAGTACTCGCATTTGGCCTCTGCTAATAATTTGCATCTTTTCATGCTGACAGAGTGTGTCTTGTTCTGTCCGGATGCTCCTCACGAAGGCTGACTGTGTACTTAGCTTTCCGCATCAAGCCTCAGTACGCCAACGAAAAGTACAAGGAGGGCGAAGACATCCACGTCAACTGGACTGGACGAGGTACGTGTCCTTCTCCGATGAAGACAGACGTGGACTGATTTGTTGTTTTAGGTGGAAACATCAGCTCATCTACGTATGCGGCATACCTACCCTTGCATACAGACGACGCTAATAGGTGGTGTGGAATACAGATACAACGCTTAAACGAGCAATTTGCATTGGTGGATGGACAGACAGGTTGTGTAAAGAGAGAAAACCTAGATGCTGCAAAGTGGAATCATGCCAATCTCACGGTTGCGAAAGATCGCAAGGTTTCAGCACATGAGAAGCAGAGTGGTGACCCGACCAGTATTGTACTGGAACCAATCCCGGGATCACCGACTGGAAACGACTCTGTCTGGCTTGAGCACAATCGCACAAGTCCGATACTAGTAGTGCATTCGGAAGTCAAGTTGGTATTTAGCCCACGCCTACAGAGCGTTTCCAGCCTCAACTACCTGGCCATCTCTTCTCCTCCTTCTGCATGAGCCTTCAACAAGTACTAACGGCTTTTTCCCCGCCCTTGATCTTAACATTTGTGTCCGATTTGTGTGTGTTTGGGGTGTCTCCAATAGGTTTGGACTGTTTCTCGTTCAATGCGTTTGTCTGTAGTGCGAATCTGTGCCGCGCCAAATCGCGTATCAGGCTTGCGTGGGCGGTCTTCATGTCCAGCTCTCGTCAAGAACCTTCGGCTGACCCTAGATGGGATCTTCCTGCCAGACAGTGACTTCGTGACCAGCTGTTATGCTCCCAGATGGCCCGTAACTGGACGGCTTCGCTTCATAGATCAACGTCTCGGACTAGAAGATCGCTTCTTTCAGCTGTATTCTTGTCATCGCTTTTCTTCGTTCCTGCTCTTCTACATACGAGCAAGATCTTCTTCCTGTTTGTCATGCCGGCGTTGACTGTCTGTATTGATGCTAATGGACTCGGCAGGCGGCTTCAGCCTTCCATAATCATGGCGTCCTCTTCTGGTCATCACGGGTTCACGGCTGCTCAAGTAACACAGGATAAAGAGATACGTCACTTGCTAGATTTGGTTGAACTCCAGCGCCAGCCCACTCCAGACGAAGCGCTACTTATTGCCAAAGCCCTCTTCAATCGTGGTTGCCAACACGCCGATCGAGAAGACCACCAGTCCCACAATAGTCCGCACCTTTATCACTACCAATATGCCCAGTTCACCCACGAAGGAATTTCAACTGCTGCATCACCTTGCGCCCAATTCCATCATTACATCGCTTTTCGCAAAACGCAACCTCCATCTGATGTGTTTCTGAGAAATTATGGGCAGAAGCTGTACGATGTGATGGTCGCTCACAAACGCTTACAAGCGGCTGTGCAGCATCTGAAGGACGCGGAGGCGGCATATGGTACAAATGTTGCGCAAATCGGGTTGTTCACGCTACCAGTTCCAGCTGCTGGGTAGAGAGCCGAATGTGTAATATGAAGGTCCCGTGCATCGAATCCGTCCGGCTGCACAAGCACTGTTGTACAACAGCTAGATTTTTAGTTGATAAGAGAGTCGGTACTGGTGCTGAAAGCTTGCTTCTGGAGTCTCCAAGCTGACTCTCTTCCCCGTCACCAATCTGCTCTGCTCCAACTGCTCGCGAAGTTCATCGAGCTGTAAGGCTGATCTGCGCTGAATTTGACAGTCCGATAACATTTGTTTGCCTGGCTTCTTCGCGTTGTTGCCATTCATGTCAACAGATATCCAAGAGTGCCTCCAACTCAGTATCGCCAGCTCGATCTTCGGCAAACAGGCATGGTCAAGCGATAAGGTCTTTTTTATGCTAGCCGCAATAGCAACAGCGTGATAGCAATAGCCCAGCACCGTATCTTCCTAGCTAACAGGTTCATGATTCGTTGGGCTTCATTTGGGCTGCGTGAGATCCAGAGCAAGGCATGCATGCATTGTTTCGACACGCCTGTGCGGCTCACGAGGCTCAGAGTACGGGTCTAATGAGCAATCGAGCTCAAGAGGGATATCATATCATATCTCTTGTGTCTTGCAATCAGGTATATAGGTATTGCTCGAGTGACCGTTCGAGGGCAAGTGACTAGCCAAAAGGTTTCACGTCCGTCAACTAAGAGGTACTCAGAGTGTCAACATTAGATTGTTCACGACAGAAGATGCAAGACTATACAATGTAAGACTATACAGTCCTTGCAAACGCTTCTACAGATCCAGCAAGATCTCAGCACATGAGAACTTTACACACACTGAGGAAGCAGCGCCTGTACAATGGGTAATAGATCAAGTAGTGTACAATAATCACCCTTTGAAGAACATCTGGACTTCAGCAGGTGATCGCCTGCATACTTCAGCCAAATCACTTGCTGATTCGCCGACTGGTAGAGCACAATCAGATAAGGCTAAAAGTGCATTCGGACAGACTTACCGAGCCACAACAGCGCCCGAGGTTGACCATCCAAAGAGCAGACATGAAGCAGATCCAGCCTGAATAGGTCAATAAGACAAGTCGAGCGGTCAAATGGAAGAAGCTTACGACAACAAAAGCAGCACCAATCTTCCACCCAGCTATCGTATCCCAACCCGCAAAACTCTCCGACCAATCTTCCTCAAACCAACCCAAGATCAATCTTCCCCTAACCTTGCCCAAACTATCCAACAAAGAGAGAAGACCAAAGCAAAATTGACACTGGATCGTTGTCCTATTTGAGAGCGAGGCATACTAGAAGACACACTCAGGTCAAGCAGAAAGGAAACAGCAGACAGACTCACACTTGAGTCTGCACCCGAAGGCTTCACGAAGCCATTTTCATCGCCAGATGATCGCATGCCGGTGGCATAGCATGCAACAATGTGAGAACACTAGGTGCTAGCATGAGGCATCAGCTTGTAGTAATGTGCTGCGGAAAAGGGAACTTACTTCACACTCCCTTAGCTACTGTTCTACGAAGTCTTCGATACTTGTGGGAAGCAGTGCTTGTCGATAACTCATCCTTGTAGGTACTTCCTACTAGAGCATCGACAAGTACTGTTGCGACAAGTCCGAAGTACTCCCGATAGTCTACGCGCCGAGGGCAAAGCGCTAGACCCCAACCCTTACTTTCACGTGTACTCTATCCTTCCTGACCATTTACGACCTGAGGGAAGAATACACGTAGGAGTTTGCGCGGGATATTTTACTGCAAAGACAAGTCAGAACTGTCTATAGACAGGTTGTGAAAAGAACTGACGCGTTCAACCCCTTCGTATATGAAGTTTTCTTGCCCTGTGGGACTCAAGAAGGAAGTCTGCTGGAGGTAGAGTATGTAGGTGATGCTGGAACAAGTGAAGTGGAAGATAGGGTTTGGCGAAGAGAGAGGAAGGTGGATGGATGAGAGCAAGAAGAGAAGAGAGAAACAGGCCGGTTTTGTGCACGCCCAGTGGCTCTTCATTCCTCTGCTTTAGGAAGGTGCATACCAGACAAGTCGCGTCACTTTATTGAAATTTAGACTTGTTGTTGGTAGCGAATGCATGGGGCTGAGCGGTCTTTGTGCCTGATAGGAGGTAGCTAGGGCATTTGTAGTAGAACATACGTCGAGATTGATAGGCATCGAAGCAATAAAGACAGATCAAGGAGAAATGACCAAGCGAGAGGGCTACTCGTCGATGACGGTCCAGCCATAATAGCACAAGCGCAGCACCGTAGGTTCATAGCTATTCATGACTTATTTGACTTGATTTCGGCTGCCGGAGATCCCGAAAAGACATGCATGGATTGTTTCGAGACGCCTCTGCGGTTCACGGAGGCTCAATGTACAGCTCTGATGGATCTATCCAAGTCAAGCAAGGTATATCTCTTGTATTTTGCTGTCAGGTATATAGGTATTGCTCGAGTGAGCGTTGAGGGCAAGTCGCGCAACTCGAAGCTCGAAGCTTCTGGCGACTAGGAAGTACTAAGAGTGCCACATTGAAGTGCTCATGACAGATGATGCAAGACTATATACAATATAAGACCAAAGTCCGTGCAATGCTTCTTCACAATCAACAATCAAACCAGAACTCTCATGGCACCGAGCAACAAGCCCGAAGTCGTCGCAACAATCGCTACGACCACACCAAAGCCAGGTGACAGACCGATCGCGGCAGAATCATTGGTCGGTCGTGCGGTAGCTGAACCTGGACTGGAGCTTGCTGCTCCATTAGCTTGTTGGACCGAACTGGGGATTTGACCATCGGCGAAATTCGCTGTATACATCATCAGGTACGTAATAATAGCAAGGATGAAGAGACGGACCTCCGCATTTTTCGGATGCTGCACTGGTAAGTGAAGAAGAACCGGATGAAGTAGCTTGTTCCAGCTCAGCGCCAGTGACAACCCTGCACTTTATCAGTCTTCTTTCGGTCAAGTCAGATGATGACCTACAGAGCTTTCCCACAATCGGTACAAACTGCATCCGCATCACTATCGCTGATAATGCCCGAAAGACCATTATCGCTCAAAAGATCAATCAAGTTGTTCAAAGTGATTTGATCGCCTGAGGAGCTCTACTCTTCATCTCAGTATCATAGGACAAAGTGGAAAGTGAACTCACTTGGACATTGCCCAGAACGCTTGGCACGCAGTAGGTTCCGTTCGAAGTGTATCGCTGGCATAACATTGCTCTGACCAGCTTATACGTCATACGAGCTTCAGCATACCATTTAAGCGTAGAAAGAAAAGAAAGGACAAACAGGATATTGCTCAATAATCGTATTCGCTCCTGAGATGAGCGCATTGCCATCTGAAATCTCAGCAGAACACCCATTCGATAAAGTTTCAGAAGCAGAGTTAAGCGTGTCAGACCTGTTGTATCATCAGAATACGTTCAGAGTACATGTATGAACTCACGAGCAAGGGTCAGCTGAACATAATCCACTTGCTTTCGAGTCAGCGTGATTGAGATAGTAGAGAAGAGAGACATACTTGATCCATGACGCGGATGCTGGGACTAGATCACCAGAATTGGTAGCTAGCGAAACAAGTCCCTGTCATAGCCTCGTTGAGTCTCGGTCAGGCTGAAGCAAAGGAGAGGACGGACGACTAGATTCGCGCTATTGACAATAATTCAGCGCCGTAGTATGAAGGCAAGAGCGAAGATATCTCACCATGACGCGAATTGAGAAGCGACGAGTGAAGTTGCAGCGCTGGAACATCCCGATGATAGATCGCCTAGTCCTTGAGCTGAGACGTATGCGATTAGCGCGAGTAAGCCGATTGTAGTCCTCATAGTCGCTTGGTGTTTGGTAGTCAGAAGCAAAGGGTACATGTCATTGAATTGGAATGTAATCGCTCGCCAAGGCTTTAGATCACCTGAGTGTGATACGGCGACGGAAGTACAATGTATACAAATGGTACAATCTATGCGAATCTTCAACCAAAGCGAGATGCCACAAATGCCAAGACCCCATCAATGATCCATAGTCACTTCACCCCTTCCACCAGCAGTAGCCAAACAGTTCTGCACCACTTCCAACAGATGCGTATTCTCCAGAGCGGCTGTGACGGCAACATCAGCATATAGCCCTTAAGGCAAAATGCAAACATCGCTCACCTGCTACACGTTCTTTATCATTCAGCTGACGATTGACTTGATGTTCGCTCTGATGGGAACCAGCTTTGACTCTTATATCGACTTTGAACCGTTCTGGTAAAGCGCGGAGCATTCGTACTCGAATTGAAAGACCGATCAAGGTGGCCATGCTGCAATGAGGGATACTGTGCGCCAATTCCCGGTCATCAGTGGTATACCACATATGCTGCAAAACCACGCACGTAGGTGTGAATCTATCCACATATATCAGCATGACATTTCAGCGTATGACTGAACCAACTCACTCTATTAGAACCCTCGGTTTTCTTCCATGCTGTATATACACTTGACCAGCCGACACAACCGCCAATTGCTCCAATGTCAATGGATCTATTCCACCCAATCAGCCTCGTCCATGCAACTTGTCAAACACCGCTCACGCTCAGGATCCGTTATCCCTCTTATCAAATCTACACTCCCCTTGCATCAGTTACACAGCTACAGACAGCATAGAGGAGACTCACCGAATATCTCATCAGCGTCTAAGAGTTCCTCATCGTCTTCGCTTGAATCATCGCCCAATTGCCAATATGTAGATTTATCCGTTGAAAACAAGTCATGGGAAGCTGCTAATGTTTTCTGTTTGCCTGTCGTGTGCACTGTCGGGTTGGCATTGTCTAACGAGGACATGGTGGGTTGATGACAAGATAGGCGGCAGCATCAATTTTAAGCGATCTGCAGGGTCTGTATTTCGACGCAATCTCTCTAGCATATATCTACAGTCTAGATGCACAAGCCATAGTCTATGGCATACAACGCTTCAAGCTTTGACAGGCTTGGGTTCCGGCGTCTGTCCTTGCTGCTCTTGCATAACCTGTCGTTGCTCTATATCTTGTGTTTTGCCACCCTACGACACAATCATTAGCTCTATTCGAGGAAGATCATGCTCGCAGACTGACCTTTGCTAGTTGATCGAAACAGTATCCGGGATGGAATGCGGTCAGAGCAATGGCTGCTATCAGTACCATGCTGCACAAATAGATGAGCTAATGATTAAGCTCGATAGCGAAGCAACTCACGCGCCGTCTAACACCAAGACTAGGACAATAGACATGAGCGGATAGATTACTGAAGCGGCCGCAGACTCACAAGACGGTTCATCTCGTTGTATCTCAGATCCCCAACCAGTAGCCATCTCCGGTATCCTGTGCAACAAAATCAACACCCAAAACAAACTACTCAGGGGCTACTCACCGGTATATACACCTGATCAAAATCGCAAAGAAAGCAACAATAATCGCAATCAAGAACCAGCGAAACTTTTTATCAGCCAGATATCTTTGCCCAGCGATCGAGTACCCATTCACTCTAGCATCCTTCTTGACGCGTAGGTAATATAGTAAACTGACGATACCGAAAGCGATCAGCTGGACTACTTGAAGGACGATACCAGCTACGATGAGGTTGTTGCCTGTGTCGAGGAGAGAGAGGTTGGCGTTGGCTCTGGACACTGTTGCAGAGGCCGCGATCGCTCCGCCTACGAAGAATCAGGTTTGGTTCGATTCTAGTCTCGCAGAACATAAGGCGAACCTGCTGCTTGGACAAGGATGGAGAAAAAGTCCAAGCCGATAAACACCCAGGTGTATAGAGCAGGTCGTATCTATATTACGGTATCAGCTCTTGAATGTTTCTGCAAGAGGATTACTTACCAGACTAAGTTGCGGACCAAAGACGATGACGATATGCTTCAAAGTAAGGTCGACGCAAGCGCTGAGCAAAGAGGGAGCCAAGATAAGGCAGACGACTGTAATGCCAGTCAACAGACGAGTAGCAGCCAGCCAATCTGCTCACTTTGAATCCTGAACCCGTCCGCAAATGGGTTGTAATACATCCATATCCGCCCTCCGTACCCAACAGTCTCAAGTATCAAAGCAGCTACAGCAGCTCCAAACCAAGTCCAAGTCTTGTAGCGAATACCAAAGAACAGCTGAAGGAAGAGACATATCGCAAAGCATATACAGAAGAAGATGTTGCCTCCTAGATTGGGTAGGTAGCCATATGTTGTGATTTCGACAGGACAGAATGGACCGAGTTCAGTGCATTCCCGACGGCTCATCTTGTTTGAACAACGAAAGGCGAGAACGGCGGATAGAAGCGATTTCAACACTTGGCAGATTTAGGCAAGACAACAGGGCAGGCTGTAGGCGAACAAGCTTTGGATCATTTGATTGCATCGAATGCCAAGAAAGCACAGCGCATAAAAGGCGGAAGACTGGCCGACGAATAGTGTCATGGCAAGCTTGTTCCTGTGCGGCCGTAGGGCAGAAGAGGATACCCAGATAGCTGTGGATACCAGGGTCAAGCCAGAGTTGCGTCTTGCCCAATTGTATTCGCCAGAACGACCAGCCGTCGGACTTGAAGCATTTGGCACAGCAGAACGTGTGATTCGCAGCCTGTGCTCACATGCAAACAAGCATGCATGGAGTGGTTTGAAGGAATGGCAGACAGAAGATGGCCATTTTGGCGAGAAGGCCGGCGCTGATCGCTGGCGCATCTGCAAGAGCTTCCGCTGGTCTTCAGAGCTTCAAGATCATTGCGCTTAGGCGATTTTTATCAATCAAATACCTCGCTGTTTGGCACAAGAGAATTGCTGTCTGCGTCATACAGTACATGTGTCTACTTGCTCGCGGCCAAGTCATCGCTTGGAATCCTGAACTTGACTCGTGGAATTGCTTTATGTAGACAACGCTCTCTGCTGCTGCTGCTCAGCTTGATTTCAGATCGAAGAGCAGGCTCTTCTTCCGTCTCTGTCCAATCATTGATTGCTAATCTATCTGCTTTGACCCTTGTGTGGACTCGAAAAAGTCGGACCATGTTCACTCTACAACGAAGAGCTTTCTACCCTGCGAGTCGTCCGAACCTCCGCCAGAAGGTTTCCGCGTTATCCTGGCCTCGCAACGATTGTCTGCTTCAAAATGCGGACAGCGCTAACTTTCCTCTTCTTCCTCGCTCGCTCCACTGTATATGCAGCCGAGAATATTACTATTGAAGACATTGACTACTCAAACATCACATATTATCCACAAGGGAAGAAATATTGGTTGTAAGAGACTACCTTGACTTGCCAAAGTGGTCTAACCCTGCTATACAGTCATAATATACATCCTCTTGACGAAAGCACGTATTCCATCAGCTATCCAAACCAATCAGATGTGGCTTACAACTTTGCCTTTGAAGGTGAGCATTTCTCTGAAATTCGCGTTGAATATGCTGAAGATGCGATTACGGATGCAGGCACTCAATTTGCTATTCATGGCAGACGGGATAATGATCGCGGGCTGTAAGTAAATCCCTCGCTAGACGCGCTCACTCTGACCTCTAGACGTAGAGTGGACATTGTCGTGGACAACCAAACAGCATTGACAGCAGACTTTTGGCGGCAAAGTGAGTATCGTCATGCATTCAGTACCTGTCTGATGATGATGTCGCGAGAAGATGCAACAACAGACCGGCGCACATCAGCTATCCTCCTCAGCCCGGTATACAAAGCTGGTCGACACAACGTAGTAGTTCAGCAGCGTCCTACCGTCGATTCTCGCCTAGAGGAATGGCCTATAATCCACCTCGACTACCTCACATACTTGTACAAGCCCGCTAGCAAAGGCCAGCTCCGTATTGCTTTGCAGCGAGAGGTGACCTAATCTTCATATGCAGGCAAGGGAGGGCTCATAGGAGGTGTAATTGGCGGCTGTCTTGCGGTCGCGGTCATTATTCTCCTCGCGTTCCTTTTCAGAAGAAGGCGGAACCGGCGTGAAGGCGTCGAAGCTAGTCGGGACAAACGAGCTGCATTGGATGTAGCAGATGAAGAGGAAGGAACGGACCAAATCTCTCCTGGCTATCTAGCCTCGCTACCACTAGTTTCGCCATTCTCACCCGCTCGCGGAAATGCAAATCAGCTCTCTACCAATCCAGACCCCGTCAATGCAGCACCAGACACCTCTTTGGTACCACTCATGGGTGCTGAGGATGCTCAAAGACTCGAGACAGAGACGGACAACCTACCGCCAAGCTATCTCGGTCTCGGGGAAGCTCAAAGAGCTCAGCCCGCGCCAGCAAGTGCTACGATAGGCAAGGGTTTGATTGTACACAATTAGAGGCGCTCGAGCAGGAAAGGTATCATAATGCATGAAATAAACTGCCATAGACTGCTATTGACGCCAAATTAGTCATTTCAAACTATCGCCTTGAAAGTACGACTCTGGCATTTTCTGAAACGTGTAAGTGAAAGCACCACCATCGAGCGCGTTCTTGAGGGACGGTTTCCAGATTTGTTTGGCCACAGCAGGTGGCTATACGTCGTAATCTTAGACTTGAAAGCGTCACTCGGCTCGCCTGCCCTTACGATTGCAGTGAGGGATTTGCGGTTCTGTTCAAAGACTCCAAGTGGTTGATGTGACATGGTTGCAGGTTTTGGATCAGTGTTTGCATCCTGGAATAAAAAAGTTCAGTGCTGGTGCATAATGCTCAAGCGAGACCTTTACCAGGCCCGCCAAGAGGTGTTCGATAGTGAGCTTCGTGCCAGGCATTTGCTCAAAAGTCACGACCATCATTGATCCAATCCCGCCTTTGGTCTTTTGAAACTCCGTCTCCCACTCTCGCAGCGCTATTCGAGGAGAATAACTCATCGAGCGAAATATGTGCTTGAGTAGCTTAGCGTCAATCACTTGCGCCTCGACCAATTCAAAAAAGGTAACAGGCACCTTTGATTTAGTGCGAGAGACGATGAGGATCAGAGTGTGGCTCTTGCGTCGCTCTACATCGGTGAGCAGTTCTAAGCCATCCTACCGGCGATAGTCAGGGTTGTGCCATTGTGTATGTTTGCCCATTTACTGAGTTCTTCGTGTCGGACAGTCCCGTGTCGGAGTAAGTTAGCTTCGACACGACCTGAGCCATAGTAGCGGGAGATATACTGAGAGCTGGTCGTTCCGCGGCTTCCATTTCAGCCAGCATGCGTTTGGAGAAGTCTCCGCTGGCAATTTCGTTGCTGGCAGCGCGTCAGCAGCAGGTCTTGAGCTTGATCTAGCGCAGCGCATACCAGATCTGCTTGTGTTTGGGACAATCCTTCTTCTGGCATACAGCTGTGAGGGGGAAACGCGTCATCATAGAATCTCGCTCTAAGCTGAAAGATATGTCGCACCACTGCAATAAGGAGCACTTTTGCATTTGCTGCACTTCTTCATCTTGTCGACAGTCGCTTCCGAAGCCGTTTTACCACATCCGTCACACTTCATTAGAGCTCTCGAGGGTAGAGAGTACCGCTGCGGAGGATTGGCAGGGATTCAGAGCGCTCCAGGTATCCGACGATTCGACTAGAGCAGGCTGTCGCAGGACAAGCGGATTGAAAGGCTTTGATGCAAACCGCGACAACGCCAGCAGCTGAGCAGACAGGCAGTCGCGACGACTCTGACGGCCTATGGTATCTTACGACAGACAGCCAGCAAGCGTACGATATCGACGAGTTCACGGAGGACCGGAGAGAAGCAAGGGCTATATCGCTCGATATGGCCAAAACACCAAGTCATGCAGCGAGCGATAACAAGAAGTGCCTGACACCTTTACAAGTCTGTGTCCTGTGCGGCTTCATTGCCTGGGCAGATTACTGGCTCTACCGCATTTCATCGTATATGTACTACGACTTGACTCGCGCTGGACCAAACATCAAAGGTCTGAGCCCTGCATGGTGCTCGCTTGGACGTTGGCTACTCTACGCTTCGGATCTTTGGTTCCTCGTCGGCTTCTTAGGATTATCTGCCTCTGTATTGTTTGCGCTCGTGGTGAGTGATTCTGCTATTCTAGTCAAGGACAACGCTAAAATCAGACTATAGCGAGATTACGAGAAACGAAGTAATCCAGATGGTCTACGATGGGCCTCCCTACACGTCATTTCTCCTCTCTATGCTCTTCTTGCACTCCATGCGCTATTCACATTCACCATCCCTTTCGGCTCGTTGCGCTCCGTCGTTTCTGAATTACATCGTCTAGTCATGGCCAACGATGTAGAGGCCGATACTAGAACGCCAGAGGACAAGGCTTTGCTTACGAGGGATATCCAATTCTATGCAAGATGGGCGGTCTTGATACTTTGGGCTGTATTGATCGGGTGGTCTGGCTTTGCAGGATTGTTGCAGATGGCAGATAAGCGGATGAGAAGGAATGTGTATAGCTCGGGTGATGAGATGTTGCCATTGTGAATACCCGAGGTATGAATTCACATCACTAATTGTCATCGGCACAGCATCTTACTGCGAAGTGATGCAGACATCTGGGTCTTAGTTAGCCAATGCTGCACCGAGATATCAACAGCCAGTCGACCATGCTGTCGGATAGAAGACGATGTAAAGGAGCCTGTTGGCGGAATGAGAGGCTCCAACAAGAGATAGGGCAACAGGGACCAAGGTGGAAGGCGCATGAAGTGTTTGCTGTACCGGATCAACTAGCAGGTACGGATGAATCTTCCATTGCGACCAACACCTTCTGATCCGCATGACAACAGACAAGTGCCGCTTGCATCAAAGAAACAGCTGCGCATATAGTCAGTCTGCTGGGAAGGGAAGTAGAATAGTCTAGAAGATCTAATAGTCTAGCATCTATGATTGTCTAATACTCTACAAGCAACTCTAAGCCAATAAACTACTGCCCTCTTCCGCGACCTCTTCCTCTACCTCCACCGCGCCCAGCAGACGCTCCACCTCTTTGGCTCTGTCCTCCTCTCTGTCCGCCTTCTCGACCAGGCAAAGCAGAAACGACATTGAACAAATTCCTCTGTTCGCGTAATCAGCATATGTAAAGACATCAGTAGCAGACTCACAAAGTCCTTCAGACCCATCTTGCCAATGGTCTTTGCTTCCATAGGTGGAGCTTTACCATCTCCATTGCCAACGTATTGACATGTTTCAAACGCGAAAGTATTAGCCATGCTGATCAACTGAGGCGGTGACCATTTCGTTGATTTCCCGAAGCCCTTCATGTAGCCCAGCCATGCGCCGTAAGCTTGACCCTTCGCTTCTTCAGATACTTGCGACAATGCACGCCTAACGACATTGGGATCGACGCTGTGTTGCGATTGAGCTTGATAGGGTTGTAGAGGTAGAGATGATATAGCTGGTTTGTCCAGGAAGAAGCGCTCGTAGGGGCAGAGCAGCAGTATACCCTTTCCCTGAGCACCAGCTCGAGCTGTTCGACCTAGACGATGGATATATTGTTCTTCATTTGCTGGAACACCAGCTTGTAGGACAAGAGTTACAAGAGGGAAATCCTACAATGTAGAGCATGAGCGAGTAAAGCTATTTTGAAGGGATTGACGAACCATTCCTCGAGCGGTAACATCACTCGAAACCAATATCCCGCTTGAAGCAGACTTGAACGCATCCGCAGACTTGTTTCTTGCCGATTGCGACATTCGAGAATGTATCTCCCACACTGGTAAGCCTAATACGTTCTTGTCCAACTTCTCGAGCATGTCAAAGACCAAACCGGTCGACCTAGCGGTAGGAAGGAAGATCATGATCTTGTTGTTCTTGGTGTTGGCAATCTCTTGCTTGAGAATCGAGACGAGCGTAGTGTGAAAGTCTGGAAGCTCTGCTATAGCTACTGATTGAGGGACGTGCTCGTGAGTCGCTTGTTCGTCGTCTGCGATAGTGGAGACGAAAGTGTGATCAGGTGAAAGAGCTATCCTTGCAACGGCTTGAACATCAGGTGGGAGAGTAGCT
The DNA here is from genome assembly GCA_039545315.1 of Kondoa malvinella. Classification (NCBI taxonomy): domain Eukaryota; kingdom Fungi; phylum Basidiomycota; class Agaricostilbomycetes; order Agaricostilbales; family Kondoaceae; genus Kondoa; species Kondoa malvinella. The sequence continues at coordinate 563,292 of BCIM01000002.1, read as the reverse complement.
GAGAAGAGCAGAGACTGTCTCTTGGTCTTCCTTCGATCGGGTAATAGGCTGTAGAAAAGAACCTGTCCAATCAGCGAATACACTGATTGCAGAGTGGTCGCTCATACCTGATCACAGCCTCAATATCCCTCTTGAACCCAGAGTCAAGCAATCTATCCGCCTCATCCAGCACAAGCGTTTTCAGATCTTGCATGCATTCCCTCAAACCGCCATTCTGCAAATGATCCAACAGTCTACCAGGCGTTGCGACCAATATCTGACACTGTCCACCCATAAGTCTCTTTGCCTCGGAATTTTGATTGGTTCCGCCTGTAGCTATTTGTACTTTCATGTTCAGATTGGCGATGCATGGTTCGGTTGCAGTAGCTATCTGAGCGGCCAATTCTCGAGTAGGCGAAATGATCAAAGCGCCAATCTGGCCTTTGCGAACTGGGTTGGCGAGCAGGTTCTGTATGGTAGGCAACATGAAAGCGAGCGTCTTTCCTGTGCCGGTCTTTGCTTGTGCAAGGGTGTCTCCACCTTTTAAAATGACAGGTAGAGTTTGCGCTTGAACATCTGTGCAGTTGGGAAACGGAAAATATATGGATTTGCTCAACACTTGAAGGCAGCATAAGGGCATATCGCGATGACTTAAAAGGACTACGAACAGCCCTGAGTGACAAAGTCCTGGAACATGGTGTCTGACAGATGTTTCTTGAGCACAGGCGCTGCTTCTGGCTCTTCTGGCTTGACGACAGTGTAAGGTACTTGAGCAGGAATTAAAGTCGACGCATTTCTGACTGGCGCTGCTCCTCTGTTGCTTGGTTTTCCTCGTCCAGCTCCACGACCTCCTCTTCCTCTGGTCCCACGGCCTCGGCCATTGGCTTGCGGTGTTGCAGAACTCATTGTATGATTTGTTCGGTCTGCAGGCATCAAGTGAAAGGTATCACGCTGAGTGGGTAACACCAATCTCAACCTTAGGTATCTTCTAGTACTGCTTAGCCGTAGAATGATGGGGTATGCTTTGGTGCGTCGGTCGCGGTGCAAGGTGAAAAAAGTGAAAATACTTCTCGAGCCGATGACGCGCGAAGACGACGTGCAAAAAGTAGCTTGGAATTGCATGCAAAGGTATACCGAACCAACTCGCAAGTACAGACAATCACTTGAGTTCGACTTTGCCCAGCATGTTTGCCAAATCATCATCATCTTTCGATGGGGCGGGTTTTGATCTGTGAGCAACAAAAACCACCCTAAGCTAGGAACCCAGCATAAAGCTATCGTACTCACGGTTCTTGAGCTTCCTTTGCCTTGTCATCCCGCACAACAGAAGCTTCGGACGCTCGCACATTTTCGCCAGCCTCGTCTTCGCGACCAGACACAACGGTAGCAGACTGTTTGGCTTCCACTTCTTCACTCTCTGACACCACCTCTTCATCTTCCTCCTCATCTTCCTCCTCATCGACCTAACAACCAACATCAGCTGCCACAAGAGTCTGGAAGTGTAGTAGAACTCACCTCCTCGATATCGTCTATTTCATCCAGCGCCTCCTCGAACCCGTTCGCTTCCAAAGCAGCTTTCAGAGCTTGCAGAGCAGCGTCTTCAGGATCCGATCGGTTGCCATTCCATTCGATAGTATCCAGCTTGTTCAAACAGCTCGTGACCGCCTTTGTCAATAGCTCGACCGACCGATCGTCTAGCTCATCGCTCTGCACCTTCAACTCTTTCAGTTCCGTATTATATCCTTTCCCTAGCTCTTCCATGATCCGCATTCCACCTTTCGGCCTCAACAGACAATCACTGAGATTCAACTCTATCAATCCTTTCCAGCTCTTCAAACTAGACGCAATCGCTCGACTGCCCTTCTCAGTGGCCGTGTTGTCTTGCATATCCAGCCTTTGCAACCCAGTACATGGCCGTAAACCGAGGGCGATAGCTTGAATCCCTTCCATTCGAATTCCATTCTGGAACATTCGGATTTCCCTGATTGAAGATCCAAATTCACTGAACGCTTTACCCCAGTATGGCGCTGATTCAGATTGCAGACGATTCCTTCCGCAGATGAGAACTTCAAGTTTAGGCTGAACGCCAGCTTCTTTCGCCGCGTGGGCAGAGGCATACAGTGCTTCAGCAATGACTTGACCGCCTTCTGGTCCCAGGCCGTTATTATTGAGCTTGAGCACGCGCAAGGTCTTGTATGAGGAAGACAAGTAAGGGACCATAGGTTGAACAGAGCGTCCGCCAAAGGCATTGTCTGACAAGTCTACGGCGTGTAGTGCAGGCAGGTCGATAAGTGAATTACATAGCGCTGTGAGGGCTTGTGGTATCTCAGAGATGAGGCGACCAGTAAAGATATCGGACAAGTCAACAGACTGAATATGCATGATTTGAGCACTTTTTAGGAGCTCTCGAAGCTTGCAACTCACTTGTAGCGTCGGCAAAGTCTTTATCACCTCCGCTAGAGCTTCACAGGCGCCTACACCGAGCGTATTGCCGCTAAACACCAAATTTGTTACTTCATCCTGCTTTTTCAAGACATCGAGATGCGGTTGGATATCTTCTGCTGTGTTCAGCTTGAGGCCTTTGCCTTGTATAGAGAAAGTTGACATCTCGCGTCGAAGTTTCAAGTCAACAAGAGGTAGCCTGACGCGCGAAGTTCAAAGAGTCAAAACCATGTCTATCCATTTTCAAGTCTATTCACAATCTACTGTATTCCTTATGGCGGTGCTCTCTTAGTCGATTGATTCGGTTTCGTCCTATGCAAGTGTCAATGCACGTGAGCAAACTGGACTTTATCATAGAGAGTCAGAAGCCTACGTAAGGGTTCGTAGGGTCATAACTGCACGAGCATGATTTGAGCACCTCTCGAGGGATTGTAAATCGAGAGACTCAACGGGAATTTCCTGATGGCTACATCGCCCTTGTACGAAGTGAGATCCGGCACAGTGAGCTGGATAGATCCAGTAGCAGGTGTAGATCCGAACGTCTCTACTTGACTTTTTCCAGCAGCACTGTCGCCTTCTGGAGCAGGTTCAGTTGTACCATCATCTGCACCAAGAGCGGAAGTGCTCGAAGTATCATCTTCACCTAGAGCTGAAGCGGAATAGGCGATGCGCACTTGCTGTCGAGAAAGACGAGATGGGTCGCGTAGGAGGTAGTTGTGAGGTGCAATGATCATGGAGGATCGTGCGGTTGTGAAGACTGTGTTTGGCAAGTCGCCAGTATCTAAGGCTCGACATCAGCGAGAGCCTGCTACTTGGGCTGATGGACTTACGCGGAACATGATGCATGCCTAGCACGAACCTGAAGAAGCAGAATAAGCACAAAAACAAGGCAAGCTAAGAATGCACTGCTTACCATGTAACGAGATCTTCCTGGATGAGCGACTCGCTGTTGAAGTACTTGGAGAAGTCGATGATTGGGTTGTACACGTCGTAGTTGTTATATGCATGGGCCGCTTGGCGTTCATGGCTATAGCATACATCAGTGATGGCTTTTCCCAACAAAGGATGGACCGACTCGTGGTGCTTAGTAACAAACAAATTTGATGTTGCAAAAGACTGGGCCTTCTGCAAGTTGTACGAGTCTTGGATGGTCAGATGAGTAGCACCATGACCAGGCATAATTCTGTAACCTCTTGCTTCGCCATACGGGTTGAGGTCGTCCTTATTGACTACTGAGTAGAAGGAAGCCATATTTGGAGCCCAGTTGATCTTGCCTTCGTCCTCATTTTCAATATATTCTTTTTTGAACATCATGGTGCCATGTTTGATGCCGTCGGACCATGGGTAAGTCTTTTCGACTGGCACAATCGTGTCGACTGCCATCTGTGACAAATGCGTCAGTCGAGAGTGGTTCCCAGGGGAGTCTGGACCGACCGAGTTTTTGACACCGCCGATATCGAGATCCGCCTTGAAAGTCAATGTATGGTCATGCATAGCACCTGAACGACCTTTGTCGATACGATATCCATACCTACTGACGCTCAGCTGATGTCTATGCTAGTCCAGAAGACTCACTCGTCATTATGACCGTGGAAAGCAGAGCTGATGTATCCGGAAGCGCGAACTTCAGTCTCGATGCTGCCGTCTTGCGAGAAAACATATTGTATAGCGTAGTCATAGTTGCCTACAGTACTCAAAATCAGTCAAAGAACCAAAGAAACAAAAACAGACTTATGTGCTGATGGTTCGGAGGACAAATTGAATGTTTTTGGTCGAAGAGACGTAATCCTGAGTAGTGTGATGTTGGATAGGGTGTCCAGTATCGAATTCGAACATGCAGATTGAGTCACGGTGTGTACCTACAAAATTTCAGATTTTGACATCGGAAAGAAGTGAAGGCTAATACGACTCGTTTCCGAAGCATGGAAAGTAGTGTTGTGGAAGGAAGCGTAGGCTGGGCAGTCATAGCCAGCAACAAGTTGGAACGTGTACGGTCCCTGCAGAACAGTCAGCAATGGGCTGATATTTTGGAAGAAGCTCACGAATCCATAATACGTGTCTAGGTAGCCGATACCGCTGGTGACTGGGTCGTTTCCCTAAGCAGGGGTAGTGAGCATATCACCAGAGAACAAGCGAAGAGGAAAAATTACAGCATAGTGAGCGATGGCTTCTTCTAAGCCGAGTTCGTATATGATGGTGTCGCCTTTATACTTGATGTCAAACAGTCTGATGCCAGTGTCGCGCGAAAAGGTATAGTAGAAGGTGAAATCTTGCCAGTGCACAAATGACTTCTCTTCATCTACGCTGTAACGAGAACCACCAGGTGCGACAGGCAGAGGCGCGGGCTGTATTTGGACATTGACATCAGCGATCTCATGTACTAGAGTGAGGTGGACTGACCAGATCGTCCATGTAAAGCGAAGGTAGGTCGGGTCGATTAGTAGAAAGGGTCGAAACACCGTCAATCGTGCTGAAGATAGGCATGAGATGGGAATCTAACTGCTGGAAGCTGATATAGACTTACTACTCTGTGTTGAGAACTTGTTGTTCCAGCTCTCCAGCATAGAAAGCTGCCTTGAATTCCTCGGTAGATGCATAGAATTTGCTACGGACACATTACTTGATAAGCGTTCGTCGGCGAAGATGCGAAGGACTTACTCTGCCCAGTACCAGCCTTTGACAGACCAGCCTGCCGGATCACGGCCAGTGACATCTGCTTTAAAGTATAGTCCTTGTGGTAGCAAGGTGAGACCGTCTGCTAGCTCTTCAGATGGGTAGGTCCAGAAGCCAACTAGATAGCAGTACTGTCAGTTGATTGAGCGTTGACTTGCTCGAATGACTCACGCCAATTGATGATACGGCCATGTTCCTATTCATGTGAGCATCGAACATGACTTTCGAAAGAATACGCTTACTTGCCAGAGCGGGTCGATACCGAACACCTCGGCGGTATCGACATCTGGATCGCCAACGACAGTCTGGTTGATCAAGCCTCTGATGACTTCGTCCATAGGTTTAGTGACAGAGTAGATGAATTCGTATAGATTGTCATCATCGTTGGCGTACGACGGTTGTTTAGCAGATCTGTAAAGCATGTCAGACATGTTCACGAACGATGAGGTAGGGCTGACCCTTTAGTTGAGAAATAGTCGGCGGATTTGTATGTAGTTTTTTCGCTCACAGGGAGAGGTCCAACGCAGAACTCTTCGACATATGGGTCTGCTGGAGCTCCAAACATGCTGTAGATACATCTCAGAGAAGATCCGAGGCAGAACGGTCATCCTCACATTCTTGCTTTAGCCCATCTCTCGGGTTTGCCAGTCTCGCTAGACAGATACGACATGGCATCCTTCTTAGAGGGATACAAGCTGTCGACCACCGCAACTAAAAGCGTTGTAAGCATGGGCAGGAATAGACCGAGGTAGCTCTTGGCTTACTCTGATTGTCGAATGAAGTTGCGTTGATAGCAGCAGTCAAGTTGAGTTCTTTCTGATCATGCAAAAAAGCTATGACAGAAGCTGCTTCATCGTTTGACAGTGCTGTTTCTCTTATCAGTAGTGTCTCTGAACCCATCACAAAGCATAACTCACAAGCCCAAATGTTCTCAAATGGCGCAGTAATCTGCCCAGCACCAGTAGTGGTGTTGTCCGCCGTAGCAGCTGCCATCATTTGATAAGATGGATCCATATGGAAGCTTGCCTTTGGTCGAGGAGCGACGCGGGTCTTCGAATCGAAGGAGTTCCATTTGGGAGGACGCGGTGCAGCCAAAGCAGTAGCGAACAGCGTCGCACTGATTAGGAAGGACTTCATAGTGGTATCGGGGTGAAAGGGACAAGGTAGGTCGGGCGGCTTCACATGACCGGGAGGGAGATAACGCAGAGACAAGGTTGAACTGGTCCACGAGGTGGGCAAGATAAGCGACTCTTAGACTCGCTGTACTGCCCGCGTCTCGGGTAAGCATGTGCCAGGCCCATCAGATCAGCCGACGCGTGACACACGGCTGTACATATGCTGTTTCGGGGAAGGGGAGCGGAAGTCAACGCATCAGTTCAGTGAGAAAGTACGAGCGATCAGGAGGTAGAGGACGTATGCCCCAGAATTCGTCAAGGTCCAGAGAGAAGTCGAACGGAAGCAACATCGCCGAACATGCGAATTTGACCAGGGCAAGAATCACCGCTAGTACCAATCATAGCAAGGATGTCTAGCAGTATATGAATCATGGCACTCGCAGACCTGTAGACAAAAACCATGGGTCTGCCATTGAGAATTGCAGCGACAAGACGCATGCATAATACAGCCTCGGAAACTATGCATTGAAGCAGCATCACTTTGAGAGTCCGGACAGCAGTCACATAACTTCAGGCGAAGGATTCGACTAGCAGGATAGCCCACGTTGCAGGTCAAGGAGGACAAGGTTTTTTTTGGCTTAAAAGAGCAGAGCTAGCGCTCAACGGCCAGAGACAACAGAGGAACAGAGCAAAGGCCGAGCAGAAGAATATCAGCACTGCGCTCGTGTAGTAGTACATCGCGTACAGACATACAGCGGCAAGCACGTCGACGCTAGAAGAAAGGCAGCGCGTGTCTCGCGAGAAAATCGCGAGTCTGATCACCAGCTTCAGCCATGTCTGCTGCTCCTGCGCTGTTTGGAGTACCGCTCAAATATATCAGCTTGTGTGTCTGGCCTTTTGAAAGCGACATGGCCCTGTTGACATGCTTTCATCTGTCTAGGGTCACTTTGACGCTGCAAAACTCGCTGCTAACTATTCTGCTGCACTATGTAAGCCAAACAGCACTCTGCGCATCGAAAAGTCTCATCAGTTTCCGGTAAAGTCGAGGACAAGCGGAGCAAGCTACTCTTCTGCATTAGCAGTCCTGGCCAATGAGCTACTCAAAGGCTCGATATCCTTTGGCGTCGCACTGCGCAATACCTACCAAGTGCCAAACTCTTCTTTACCCAGCAATACGCTCGGTTCAGCAGCATACACCAAATTAGGCGGATCAAACAGCGCACCGCATAGTCGTCAAGGCTCCTTCTCTGCGGCTTCTGCAAGGCCAATGTCGCCCGGTGGAATGCTGGAGGATGATTGGCGGAGGCGAGGGCAAGACTTTGGTGTACGCTTAAAGAAGATTCGGAGAGAGATCTTTAGTCCAGATTGCTGGAAGCTGTCAATCCCTGCTATTCTCTATGTGATACAGAACAGTATGTTTCATCACGATGAGCCCGCATCTAGCTAACAGTCTTGATCAGACCTTCAATTCGTAGCAGCATCAAATCTGGATGTAGCAACATTTCAAGTCTCATACCAAATGAAGATCCTCACAACAGCACTCTTCAGCGTACTCATGCTCAAACGGAAACTCACGCTCACCAAATGGGTATCTTTGCTCTTCCTTGCTGTAGGCGTCGGCATTGTGCAGATCCAGTCATCGACATCGAAAACGCCCAGTACTTCATCGCATCAGATGGACCCAACGACAGGCTTTCTAGCTGTAGCAATGGCTTGCCTGACATCTGGACTGGCAGGCGTATACTTTGAGATGGTACTCAAAGGCTCTACTACCGATTTATGGATCAGAAACGTCCAGCTATCCATCTTCTCCCTCGTACCTGCCGTTCTACCTCTGTTAGCGGATAGCTTCTCGCTCTTCTCAAGTTCGAAAACACCGACGATACCGATCGAACCAGTTGGCGGCTTCCTCTTGCCCGGATTTGGCTTTTGGGCTTGGGCGACTGTGCTTTGTCAAGTGTTGGGAGGCTTGGTAACAGCTCTGGTCATCAAGTTTTCTGACAACATCATGAAGGTTGGTAACTTCGCCGGTCAATACATGATTCCGTTAACATTAATGCAGGGCTTCGCGACTTCCCTTTCGATCGTCATCTCCTTCATGGCAGGGATAGTCCTCTTCAACTTCAATATCACCACCTCCTTCATAGTTGGTTGCTCGGTAGTACTCGCTGCAACATATAGCTACAACAAACCTTCAGCTTCCGGAGCCGCATCAACACACACTCCACTCCGCCGAGTTTCAGTAGACAAGAGTTCGGGCTCGGCACAATCCGTTTCTTTCGCCTACGACTCGCCTGAAACTTCTGATCGCCGAAGAGGTCAGTTCGACGCAACGAGTCCGACGACTAGCGTGCATGGCGCGAGCCAAGTGGCACAACAGCATCAAGCGCATCTTTCTGCTCAAGGTGACGCGGATGGCTTCTCTTCTCGCAAGTCTGGGTCGAGGAGTATGCTGGGTTTGGGCGACAACAAGTAAGCGTGCTTTGACTCTCATGCAATGGTAGACTGATCAGGTACTATCAGCTCATCCTCATTGGGTGTTTCTAACGCGCCTATGGTCAGAACACCATCAGGAGGATGGGCTGCTGCCATGGTTGGAGCGAAGCAAGAAGGAGACACGGAGCGAGGGTTGGAGAAGTAAGTCAGGGTGGGTGTACACAGAAACATTTGTGGGTAAAAAGGGATAGTAGATGAACGCAATAGACGAGATCTTGCTCGAAAATGCATTTGGCTATTCTACATGCAAAGCTTCGATGACATATCTAGTGCTTGTGCCTTTCTACTCGTGTCTGTGCTGCTACACGGCAGTTTCTAAGTGTCCTTCATATGTTCCCTCTCCTTGCCCTTACTAAAGTCCGCTTCCCGTCGACGAAAACCACATATAACAATCTCACAAGGTCGACGGGAAAAGCTATGTACTGAAACGCGTAGATGGTAGAGTGGTGAGCACGAAAACAGTCGATCAATTCTTGCGTCGACTGCTGCGTCGCGTGACCGGTTTGGCAGGCTTTTCTGCTTCTGCCGTAGTTGGTTCGACTAAGCTGACCACCTTTGCCTCTGCTGGCTTGGTGGTCCGAGATTCTACAGGCTTGCTGGCTGGGACTGGTACAACAGGCTTGGTGATTTGAGGATGTGCCCGAGTTGATCTGGTTGATGCTGCCCTGGTAGGCTTGACTGGCTCCGAAATTTTGATGGCTTTTGTATCAGCTGGCTGCGTCACTGAGACCTTGCGCTGCAACACTGGCTTGACTGTTGGCACTTCTGTGATCTCGGCCGCTTGTGTTAAGGCAGGAGCAGAAGTGACAGCTTTCGGCGGCGAAGGATCTGCGACAGGTTCTTGCGAGGCATCTGTGACAGCGTCTTGAGAGGTAGCTGCGACCAGAGCCGAACGCAGCTGATCGTTCGCATCTTGACTGTCCATGTCGACGTCGTCGCTGCCTTCTAGCCCAGGTCCAAGTTCCAGACCCATGGCAGAATCTGCCTCGCATAGAGGTGTGACTACCGGAGGAACGTGCCATTCCATCTGAGGGGCAGCAAAGAAGCCATATACTTCAGGTCCGAAAGGTGTTGGCGGAGGAGTAGCGCCAAGACCGGCAGGATGCGTCCATTCAAGAGGCGGAGTGACTGGGCCGCCGAATTCAAGGTCGAGCTCGTCCATTGCGACATCGGTAGGCATGGTGATGTGAAGGTTGTCTTCGCCTTGAGCATCTTCGACGGCAACGAGCTCTTCCATCACGAAAGCTGATGGCGAGAGGCTACCGTCCAAGTCGCCTTCTTGCTTGACACCGCCTGTGACTACTTCGGCATCGAAAGAGTCATTGGAGCAGGCCGGACTAGCAGCTTGAGACAGCATGTCTAGGTCGCCAGCGAAGGAAGAAATGGACGAAGCGGTAGGGGAGAAGGATCGAGGTTCGCCGAAAGGTTGTAGTGCCGCCAAATCCGAAAAAGAGCTTGACATTGATTCTGCATCGGCTAGCTCTTCTTCATCTGGTGCTGTTCCAGCCGGGCCGAAGCCTGACGAGCTGACAGCTTTGACGATCGGCAGAGCAGGTAGAGGAGAAGCAGGCGAACGACTGTCATCTTGGAAGGCAGGTGATGGCGAGCGAGATTTGTAGGTTTCTACGAGGCAATCAATCAATACCAGAATGCGACAAAAAATGGTATCAACTTACCAGCTAGCGTCTCCTGAACAGCTCCATCTGCCTTTTCCAGGCCAAGCAAAATCATCTCTCCGTTTCTGCTCGACTCTTGCTGTTTCGCCGCTTCATTCGCCATCTCGTACAATTCCGGATTTCCGTTGTCATCCATGACCGGGCTTCGGGGAGTGGTAGCAGGCGTATCAACCTCTTCATCAAACAGATCCAACTCATCCGCCAACGAGGTGCCATTCTCCATCCTTCGCCGAGCGGCTGCTAGTTGACGCTGACCGAAGGCAAAGTCGAATTCGAAATCAAAGTCAGACTTGAGAATGGCTTCGTGGAAATCGTCATCCTCTTCCTCTGTCTCGTCGACTGGTCGCATCTCTACGTCGCCCTGAAGCTAAAGTCAAAATATCAGCCAAATCCGAGCACAAGTGAGATCAAAGCCTACCCTTCGCCCAATCAAAGTATCCAATAAGCCCAGTGGCCTGGACCTCGAGACCGGTTCAGCACTCCAAGCTCTTGAAAACCCTTCTTCAGGCGATTCGCTTCTTTGAGACATTGAAGCGCTCAAAGCAGAAGGCGGAGGTCGATAATGCATAGCAGCCGGCGCGAGCGATAGTAGAGATCCCTCACTCTTGCTTCGCTTCTTGTTCTTCCTTCTGTCCCTTGCTGCAGCTTGACCTGGATCGACAGATGCATCTGAGTCAAGGGCGGAGTCAAAATTGCTAGTGGTAGGCGATTCGGCCAGGGTGGATAGGCGGACTTTGATACGCTTGATACCAGAAGATGTGCGTTCAGAGACGGCTCGAAGAGAGTCTGAGGTTTCGGATCTGCGATGCGAGGTAGGTGGAGGTGAGGCAGACGCAGAAGTGTTGATGGTAAGATTGTGCTTGTTGTGACTTGTCTGCCAGCTCGAGTCTCCGCCTGCGATGCTGCTCGCCTTTCGCTTGCGTTTCCCTCGGCCCATGCCATCTTCACCTTCATCATCTTCATACGACGGTGACATGCTCGCATCTGGTGATCTAGCAGCTTGGTAGGAAAGATTCGGTAACGAGTTGCTGGTGGGTAGAGTCTGCCTTCGTGTTGCAGCTTTATTGCGAACGGCGACTACAGGTTGTTTCGCCAGATTCTCGGGGAGGTTGGGATCGCGCTCGCCGAACGGCGACACATAGCCTGTGCCTTCTTCAGACATATACCAGAGCGTCCCTCTCTTGACAGCAGGTTTGGCCTCCTTCTCAATACCGATTGCAGCAATATCTTGTGGATCTGGTTGACCTGCCAATTCGTACGAGGCAAACAGTGGTGGAGGGAGTTTAGGCGCGAACGGACGTCCATTAGAAGAATTGGTTGCCGTCATCCCACGTCTTCGAAGGTGACTTCTGATGCACGAGGAAACGATGGCGAACGGTTGTGACCCACTAAAAACATATGTCAGAAGTGGAATTGTACGATAAGTAATAGGAGACTGACGTGCATTCCCATCCCAACTTCATACAAACAGCAGCTATCTCCTTTGGGCACAGGGCGCGGTTCTCGACCGAAGCGAAAGCAGAGCAAATAGTCATGAGCAATTCATCCTTGAGGTCATCGGCTTGCAGACGAGTCTTGAGCTCTGCTGAAGGAAATGGCACCGGGTCTAGGTCGAACAGCTGAACAGTGGCGGTCACTTTTGCTTTCTGATTTGTTGACCCATTGGATTTTGAGACTGGGGCAGCAGCGATAGGAGCTTGTTCAGACGTCTTGACTTTGATCTGACGCGGTTTGCTCATTGCCAAATCAACCACGTCGCTATTCGGCTGTGCTTGAAGTTGGACGTCATGTGCCGGGAGGACAGCGTCTTGCTGAGGTTGAACACCATCCGATTCCACTGGGTTGTTTGTAATGGGCGCGCTCATAACCAGGCCATTCAGAGCAAGAAGGCTGAATGGAACTTTCAAAGAGAGAGAGGCGTGTGGGTGATTTGCCCTTCGTGGCCGCGAATCAACAGATCGCACGTGTCGAAAAGGAGATTAGCACAAAAGATCAAGCCGTCGCAGCTGGAGTGGTGGCACTGATATAGTTGATGGTGTTACAGCAGGCTCAGCCTTGATTTTTGAACAGGTCGTCGTGCTTTGAAAGTAGAGGCTCGAGTTCCGCAGAAGTTCTCGGTCGGCAAAGCTGACAAAGATGCGAAGTCGTCTGTGTAGTACAGTCCTCGAGACCAATCCTGTTGGCTCTTGCGAACGTCTACGGGCCGAGAACTAAACACCAACGAAGTTGTCGTTGAAGTTCAACAGGGAATAAACGCAATGGGTTTGATTACTAAGCAGCCAGAGACATGACCTAAATCACACTTTGCCATGCATGCCGAGAGCGGCAGCCCGTCATATTTCAACATTTATATGATTGCATTGCCAGCTACAGTAAAGCTCGGGCAAATGTACCACAACTTTCTGCATGGCATTTTTGAGGTCTCTACGACTTCTCTTCGGTATTGATGGTCGAGCTGTCACCTTGGATGGTATCCTCCTCGTCTTTCATATCGCTCATGCTGTGCGAGTCTGGAAAGTCGGATGTAGAGCACATCCATGGCTCGAAATCTACGTCTTCCACTTCTGTCGTTATTGCGTCTGAGGCTTCTACATGGACTTCGGTCTGCGCTTCTGTGTCAGCTTATAATTGGTATGCTCAAATGCATGCTTACCTTGATGTGAACACCCTTGGAAATCGCATGTCCAGATGCATTGCGTTTCCTCTCCCTGCTTGAGGTTATTGTGCGGAACAGGATGATGCCGCAAATCACCAGCTGCGAGGTTATACCGCAGAGAAAAGAGACGGTAAAGATGAAAGAAAGGTTGTAGCCATTGGTCAAAGCCTAACTAGGGAATCAGCCGGGATGCGATGCGAGGCAAAACAATACCGACAGAGTGTCGATCTATCGCTATCCAAAGCGCCGGACCAATGTAAAGCAGAGCCAAACCCACTACGACAAAGGTCTCAATGGCCAGAAGACGATACATCTGCTTGAGGTGACTGTAGTCTGGACCGGCAGCTTTCGTACGGCTTTTGATGGTTCCAGCTTGAGTCAGGCGTTTGATCTGATGTCTACGCACACTACACTGTTAGCTTGCTACTACCTACTAAAAAGACATTCACTGACTTCAGCATTCGACCGTATAAGTAGCCAATAGGCAATGCGAGCGCTAGAGTGAAGCAAAGGTAGACGCTATGGACGATGAAAGCCTTTGAGATCCATAGGAAAGCGTCTTCCAGTCGAGCACTGCATTCACTGTAAGCTTCGCAGATTCACTATTAGAGGTGACGGACAAATAGGTATTCAGACTGGGAAAATAAGGCGGACCCTTCAAATGCCAGTTGAGCGACGCTAACTGTGCGATGATCAAGACTTACAAGAAGGATAAAAGGTTCGCCATAGGACCAATCTGCTCCAAGGGATGCCATCTGGTCGCGAAAGTCTTCAAAGCTTGCGAAGGCGTCATTCGCTCGTTGTGCGGAAACACCAAAGACAGCTATTGTACTAGCAAGCTGAACAGGCAGGAAGAGAACAGCGCCAAGATTGAGCCACATGGGCTTGAACATCTTTGCAGACCAGTGTGGTGTCCTCGGCGCATAGTATGAATAGGCTGATACTGCCATGGCTGTTGATGCTGATCAGTCAGGATCTGGACTTCCAGGCAGATGTACGAACACCAAAGCTGAAGCCATGCTAAAATGACGCGACAAGCCCACGGTAGCCCTTGAGTAAAGATAGCTGCGCAGAAGTCAGCTTGGCCAAGCGATGAGTGGTTGAAAGCGTACCTGCATAGATATTCTGGCCTTTCCTGAAGCCTTCTAAGAGGAAATGTAACGTCGCTATCGACGAGGTGAAGAATAGCAAGGAAGCTAACAAGACGAGCAGCTATAGAAAGAGTCATGACTGATGATGACTGAGCAGTCAGCGTACTCACAGAGGTATTTGGCACCCATGACCTGCCTTTGGGCGTTGCTCTTGTCGTACATATCCAGAGACCACCGTTATATGTTTTGATGCCAACGCTTGCGAGTGCCAGAAGAATGCCTAATGCTGCCATAGCAGTACAAGCCCATGCTATGCCATCAAAATAGCTTGGACTGTTACCAATGATGAGCTCCCAGTATCATCAATGCGCAAAACCTCACAATGTCACTCTGGAAATTTGACAAAGAGTAAGCTTTCCGTAATGACGCGTTTGAAAGTGACTTACAATCCGCGCGCTTTCGTTTCTTGAGCGAAAATTGGGTAGGGGTTTACCTCCGTAAAATGATAGATGAGCCCAGTATAAGGGAACGAAGAGCACGCGTACCATCCGGTAGCGTATTTAGAAACGCTATCAAATACGCAGAGGGTTTTCAGACATGAAAAATGTAGTGCAGCACCAAGGAGAGCAACAGCTTCATTGGCTATAGCTGTTCGGCAGGATACATAAGAAGTAAATGGAGGAGAGACAGGACCAGCATGCAGTTTGTGAATGCATCACTGGGGTAACGAGATGCCATCAGCGTTTTTGCTCGATCTGACCCGACCCGACAGGCACTTGTTTCGCGCTGTGCACAGACATAGACGATTTGATCAATCAACAGCGATACAGAGAAAGCAGACAAAGTAGCCAGAAGCGTGAGATATTGAAGACCGCTCTACTACTACCTCTCCATCGATGCATGCGCGCGGATCACGTCAGCGGAAGTCCACAATGAATGCAGTCAAAAAACTGTTGCTGTGTGGAATCGCGAAACAGCCAATCCTGATGCTACAGTTGACTCCAGGCCTTGCCAAGCTGCATTGACGAGGATTTCTTAGTCGTAAAATGGTAGCGGCATAAGAATAGCAGAAAGCAGGTGAGAAAGAGAGACTGAACAAGCAGTAATCAAGAATATAAGACAGAAATCTGCTCATCGTGACAGTGAACTCACCGCGAATGTTCCAATGAGCCAGCACATGCGCGACTCATCAAGCGAAAATCTCTTCGGAGCTGATCTGAGCCAGCTTCCTTACGAGTTCGTCAAGCTTGTCGTTGAGCTCCGTATTTGACTTGGTTTAGTCGCTGTTGGCTTGAGCAACCAGGATTCCATTCTCGCCTTCCTGCATAGACTGCATTTCTGCTGCTGCTGCTTCGTCCGTTGACGGAGGCTTGCGCCGGATCAAGTACTGCAACCGAAGAAGAGAAGCAATCAGCATTGCTATGCCCATTTCGTGCGAAGAAGCGGACCCCTTCGTAGCCTGCCCACTCCGACCAAACAGCACGTTCCTCATCGTCAGGAATTACCCTAAAACTGCGGCTCCCCCACCAATTGAGGAGAATGCAGAAGCTCTCAATCACACGAGCGTCCTTCACTCCAGACGCCAAGTTTGGTTGCAACCGTAAACTCTGGATTTTCTCCAATTGCAATCTTAGATGTAGGAAGTTTGACCAATTATCGCTCCCAGTCTTGAGACCATCTGCCAACAGCAATTCCTGAGTCTGAATCTTAGTGCTAGTATTGAAGACGTCCGTTTGCTGAATCGAGCTGGTGTCACGAGAATTTGGTTTCTTTGAAGTTTCGGACTCTGGCAAACTTGTGGAAGGACCGCCAACAGATGCCGAGAAGGAAGCCGGGAGAGCTTCAACAACGGAGTCCATTTGGAAAGATGAGGCAGCACTGGCATATGAGCTCTGGCTCTTTGAACTTCTCGATCTAGTCACTGGCCCACTCTCGGATATTGATGATGCTGATTCATTTCTAGTCCGTGAGAGCTGTTCTAGTCTTGTGGTAGATCTGGAGGTCTGCTTCTTCTTGGCTGCTGATTCTTGAGCAACAAGGGTGATGCCAACAACATGAAGTAGAACGTAAGAGAGAGATTGTTTTTCCTGGCGAACATGAAACTGATGTTGAAAGAAGTACTTGCCCCTTGAACATGTATTTAGGAACTTGAGCTCTTTCTTTTCTGATCAGCGATATACTGATCTATAAGAGCTCAGGTATGCATAGAGTAGATAATGCAGATCAGCGATATACTGATCTATAAGAGCTCAGTCTCTGTTAACTGATATCGCCAATCTCGACCAAAAGTAAAAACGGCAAAGGGAACTGCGTCGCGAGTGATCTGCGTCCACGCGTCAGATCTGGCTCAGGCAGAAACGAGATCGAAGCGCTCGCGTACGGCCAAAGAGCATTTCTGTCGTGTGTCCAACGGGTCATCGGTCTCGCCATATGTGCCTGATTCGACATGAAAATGACGGGCGTTATCATAGTCGATGACGAATGCGCGACAAGCATCTTTTCGCATCATGAGGTTTCCGCGCGAGAGGTCTCGGTGAACTACACCAGTAGCATGAATCGCGTCCAATGCTGTAGACAATCACCGTGTAAGAAGCCTCGTCACAGCTTAAAGGGTTGGACTGTACTCTTAGAAGAGTCGAGAAGGAAGCAAGCCAACTCTTTCCCAGTCTTGAGGCTTCCGCAGACGACGGGAGAGTCTTCTTCCATCTCAATCAACCAAAGATGCCGCCTGTCGTCCCTCACAATCCCGTCTGCTCTTCCCTCTACCATTCTCACATCTGCAGCTCTCCAATCGGCATAGCCAAACAGCTCTGGTATGCGGTTCTTGTATTCCGGCTCTATATGCTCGCGAACATACTGCATGACTTCGATCTCTTTCGCCTTGTCATGTCGCCGGCCTTCACGATAGCTTTGAGACTGCGGCAGCCATACTGCTTTGATGGCACGATTGTTGCCGGGCTTGTAAATAGCAGATGATCGCCCAAAAGCGCGATACTGCACGATGTTCGGCATAGCGAGCTGCGTCGGGTCGAGAAGAGCAGCAGAATTGCTAGCAGACCGATGAAAGTTGTTTCGCAGGGTGGCGTGGCTGATAGGGTAAAGTGTTTCTGCGTTACATCGAAGGAACTGGATACCTTCTAGGACTTCATGGAAGGAGCGAAGAGCGGTGAAGCATTGACGTGTTTCATAAAGCAAGACGTCGTTTCTGGTGAAGGCAATGAAGGTGAACAGGCCTTTGTTGAATGCAAATCCAACGGCACTGTAGCTGAGAGGATGATGTCGCAGCTCCAGCGAGACGTTGTACAGCAACTGGCTTTGCTTCTGGCTCATGGAGATCCTATGTTTTGGGCTCGAGTCGGCTAGGTCTGCTTTGCTGATAGTCGCTCGTTTCCCCAAAGAAGCTACTTCCTCGCCCGACAATTCGCACACACCAGAGAAGCTGAACCAATCTGGCCGCTTATCAGACGGTGGACAGATGACACCGTCGGGTTTCCGCTTCGCTTTGGAAAGATGTGTTTCCGGAACGAAGTCTTTCGCATAAAGATCTTTGATTGAGAATCTTGAGTTTTCAGCAGGCTGAATCTGCCCATTGTATGATATTCAGCTGGCCGGGACACGCTTCTTTCGGAAGACAGCTCACCGGATGGCATATCTCAGCGAGCTTCTCGAGCTCGGTGAAGAATTCGCGCTCTGAATGAGCTACTGCTGCAGCCTGGCTATTGACAGCCTTGAGTTGTCCCAACTCGTGCACTTGGGACAGTATTGATGCTGTCTCACGGAGTTCAGGGACGATTTGACGCTCGCCTGCTGGATATCCGCGCTGCTCGAGCTCGTGCGAAAGTTGTACCGAGGCATGCAAATACAGTGAAATCTTCTTTGTGGAGATTCAGAGCCGCCTCATCGTCGCGAGTACTCGAGTAGAGACTGGCTTCGTCGCAATTTGGGCCGGGCTTCAAAGGAGTACTTAAGCTGAGCATCCTTCCGGAATGCACTGGTAGCTCGGACTCCATACTGCACTATCGTGCATGTAAGGGTGTCGAGATTCGTGTTTAGCAACAAAATCAAAATAACACTTGTTCTGGGCAACCTCAGCCCTCCCTCGGAGGGGAGAGATCCTCTCCAAAACTTACAAATTCTCTCCAGAGCACGCGGCGGGCTTGCGTGGAAAATAAATAACACTTGAGCTGTCACTGCATTCGGGACGACAACTATGATTCGAGCAGACTGTCGGCGATTAACTTCTGGTGCCCCCGGCGAGCAGTACTACAAGCATGCGATCGGCACAAGAGCAAAATGGCTATTCTCGCGGTCTACGTGTTCATGCTTTCTCGATAAAGGCAGTCTCAAAGTCCGAACAATAATGTTTCCGAAACTTCTTCAGACCCAGCCTGCTCGCTATATTATGCTCGACACCGAGTCATTCGTGAATATACTCCAGGCTGACATTGCTGGCTCTTAATCGTAATCAGCAAATAATGGCAAAGCACTGTCAGCAAAGCATACTATTCGTAAAGCAATCCGAGAAGTCCAGTCCAACAAGTCTAGCCCAACGAGGTGACAGGACTGGAGTTGGCATTGTGGGTCCAGACGGAGGTAACAGTGCCAACATTTGATTCGACCTTTGGGTCTTTGGTGCACAAGATGAAGGAGAATGCGATCGATTGAGCCATGTACCGGCCTGTACGTCGTACATTAGCTCACTCCAAGGCGCTGTCGATGCGATCCCGATTGGACGCCTGTTGAACCAGTCTCGCATTGCCTTTCATCACATTGCTGTCGCCTTGATACTTGCGGCTCGCACAGCTCTAATCAATTATGCGCGCAGCAGTCTCCGCTTATACCTAGAGCACCGCTCAAGTCGCGTTGTCACGTCGATTGTCTTGTATTGAAGGGTCAACGATGTTCCATGATACCTGCTGATAGCCGCTATATCCTCGTCTAGTCCTCGGGCCAGGTCTCGCAGAAGTGCAGTCAGTCTTGAAAGGAATAACTTACGTCGCAAGGTCTCTCCGGCTCCGATTCTGTCTACATCAATTACTGCAATTACCTTGAAGGCGCTTCGGAAGCTATAAGAATGTCTTTTCTGTCGACTATTACCTGCTATATACATCTCTTAGCCGCTAAAACGATCTGCTGGCCGCTCTCATATTCGCATGTTGTCCTTCTACTCAGCCTATCAGTAATCCGAAGTAAACTTCTCGACATAAATTCCCTCACGAATCATCAAGAGATCAAGCACAGACAATCCGGCTCCTTCTTCCTCGTCCTAATCAAGGGAGGCATTATTGGAGGCGGCATAACAGGCGTTTGCGGCATCATCATCTGAGGCATCTGAGGAGCGGCCATGACGGGTTGCTGGACTACAATAGCGGGTTGCATGACTGGCGCAGCGACGGCTGTCGTGACGGGCTGGGGAGTGACCATCTGCATCTTTGCTTTTGGTCATTGGTTTGGATTGAAGGACCTCCAGAATGAGAAAAGGCAGAGAAATCCGCTCGGGCGGTGCTCTTTTCGAAAAGCGGTGCTCTTGCAGCTGATACGCTGTACAGTCACCTCTGATGCCCAGACGCGTCATTAGACCGTTGCATGACCTGTGTTGACATTTTCGCCGCCCTTCTTTCTCAGCGACATCGACTTCGTGCTGCTCGCTTCTGCGCGTGAGCAATGCTGTACCATATCTTTGTTTGCTTTGCATATGTCTTAAATGAGGTCAGACCTCCGAGACCGAATAGGAGTCGCTGGTGTCAAGAAGCTTATTCTTCTCTTGTTTGCTCTCCTGACTTATACACTCTTGTACTCCTCTCTGCGTTTGCTCTGTCTTGGGCAACTCCTGCACCCCCGGATTGAGTTCTTGACCGAGTAGAATCCCTCGTTCGCATCTCTTGTTGCTTTCTGCCTTGCCCTTCTTTCGACCTATACCCAGATCTCCCCAGCACCGATACCGATGAGTAGCCCAGACTCATGCCGCTTCGACGTCAGTACGTTGCACGCCTTCTCCAGCTAATGCAGAAGTGGGAATATTTATGCTTGTCTTTTCTGATAGTACCTTATGCCGACCTATCTCCAGAGCAGTTCTGGCACAAGATTGGCAAAGGCTCATTCGGGAGTGTGTATCGAGGAGAATATCTATCATTGGAAGTGGCTATCAAGGAGGTCTTGCCTGTAAGTCAGCGGTTCTGGCACAACTTCGATTCGTTCTTACCGATATCCTGGGACTGTCACAGAGCGATGAATACGACATGTCAAAGTATCTGGCTCGAGAGATCCAGATCATGCAAGAAAGCAGACATCCCAACATCGTTCAATACCTCGGTCTATGTCTCGCTCCGCCAGCTCCGAAATCGCCAGGCGACGAAGAGCAACCCAAAGGCCAGCGAATCCTCATCATCTCGGAATACTTGACGAAAGGCAATCTACGGTCATACATTGCTTCTCGCTCACAGCCATTTCCTTGGCGACTCAGGCTATCTTTCGCTATTGATGTCGCTCGAGCTGTGGCATACATGCACGCCCGGCAATGCATGCATCGGGATCTCAAGGGAGAGAACCTGTTGATCACAGACAACCTGCGAATCAAGGTCTGTGACTTTGGGTAAGCTTTGCATCTAATGTATAGGCTCGGTTTAACCTCCTCGATAGGTTTGCTCGGATAGCGGCCAAAAATGAAGAGGAGATGCGTAGAATGAGCTATTGTGGGACTGTAAGTCAAACATTGAACGACCAGTCTAGTACTGACTTAGCTTTCAGGATGGATACATGTCTCGTATGCTATATCTTAAGTAAGCGCAACAATCCGAGCTGACTTTCTGGTTAGCGGAGATCCTTATGGGTCTAGACTTTGGACTAGAGACAGACATCTTCTCTCTTGGTGTGTCCGGTTATCCTCCTGGGAAACACGCTCATTATGTCGCAGGTATCATCTTCTGCGAGATCCTATGTCGACGGCTAGTAGATGGCGAATTCCTCAAGCGAGAAATGCCAAGTTTCGGTATCAGCGCTGATGAACTCAAAGAAGAAGCTTCGAAAGATTGTCCTCCAGCCTTAATCTCCCTCGCTGTGCAATGCTGTGAGCCTGAAGGCGCCAAACGACCTACTATCCGCACTATCCTTTCGCAACTTCGGGTCATCGAAAAGGATGTGCTTGAGCACGAGAACAGAACCATCACAGACCCAGCTGAAAAGACATACAACATCGGTAGCATGAACTTTGGAGGTCTCAAGACCAAGAAACAACTCGCTCGACCAGCAGGACCTGGACGAATTCCGTCCTTCGAAGGTCGGGTCAAGGTAGCAGCCAGTCAAACTTCAGCGACCAGTGATGAAGCCATTGAGGACGTTTTGAAAGAATTAGAAGACGTCAAGATAGCAGGTGGTCATGAAGACGCTCCGCCAGGGGACACGCCTCGATACTCGACCGCAGTCATCAGTCGCTCTTCTCGCATGTCTGGCTCAACAAATGCCACTATGTCGCATACTTCTTCTGTCGCTACTGTTCGAGCTCGCCCAGCTGGCCAAACTTATGCTGGCATGCCGTCTTCAATCTCGTCCGGCATTCCATCTATTCCTAGCTCTTGGCTCGTCGGTGTTCCGTCGTCTGTCGTCAATGTCCTACGCAAGCCGAGTGCCAGTAACGATCCTCCTGTGGAAGAAGCAGCGAAAGAGGAAGAGATAGAACAGGAACAAGTCGTCGCTATTTCGGAAGAGTCTTCTTCCAGCTCAGACGACTCTAGCGCACCTCAAACACCAGAGCCAGCAGATGAGACGGAACAGACTATCGAACCAGGCGAGAGCTTCATGACCGCTCGTACCACCACTCCTTCAATCGCAGCAGCTACAGTCAACGGCGGAGCAGAGGAAGACTACAGCTTCATCAATGTGGAAGACGAAGGAGATGATCACTTCTTCCCGGCTAGCTCACACTTTGATAACACGCTCCATCGATTCACCTTGGTCAAGCCTGGATGGAAGCTCTTCTGGACCAACACACCAGCTACTGCAGTCAAGGAACTCAAAGCGGATCGCAAAGTGTCTACTACTGAAGGTCTCGTCACAAAGTCCTCATCTGACAAGAGAAAGAGTTTGGATGTTGGTGCTGCCGGAAAGAAGGCGAAGAGTGAGGGCAAGTGTGATTTCTGCGACAAGTCTTTCGGATGGATGAAGCCTTACATGTAAATGCTTCATGCTTTGCCCTGGTATAATTGCCTGACCAGCTGTTCCAGGTCTTGCGATGACTGCTCGTACAAAGTGCATCCTAAAGTCTGTGCAGATCTGGCACCGAGAAAGTAAGCTATCTGTGGATCTTGATAGCAAACTGTGCTGATGTCGAGTGAAGCTGCGGATGTCCGAGTCATCTACTAGCCGCGCCTCAACCGGCCAAAGACAACGCCAGCTTCGCAGCTAAGCTGAAGAGGAAGTCTGGATTAGCGAGTCAGCAGAACTCCGTCACCATCATGTAGAGGCGTTTCGGGGAAGGACTTTAGTTCACTTCAGTTGCTTTGTATATTGGGTTGTAATACTTCACAGTCGCATACAAGTACAATTCATTCGATTGCTGTACAGACGGATAGGCTTCTTTTATTCGTCGACAGCCTCGCCTGGATTCTTGAAGCGAGCTGTTCAGACTTTGATCAGGCAAAGCTGCTGCAATATAGTCAGAAGGCTCACCGATCGCCCTCTTGCGAGCAAACTTGTGCTGAACAATAGGCATGCAATAGCCCATCTTCTCCAATTCAGCTTTTGACTTGGTCTTGGAAGGTTCATGAATCGCTGTGACCAGATCAAAAGATGGCAGAGTGACCATGTTGAAAACCACAAACCTTTTCCAGACATCTTGGCCAGCTCAGGTACGTATCGCTTGATGTATGCCCCATCGGGGTCCTGCACAACATAAGCTGACGTTCAGCTGATTCAAACATCTGAACATACAAACTTTTCAGATTGAGCTGTACCAAGCCATTAGTATGAAGCTCTCTGTTCGAAAGTGATGGACATACTAGTAGGCGCAAACACACGGACTAGCAATTCCAAGTATACATAAGCGAAGGAACACTCAACAGGCTGAAGGCTCACAGTATGGCTGAGGGTCTGAGCCAGTCGAGCTACACCACTGCCATCCGCCATTGTTAGCGCCAAAGTCTCCGTCGAGAAGGTTCTCCATGAAATAGCGCTCGCCAAGGCGCCAATCCAACATCAGGTGTTTAGTGAGGAAGGAAGCGATGTTCATCCTGGTGTCAAAGGTATGAGCTCATGTCAAGAATCCTCGGCGGATCTAGTACCTTGCGCGATTGTGACACCCTGAGCAATTGGACCAATTTTTTTTTTTTAGCAAACCAAAGTCGATACTTGGAAGACCGCAAACTCACATCCCTGTCCATCAATCAGCATCTGTCATCACATGACACAGAATGAGAGGATAGACGTACCTCAAGGTTCATCTGTCTGATTCCAGCATCGACAAGCGGATACCCGGTGCGACCATCTTTCCAAGCTTGCAAGTGTTCGCTCCGGTCTTCCCATACTACACCATCGAGATGTTTCTGGAATGCATGACCCATACAGACGCGAGGGAAAGCAGCCAGGATGTGTTGATCTATTTCTGCTATTAGCCTTCTAACGAAGAAGAAGAGGGAGGAAAGGACGTCCAAAAATCACGCCATGCTACCTCGGATATCCACGTGCCAATGGAAGTCTTCTTGTCTACATTCAACTTCTTGTTCTTGGACAAAGCGAGTGTCGCATTGACACATTGACGAACGCTGATCACTCCAGCTGACAAATAGGGTGACATCCTGCTAGTCTTTGGCTGGTCGACTCTACTCCTGCCATCCGAGTAACCGTTGATGAGGACTTGCATGCCATCATCAGCCATTTGAGATTCTTCTTTTCCTCCTTTGGATGGATCTTGTTTCGCTTCAATTTGTTTGCCCTTTGCCTTCACGAACTTGTGTAGTGATTCAGTAGCAGCTGAATGACCGGCTGGCCAGAGTTGAGCCATGTTTTTCGCATCTTCTTTAGGTAAAGTGAAACCTTCTAATTCTTTGGGTATTTCAGTCTGGAAAAAAGAACCGATCTCTACCAAGCGTGTTTAGAGCGTCTAAAGGGTGAATGAAGGGAGTCACATACTTTCATGCTTCCGAGCAGATTCGTCGTTCGCTTCGGGTGCAGCTGCTTCATCGAGGTATTTCGAAGGATCATCAAGGACGAGCGCGCTCCACGAACGATACCATGGTGAGTAAACTGAATAAGGTTTTCCTTGCTATCAAAACTATCAGCTTTCTTCGCTCGACCAGGAGCTTTTAAGGGAATGACGAACCTTTGTAGCCAATTTACCAGGCGGGACAACACATCCATCATGAACCCAATTAGCCTGAATGCCAGCTTTCTTGCACAAAGTATAGGTTGCAGTCAATTGTCGCGCTTCGTCTAATTCATGTTCGATATTGCCATAAATATGACTTGCGCCAATCTCTTGAAGCAATTCAACGACCTTTTCGGGAATCGTCTTGCGTGGAGTAAGGGTGATGACACACAGTGGGATGTTGAGATCTGCTAGCTCTTTCTGTAAGCAGGCGAGATTACGGAGGGTGAAATCAATTCGGCGAGCTGCGCGGTGATGTGCTTTGTAGTCGTTTGGAGAGAGGACGAAGAGTACCATGAGGTGCTTGTTTGATTTACGAGCTTCGACTGATGCGAATGATAGACCGCGGTTGTCCTGATCCGCTTGATGAGCTTAATACTCTATCATTCCTGTGACAGACGCGTACCTGAATGCGGAGATCCTTCATTCTCATCCAGCTACAGTCCGATATGAGTGGCAGCACACATAGCATAGCAATGAACGCACTGAACAATCACATCTCCCTTTGGCTCAATCTTGTCTTGACTACCTTCTTCGATGGTCCTCAACAACTCATCATACGGTGTCTCTCCATCATCAGCCAACTCTTTCGCCGTGTACTTTACACCCAAATCGCCCTTAGCATTAGCTGCCCCTTGTGCTTTCCTACTCGTGCTCGCTGTCGTCGAAGTAGTTTTGGCTCGTTTAGGTGAAGATTCAATGACTGATTGACCATCGGCGTTGCGCTTGGTTCCTTTGTTTGGTGTAGCTCCTGTGAAGCCGTCTAATGTAGCCTGGCCTTTGACCATTGTGAAGTTTCTCGATCTGGATAACAAGAGTCCGCAATAGCTGTTGCGCTGAAGGAGCTGAGGCGAGAGCTTTGAGCTTCTGCACAGCGTTCGAGAGAGCGATTGCAGAATGTTGGAATGGCTGTGAGAGAACAACAAATGATGAGGTGACGTTTTGGCAAAGGACGTCCAATCTCGCTATTTGGTCTGTCTGAACTCTGCAAGGGCTATATTAGCTGCTCAACAGCCTGATAGTAGCATCCGATCATCGAACAGACAAGCCAGCGGCAATATCGTCACACCCGACCCGACCCGCGTTCTGGAATCTAGCATATCTGCCTCTTACAGCTACTAGAGTAATGCCAGAGTTTACGATAACAGCTCAACCAGATACTGGTACTGTATCCTCGCACTGGTGCAAGACTTACAGCTCACCACTTGAACAGATGTCTGGCGCAAACCTCCTTCTACAGACAAGTAAGCTGCACAGCAAGCATCTCCTGCTAGAATTAAGTAACCCGTCTGTAGATTCGACGCAGCCCTGCATCACCTCACCTCTTCTATCCCACTAAACCAATTCCAATCCGCCCAAGCGACCTTCTCAGCTCCCTGGACGACGCGCTACGACCAAGCTGGCTTACTCTTGCACCTAACATCGAAAGGAAAGAAAGACAGATGGATCAAAGCCGGTGTGGAATACTACCAAGACCAACCTTACCTAGCTAGTGTTGCTTGTTTTACTTTTGCCGATTGGTGCCTTGTACCGAATCAAAGCGATGACGAAAAAGTGAGCATCGAATTCAGAAGGGAGCAAGATGAGTTGGGTAAAAGTTTGTGGTTGTATCAAGTTGTTAAAGGACAGAGGAAGCCGTTGAGGGAAGTGTGTTGGGTGTTTGATAAGGAGGAAGAATGGGATGTGAGAATTAGTGCGATGGCTTGCAGGCCTGCGAAGAAGGACGAGGTGAAGGGAAAGCAGGAGCTGGTGGTCAATTTTGAGGAGGCAAGCGTCAAGTTGTTGGAGTGATCAATGCATTCAGAAGCACGCAGAAAAGAGTTGCACGAGAAGAGTGAATAGGCCGTATTTCCAGCAAGCGAAGAGAGAAAGATAGGGCACGAGGTAGCGATAGCGGACTGCGAGCATCAGAGCATACAAAGACAAGCAATGAGCAAGATGGCGACTGATAAGTGCACAGATAGAGATACGAAGGGGAGCAAGCGAAAATGAGAGTGTAGCATAAAAAAGTCCACAACAGCGCAAATCGGAGTAACAAGCTTTGTTGCATAGACCATACTGCTCACACATCCACCTATAGTCTACAACCTTGCTCTTCCTTCACAATATCGCCAGTTTTCCCAAGAAAAGTCCGACCACAAGACAGAAAGAAAGAGGTTCAGATCGTTACAGTGCCCTCCTTTCAATGTAACAAGATTGTGAAGGCAAAGGCGCACGTCCTCATAGAAGATAACCAACGATCAGCCCAGCGCCAAAAGACCTAACCACGCCTCGTGAAAAGCAGGTGTAAACGGCTAGCACAGGCGATCAGTCGAGAGACTTCTGAGAAAGCTCCTTCAACGGTGATCATCATTAATGATTTATAGAAATCACGAAAGGATGAAGGAAAAAAGTCTACAAGCTGCCTGCAGAGCAAGGTCATGCAAAGCTGAAATCGAATTTGTAAGTTTTATAAGCCTTTCCGCAAGGATAAACAAGTCGCATCTTGTCGCTAGTCGCTAGTCGGCTAGAAAATCTGCTAAAGAGGCTACTGTGCATACCTTGCTCTCGATGGACCTATACCCATTCACTTGGAATATACACAAGTCGATATGACAGCAGATATCGAAGACCCAACTCTCAGCCAATCTGTGTCAAATGAAGCAACAGGACAGTCTGCTAGGCAGAGGAGTATGCTCAAGTGAGTCTCTTCTCTCGCCCTCTAGAATTGCAACTCATACAAACCAGTCCACATATGGTCTACTTCAAAGTAAGCGATCATCACCTCTCGAAGAAAAGATGTACTGATCGATAGAACAGAGGGGTGATCCAGAAAATCCATACAACTGGAGCTTACCTTGGAAATGGACTATTGTTACTATCATGTGCTTTCATACCTTCTGGGTGAGTCTGCCTCACGACGAGGTTTAGCTTTCGCTGACCGGGATGGCAGGTCGCTGGTCTTGGATCGATGTTCGCTCTCCCTTCGTCTGACTCTTCCTCTACTTACTGACAAGATCGGGCGAATAGTTACATCCCAGCAGTCCCTTCCATAGCCCAAGAGTTCGGTACAAGCAATTTAGTAGCTCGACTACCTACCGCAACCTATTTATTCGGTTTCTCTCTCGGGCCGGTGGTATGGTCACCTGTAGCGGAGGATTTTGGGAGGAAAAAAGTCTTTATTGCTTGTCTTGGTTTGCTTTATATCGTACGTCTGTCTTTTGATCGATATCGAGCTTGTGCTGAGTTGACGATGGGTTAGTTTCAAATACCTTGTGCCTTGGCGGTATGTTCTGTCTATTAATCTGTATCACTACTGACTCGCTTCATAGACCAACATAGAAACGTTCGTCCTGCTCTCTTGCCTGGTACTTTCGCTAACCTTTTCCCTTAGTCTCATCGTCACCCGCTTCATAGGAGGCTTCTTTGGCAGCGCAGTATTCAATGCAGTCGGTCTAATACCAGACTTGTTCTTAGTCGATGACCCACAAGGCGGCTGGGCATTGAACTTTTGGGCACTCAGTGCAGAGATGATTGTCATTGGTGTGTCTTCCTTCGACTGCCTTGAGATCGGTATTCATGATATGATAAGGACCAATATTCGGTGCTTATATTGTACAAAACCTCGGTTTCAAATGGATCTTTTGGGTCTCGATGATTGTCGTAAGTCTCCAACTGTGTGATCGCAAAGGTGCTCAAGTTAACACAGGGTTTCGGACTCACCTTGATCCTCATCCTCGTCATTCCAGAAACGCGAGGCGGTATACTCTTACAACGACGAGCTAGAAAATTACGAAAAGAAACAGGCGACCAGGATTATTTTGCTGAACATGAAGTGCTTGGTCAAAGACCCATTGGTCAGATGATCAAGGAAACATTGTGGAGACCTGTCCGTATGTGTTGTATTCTGACAAAAAAGAAGTAAGGCTGATCGAATTCAGTCATGTTATTCACTGAACCGATCGTCGCTTGGTTCGCTATCTACGATGGTCTAAATTATGCGTGAGCAAACCCTGTCGTGTGTATACTGCATCTGACTTTGTGTAGCATTATCTATCTGGCTATCGAGGCTGTTCCGATCGTGTATGCGGAACACGGTATAGAAGAGCCTGTAAGCTGATCCACACACACCATGATAACCTGCTCAGACGACGTATAGATTGTCGAATACGTTTTCTTCGCTATCGTTGTCGGCTACCTCATAGCTAGTGTGTCCTCCTCACATCCCGGCGATTGAGCTAACCTAGGCCAGTCGCACTTTACCCGGTCCAGCTCATGGCTGCTAATCGTATGGAACGCAAAAGCGGGAAAGTACCAGAGTCCAAGCTGCTTTGGGGCTTTTTGATAAGTCTTTCCAATTCAAACGCTTTCCTCGCTAATGACCGATATACGCAGGCATTCTCTTCCCTGTATCGCTCTACATGTTTGCATGGACCGGTATACCACAAGTACATTGGTTCGTGTCGATGATTGCCCTGGCGCTCTTTGGTATAAGCAGTCATATTCTGTTTTTGATGGTCTCGTAAGTTGTGCAGCTTCCTTATCGATGTTTACTCATAAGAGATTGCAGGGACTTTACTGTTGAATCATAGTGAGCACGGTAGTTTCTGCTGCTCAGTCATGCTGACCTTGAGCGAACAGTGGGCATTTGGCTTCAAGTGCCGTCACTGGTCAATCTTTCTTGCGAGAAGCGCTGTCAGGCGGTATCCTCATTGTGGGCGAGAATTTCTACACCGAGTATGTCCCTCTATTGCGGAGATCAAATCACGCTAATACCGCTTCACAGTGTTCGACCAGCAATCGCAACTACCATCTTGGCAGCAATCGCAACACTTCTTGGTGTCCTTCCCTTTGTTTTCTTTCGCTGGGGTCCAACAATACGAGCTCGTTCATCCTTCTCGCTCGAGATCAAGCAAGCCGCAGCAGAAGACAAGCGAAGAGAAGAAGAAGAATTGCTCGCAGAAAAGGCACAGGAGAAGCAGGCGTAGAAGTAGAGGGCTGTTCATTGTACATTTGTACCATAGCTTTAAAGTCTGTTTAGACTGACCATTTGCATAAATAATAGCTGTAGACAATAATAAAGGGTACAACAACGTTGATCGTGTATGAAATGAATACAGGTGCCTGCCCTGAATAGAATATTTGAACTTGATATTGACAGCTTGTTACATGGAGAAGGACGACGGGCGAGATTCGGAAAAGCTAGAGTCGTCTTCAGATTCGCCGCCTTCTGTTTCTGACCAGCGAGAGATTTCAATATCGTGCTTTGGCGGAGGAGATTGATCGAAAGCGAGTCGTAGCTCGAATGCCTTGTTACCAACGCGCCTTCTTGCCAAAGCAGAAGTCTCGTCTGGCGGGGACAGGAGCATAAGACCGCTTGGCTTCAAAGAGTCACCCGACAGTCGATTCGCTTGCTCCAAGATATCCGCATAACCATCCCAATCCTCTTCTTCCTCATCACTCGCGTCACTCGAGCTTCTCCGGATGGTCTGAGGCCGAGTCGTCGAGGTCTTTGATGCGCCGCTGACATGCCGCCTGCTTTGGGGAGTCGTAGGTGGCGAAATAGCGTAGGTGTCAGTCTGCGCAGTCATGAAAGACATAGCACATTGTTCCCTGTACGGTGATAGAGACGAGCGGAAGCTTGCATGCGACTTTGTACGTGGTGATTGTGCCTTGTTCATTGGACTTGTATAGCCTGGCGGTAAGACAAAGCCGTTTCTCTTGGGCGTCGAAGGTAAAGGTGGAGAGTCACTGCCGCTGGAAAAGTCCTGTGTACATGGTGAGGGCGGCCATTGAGGGTTCTTGGGCGTGCCAGATATATCTTTCGTCAAGAAGGGATCTGCGAAGAGCACAGGCGATGAGCCCTGTCGGAAACCCGAATGTGAAGTTCTAGATTGAGCGCTGGTCGATCTGAAGGCAGGCGTCGAAGGTGTGGGCGAAGGAGAGGTGGTTCGCAAAGATGCAGGCGATAAGGATGGAGTATTAGTGAAGGAAGCAGGCGAGAAAGGCATTGGCGTATGTGAAGTGCCAAATTCGGGTCTTCGTATCCTCAACTCCCATCTACTGCCCAATTCGCCTGGAGCACTGACACATTTCCACTCGAATTCCACCGGATCCACACAATTCAGCACAATCGTCGCGCCATCAGCATCCACTTCCAACTCTGCCTGTTGTGATTTGCCCTGACTGTGCATAGATATCTGAACAGGTGCTTGTCGAGCTTCTGAGAAAGGTTGAGGTAATGGTTTGCGACGAACACTTTGACGGATAGAGGCATCGAAAGGTCTAACAGGCGGCTGAATGTCGCCGTTAGACATCTGCCGGACCCGAGGAAGAAGAGGACCTCGTGTTGCTGGCCGCAGGGGGGATGGGCTGGCTTGCAAGCTGTCATATCGCGGTTTCCGACCAGGCGTAATATGCGAGTCTGGCTCGTTGGCCTGCTGTGGAGGTGCTGGAAGGTCTTTCGGCGCTGGTCCAGGTTGCGGCCTTTCTTGCGAAGAGGAATGCGGTATTGAAGGCGTGTCGTAAGGAAGTAATGAGCCGAGTTCTCCAGCTGAGCTTGCTTTACGGATCATTCGAGGACGCTGAGGTATTGGCTTGTTGCGATGCATTGGGTTGATAGCTGTTACGGGTACGACTGAATGAAGCGGTTGAGTCGGACCAGACTGATTTGGCGTGAGCGAAGCACCGCAAGATTCGCTGCGATCTCTAGACTCTGTCAAATATATCAGCTTGGTCATTCAAATGCATCCATTCGACTTACTGCTTTGGCCGAAAGCTGGCATCAGGGCTGATAAATGAATTGTCGCGGGTTTCTTGGTAGGCTGCATGAGAATTGAGCATACTTTCCGGATAACGAGGCGAGTACATACAGATGCTTCCTGTGCAGCCGAAGGTACCTTCCGCTTTGGCTTCAAGAGCTTGGTAGGACTTCGGCCAATCTTCTCCGCCTTGACTTCCTTGCGTTGATCGCCTTGAACAGAATCAAATTTGATGCCGTCGGACAGCAAGGTCCCAATGCTGCTACCAGGAAGAGATCCTTTACGCCATCCATGATGCGCCATTGACGCGTTTGATTGACTCGAAGCTTCAGGCATGGCGGGCGGTCCGTTGTTGTATTGAACAGAAGCAGATCTCTTGATCAGGCCGACCATAGCTAGGTCTCAATATCGACTAGTAACACTGTCCTGGTGCCTAGGGTATCGCAGTCTGGCCATAAAGGGACAGGCAGAGGAAAAAAGCCGTTGCTTGGATTGACGCGCCAAGGCTAAGCAAACTTTGTCGCGTCACTAATCTATCCCGACTGGGTACGAGTCATATAATGGTGGTCTTGAGAGAGAAGGGAATGCAGCAAGTAAAGAAGCAGCATACACGATCGCGTAATAACAAGTAAAGCCGAGAGCTCGAAGCCTGCCACGAGGCAAACGCCCAACTCACAAAGGCTCGAGCTTCTGACTGGCCTATTTCCCGCTATGTTCAAGCAGCTCTCACGTGTAACTCAGGTATCACTTCGTTCGTTCGGACTTGTGCTCGGCGGCCTCAATCAACGGTAAATTTTGGCTGCAGCCTGGTGATGAAATGTGGACCGTCTCCCTAATAGACAGGCAGGCATAGCCCGCAGAAGCTAGATCATGCGTCTCGGCGATGCCTGCAAGCATTCTATTGGCCTGCTGCCTAGGGCATGGCACATTTGGCGCCGAGTTTCAGCTGGCTTTCGGGCCTTGACCTACCGAGTTTGACAACTCGTGTCCTGGGTCGATTTGATGGCAGCAGCATCTATCAGCGTCGGCACATAGTAGCCTGATTTGGCAGCGAACTTTGAAGCAGATCGAACAAACGAGAACACAAAGAGGACCGTGAATTCTGCCGACTGAAATGTGTGATGAAGCAGTAGTAGCAATGAAATGCTAGCGCGCTGCAGCGTCCTGCAGACAGCAGAAGATGACCGGACTAGAGATTCAACAGCATGAATGACAGAGGGAAGTCAAGATAGAGAAATATCAAGAATGACAAGCTCGCTCGCTTTGGAGGATTTGTCGCGCACGCATGGGTAGATAGATAGCATGGCATCAGCAAGATCGACCGCACAAGGCAGCTGGCTGTAATGGGTCAAGAAGCCGGAACGCGTAATTTGTCAGACGCGTCTTGATTCAAAACAACGCTCTCAAAAAGATGTCTCAAGCCTCAAGCTCTTCCTCTGCCAGCAAGCGCACTCTAGTCGACAGCGAGATTGAAGATGATCATGTCCCTGCCATGTTCAAGAAACAAAAGACTGCTTCTTCAGCTCCCGAAAAGGTTGAGCTGGATACTGTCACTTCTGTCAACATATCGCGTGGATGAGTGCTCAATTGTGTTCAGGCCGCTATCATGAAACTGTCCTCTGCTGCACTCAAGAAGAAATCTCAAGCTGAACTCGTTTCTTATGTTGTCGCATTACAAGCTTACGCAAAAGCTGGAGGGAAAGCTGCTTTTGAGTCCAGAAGAGATTGCAAACAAGACGGAAGCTGCGCGAAAAGCTATGGTCAAAGGTATTGAGCGTCAGATGAATCTGAGCGTCAATCAGCTGTATGTAGATCTCGCTGAATTGATTTGGTCATAGTGGCTTCCATCAGCAAAGAAAGGAACGGCCAAATGGACCTACACTGCCGTCTTGCCATCACAGGACATCTTTAAAGCCCTCTTTCCAGCTCATAAAGGCAAAGTCTGCAAATACACTTTGGAAGAGTTTGAGGCTATAGCCAAAGAGGATGTTTCCACCTCTATTCGATACAGTCAGTCTCTTGATGTTTATAAAGAATCACGCTGACAAGGCTCGTAGGATCCCTACATATTACGAGCAAGACGGTCAATTGCAAGTTCAATGACGAATCGCATGAATTGACTGTTTCGGGAACGTATGGGCTGCCTCAATGAAGAACATCTCCAACACCTGTACATATCCATTGCAAGTAAGGCCTGGCTGCCCATAGTATACAGACTTTCTCAAGGCGAGAGCAAGGCACGAAGGACGCGATATGAATAGCTTTGAGGCAGACGACCGAGAGGGTAAGCGAACAGCCAGTCAAACAAGAAGGAAGATGAGGAGAATGGCAATATAGAGCTAACCCGACAGCCCAATTGACAATGTCAGTCGTGTCTTGTGTTCCGCATGCACGAAGCCCAGAATTGACACGAATCCCAACTACAGCAGATGACGCCCTTCGGATCGTTGAGCCTTTTGAACTTGCCTTACGCTCACAAATAAGAGTCGTTGTCACGGGTCGACCAATTTCTGACATGTGCATCTTGTCTACATCTACCGCTATGTGCAGGAAGATGTGTCCTGCTTGCAGCATTGCTGCATGGGCCACTGGCTTGGAATCCTGCTGTTTCGTTCTTTTGGCTCTGGCTCGTCTCAGAGTGCGAAACTTCTTCAGGCCGACGCTTTGCTCTGCGTTTGAAAGCCCTATATACTGTCTTCCCTTATCTCGAGCAAGTTCACTGCGTAGTTACAGCTCGTTTTCTGTTCCGTGTCGTAGAAGCTACCGGGTAATTCGAATGCTTCTCGTCATTGACCAAACATCATGTCGTTGCTATGTTTCGCAAAACCTTACTACAAATGGTCATCGAGGCTGTAGGAAGACGGCAGCCAAGCGATTGGATCGAACGCATCGATTTCTCTGCTTCTCCTTTCTCGACAACGTTCATTTCCCTTCTCACTCTTTTGTATTTCTCCCTCTTTGCGCTTCAGGCCAAATGCAGGCTGTCCTTCTTTCTGCGTGTCTGCTGGCTGGTCCAGCAATCGCCCAATTATCGGCTGCTACAATCAACTCCGTCTTTGCAGACACTTCGACTCTCACTGGTTGGGATGAAACTTATACCAGAGCCTATGACTTATCAGGTGAGTACTGAAACAACAGCAGAAGTCGAACTGGCAGTGACACGCGATAGTCGTTGCTAACGAGACACTCCTGCTCGCTCAAATGACCAACACGGGCGATTCAGAGTGGATGGGTATTGGCTTTGGCAGCAACATGGTGAGCCATCAGAGAGCAATACTATCACTCGTGCTGATGTATATATCCAGCCCGGAGGCGACAGTCAGTCTTGTGTTGCCGAGACAAGCGATTTCTGACTTCTGATGCAGTCCATGTTTCTTGGCGCTACGAGAACGAATGGCAAATGCTCTACGGTGTTCCAGAAGGATACGCTCAACCAGACAGCCTGACGGACTCTGGCGATTTCTGGGAACTTCGACAAGATCTTTCAACCGAAACAGCAGTCGTCATGACCCGTTTGATGGATCCTGGAACTGTAAAGATCCAGCAAGCTACTGTTCAGCCATTCCTTGTGGCTGCTGGCAAGACGAATCCCGGTGCTTTAGCCTCTGCAGAGCCCGACATTCCTTACCACTCGACTGCTGTGAGTTCTCTTTCGCTGTCAATAGAAATTGTACTGATGTGACAATCTTAGCTTTTGATCCGACCTGACTTGTCCAAACCATACCCTGTACCAGCTGACGAAGATACGCCGACAGAGGAGGAGCCAAGCGCTTCAGTCTCTGGCTCTGCTGCACCTCAGGCTTCTTCTATTCCTTCGTCTACTTCACCAGAACTACCAACTGAGTCTGGTGTCACTTCACCTCCAGCTGATGTCGACGAAGATTTGGTCACTTGCTTAGAGAATGCAGGTTTGCGTACTGTTTACCAAAACGACCCTGCCTAGCAAGTAATGTCCGGATGCGCTATGTCATAACTGATGTTGCTCCAGCACCGATGATCGTCATGCATTCAATACTCGTCTCGAATATCTTCCTCTCGTCATTGTTCACCCGACCAATACTAGCGAAGTACAGTCAGCCGTCAACTGCGCAACAGCAAGCAAAGTACAAGTTGCTCCAAGATCTTCTTACCACTCTTTCGTGTCCTATGGTCTTGGTGGAAAAGATGGTGTTCTTGTCGTCGATCTTCAAGCTATGGCAGGTGTTCAGGTGGCTGCTGGAACCGGCGAGACTGCTGTAGCTACCATTCAGCCTGGTGCATCTGTTGGCAGCGTTATTCAGCGTCTTCATGCCAAGAATTGGGGATATCCACATGCCCTAGGTAGCTACGGTATGCTCAGACACCAGTGTGCAATCAAATTGTTCAAGACTGGACTTTTTTTTAAACAGTGGGCTTCGGTGGATCAAGCACTGGTTATTCCGGCGCATCTCTGTCCATGTCTACTTGCTGATCTGTCCTCACCAGGTGGAACTTTAGGCACACAGTCGCGTTATCAAGGTTTGACAATGGATCTCATTGTAAGTTGCTGTTTTATCTGGGCGTTGCTGTCCTTAGGAATTTACAGGAAGAGATGGAAGTGGTCCAAGCAAACGGAAAAGTCGTCACAGTCAACGAAAGCGAGAACTCGGATCTTTTCTTTGCTCTTCGAGGCGCTTCAGCATCTTTCGGAATTATCACTCAGTTCAAGATTCGTGTTCACAAGGCCATCGAAGATGTCACTGCCTACTCCTACGTCCTTCCTGCTCAAGATGCGGCTGGTCTGGCGGCGACTTACAAGGCTATCCAGACATTCGGTATGATGGCGCCCCCAAAGTGAGATTTTGTCTTTTCTTTTCCTCAGAGCCCCTTACTAAAGAGTACACTGTAGATTGGCTCTGAGAGTGATCCATTACTCTTTCGTTCTACTGTCCTTGCGCTTACCAATCTTTGACAGTGGTCTTTCCCTGGATCGCCATCATCTACCACCAGACTCAGCGGCGATTGGTATGGTGCACCGGAGGAATATGAAGGCATAATGGCGCCCTTGCTCAAGGCTTTGCCTGCGCAGCCAGAGACTTCAGCTGTAAGTCATTTGTTTGTTCGTACTCCGACTTTGGGCTGATGCATCGTCCAGGTCAACGTTGTTGGATGGCTCAAGTCTGAGGAGACACATACCGGACCTTTGAATACCTCAGCGCCTGATACTGCATCCAGAGAATTCTACATCAAGGCGAGTAAGTCTGCAGCCTCTTTAGTGTCAAGTTCTATTCGCTTATGTCTATGCTTGCGACTGCCTTAGTGGTAGTACCCGAGACGGCTCCGCTCACTGACGCCGAATTGGAAGCGTTCTGGACTCATTGGACCGACAACTCTACATCCTTCCCTGGTATTAGCTTGACTGGTTTTATAGACGTATGTCTCTTATACTGTTTGTCTCATCAAAGGCTAAACTTTTTATGTGACAGCTATGGGGCGGCGAAGGTTCGCAAGCAAACGCTTTGGCCTCAGACGCGACTGCTTTCCCATGGCGCGATACACTGTTCATTCTTCGAACCGACGCAGTCTCCTCATCCAAAGACTTTCCACCTGATGCCATCGATTTCTTGGGCACATTCCAAGGTCAGATTACTAAGGGCAGAGAAATAGGACAAGTAAGCCTGCAGCCTCTATCGTTAGGGTTCAGTCTGATATCTGCGGAAAGTATGGAGGTTACCCGAACTACAGAGACAGCGCCAGAAAGGACTGGCAGAACTTCCACTATGGATCGAACTACTGCAAGCTGACCGAGATCAAGGCTCTTCACGATGTATGCTCACGCTCATGCTGCCATCGAAGAGGCTGACCTCTAGTTTGCAGCCAACAGAAGTCTTCTCAAGCAATCCACAGTCTATTGCAACAACATGCGAAGGAATCGAGCTACCAGTCGAAGGCACGCCAGTCGAACCAGAATTGCCTTCATCGGTCGCATCTGGCGCTTCATCCATAATCGATGACTCTACGAGTGGTGAAGCCTCTGCTCCAGCATCAGCTTCGGCCTCTTACACATCGCCTAGCGAAGATGGCGAAATCACGCCTTCAGCATCTGTCTCTCTCACACGGACTTCCAAACCTTCGGTTTCTGGCACACGTACGAGGACGTCCAGGCCTACGAGAACTTCCAAGCCTTCTCGTACCAGCAGAGCGGCCGCATCAAGTACTGCTGAGAGTGCTCCGTACGTCCTTCCCGTTGCCAACGTCCTTCAGTATGTGCTAATTCCCTCTGCAGGCCTGCCTGGTCTTCTGCTTCCGTGCCAGTCTATGAAACATACAACAAATGCATGTCCGCAATGAACGAGTGCAAGGTTAATGCAAATCGCCAGCGACCAGGTAAGCTGAAAGATCT
Source organism: Kondoa malvinella (assembly GCA_039545315.1). NCBI lineage: Eukaryota > Fungi > Basidiomycota > Agaricostilbomycetes > Agaricostilbales > Kondoaceae > Kondoa > Kondoa malvinella. The sequence continues at coordinate 525,706 of BCIM01000002.1, read as the reverse complement.
CTGCGTGCGGAACTTAGCTCAGTACAGCGTGACAAGTGGATTTCTCTCTTTGCGAGGCCATTCAATCGCAGTGCAACATGATGCGTGGAAGACACAAGCGATGGTCGCATTGAATAGCGAAGCATGGCTAGATGCCCTGCCTGTATAATTCACGTCGACTGGCTCGATCTTTTGAAATGCAAAGCAGCACAGTCTGCTGTTTTCAGGATACCGAGATGTCTGACAAAGACTTCAGGCACGCATATAGCATCGGAATCCAAACCTTCCGGTGAACAGTCGGAGAGAGCGGAACCCGACGCAGATGGAACAAGACTCAAAGTGCGAGCGAAACCCGTCAGTATAGATGAGAAATCAAGAGGTGGGTTAACGATGGTAAATCAGGGGATCCTATGCAGGCATTAGCGTAGATCTGGACTCGGTCTTCGTCTGAGCTGATCATTCTGGCATAGCATAGCATAGACACGAACGTGTGGACCGAAGTTTTAACCAACAAGCGGTTTTGAAGAGAGAGTGGTAAATTTGTGTTGACTTGCGAAGAGCATCGCAGTGCAGACAGACTTCAAGACAGCGACGGCTGGAAAGGTGAGAGAGACAACGCATGACAAATCCAGTGCAACAGAAAAAGGACACTAGGCAAATTGCTGACTGTCGGTCTGGTTCTGCAGAGCGGTAATGATACGATGCGATTTTTGCTCTAATCGAAGAGACCGAAGCCCATGTCGTCATCTGACTGATAGCGCACAAGGCAAATGAGTGATTGAACGAGCAGCTGAAGAATACACGTACGTCCTCCTTCTCCTCCTCCTTGGCCTTCTCCTCCTCAGCGGCAGGTGCGGCAGCGGCGTCACCTCCAGCAGCAGCTCCTCCAGCAGCGGGAGCAGCTCCACCGCCAGATCCGACGTTGGTGAGCATCTCCTTGATGTTCTTGCCCTCTAGAGCCTGTTCAACCCAAATCTCAGCATCACATCCGGTGTCTCATCATCATGTAATGTACCTTGGCCATCAATGAAGCCCAGATAGGTTCCATTTCGACCTTGGCAGCAGAGACGAGCGAGTTGATCTTGTCTGCGGTGATTTCCATCTCCTCATCGGCGAGGATGAGGCAAGCGTAGGTTGCGGCGAGCTCAGGAGTAGACATTATTCTGTATCGCCGTCTGATCAGCCCTGGTATCCGAGCAGATGCATGCTGTAGACCGACGAGATCTTTTTGGTGTATAGGAACTCTCGAGCGATTTAAGTCTGGTTGGATAGTGATTAGTCTCTTGTACTGATGAGGTATCCAAAGCAGATGCACCTTCAGGTGCGAAGACAGCTACGACAGATGGGGAATCGTCTTGGGAGAGAGTCAACAGATTCGATCTTTTGAAATGCAAAGCAGCACAGCCTGCTGTTTTCAGGATACCTAGAAGTCTGCCAAAGATTTCAGACAGGCCTGTTATATGTCACGGGTGAATCCTCTGGATTTCAGTTGGTAAGTGCAGCACGCCGACACAGATAGACCAAGACTAAAGGTTGGTGGATCAAGAGTTACTGCGCAGGTAGAAGAAAACAAACGAGGTTGGTCAAGGATAGTAACTTGGAGAATCCTATCGTAATCAACGGTTTTGACATGCAGGCACTAGCGTGGATCTGGGCACGGTCTTCGTCTGAGCTGATCATTCTGGCGTAGCATAGCATAGACGCGAACGTGTAGACCGAAGGTTTGAACCAAGAAGCCGTTTTGACGGAAGTGGTAAATTTGTGATAATGTGGTCGACTAGGAAGTCCAGGCCAGCGTAGCGGCAGCAGTAGCAGGCGTACGAGGCAAAGGGAGAGCAGCTTGACAAGTGAGCACGGAAGGTTTGCGCATAGGTATACCAAGGACATGTGGGTATTAGTACAGTGTATAGACATAGTAGAGGTCTCTGTGAAAGGTTACTCGCTTGTTCCTGCGAGGCATCGACCGCACAATCAAGAGACTACTTCAGACTGCAGCATACTCCAAAGCATTGGCTGCAAGGGAAACAGAGAGGCATTTCCGGTTTCTTGGGCAACGAGAACGACGGGCTTTAAAAGATGCCAAAGTGAGGGCAGATGAAGCAGGGATAGAAGCACCAAGTTCGTACGACGTTGGTGAGGATGCTGACGAGGGAGATGAAGACCTGTTCGGCAAGCACGTTTTCATTCCCGCTCTTCAAACTAGCACGGTAAAGGAACTACTCTGCGATATCAGAGAGTTGTTCGAGGCTTCAGCTTATGATGCTTACCACGAGGAAGATGCAGCTGATTTCGGCGAGACATCTGATTGCGAGAAGGACATCAGTTCCGTCAAAACCTCAGCTTTGAAAAGAGGAGTAAAACTTATGATTCTAGTGTCGGATTTCGCATAGTTAGGTTTCGATGGCACACCTTGTAACCAGCATATCGGGTCTGCTCGCTCTCTTGATGTTCTAGAGAAGTGATGGTCGTCATGAACAATCGAACGCGAACAAAATCTAATAGCAAGGCAAGGAAGTCACCTCAATGGCTTTCGCATCTTTCGAGCGGTTCAGATTCGGAGCATGAGATTCGGCAAAGCTGTCGAAAGCGAAAACAGACTGATGAGCAGGTGCTTTGTGACGACGGCGCTGACGACTTACAAGGGAAGCATACGCGTCGAAGCGAAGAAACGCAGTCCTTCCGATACAAACGATGGCAAGCGAGCTGGACATCTACCATCTCGCCAGTCATTGACATATGACTTGAGCGCCGTCATTGATCGACTGTCAAAGCTGGAATTAGCAAATGTCCGTTTACAGGAAGAAATCGACGCACGAGAACAAAGCCAATAGCTGAATGGTATCTGCACGACACATAGGCGGTCATCATTTCATTGTTCTACTGCGTTTGACATCGGAGACGAATTCGCATTTGGCAGCTAGAAGCTAGACTGGCATCACGCGAACGCGGCGAGTCGAACAGACTCCCTTTCATTTCTTTCCTCTCTTGACCGTGAATGTGTCTATCTCTTGATAAGAAGGCGATTATAGACTGTCTTAGTGCATTAGCAGGGCCGTGTGACAGCTGCATAGCTGCACTGGATGCTGGAAAAGGCTCAAGCAAGGCGAGCACCTATTCGTTTCACGAAATTACGGCGGCTGGGAGCCGTAGGCATAGGGATATCGCTAGCTGCAGGCAGCTACTCAGCGAATACACGCCTCTACGGATGTCTACTTGGTGAGCGAGTCTGGCTGACTCGGTGTCAAGAATCCAAGCTGACCACATTAATATGCGAAGAGCATCGCAGTGCAGAAAGAGTTCAAGACAGCGACGGCTGGAAAGGTGAGAGAGACAACGCATGACAAATCCAGTGCAGCAGAAAAAGGACACTAGGCAAATTGCTGACTGTCGGTCTGGTTCTGCARAGCGGTAATGATACGATGCGATTTTTGCTCTAATCGAAGAGACCGAAGCCCATGTCGTCATCTGACTGATAGCGCACAAGGCAAATGAGTGATTGAACGAGCAGCTGAAGAATACACGTACGTCCTCCTTCTCCTCCTCCTTGGCCTTCTCCTCCTCAGCGGCAGGTGCGGCAGCGGCGTCACCTCCAGCAGCAGCTCCTCCAGCAGCGGGAGCAGCTCCACCGCCAGATCCGACGTTGGTGAGCATCTCCTTGATGTTCTTGCCCTCTAGAGCCTGTTCAACCCAAATCTCAGCATCACATCCGGTGTCTCATCATCATGTAATGTACCTTGGCCATCAATGAAGCCCAGATAGGTTCCATTTCGACCTTGGCAGCAGAGACGAGCGAGTTGATCTTGTCTGCGGTGATTTCCATCTCCTCATCGGCGAGGATGAGGCAAGCGTAGGTTGCGGCGAGCTCAGGAGTAGACATTATTCTGTATCGCCGTCTGATCAGCCCTGGTATCCGAGCAGATGCATGCTGTAGACCGACGAGATCTTTTTGGTGTATAGGAACTCTCGAGCGATTTAAGTCTGGTTGGATAGTGATTAGTCTCTTGTACTGATGAGGTATCCAAAGCAGATGCACCTTCAGGTGCGAAGACAGCTACGACAGATGGGGAATCGTCTTGGGAGAGAGTCAACAAATTCTACCAAAAGAGGTTGATCTGGACTTGCGGTCGCATTTTAAAAATTCGGAAAACTCTGGAATCTACATCTAAGCCATGCGTTGTGTTAATGTAGATAGTTACATATTAAGAGAGCCGCAATTCCGTAGTCCAACCGTAATCGATCAATCCCTGGTCAATCTTTCTTGTTCAATTCGGTTACTCTGCTCATTGGTTAGCTAAAGAACAGAGCAAGGTGAGAGACATACGCATCCTCCATCTTGCCGATGCTGTATCGACTTCAGCCTTCGAGCAGAAGAGGTGAAATGGTAAAATACCTGGCTACATACGCTCTGTGGCAGGAACGTCAACGTCAGCAGTGCTACAAATATTGGAATCCACAAACCCAAGATTGGCGTTGGCTGCGACCAAAGTATTGAGATTTGAGTGTAGTTCGGCCCAAGCAGTCAAGACGGCTTTGTTCTTGTCCGGATCATCTTTCTCTTCGGGCTTCACCCACTGACCGCGTTGTTCGCGTATATCTTCGCCTATAAGGAGGCCATGTATGAGGTTGCTACAAATCGAAGCTGTTAGTGAAAGCTTTGGCATGCGAACTTCGCATCACTTACATGAGACCGATGCCTTGAAGCATCCAGCCGGTCACGAAGCGGAACCAGACTGTCGCACAGGCATCAGCTAGGTCCTAAGTCTGTAAGTCAAGCTTACTTTCATAGTAATTGCCCATTATTGCGACAGGAACGCTTTGCACGCATTCAGCTTTCATAGTACACTGCGAGATTCGCGCGCACCCCAATCTGTCAGAGGATCAGTACATATCCGCATACGAGCAAATGTACTCACATGCCAAGGCCAATCAGAATCTGCAAGACACCAGCTACGATGCACTTTAGGATGCGAATACATCGCCGCATGTTAGCTTACTTGGCCAGACGGGACCTCCTTTCTTCTCTTTGTCATTGAAGAAGAGCGGGATCCAGCTCAAACGCTTCAAGAACCAAGCTGGACGGGGGTATCAGCATTTGCCTGCTCGTTCTTGAGAGCACGCACTGGTGCCTGGAAGTTCCGAAAGGAAGAGAAAGAAAAGAACGAGAGCAGTCGCCTGCGCTGTCATTCAGACCTGTTAGACTGCGATGAAAGAGAATTACCACATGCCAACCCGGAGCAGTCCCATCTATCTTCATTTTTCAGCGACGTTTTACGACATCGATGTGTGTCGCAAGATCACTTACAGCTGCCAGGCTCTGAATTGGGGTACACTCAGTTGACATAGACCGATTGTAACGAAGTGACTTGCGATTCGGAACCTGTCATCCAATCGTTCAGCTTCCGAACATTATGAAGCGAAAGAGACTCACGTCTGTGTACGGAACGAAGTACGGACTAGACAGTCATCAGATCGACCTTGCAGCAGACAGGGTGAACGGAGACATACCAGTTATCTCTCAACCCTTGATCAAAGCGTACAACGCCACCATCATTGTTGTACGAGTCTTGGCGTGCTTGAAGTATAGTAGCTTCTTGATATATCCTAATGATCTCTGTCGCTATACCAAGCCTGAACAAAGAGTCGAAGGAATCAACCGGGATTGATATGAGCATAACCACCCTGTGAGGACTGACCCACAGATACCTGCAGCGTACTTTCAGCAGCTGAAGAGCAGCATATCATGAAGCACCTACCAGCAGACAGCCAAGCGATGGAATATGTCACTATGAACAGAAGGAGGTATAAGGACCAATCGCTGGACCTGACAATTCAGTGCAAACGGACCTACATGACCCATTTGTATTGGCTAGAGGCTGATGACTGGCCTTGGAGAAGAGCCACCGGGAGTCGAGGGGCGATCAGCGATGGGCGACACAAAGGGAAAATGAGCACGAAATGGCTAACAAACACCCTGGCAGAAGCACGTTCGAGCAGAGCAATAAGTAGACGATGGCGACATCAAGTTGTCTAATGTCTAGGCAGAAGGAAAGGTTTAGAGTCATTTATAAAGGGGGAAAATTAGATCGATGAAGACGCGAGACCGAGGGCAGAGAACGGCTCGCGTATAACAGTCGTCGATCAGATCGAAGAAACAAATAGCATTTGAACTTTCGAAGCACGAATAAATAGATCTGTCCATCTAAATGTTCTTTTGGTGAATTTTGGTGCAGATGAGTGGTTTTGCTTTTGATTGATTTGAATGACTATAGTACACGTCTTCTTTTGAGAACTTCTTGAGATTGCTGGTATGAGGTGCCAATGTTGAATGGGTATCGATTTTGCGATGTGTTTTTTCTGCTGCTGTTGAAAGTCTTTGGATATACCGTTGATGCTGTGTTTGGGAGAGGAGAGCAGATGATACAGATGGATGAACAGATGCACAGCCATAGCGCTAGACGAGTGATACGATTGATTCTGTGGCAATATTGCACCAGTCAGAATGGTCACATTGCCTAGGCGTAAGCTTCTCACCTGTTGATCACCGACTGAACTCCCTATGCCGACTCCTGGATCTCCTCTCAGCAGCCGGACCTTCCCTCTTCTTGCTCCTGCCACGTTCACCAACACTCGCATCCTGCTTGTAGCTTCTTCCCCTCGAGCACTTTTGTTCGTCATCCGACTCATCACTGCTCCTCACTGCGCTCTCTCCAAGGTCCAGAGGCGTCATGTCTAGCCCACTCGAATGACTTCCAATGTCCGGCTTGAAGCGATCGCACACTCCTCCACCGAGTGCATGCGCACTTTCGCTCCTCTTTCCGTACCGAGGCACTTCTGATCCATCCCTGACCCGACGATTCTTCCTTCCTCTGAGAATGACAATAGATGATTCCGCATCCGCATCGTCCTCATCCGAAAACTCGACTTTGAAATTCCGCACAGCAGGCGCTGAAGGACGACGGGTGTCAAACTTTGGGGGAACAGGGTTTGGGTGATGTAGTGAATCGCAGCCTGGTTTGCCGCATGCTCGAGCGCCGGGAGAAAGGTTTGAATGAGCGATCCGAACGGCAGTCTTCTTGGCGAAATTGAGGTCTGATGGCTGAGTCGCTTTGAGCTGAGGTGACATGAGACCTCGTGATTCTCTTCGCGGTGCAGATGGGAGCTGAGACTGATTCCGCTGTAGACGCAGCAGTGTTTCGGTTGGTGTAGTGGGCGAACCGGCATCCCACGAAGAGCCTTGATTGGAATTGCTCTTTGTTAGCTTCTTGCCATACGTTTTGCCGAGCATAACTGGTGAAGGAGGTGAAATGTCGTCGATAGACAAATCAGCAGGTGTAGTCTGATAAGCAAATTTAAGTTCAAGCCTAGTGTAAGATGCGATCGAACCTACTGCCGAACCGTAATTGAAGTGCAAGTTCTTGCTAGGGAGCGGCTTTGCTTTCAGGAGCGAAGGCGGAAGGTTGAAAGAGCTAATGTCGGCCGTCGATTCATCAACCGTTCCGAGGGCTTGAGCGGGCGATTTTTCAGGCGATGAAGGAGGAGTCGAGCATATCGAGCTCCCACTACCCGTTGACGTGCTTCCGGATGTTAAAGCTGGCACGATGTACTTTTGATCAGATGATGATTGCAGATCCTTTAATTGTCCAAGTAATGAGCTTTGACTACTTGAGCTTTTAAACCGATGTACATACCTGAAGTTCACAGATAGAAGAGCAGTAGGCTTGTTCTGGCAGCGAGTCATTCCCGCAAAACAGACAGAAATTGCCGAAAAGTAAATCTTCTTCAGTGTTTGCATTCGAGACTGGCTGGTGGCCTATCATGGGAGCCAGGCTGGACGCTTGCAAGGTTGCGGCGCAGGAGGAAAGCGAGCGAGCTGGTATAGCTGTTGCAGTTGTTTGTTGCCTAGCGAACGTTCTCACTTGGTCGCGGGCAACGTGCAATGAAGTTTATTTTGCGATCGAAGCAGTCGCTAGCGGGCTGAAGCAGAGAGAAATGACAGGAAAAGTGTTGGGAACAGGAAGCCGTCGTTCGTCGTGCTGAACAAATGAGGTCGTGGTGATGGTGACAGAAAGGTTCACGGCGGGCAAAGCGAAGTCCGTTTTTGAAAGTGGACATTAAGTCCTGTTTTATGTGCGTCCGATGTCCGTCTCGACGCTTGTTACGAGCAAGCGCATCGAGGCCTCGCCTGACCAGAGCAGCAAAGCTCAAGCTGCAATGTACTTGTTATGCTTCATTCCACGAGGTGTGCAACACCAGAAGGCTTGTCACACTTCCAGCCGTAAATTTGTTAGCTATACGATATCATGCAGCGACACGGCTTGGTCGCTCGTAGATGCTCGATCTATAGTCTCCACTGTTCATGCATCGACTCGGCAGGCATGAAGGTCGATAGTAGTCTGGTGGGAATCGACGACAAAAAGTCAACATTGGCTTCGAGATCGCAAGGCCTTCTTGATCGCAGCACCAAATGAACCTTCAGAATCGCCTTCCAGCTCAGAGTAGTATAATACTGCTATCTACTATGGTGTTCATTGCCTGGCTTGCACGTGTCCAAGAACGTTGGCGGATCCGTGCTTCAAGCTATGATCATGACTGTCCCAACGCTTACTATCAGGCACTTTCCCTGGCAGCATGCTCCTTCTTCGCGTTGCGCTCCTCGACCCTGGCTGCTCGTTCCCTCTTTTCCTTCTCGACCTTTCGCTCTTTCGTTTTGCTTGTCTTGACTTTGTCATCATGAGCTGCTTTTTCGGACGCAATCTCCCGCCGAATCTTCAGCTTTCGGGACCTCTACGCTGCTATTAGTCCAAATTTGGACTATGGTCTGAAAAGAAGACTCACTTTCTTGTCCACCTCTTCTGAAGTAACGACCATTTCAAGCTCGAACATCTTGAGCTGTGCTTCTCTGGCTTCCTGATTGTCGCCATGTACCAGATTCGCTCTCAGCAGTCGTAAGTCTGCTGGTTCTAAGAGGGCATAATCGCCGATGTCTTCTGCCGCGTTCACACCATGGTCGTTCAGCATCGACTCGATCGTGTGCGTACATTCAAGATGGTAAGGCGAATGCTATGAATGGTTGTCCGAGAGGCAGAAAACCCTGTCGCATAGATGCTTACCTGGATGCCATTTGGTCCACCTGCGACCACGTCCAGCCTCTACCGGTTGCAAAGCGGCCTAGACCGCTATGGGGCTGTCTAAAACCATCGTCAGCATGGCGATTAGCGAGGTATACCTTGCTACTGTTAGCACATCGAAAGATACTCATCAGGCGGCAGACAACGACAAGATCGAAACTTAACGCGACAGTCCTCGGTATTGTTGGAGTAGATGGCTCATGCATCTCGGATATTTTCCGCTTTAATGTTTCTACTTGTGTCTGTCACGAAGGCATACAATCCACAAGCAGTAATACATCCCATACTACATACACACATAAAGAAGCGCTGGGCATCAAGGTGCGATAACTAGTCAGACGTCTGTTGAGGTTTAGATGAGGTCTATAGAATCATAAGTACATATACATTCGCTGGAAAAGACAGCATACCGATCCTCTAGTAACGCGCTTTTGAGTTTGACCAAGCTTCGACGGCGACAAGGGTCTTTCTGCTGCATAAGTTTCATCTTGCTCAAAGTCATTCTCGATTTCTTCTTGATCGTCAGCCTCTGCTTGAGCGCTCGGTGTGCTGTGTCTTGCATCGGTAGAACTGAATCAGCATTGGCGAATGCATATGCATAGAACTCACCCTTCGTCAAGCCGCGGCCGCTTCCTTTTGGCAGGCGACTCTGCTTGCGTTACTGTATCCTGAGCTGCGGATTTTGGACCATATTTGCCGACTATGAGCGGAATGCCCTTGATTGCAGTCTTTTCGCCAATGCTTTCTGCAGCGAGGAAGTCTTTGATGCTCTTTCCGGTAATGACCTTGTTCTTGGAATTCTTGAATGCTTCCAGCAAAGCTTCGCCTCCCAATTTGGCAAGGGCTTTGATCTCTATCGCGTCAAAGAATTAGCCAACAGATCAATGTGAGAAGATAGTACGTACCATCGGCTGCTACTGATGAATCAGTTGGAATCGTTGACGAGGAATCCGCTGGCACAAATGATAATGATGCGGCTGGTACGACTGCTGAAGCTCCTGATGAGGCGACTGCTGTTGAAACTGCTGATGAAGGGACTGCTGGAGTCGATCCAGTAGCAGATACGCCCGCCAGAATGCCAGCCAACAACAGGTTCAAGGCTAATGTTAGGTCGCAATGAGAAGTCTGATTGTCGGCAAGCTGCTCGATTTGTGTCTCGCCTAGCGTGCACACCGCCTCCAACTTACTTTTGAAATGCTCGAAGACGGGAATACATTCTTGACTGAGTAACGGCCGGACTAACGTCAACCAAGAAGCTGCTTCTCGCTGTTTCACTAATTCATTCAAGATTCCGAGGTGTAGCACAGCTTCGCCAAACGCCATCTGGTCAAGCTGAATTGATCCAAGGTGGATAGTGATGACTTTGGCAAAGTTGACAAGCAGATCATCAGTCGAGACATTGGCCGCGTTGGCAAGAATCATATCTTGTAATTTGAGCACGACAGTGGTGCTGGATTGGTTGATCAAGACTTTCAGGTTCTCCCTGTCTTGCGAATTTACTTTGGCATAGAGTTCAATGTTCAATGAGGAACAATTGTCCTTGAGCTTTGTCGCCATGATCATTAGGCTAGGCATTTGAGACTTGATACTGACGTGCTGCGCGTTTTCAAGCTGAGCCTCTTGCGGGCGACGCATCGCGTTTCGCAATTTTGCGCGACCAACTTCGCCCAAGTGCCTGCTCAAGCGCATAAGGGAGGTCATGGTGCAAGGTTTCGAGCTTACACGCTTTGCAGACTGCTGGACATCGCGACAGAAACCGCGTAGCAAGGCGCTACAAATGAATGAGCGCGAAATCGAAGCTGCGAATGGACGCACGGCATAGGAAACCGTCTTTGTCCTTGATGATGAGCTCCAGAGGCCTCTCTCCACAGTCTAGCGACCGTAGCCATTAGTTTTGCTATATAGCTGTCGCGAGATAAGGCACCTCGACAGATACAGCGAGCTTGATCAAACACAGTCAGGAAGTCGGCTACTGGTGTAGACATGGTGTTTGCGTGCGTTTTGGAATGTGGGTGGATTCAGTGGCCGAATTAGACACGTCTGACAATACGCGTTCGAAAGAGCCTGATTCTGCTCGACAGGCTGGAATAGGATCGAGCTCTTTTGTGTATCACGTATGCTTGTAGAGTGACGAGATGAGGGTATAGAGGCAGTTTGCCTCTTCTGAGATAGGACTAGCGGAAGTGACAGTTCGCGGTCAAGCATAATTTCGATTTCCCATGCGATTCGGCACTCGGAAGTAGTGTTACTCTACCTTTACACAGCTGTCTACTACACATAGCATTGAAGCTGGTGTTCGCGAAATAACCCTTGATTCGGGAATTCCACTCAACAGAACTTTCTTCTGCTGAGATGGTCACCCTAGCAGAAACTTTCAGCGATTGTCCGAAACGCTTGAGTTTCTCCAATGTGGTTTGCTATAGCCAACTGTCCAAAGGCCTACAAGACCGAAGAGACCCTTAGAAAGCACAAGCAGTTCCACAAGGAGGTGTAGTCAGGCAAGATGGTTGACGGTAGCTTGACGTTTCCCTTCATGCTGTCTAGGTGTGTGGTAGGTGCTTCGGTCGAAGGGAAAATGACTTCATGGGGTGTTTGTCGTGAGCGAGATCGACTTAAGTGGAGCAGCTAGGAGAATAGTCGACAGATGTAGGCGTCGCAGAGCATAAACGCTGAGCTTGTTGAGGTAGCGATCGTCTTCTAGGTGATGCGGATGCAAAGAAGGACTCGTCCGAGGAGGATGCACGTCGCCTATGAAGGCCTTCTCCTTCCACCTCATTAGAATATAGCCAAACATCCCGCTATTGTAGCCATTCTCCTTGATTGATTCTGAATAAACGCCGCTGAACGAGGATAGCTGCGCCCAGTATTTCTGATCGAGTTGTCGTATCTTTGATCTCTTCAGCCGTCATGACTGTCTGCGGTTTTCGGAACAGCGAGTGATGTCCTTTGCAAGAAATGAGCTATGCCGTAACTAGCTCGCGAAATTAGCGAATACACTCACGACCGATAATCTCTCCGTCAAAGTAGATCAACACCTGCATATCGCCTTGCTTCTTGATGCGAGCAGACGAGACGTGAACCAGAATGCCATATTCCACCTTCAGTTACGAGATTCGCAACCGTCTCTTGCAACGACCAGATTTTGGTTGCCCGCTCCGGCTCAGCAATGTCGCAGAACACGATCCTAGTCCTACGGCAGAGTCAGCTGCAAACGCGTCAACCACGCGCATGATTCGATGGAATAGAAGCTCACTGGCCATCTGGAGCGTAAGCTAGGGCTACTAGACCGCTGATGATGGGGTAGAGCGACGACAGATGTGAAGCGTTCGCATCGACTTGGATTGAATCTGCTGCTTGATCGCGTTGAAGGGTATAACATAGCTGCCAACAGAGCAGTACAGCCAGCCTATGGCAAGGCTTCGAGCGTTGGTAAACATGTTCATCTAGCATGGGCACTGCCCAAAGAACACAAATAGGCGGCGATTCGCGAGAGGAAGGGAGCCCTTTGGGAGCTCAAGGTGACCAACAAACAGACGTAGCATAGACCAGGAGCATTGCATCTGGGCCAGGCTGGCAAGACCTAGGTGGGCATCATGATGAACACTGGCAGGCTCGATGACTCGCTACAGCGGAACGCCTGATTAGAGAGAGGTCCTGTATAAGGTTGAGCGATTGGAAAGATGCTTGCATGTTCCCTCGAGCTGCTTCGAGTCTGTTCAGTGAAGAGTTCAAGACTTAGCAAAATGAGGATGGAGAGCTTCCCGCATGGACCGCGCGCACCTGGGGATGTCTACATCACTTTGATGCGTGAAAGCAAGCTATTGTGATCCCGAATGTTGACTGCTGCCTTGATACCCCTTCAGACTTTCGAGACCAGCTCACTCGTCTGGTGATACCGTTGCTCAGTCGGCAGCGAGAGCTGTCGGTGTCGTTTGTGGACATTTCCACTTCCGTGTCCTCGTAACTTCTAAGACGTTAACCGTCTGTTGGGCAAGACGTTAACCGTCTGTGCTTTGTCACTCGCTCCTTTTTGGGCCCGAAACACCTTCCTTTTCTGAGCCGTCAAGAGAGCTGTCCGAAGCTCGAGCCCCTCTTTGCGTCGCCTGCCCTCGGCTACCTCTCCAACACAACATATGGGTTGGTCAGGCGGATGGGGATATGTCGCCAAGATCTCAGGACGCGTCGGCAAGATACTCGCTCGCCATGAATCAATCACCTCTGCGGCATCCTCTATGCCTGTGCCATTGCGTGGTATGCTGATGTTCAGTATGTTTAGCCGAGGCTCATGATATACATTTACAGACTATCGGATCGACGTGACCAACATCGCCTGGTCTGAAAGCGATAGAATAAAGAAAGGTCTGACTTTTGTTGGCCCTTTCGCTCGACTATGCGCTCGAAGGGGCAAGAAATTCGCAACCGTGAAAGCAGCCAACGACTACCTCAAGGCTCAGACTGTCGACTATGTCTGCTCGGTCGCCGTAGAATGCTCAAGCAACGCGCAAGACACTGTCCTCTTCTTTGACGATCGAGAAGCAAGCGCCTCTGTCGCTGGCAAATTGGCAACGCACGAAGACCGTGTATCTGCACGATTGAAAGGACGATGTCTCGCTCAAAAGGCATTTGAGGAAGCTGAAGAAGTTGTATCTCAACTTGACCGACTTCAGGCCGCCCAATCGCCCAAGTCAAGATCAAGCAAGTCCAGAATGAGCAAGCAAGCGGCGTTCGACTCTTCCGCAGAAATCTCGCGTCTATATCGACGTCTCAGGAATCTTCATCGCGATTTCACCGACAACGTCATCCATTTCTATTCGTTTGCAATCACCTCTTCCGACTTTGATCTCTCAAGGGGCAATGCTCCCATACTGGACTCTTTCCCACCCGGTACAGCTGTCTTCGTCGAGCAGCCTGCAAGCCTACCTCGACCCTCTTCTTGCTCAAGTGACTCTACCGCCTTTGATGCTAGCTGGCGCAACGCAAACGCCAATCTTCTATCATCTCGAGCACCCATCAAACTTGTGAAGTCAGTTGACGAAAGCGACTTCTCCAGCTGTCGCTACTCAGACGCACAGATCTTCCTCGGCTTCGCTACAGCTGATTCGTCCGTGGCGATCACTTTCGACTCCGATTTCCTTATCCTTAGACGATCAACATCCTTTCGATACATTCTTCGCCAGCCAAAGCGCAGATACGTCAATAGGTCTAGCGAGAAGTGGGAGCTTTGTGATAAAAAGTTGCTTGAATCGCAAGCGGAGTGGCCCGAGACCGAGGGAAGGGCACAGCAATGGGCGATGATCGCTGGCCAAGATGTGACGGGCGGGAAAGGCATTGCCCAACTTGGCGTGACTCGGCTCGAGCCTTTGATGGATATGATCTCTTCCGTAAGCTCTGATTTGGCTTTCTAGATCGCTCTCTGATCACGAATCAATAGAATGACCCTCAAGAGACACTAGAGAATTTTCAAGATCACTGTGAAGATGTTATCCGGCGTCTGCCCAAGAAGCGACGCGATGAGCAAAGATCAATGTATCACCAGATGCAAGAATCCATCAATCGGCCAAACTTTGATCGAACGTTTCTCGAGGGAGCTTTGTGCTTGAAGTACCTTTGTCACACCCGAGCATCAGACGAAGATCTAGCAGCAGCAGCAGCTAGAGCCAAGGCACTCGAAGAGTCAATCATGTCGTCCGTCGGTCTTCCCAATAAGTCTAGGCAGAATCTTCGATACCCTTTTGCAAATCCTCCTCGTCCGACGTCCTACCCCAATGCTCAAAATCCCTTCCTAGCCTTGCTGAACCATCCAGATTCGGATCCAAACCTTACATCTAACATGGATCTAGACGAAAGACCTGCAGACAGACCAGCAGATGATATGGATCTCGACGAGGTCGATATTTCCGCCCTGTCACCTGATTATGGCGCTCATCTGAAACTGGCTGCAAAGTCCTACTGCCGGTCAAGCCCAATCTACCTCAAGCCAGGCAAACAAGAGCTTCCTCCACCTATGTGGTACTCTGAACGCATCGAACGAGCAAGACCGAGAAAGAAGCGCTCAAAGATGCAACAGCAAGCGAACCAACAGACCATCGATGAGGCGGATGAGGCGGCTTTCGAGCAAGCTCACAAGTTCAATGCAAGTCTACCGGAAAGACAAGTCAAAGAAAAAGTCGCAACTTTCGCACAGCTTCGGAAACAGCGCTTGGCAAAATTGAGCAAGGTCAGAGCAGCAGACGTTCCGGATGAATTAGATATTGCGGATGGGGATCTAGAGGATATAGAATCGTATGCGCAGGCGGAGGCAGAGGCGACAGAAGAGTTGCAAGCTGATGATCCAGATGAAGAAGAGTCAAGTCCTGCCGGAAATTCAACAACCAGAAAAAAGCGACAAACAAAGACGGAGAAGGAGAAGCAGAAACAAATACCCTACAACCACAAATCCGTCTACTCTGTGTCAGTGTGTATCCGAATAGCAAATGCTCTAGTCCGCCAGCATTTCGAAGAAGCAGATCCATCGCACTCGAAGCCGCTTATCACCACTCTCTCTCTTGTATACCTATGTCAGCAACTCTCTTTACCTTCAATTTCCTTCTGTCTTCGCTTCCACCTCATCAACGCCATCTTGCGCAAGTCCACTGTAAGAGGGCGATATGAGAACCCTGGCGAGCTATCCCAGATGATCAAGACGCTCTGTCAATTGCTCACGGAAGAACAGAAAGGAGCAGACCCGACCGATCCAGCCAAACTTGCAGAATTCCGGCAAGGTCTGCTGAGGCCGAAATTCGTTCGATGGTTCGAGGTCGACCTCAGCAAGAGTAGCAAGCAACCTTCGGAACAAGCTCTAGCGAAAGCGAGAGCCTACGCCAATAGCTTGTCTCCAAGAATTTTAGGCAGGATTCGCGACATCCAAGATCTCGACCCTATCCTTATCGAGTCAGTAGAAGCACTTCTCAACAGCACATACCCCCTTCTTCCTTATCTTGCTGCCCCAACCCATCTCTGGGAAGCCATCTCGGTCAAGATCGCGACAAACTTGACCGTCGCCTCCAAAGAGGACTTGCAAGCCTGCGTGGGACGAGAAGTGAAACGATTGTTAAAGAAGGTCAAACCCAACTCTACTGGATATCACTTGCTTCGCCGCTCGATGAAGTCCATCTCTAACGTCCTGATTAACCTTCTGATGCAACTACCGACGACAAAAACTCGCGACGGTCTTCCTCCGTTCTCCGATGGTATCAAAGCTCGTCTGCGAAAAGCAATTCAGCATCACAATATGTCTGCTCAGGCTACTGCAATAGAGCCCCCTCTGCAGCATCTGCTGAAATCAATTCTCACACCGCTTCTCCAGCAAAGAAACCATCTGATGGAAGATACAGTCGATCTCGGATCTACACCAAGGCAAATTTTGGCTAGTGATCCCCTGCGCTTGCTCCGATGGCGTCATACAATGCTTCTGAACCAAGAAAAGCCAGATGGAGCTATGATAGTCCGTACTCGCTCAGGTCCCGTTCATCTGCTTACTTGACAGCACAGGAATTCGCACCGGCCTTCTTACCCATCCCTTTCATAATCCTACGTCCCTTAATCTTTAAGCCTCGTCAATTTATCAGCTCCGCTACAAATTGGCTAAACCGGGCTTGCCTTCCTCGCTGGCACACCTTCATGTCTCAGTCGTGCCTGGAAGAATCTTCAACGGCATCAGCAGATCATCCGCATCAAGATCCTTCCGCTCGAGTCAAGTCAGACCTTGCCTTCCAGTCAGCAGGACTCATCGACTCCTTGGTATGCTTCGAGCATTGCGCCAAGATGCCAACAGGCCAGAAGAGAGATTCAATGGATCGAATGACAATAGGTCGAAAGCTGCTAAGATCGAAGGTCGGCCTACCTCAAGCTGAAGGACTTGTAGCAAGTGAAGACTTTATCAGAGCTGCTGAGCGATACTCCGATCACATTGGCGAACAGCTGTCTCCCCACTCCATCAAGAAATTCCTTTCAGCAGACAACTCGAAGGGTCTGATATTACCGCTTCTCGACATCGTCTTTGACCTGTCAGATGTTCCCGAGTATTTCATCCCGACTGGTGGACTTCAATTCGATGGTTTAGCACTCGTCCTCAACGGCATAGATGTGTCTCGTGGCAAGCAAGACAACACTGGCAACCTCAATATCAAGGAGATCTTTTTACGAGTCAACGCCCAGGTCAAGACGAACGCTCTCCTAGACACTTCCCGAGTAGACAAAATCGACTTTCTGAACAAGACTCATCTTTCACCTTCACCGCCCACCGCGACCCGAGACTCTCAAGATTCGGAGATGAACGAAGCAGAACGACCGAAGAGCAGCTTTGGGAAATCACGTATCATCCCAACCTACTGCGCGCCAGGTCAAGGTGGATGTCGACTTGACAGCATGAGGCGGCCTTTCACTTCAGTCCAGTTCGTCGGACCAGAAAAGACCAGAAACGGCCTGCCGATGGGTTTGAGGGTCCTTGACGAAAGAACGGTGCAAAGCGGGCGAGATTTTGTCTTGGGCAAGAGTAGTGCAAAGAGACTGGTTAGAGCAGAGGAAGTACCCAAAGAGCCAGACAAAGAGGTGAGGAATCGGTCCAAGACTACTGTTGCTTCAGCTGACATAATTGCAGATGGACATTGATGGTGATTGTTGCGCGCGGAAGGCAAACGTCGATGTCGCAGAAGCATGCACCAAGACTGTCTTCATAGGCAACGACGCTGGTCACACCTTTACGCATGCTTTCTGGATCAGAACGTTCGATGAAACCGGGAAAGCTGTTCAACGTCGACTTTTGCTCTCTCCGAAGGCGCTTCAAGAGCAGATTAAGACACATAGTCGTAATGTCGCACAGCTACGCGATATCTTTCCGATCGATCTGGAAGAGACTCGCAGCCGGTCTTTGCTTCCGCAGAATGTGATGCCTGGCTCCTTGGCTGGGTTTGCTCATACCTGCTTCAAAATCCTCTTCCGCACGTCTAGAAGAGTCCGCAACGAAGCCTGGCTGCTGCGTCAACGCCGCCAGTCTGCGAACGCCCGAATCTCAGCTCAAGTTCTGGAAGCTTCTGGTGCTCGTTATGGACGGCAGCATTCCGCCGGTACAGCCAGCAAGCGATGTCTGGATCAGAAACTCAAGATCATATTTGCGATTGGTGCCGACTGTGGTCCAGCAAAGGGCATCAAGACTCATACTGCCGACTTCAGAAATGTCATTCTTCGCGCTATTCTGTCCGAAATAGAATGTCAGATGCTTGAAGTCATGTCTATGCTGGTTAAAGAAGGATTCAGTTCGCAAGTTTGCCCGGATACCGAGTGTTTGCGCCCACCGGGCCCAGACTGGGAAGTTTCACAAGATGACAAGCCAGAGGAAGACTGGATACGATCATAGTATGTTTGATCTCATCTATCTTTGCGAGTAGAGTCCGCTGATTCATCGGGCAGTCTGCACAAGCCCACCTTTGTGGATTCTGGTCGCCGCTGTCAACGGGTACTCCAATGCGAGAAGTGCCATCGCAAGTACAACAGAGACACCGCTGCTGCTTGCAACATTGCCTTTGCTGCCTGGCATTGGCTGGTCTGGGGATGTCACCCGTTCGACCGAAAAGAGGGTGAGCTAGAGCCTGTCGTCATCGCACTGCGATCCTTAGCTTGAACTATTACAGAATACACGACACAGACTACTGATGTTGTCGGAGATGGCTAGACCATCGCAGTACACGTTCGTCGTTCTCTACTGCATAAGGACCGATATTGATATTGTGATACTCCTCCTTCTATCATTATCTTCTGATGTTGTCGTAAGTCTGAAACGGGAGCATACAGGATTCAAATGAGGCTGACACCATTCTGTACAGTTTCTCTCGATCAATATCACAATCTGACATGATGTCCTTTTTGTTGATTTGGACTTTATCTTGTACATAGTGGTTATTTGCACCCGGCCGTGACAAAAGGTGACTCAAGCTTTCAAGTAAGCCAATAAAAACTCTAGGCCAAGAACGCCAGAGCACACCTTCTGAGGTGATGTTGTTGGCAATGAGCTCAAATTGCGAAATCAGAACAAGCCTTCGTTAGAATCGTGATTCTCATGAAGCGTCCTAAAGCCACAGTGCTTGCTCCCTCTGATACGCGTCTACCGGCAACAGATCCACACGTCTCAGACCCTGTCGCAATGCTTCAGAGCCTCCTGTCAATAACGATGAGCCGATGACAAAGCTCCGCTTGCGAAAATTAATGAAACAATGATGGGATGTCATCGTCTAACTTCTCCTTTCATCCGATTCTTTCCACCGAGCAAGATACCATACAGGGATAGAGAGATGACACAGCAGTAAAATAGACGAAGCGAGAGGGCCTCACGACTTCAAACTTTAACTGACGCGAGATTGCATACAAAAAGGCAACTCTTGTATCATGAGCATCGCAGGTAATCGTGTAAGGCTGCATGATACATGTCTTCAAGCGATAGTACAGCACACAGCAGTCAATGCAGCAGATAGAACGGGAGGTGACAGAAGAGAGCGACAAGAGCCAAAAAAGGTCAGGTAAGCAGACTTTTGAGTTTTTGACCTTTTGTTGACCCGTTGCTTGTGACGCGCTAATCAAGGTTCCGCCTTCACTTGTCTGACTGGGCTTGCTGCTAAGACTGGAATAGCCAGACGAGGTCTTCAAGACGTGCAATGCGATGAAAGCAATCGAGGGAGATTCGCGTGAAATATGGCCGAAAATCGTAAGCAGCGGGATTGAGGCGACCAAACCCGACAGCGCGTATTGGATAAAGCTCGAATACCAGTTGATTTAGATGAGCAGACCAGCGAAAAGACGAGGAAGGGTGACAAGAGAGAAGCGGGATCCAGCAGACCAAATCAAACCAGCTTGTTTCCCGCCTTGATGAGCGTCGTAAAGCACAAGATGTTACCAATCCACCAGACAACCGATCTGACCAAACTAGCAGGACGCGTAGTGTTGTTGAGGTAGATCCATAGATAGACTGCTCGGTCTGCGAGGTAGAACATGGCAAAGCGGTTCATGTAGCTTGCTGGGAGTTGTGCTTGGTTGCCGATGATCTACGTATTGCTCAGCTCAAGTGTGCAGTCCACGGAAAAGACATACGACCGCTGCTATGTACAGAGGCAGATGCTCGATAGCATTGTAGTGCGCTCCATAATTCCTATGCAACATGTCGTTTAGCCCTCTATGGAGCTATGATAAAGCAGCGTACCTCCTCAAACGATCAAGATCTTCGGCTTTAGTCTTGCCCGCCTTCTCAGCGCGGGCGACAGATTCTCGAGGACTGATGTTGTTATCGATTCCCAGACGCAAGGCGGCAGCTCGAGGTGCAGACTGAAGCTGGCGTTCAGCACAGTAATACAGCGAGTCTGCAGAAAGTGACGTACAATTACATGTGAAAGGATGTATGCTGCAACGATGGAATGCACAGAATAGTTGGAGGTGAGCGACATCTTCAAGAGACTTCAGCTGCTGGTTGGACAACGGTGCAGGAGCAGAGGCGCTGTTGATCAACACTCGCTCGACGTCTTTCGCTAACCGCGATATATCTTCGAACGTGTCTAGGTCGTGCTTGCGAAGACCCTCTGTAATTGTTGTACAAGCTACTTCTGTGTCCATTTGCACGCGCGTCTATGATGCCAATCACCTGACATGGGAGCGCTTTTGCCTGATGCCTGATTCTGGCGTCAACCTTTTCTTCTCTTTTTGTACACTGTTCCTGCTCTCGGGCGTCTTCCGTGATATCGCTGCTAGTAGCCAGGGCATGGCGTCTGTCGCTTTGAGCGAAGTCTGGCTCTAATCCCTTCTAGTTTTCTGTCAACGGCACGCTCCGAAGAGGCTCTACTTGCTCACTTCAAGTAGCACTCGTACCCGAAGGACGCAGATTGTTCTTATGCATCGATGGGCAGCTGATGTTCACTGCGATACAGTTGCGTATCACTTCTATTCTCTGACTATCAAGTATTGGACAGTGCGCTGTTGTATACGAGCTGACGGGTTCATCTCTCGGGCCGCAGACTTTGTCGTCATCTAAGGGGAGTAACTGCAACTTCGCAAGACCGTCATCGCATGTGAATCAGTGTACTCGCTGCTCGGGATATGTCCAGTATCATGATATGGTATGCATATACGCTATTAGATAGTTGCATATGCAAATAGTACAATATGGGACTTCCGAACCAAGCCGGAGCAAGCTTGTCAAGGCGGATTCCGCTTGATTCAGCTTGATTCCGCCGAACTACAGCGAATACCCTTCAAGGCTTAGCATCAAGTGGCAGCTTCGTATTGACTTGGCGACCTCTGTATCGGCTCACAACAGACTCGCTTTGCCATGAATGTCAGTTTCCACCCAACTTGCGCAGATTCGCAGCAGCAGTCAACGCGCGCTCGTCTCTCGCTGCTCTGTGCATCTCTATGAAATATATGCTGAGACTTTGCTTTGGTATCTGCAGCCCGACGGCTACGACGATGCGAATGGACAGCCAATGCCTTCGACTTCTGCTCATCTGCCTACCGTTGACCCAATAGAGGTAGACTGGCCTTCTGTGAAAGATGGTATGTCTACTCACAGGCAAAGGTTACATGCCCTGATGCCACTTTCTTTGCTTAGCGGACGCTTTCGCTGCACGACATATGACCGATTTGGGGCCAGAGATTGATTCTTTCACCTGCTTCACTTGGAGAATTACAGACTATCAGTCTTCAGATAAGAAAATAACGTCTCCAGAGTTTGAATGCGGCGGCCACAAATGGTTCGCATCTTTGCTCTGACCAATAGCAAGGACTGTAATTCATGATGTATGGTCCTACAGGAACATTCTACTCTTTCCTACTGGCAATTCAAACGGCCAAGCGAATGACATGGTGTCCATCTACCTCAATTACGGCGATCCTAAGCACGCAAAGGAAGGATGGCACGTCTGTGCTCAGTTCGCCCTAGCTATCTCAAATCCACAAGACCCGACCTGCTATGCACAGTCTCGTGCGTCTAGACCATCCTTTGATCGTAGAATAGTATCTGAAGAAATGATAATGTGGGTTTAGCAGAAGCGCATCATCGTTTCAACAATGAAGAACAAGATTGGGGCTTTACCCGCTTCATCGATCTCAAGAAACTCTTTATTCCTTCAGATCATCGATCGAAACCAGTCATCGAGAACAATCAGACGGACGTGACGGCATTTGTGCGAGTCTTCAAAGATCCAACAGGAGTGTTATGGCACAACTTCCAGAAGTAAGGAACGGAGCTCTGTTTCAGAGGAGCGTCTCTGATGCAGACTCTTTTCCTCTACAGCTACGACTCGAAAAAGGAGACTGGCTACGTTGGTCTGAAGAACCAAGGCGCCACATGCTATATGAATTCCCTACTTCAATCTCTTTATCTTACAAACTTCTACAGAAGGGTGGGTAGTTCGAGATTGCTCTGTCACTGCTGACTGACATTATCGGCTTCTACAGGCAGTGTATAGTATACCCACAGAAGGCGATTCCCTCGATTCCGTCGCACTAGCATTACAACGCGTCTTCTACCTCTTGCAAACCTCTGAGCATTCCGTCTCGACACAAGAATTGACAAAGTCCTTCGGCTGGAAAGGCTTTGATTCGTTCTTACAGCATGACGTGCAAGAGTTCAATCGAGTATTGCAGGACAAGCTGGAAAGCAAAATGAAGGTCTGTTGTATAGCACGTATCGCAGTGCGGATGGCTGATCTCGCTTTGTTGACCAGGGTCTACCAGCGGAAAACACCATCAATGACCTTTTCAGCGGGAAAGCCAACTCGTATATTCGCTGCATCAATGTCGATTATGTCTCGGATAGAACAGAGACGTTCCTAGGTGCGTCGCTAAGCTCTAGTATGGTATCGTACTAAAACATGCTGCGGCGTACAGACATACAATTGAATGTCAAAGGTCTACCGAATGTCGAAGCTGGTTTCAAAGATTACGTAGCCGAAGAGACATTAGATGGCGAGAACAAGTATCAGGCAGAAGGCTACGGTCTGCAAGACGCAAAGAAGGGCATCATCTTTGAACATTTCCCACCTGTCCTCCATCTTCAGCTTAAGAGGTTCGAATATGACATGATGCGAGACGTGAATGTCAAAGTCAGCCTTCCGCCGTATTTTGATTCCTTGTTATAGGCTGACGAGGTTGACAGATCAACGACCGTTATGAATACCCAATGCAAATCGATCTGGCACCGTATATGCGTCCAGAACTGACAACCGGGGAATCATGGGTCTACAATCTTCATGGTGTCCTAGTTCACTCAGGCGATGTACACGGCGGACACTACTTTGTCCTCATCAAACCTTCAGCGACCGGTCGTTGGCTCAAATTTGACGATGATCGCGTCACCCACGTCACTGACCGCGAAGTGCTGGAAGAAAACTTTGGCGGGGAAATGATGATGCCAGATGGACAATTCGCGAAAGTCATGACTCCTGCTGCAGCCGTTGCGAAGGGTGCCAACAAGCGATTTACCAATGCGTACATGTTGGTGTACATCCGCCAAACGAAGGTCGAGGAGATGCTCAAGCCGATCACGGATATGGACACCCCTGCTCATCTTCGTGCGTATTTCGCTGTCTAGCTGAAGCTCAGCTGACATTCGATGTGAATTGCACAGGCACACGATTAGATCGCGAAAAGAAGGAAGCAGAGCTCAAGAAGCGAGAACGAGACGAACAGCATCTCTACCTCACAACAAAAGTCATCACTGACGAAGCTTTCCGCTCGCATCAAGGCTTCGATCTAGCTATGTTTGAAGATCGCACTTTACCCTCAAGTGAAATCTTTTCTGCTCGTGTGCTTAAAGCTCAGCCCTTTCTTGAATTCAAGAAACAGCTCTTGAAGCAGCTCAATGTACCAGAAGGCGAGACGAAACTTTGGGTTTTGGTCAACAGACAGAACAAGACTGTTCGACCTGATGCCGCTGTTCCAGAAGACGACCCTGCGTTGACCATGGAAGTGGTTAGAGATCGGATGGCTAGCAGGCAGCATGACTTGAAGCTGTATCTGGAGTATCAGAAACCGGGCGAGATGCAGCGCGTGAGTGGAGAGAAGGCTGCAGTCGGTTCAGGCTGACTGATATCTCGCTTTTGCTTCACAGTGGGCAGCTACGTATCCGAATGAAGCGCCTATCATGGTCTTCGTCAAGCACTTTAGTCTAGAAGATCAAACGCTCGTCGGTCTCGGCCACTTCTACGTTCACCGCCATTTGAAGGTTGCTGATCTCGCAAACATGATCAACGAGCACATGCACTACCCACCCGGCACAACACTGAAGATTTACGAGGAGATCAAGCCTCAGATGATCGAACTTATGAAGCAGAAAGCGACCTTCCTACAAAGTGAGATCCAAGATGGTGATATAGTTTGCTTCCAAACAGAGATGAGCGAGCAGTAGGTCAAGTCTGCCACGAGTCTTGCACTCCAGCTAACACTATCTTGCTAGGTCCGGCGATGTAGATCGACAATCAAAATGCCTCACGCCTGTTCAGATGTACGACTTCTTCACTAACCGGTTACAAGTCTTCTTCAAGCCCAGATTCGAAGAGCAGATGGAACGCAAGCTACCCGACTTTGAACTGACCTTGAGCAAAAAGATGAATTACGAACAACTTGCGCAAAAAGTCGGCGAATACCTCGAGTATGACCCATTGAAGCTTCGTTTCTGGTCACCAGGAGCAAACGGACAGCCCAAAAGTCCTGCAATTCGTCGCAACAGCCCTTCTACGCTGGCGGAAATGGTTCAGCCAAGTTATCAGACAGCGCCAAGCAGCGTCTTTTTCTACGAGCTACTGGACATCTCGCTGCAAGAGCTTGAAACCAAGAAGAACGTAAAG
Source organism: Kondoa malvinella (assembly GCA_039545315.1). Classification (NCBI taxonomy): domain Eukaryota; kingdom Fungi; phylum Basidiomycota; class Agaricostilbomycetes; order Agaricostilbales; family Kondoaceae; genus Kondoa; species Kondoa malvinella. The sequence continues at coordinate 500,736 of BCIM01000002.1, read as the reverse complement.
ATCACCTGGATGGGTCTGCACAATAAGGAAGAGAGTAATCACTCTTTCCTCATGAACAAGACTAGCTCTTTCCACGACGTCGCAGATACGCTATCCAAGTCTGTCAAATTTGCAGCGACAGGTGGTACTGGGCGGATACGGATATTCGACATCATCGCTGGCAAGAAGCTCAAAATCTACTCGACAGGCGAAACGATACGGGATGTCCAAGTGCATGATTTGTACGCGGACGAGATACCTGCGGACGAGTTCGACCTCGACGAGGTGAACGACAAGATTATCAATTGCTTCCATTTCCAAAAGGATGTTCCGCGAACGCATGGCGTTCCTTTCCGCTTTGTGCTCAAACCGGTATGTCTACAGAGTGCCGACTTGGGTCTAGCTGACGTCGTCAACAGAACGAATTGTTCGAACAGACCAAAGAGCGTCTACAGCTTCGGATGGGCATGGGCGAAAAGGAGTTCAGCAGATGCAAGTTCAACTTAGTTCAGCCTTCAACGTATTCGAAAGCATCGCCTATCAAAGATGGTACGTTCTCGATTTTGCTGTTTCGCTGTACTCTAAATGCGTCGTGCAGAGGATGTTTTGAGAGAGCACAAGTGGCTCGACGATGACTGCCTCGGCATTGATCACGCGCCGAGGCGAACAGCTAATTTAGAAAGAGCAGTAGTAAGTTCTTCGGCGCTGGACTGTCGATTTGAACTGACTGGTCACCTTTGCAGTATATAAGATGAGATACCGTTTGGCTGTGTAAAATAGACATCTTTATGCAATGAGGACATGTGCGGACGAGCATCACGACAGAATCCATATGTATACACTCCTCATTCAGCAATGTCTGAAGCCAACCAGTGACTATCTCAAAATGCATTGTTACAGACTATTCTACACCTGAGAAGTCAATGGTACAGATTCCTCCAGGTCCATCTCCTTGTTTGGTCTTCCGTATCGACTGAATGGGTTGGCTTCTTTGACCACATTGTAAAGGTCGCTAATGTATTGCTGTTTAGGCTGGAGCGTCGGACCACGCATTGAGATTGCGGGACGGCGCCAAAGTCGAAGTGAAAGCGAGGAGAGGACAACAGAGACGGAAGAGAAGGCCATCATCGCGCCTGCCATCATCGGATGTAGCATGATGCCCCAAGGCAGAAGCAGACCCATCGCTATTGGAATGCCGACCATGTTGTATATAGTTGCCCCTGGAAGCACGGTCAGCTGGATTTCTATGACATTAAAGTTTAGCTTACAGAGGAAGTTCAATCGAATCTGCTTGAAGATCCGCCGAGAAAGATGCAGTGCAGCGACGACGTCCAACAGATCTGACCGCATAAGCACAATGTCTGCTGCCTCCATAGCGATATCGGTGCCAGAGCAAAGACCGATGCCGACATCTGATGCAGCCAATGCTGGCGAGTCATTGATGCCGTCCCCAACCTGTGAACAATCATGAACATGGGTCTAGTCAAGAAATTTAGAACAAACCATAGCTACCTTGTACCCTTCGCCCTGCAGTTGACACACAATCTCTCGCTTGCCAGCCGGACTAACACCCGCATACACATCATGTTCATCGATGCCGACTTCTCTTGCAATGGCCGCAGCGGTAGCTAGCTGATCACCGGTGACCATAGAAACGCTAACACCCAACATTCTCAACGCTTCGACAGTCTGCTTCGCTTCCGGCTTGATGGTATCGGATATTGCGAACAAGCAGGTTAGGGATTGATCAATGGCAGCAGAGATGACCGTTCGACCCATAGATTGGTTGGCAGCACGGAACTCTTCCATTGCGGGTGGCAGAGAAACGTTGTGCGAGGAGAGTAAAGCAGCATTGCCGATGACGATTTCTCGCGAGTGGTGGTTCAAGGTAGAAATGGATGCTGTTACGCCTTTGCCTGCAGTGTTTTCAAACGCGTGCACTTTGACTTCTTCAGGTAGAGAGAGTATATTGAGTTGAGAGCGAACATATTCGGCCACAGCATTCGCCAGAGGGTGTTCAGACTTGCTTTCGGTCGCATAGATTGCCAAAAGCGCCTCTTGCCTCCAGGCCTCTTCTTGCGCAAACAAAGAGTCTGACCACGAAACACCGGCGACAACCATCTTGCCCGTTGTTAGGGTGCCAGTTTTGTCCAATACAATCTTGTTGATACTCTTACTCGCTTCTAGCGGTCCCGCACCCTTGATCAATATTCCATGCTGCGCTCCAACACCCGTACCAACCATCACTGCAGTAGGCGTACTTAAGCCTAATGCGCAAGGACACGCAACCACAATGACCGAAATGGCGATTGTCATACAGACGAGGTAGTTTGGCGTGCCAGCATCGCGGAAAAACATTGGTAGAGGATCCATGAGGTTGTTGTGCGAGATGATCATCCAACCGAAGAAGGTGCCGATGCCAAGTACGACGACCGCAGGAACGAAATAGCCAGCAACGGTATCGGCGAAAGCTTGAATAGGTGCTTTAGAAGTTTGAGCTTCTTCCACCAAACTGACAATCTGGCTGAGCGCCGTGTCTCTTCCAGCTTTCGTCACCCGCATATCGAAAGTCCCTGAACCATTCACTGTCCCGCCAATCACCATTTCACCAGGCGTCTTGTGCACTGGTAGGGCTTCACCAGTAATCATGCTTTCATCTACATCACTTGCACCGGACACGAGGCAGCCATCAGCAGGTAGCTTATCGCCAGGAATAATCTTGACGATATCGCCATTCTGGATCAATTCAGTTGGAATTCGTTTCTCCTGGGTACACTTTTCGTCGGTGTAGATCGTTGCGGTAGAAGGAGTGAGCGACATGAGCTTGGAAAGCGCGACTGATGTTTTGCCTTTTGCCATGTTCTCAGTATAGCGACCCAGCGTGATGAAAGCGATCAGCATGGAAGAAGTTTCGAAGAACAGTTTGGGGTGGTAGTCTGGACTTGAAGAGCTGAATGGAGCGGTGAACATTGCGAAAGTCGAATAGAAGAAGGTGGTCGAAGTGGATATAACGACCAGGGTGTCCATAGTCGCTGATTTGTGCTTGATGGCTTTGTATGCGGATTTGTAGAATCGAGAGCCGATGATGAATTGTACTGGTATAGTTAGGAAGAAGCAGATCATGTCGCCAAGGTAAATGCCTTGCAAAAGCTTGTAATTGATGATGGGTTTCAAGCACCACACCATGGGACAAATCATGCTGAGGAAGAACACCGGTAGAGCAATAGCAGCAGCAATATGGAAGGCTCGTCGCCATTCTGTAATTTCCCTTGTTCGAGCCAGCGACCGGAGTTGAGTCAGCTTGCTTTCTTCATCTGCCAACACAGCGTCGAAACCTCTATCTTCCACCAGGGTGATGAGATCCCGTAGACCAAGTAAAGAGGTATCGTATGTTACTCTAGCCGAACCAGGATGAAGCACGACAGAAGCGGAGAGAACGCCGGGCGTGGCGAGGAATGCTTTCTCGATAGTCGAAGTACACGAGGCGCAATGCATGCCGTAGATTGATATTTGCGCTACGCCAGCTTCTATTGCAGTGATGGGAGAAGCACCAAAGCCAAAGTCTTCAATTTCCTGTTCGGCCCTATTGTTAGAAGAGTGCTTCCTGATTGGTGGCAGAGGCAAGAGCATACATTGGCTAGCTTGACTGGATCCCATAGAGCTGGGTCATAGGCTATGCTGGCCTTTTCTGCGAGCAGATTGACGAGAATGCTGACTACGCCAGGTTGTTGCGATAGTCCGTCTTCGATTGCCTGAACGCTTATGCTTCAGACTGCTTCGGATGGTTCGCTCAAAGAGCAGGCCGCACCTTGACACAGCTTCCGCAAGTCATTCCTTCTATCCTGAGCGTGGTATTGCATGTTTCGGCCATTTTGGGCGACTTTGGTATAGTTTGAACGAAATCCTAAAGAGTCTCGAGAGTCGCAGGCCAGCTGCTATGAAATTTGATACACGATAAAAGGGCAAGTGAGAGGGTATATTGTCGAAAGTGCGATACTGATGTTGGTGGAGCAAGACAACAGCCAGTCAAAGCGCATGAGACAACGCGGCGCGTTCTTCTGACTTCTTCCATCTCTACCACCATCTGTTGCAGTGCTACGAGAATGTGTTACAAGATTAATGTTGCTATTGCTACATACATGTTCCTTCAGCACTTGAAGTTTGGACGAAGTATAGCCCCAGTAGCAATCCACTTGCAAGACATTCACCCTGAGGACGAAGGTTTGCGAGTAGCCAGAGTCTCGTTGATGATGATATTGGGCGAGCCAGACAGGTATAGCGATGATGATTTGATGCTTCTCATGAATAACGATGGACGAGGTTGAAAGAGTGCCGCAGACGAGTATACTCTAGCTGATCTGTTGACGATAGGCGATAGACTTCAGAAACTCCCTCGCAGACAGAAGTCAAGACTCACATATTGCCTATTAGACGCTGCCATACAGACTGCGCGTCTTGCCCATATCCCAAGCTCCCCACAGCACCATCAACAGAATAGCCAAATTGAAGAGCTGAATAAAGACAATCTCCAAAAAGTTTACGGCTAATGTGCTTGCCAAAGACCAGCTTCCAGTGTCTACCCCGATCAGAACGATTTCGAGGATAATGAAGCAGTTCCGGAGGAAAATAAATGGAATAATGACAAAAGCGAAACGCTGGAGGTGAGAACTGTCTGATGACTGTGTTTTATCTCAGCCTGATCCATCATCAAGAAAGAACAAACGCACATCTTTGTTGCTGTTCGCTTTAAGTTTTGCATAACTACTCCAAACTTCCGTGGCGACCGATAGAGAAGAAAGGAAAGTGATGATTCTATGAGCAACATAGACCGCTCGGGTAGGTATATCTTCATCTATCGCAGCCGAAAAAGTAGGTGTTACAGCATCCAAATTGCTCAATGAAACACCTCTAGCCCAAGCTGCCACGCCTACAAGTCGTCAGCTTGTATTCCTTATGAAACAGAGGAAGCTCACCTGATGCAAAGATGGCAAAGAGTATAAAGGAATTGTAAATCTTGCTCTTCATGTTTGGGCCAGCTATACCCGAGCCATTGTTGGTTACATGGGCTGAATGAATCCATACGCCGCCCGTCAAGAGTGTAGTAACAAAGACATTTGCCAATACAGTGCAGAACGACAAGACAGAGATAGAGGTCGCATATCTGTTGCGGGTGAATGAAGGGCGACCTTGTAGCTCTAGATCAGAGGCATAATCGATTGTACCAGATGTGTATAGCAGATCCGACACCAGTCGACAAGTGTAGGCGAAAAAGAGGCAGAACAGCGCAGGCCAAAGGAAAAGATAAGTGCCGAGCGTCGTCTTTAACGGCGTTGTGCCTTTCGTCTCTTCATCTTCCCTTCTAACAGAGAGTTTGCGGCTCTTGATCCGTTTAAAAGTTGGTCCAGAGGCGAGAACGAACGCAATTAAAGCGAGTGAAGCGGTGAGCACATCCAAAGCAAACACGGCTTGGAAGGACTCTGAAGCGCCAGTGATGTCGACAGACATACGTGTAGCTGCTGTAGAGCTGGCCTTGGGTGCTCTGAAGGGAACCCGCCTCAAAGTGCAAAACCTTAACGAGCATGGCAATGTTTGGGCTTGGCACTACGTAATGACGGTCAACTCCCGCTCCAACTCGATCAGGTGCTATACTACTACACGAAGAGTGGATCTAGCAAAGTAACAATCAACCACAGAGCATCTTACCACTGCAAGCATCGCTTTCAAAGTGAAGAGAAGAGAAGTACAGCATCATCTCAAAGTATGCTCTCAAACCTACATCGCTACAGCAACCGAACATGATCCTTACACTCTATCAGTAGTTCTCCAGCCGCCCAAATCAGTTCTGCCTCGAAATTTGTTCAAAATTAGACAAAATCGACGCGGTTTGATCAGTTTTGACATGGCAAACGCTGCAGGAAGCAGAATAACCCTTCACGATGGCCGAGTGGTTAAGGCGGTGGACGAAGGCTAGCAAATGCACAGACCGGGTAGAGGGTGAGAAGCAGAGAGGAGTCATACTCGAGCGAGATGTCTGAACGTATTGACGCATGGATATGCAGAGCTCGACGAGACATGGCAACACAGGGACGTAGGTGAAGTGGTGCTGAAGTACACTCGACAGGCCTTACTTCTGGACATGCAGTTTCGGTCATAGCCTTGGACGAGAAAGACTTGATAGACTGAAGCTGAACGACTGCACACGGATCGAGCACCAAAAAAAAAAGCGTAGGTTCTCAAAGCACTGCAAAAAGAGCGTGTTATATCGCTTCACGAGCAGGATTTGAGCCGGCGACAGATGTCTTTCCCGACACTTGACAGCGAGCCAGAAGGCTGACATACGGAGAAGATAGCAAGAGGCAAAAGAAAGGACAAAGAGGCAGGCGTTATAGCCAGATACAGGTTACAGATCGCTGTTGACAAGTGCAAGACCTCAAAGTGCAAAGATCATGTTCATGAACGCCCAAGCAGAGAGCAAACAAAGCGAGTGAAAGGCAACAGTCGGTAGATACCATGCAGCAAAGGATACTCCACAGCCTTGTCGCAGCGCAAGACGATCGTTCTGAGAGAAGCACCGCTCGAACATGCATTCGCGAATATCGCAGGAAGCCAAATCTGGACTGACTGCTGTCTCTGTCCTTGTGCAGAGTGAAGAGACTGTTCAACTACGGCGGATTGAGACCTTGGCGAGAGCGAGACTCGGTCGTGACAGCTAGCGGAGAAGAGGCAACTGGAAGACCTCTCAAGAGCAAGGTCACATCCGTGGAGGAACACAGTCTGTGTAAACGAGCTGCAAATCTGTCTGAACGTGAATTGGCCGACCTGATGTCTCACACCGCGCAAATGCATGTGGATATCGATTTAATGGCTTCCCAACTTCAAATCGATTGAACCGCGTTGTCAACTACTTCCGCGTATCGTAGATAGCAAGGTCCTGATCGTGACCACTCAAAGCATGCTTCTATACAATTTGATTGGCTCAAAGCAAGAATTGAGTGACCCGATGTCACATCTCTGAACAGCGAGAAATCGCTCTCGTGTGGCGGAAATCTTTGCGAAAGTGGTACTTGGTACCAAAGATGCAAGAAGCAGCTACGACCTGGCTGCGTATATGTTCAGCGCTGTATACATCGCTTGTCTCCTCTGTGCTTGCTCTTTTCGCCCACTTTGGTCTGTCACTGGCAAACTCGGGCCTGCATTGGGCAGGCGTTCACTCTCGATATTGCTCTTCCCCAGCGTGTCTGTCTTTCCGCTTGCGGTTGTATGGCAACGAAGAAGTCGCTCTTGCTCTTTGCTAAGGGTGGAAGCTGTGCAGCGCGTCTTATCGATCCTTTACTGTTTTGGAAATGTCTGCCTGTTTCGAGCATTCGCTATGGCAAGACAGTACTACTTCGGGGACAAATTATTACATGTGCGCTTTGCTTTTCATCTGTGTCGAAAATGAGAGAACTGATGTCCCGTGTCAGTCAATCGTCACAAAATCAACTTAGTAGACAGAATTAGCAAATGGCCAAATGAACGAGCTTGGACAGATTCATATGAATCAGCTCGATGATCCTCTTCTCCTACGATCTGCCTGATCGTTGTGACTCTCGGCCAACCTTTCAAGGACTTCTGTCTCGCCCTTGAAGCTACCGAATTCGTTTGCGCGATCTTTACGTTTTTGGCATCTTCGCGGATGCCTTCGACTACTTGCACTCGCCTGCTTGTACATCAACTAGAATTCAAGGTGCTCAACATGACTTGGCTCAAGCTGCTCGAAGACTTTGATGGAGTTAGCTCGATTCTGGCATCTACGTGACGCGTTATTGAGGCGCATCCAGGTAACACGCGGTGATCTCTACCTGCTCTCGGTGCAGGCTACATGTCGTCTACACGTATCGTAGTCGTATCGCAGTGAGTCGTTCCTCAATGACCGAGTCCCGCGGCCTCGATGCTGGCATCTCGCATGAGGCGGATAGCGATGGGCTATTGCAACAGCGGTCGAGAGGGAGTAAAAAGGAAGGAGACCAATTCTGCATTGCGAGCTGAGCGCTGCTTTCACTGTACATCATGTCACTCTTGTCTTGGAACTGTCGTGCTATCGCAAAACTTTAATCGCACAGCTAGCAAGTGATTGAGCATTCAGCAGACCGACCTTGACGTGCTGGACCGTGTCGCTAGCTCGTACGACGCAATACTACTGTCTCGAAAGTCTCGAAAATCGAGCTTCGAAGGGTTTCGCGTTTCGAGCGGGTCACCAGGGTGTGCTCTTGTCCGTCCTACCCTCGATATGACTGTAAGTCGTCTCTGGTTCTCGCTTTACGCTTAGTGACGTGCAATTGCTGTAGAATTTCAGCTTCTGGCAACAAGGCTCAGAACCCGCACCAATGGCGATGCCCTTTCCAGTCGAGATCTTAGAGAGCATCTTCTCTATGATTGCCGAAGATCGTAAATGCGAGCCTTCGCTTCACTTTGAGACATCTCGCCAACTCATTTTGCCTCTACTACTGGTCAACAAGACCTTCTACTCTATCGCGCTTCCTGTACTCTTTCAAGCTTTGTCTCCCCAGAACCTGAAGGACCAGAGCTTGCGACAACTGATCGTAGACCGCTCTTACGGTCACTTGATTCGCCGAGCTTATTGGTCATTGGAAACCGATCTTCGCGTTCGAGATGCGCAGGGCGCAGTCCTGGAGGAGGACTATAGTTCAGATGAGGTTACGCCAGAGTTGGAATCGGCAATTGAAGCTGGATTGAAAAGCAGTCAGGACGACATGACATCTATTCTTCACCTTCTACACTCCTTTTCCGGTTTACAAGGGCTCTGGATCGACGTAGATTGTCTGACAAATAGACGCCATCGATTTTGGGAAGACAACATCCTCGTCCTACCTACATTGAAAGAACTGCAAAGTCTACCGTGTGTGCCCCGACTAAAGTATTACAGCATCAGCATCGGTGACGACATGGACAAGAATCCAGCTGCCATGGACTTGGCACAATTCGCCTATTACTTGCCGCACCTTCGTCATGTTGACATTCGCAACGTCCCTCTTCCCGTCATCACCGAGTCTGAGCTGTCTCCTGAAATCACCTCTCTCTCATACCGGATCCACAACTGGGACTTCCATGACGATGTGAAGGAAGCTCGGCAGTTGGACAGCTTCATTTCGTTATTGAGCAGAGGGTTTCCCTCGTTGGAGTGTATGGAATTCAAGTGGATTCACGATACTCTGACCGGCAGTCGACTACAAACGCTATGCAGCCATCTCCACCAGGTCAAGAGGCTCACTCTCGGCACCTTGCGAAAGGTTCACATATACGAATTTGAAAGCATCTTCTCGCCTCTCACCTCATGCACAACTCTCTTCTTACATCTCAGTGCAGATTGTGCAGAAGATTTCATTCTTGCTGTCGCTCAGCAGCCGGAAGGCTCTCCCTGGCTAGAAAAGCTGTATTCGGTAGATCTGCATATCAGCGTGTCCCGGTATCGACCTGCGGCTTACATTGGGTCAAAAGCACTCGAACCAATGCTCAAGCAACATGCTATGCCCAATATGAAGTACTTTGGGTTCACCATCTGCGATCAGGACATGCTCGTCATCAAGCGTGGAGTTCAACATCTCATACCTGAACGATCTGAACCTCTCCCTACTGACATAATGGAAGTCTTAGCGATAAGTATGGCTCAGATTGTTCGCGCAGTGGTGGAGGATTTCAGGCAACTCGGCAGTCGTCACCAAGATGTCTACATTGATGGTCGCTATATGCTTGCGACTTCTTCCAGTTTTTTCGGACCTCAGACGGTGGTGTCTATCTACAAAGTACCCGGCGAACGCATCGCGGTCCATTCGAGAAAGAAGGGGATTGCCAATGATGGTATGGATGGGGACGAAGGGACGAGGACCGACGTTGAGACATCAGACAGCAGTGAAGAGACGGAAGAAGATGGAACAGAGTCTGAAGCCGCTTCTGGCGATAAGGCCGAAGCTACTGATGTCGCAGAAAGGTTGGAAGGCAGGGGCCTTGCTGTCGCTGGCTTCGTTTTCGCCGGGCTGCTCTTCTTCGCTGCAATTTTTCCAGGCGGACTCTAATACATCTGTAACAATCAAGAGAGATGCAAACACGGAACTGCTCTCAAGAGTATCTTATTGAAGGACAACGAGCGGCGTTGTTGGCGCAGGTCCCATTTCAACGACGCAGGTTGCCTTTTTTGTTTCGTCTTCTTCCTTCCATTGTTACGAGCTCAATCTTTTTCTCTTTCCTGCCACCTGCTGCGTCACGTCGGTCCAATTGGCCTTTGAATGGTACAGTTAATCTAGTCACATGATCTATTTCTCTGCTACTTCCTGTTACTTGTTCTGCCGCTTTCTTGCATATGTCCTTCTGCAGGGTCCACCTTCTTTTTAACATTGCTTTGCAGGGCTTTCAATGCGTTGGAGGAGAGGCTGAATAACTCAGCTTGCCTTGGAAGGTCATGCTTGGCGACCAAAGACTAGGCAGAATGCAAGAACCAGGAAAAAGTAGGATTTGAGCAAGATATCTGAATGTATTGACGCATTGATGTGCAGAGCTTGGCGCGCCATAGCAATCTAGGAGCGTAAGTAAGGTGGTGCTGCCAGTACACGCGACAGGCCTTCCTTCTGGACCTGCAACTTCGGTCATAGCGTTGGACGAGAAACGGTCTGGAGCTCTGAATCCATCAAGCACGTTGAAACAAGCAACAGGTTGTCGAAGCCAGGTTGTTGAAACCAGTGCAAAAACATTGCAAAAACAATGTTTTCATAGCTTCACGAGCAGGATTTGAACCTACGCGACAGATGTCAATAGATTTCGCGGCTCTGGGAGCCTTCAAGTCTACCGCCTTAACCACTCGGCCATCGTGAAGGCCTTGTTCTGCTTCCTGCGGCGTTTGCCATGTCAAAACTGATCAAACCGCGTCGATTTTGTCTAATTTTGAACAAATTTCGAGGCAGAACTGATTTGGGCGGTCGGAGAACCATTACTAGAGTGTAAGGATCATGTTCGGTTGCTGTAGCGATGTAGGTTTGAGAGTCTACTTTGAGATGATGCTGTACTTCTCTTCTCTTCACTTTGACAAGCGATGCTTGCAATGGTAAGATGATCTGTGGTTGATTGCTTGATACTGTGCTAGATCCACTCTTCGTGTAGTAATATAGCACCTGTTCGAGTTGGAGCGGGAGTTGACCGTCATCACGCAGTGCCAAGCCCAAACATTGCCATGCTCGTTAAGGTTTTACACTCTGGGAAATCACGAGATCGTTGTGCTCAGTGCCTTCAGTGGACGTTGTTGCACACTTACTAGTGTTGCTCAGGAGCAGCGTGAAGATATGCGCTCTGTTAGCCTGGCCGGTGAATTGACGAATGCCGACACGAAAAGGCAGAGCAGAAAATTTGGTTCTTGCAAGCTTGTCCGGCGAGATGACACAGTCCAGCATGAAATGCGAGTAAACACATCACAAGCAGAGTGTTTGCCTTGATTGCTGGCCAGATAAATCAAGTCGCGCAGAACAGAACATCCGCTTCATGCGTCGCAGGCGGTTACAAGACCCAGCGAGACGAAGAAAACTCTCCAAATGACCGAAAGACATGCGCGCTAGAACATAAAAGACGTGAAATAGCAGACAAGGTCAGGGAACAGCAATTTGGGTCCCGGGAGTCATGTGAGACGAATGGAAGCATTCCCACGGCCAGCATAGGGCTTGATGATCTTCTGGCTAGCAGGTGAGCTGATAGAAGCAAGGCAGATACACAGGCAAATGGTCTTTCATAGCAACTCGAATTCGACCTCGAGTCGCCAATGAACGGCCAAAGCCCAAAGTCAAGCTTGGATGACACAGTGCTCTAGAGAGTACACCTGCCGACTGTGCAGTGCAATAGCCAAGCCGTTGCAGCAATTCTCGCGCCGTGTTGTTCTCCGTCATGTCGCTACCTCGATGCTCCTTTCCCTGCCTCGCTGAGCTCTCTACGCTTGCTCAACTGGATCATAAAGCTCCTACATACAGGCCACAAGACCGCTCTGAAATGCTTTCGATGATCTGGCGCGGTTCTGCTCGTGCACCACTACGAATGAGGATTCAGCACCATAGCAGGCCGCAGAACTATGCACTCGTCCTTGTCTGTTTCGATTCAGGCGCCATGCGACTGCACTGGGCTAGACTTCAGCACTGCTATATCCCTTCCGTCACAGTATACTCGGTCCAGTCTGCGTCCGGCAATTGCCAGCACTTCACTATTCCACCAGCTTCTTCGGATTCCACGCGATACACCTTCGCTTTCGCTGTACAAATACCCATCGCAATGAATACTTCCAGGATGAAAAAGCATCACAATGCAAGCTGAATTTGTCTCTCGAGTAAACACCAAAAACAGCTCTCCCGTCTCGATCCGATTGTGGATTGCGATTATGTATGTAAGAGCAATACAATGAAGAAATCGTTTCGTGCAATATGTACGGCTTTCGCCAGTTTCATTGTAGTTCGGATATGTAAAGGGCTTCTCGGCATTCGTCTTCAAGAATCAGTCCATTCCGAATCGTCAAGCTCGCCCGTCGTCTTGCTCAATCCTCGTCTGGCAGATCGGACAGAGCACTCCCGTCATCCTCCTCCTCTTTCGCTGCCTTCTTGCCCTTGCCCTTCTTACCCTTTGCTGGCGATTCACCATTCGCTTTAGCCTCGGCCTTTGCAGCCTTCTTCGCCTCTTTTGCCTTTTCCTGCTCTTCTCTGTTCGTCAGAACAACGTCCTTGACCGCCCCGAAAAGCCTTTGCACTACTTCGTCCGCGTCAATCTTTTGCTGTACCTCATCTGGCTTGCAACCTTTACTGGTAGTCTCCAATCGATACAGCAGCTCGATTTCGTTTCGCCAAACTGCTCCGCCAATACCGCTGGCATCCAATCTGCCCTACGGTAGCTCTCAGAACCTCATGCAGATAAGACATCGGAATTGACGCTCACATCTAGCATTGGTGTTTCCAGAATAAAGGGTAGGTCGTCAAGCCGCTCATCGGATAAAAGATTGGCGAACGCTCGGAGGCCTAAATGACCCATGCCGATGTTTTCATGCAGATCTCGATTGGTACCTAGACTGCATGTTGATTTGAGCACTGTCAAGACCAAAGCTTGAGCAAGACACGTACTCTGCTTTGCTGTCGTTGCAATGAAAGGCGAGCACATACTTAAGTCCAACGATCTTATCCAGTTGGCTCATTGTCTCTTGATATGCTTCGGCAGATCTGAGGTCGTATCCAGCTGCAAAAGTGTGTGCTGTATCGATACAGACTCCCACTCGATCCTTGTTGTCTACTAGAGCGATGATTTCAGCCAAGTCTTCGAATTTGCCTCCGATAATGTTGCCCTTTCCGGCCTAGGTGAGAGGTGAGCGAAGTGACTAGTGACGAATGCCATGAAATAGCTTACCATGTTTTCGATGAGAATACGGACAAAGCTCGTCTCTTTGTGTGCTGCATTGATGGCTTTGGCAATTGACGCTATACCTTCTTCGCGCGTACAAGCACCTGTTGTAGAGCCAGGACTGCCTCGGTATCAACAGAGCCCAAAACTACTGTTGTGGACATACTGAAAGTTGAAAAGATGTACTCCCAGCTGTTCCGCTCTCTATTACGATCCATCAGATGTCAGGATCAGGTAGAATGGTCATTCGGTACAGAAGCTCACCTTGAGCTCATCCAGGAAGCAGGCATACGACTTCTTCCACTTGTCTGCATCGGGATTCGCCAAATTCACCAAGTAGTTTCCGTGAGGCAGCACTGCCGAATGATCATAAATGGTGATTTCCAGCTCATAGGTGTGACCTACCATGCTTTTTGCGATCGAAACCATTCCCGTCCGCAAGTATCTCGTCATCCTTGCCCGTCTTACCGCTACATCGCGCAGCAAAGAGGTCCACATTGCTATCTGCCATCGGCTTGGCTGCCCATTGTTTTTGATTGCGGAGGAAGAGCGCAAAAGCATGTGCAGTGACTTTGTGTGCCTATGCATCGCTTAGATTATTTTTGAGACGGGCTGAGTCGCTCACATTGACTGGCGAGAACTCGACACCTACCACTGGGTCAGCCTACGTAGCTATATATGCAGACAGCAAGCGTACCTCCTGCAGCTGAGCAATGCGAGCCAATGTACTTCTTGCTCTCGCCCTTATCACGAACAGGAAAGGATTCAGGCAAGTCTGTTTTCTTCTTTCGTGGCTTCTTGACGGGCTTGACCTCGTCATCTGGTGCAGCGGTTGCATCTTCAGCATCTGCTTTCGCCTTGCGTGCTTTCTTCACAGGCTTGTCGTCGAGCTCTTCGTCCGTTTCTGCCTTTGCTTTGGCTTTGGCAGTTCGTCTACGCTTCTTGGGAGGCTCGATGACTTCAGCGATGGCCTCACTCTTGACAACGGGCAGCACAGGCAAAGGAATAGCAGCAGAGAGGTCTTCTTGAGGAGATACAGATCGTTTCAGGGTTTTAGCTGCTAAGCGACTGCTCGATCTGTTTGCGGCCATTCTGGTAGCAAGACGGGCTCTTGAAAACAGTCTGAGGACAGTCAGATTGGTAGTCTGACAGAGAGAGAGTAATAAATATCGAAATGACGCGCTTTTGGCACGTATCCATATTCCCTCTGCTGTCTTGAAGGCCGAGTTGGGATGAATACCTTATACAAGCAATTTCTTCCGAATCATTGTTACATAGTACAACGGAACACAACGACAAAAGTGTAGTGTAGTCTACGCTGCATCACGGCACCTCCGCATCTTCAGAATGAAGCAACTGGCTGACCCTCTTTTCCTCCTTGTACCAGATATCCGCTTCATCCTGACTGTCTTTTCTATGCCAATCCTCGCTCCCACCTTGCATCCATTCCATTTCCCACAACATGTCTACTTTCGCCCTACTCGCCGGTACACGAACCAACAACCTTTCGCACACTTGTTTGCTCTCTCTATTGACCAATTTCCCCTCTTCAGCAGGCCATTTATAATCCGCTCGAGCAATCTTCATTAAATAGCTTTTGCGAGCCTTCATATCAACAGGTTGCTCTTCTGTATTGGCGAGGAAAGGTAGTGCCCCAGTGAGCAGAGCAAAGAGAACGACTCCTAATGCCCAAGCGTCTGTTTGTCGACCGTCATAGGCCTGACCCATAATTAGTTCTGGAGCGGCGTATTCTTCTGATCCGCATCGGGTTCGGAGTGTGGGTTCGTTTAAGTCGATAAAGCGGGATAGACCGAAATCGGTGAGCTTGATCAAAGGTGAGGGTAGGCTTGCAGGTACGGGATTGAAAGGATGTGCAGTGAGGATGATGACTGTTTTATCGGATCAGCAAGTCGATGATTCGGATGTTGGCAAGGACTCACTCTCTAGCTTGATATCTCGATGCACTAGTCCTATACTATGCATCCACCCAAGCACATCAACCAATTCACCAAATATCCGTCTCACAAACGGTTCCGTGAAATCGGCATGATGACTAGCCAATAAATCAAACAATTCCCCACCAGGCGCATATTCTAGCACGAGACAAGTATACTTGACAGTATTGAAAGAAGTGAGCAAGTGAATAAGAGATGGGTGATGAATGTGTTTGAGCACTTCGACTTCTCGCATAACACTGGTTCGCATTCGATCATTCTTCTGACACGTTTTCCGGTCGACTACTTTGATAGCTACTGGTTTTTGGCCGTTTGCAGGTTCTGCGAGAATGACTTTGCTGAATGCGCCTTGGCCTAGTAGACGGATGACGCGATGTTCTGTACCGAGTGCATTGCCTGGTTGTAAGTCATCATCCACTTGCTGAGAGGGAGAAGGTTCGGTAGGCGAAATTTGAGATGGCGATGCTGAACGATTGGGAGCGTGATCTGGTGTGCGATTCGAAGTGGAGACGTGTCTCGGTCTCGGTCGAAGGATGGTAGGAAAGCGACTGGGAGGATTGAGAGGGACTGAGCCGTCATGTTGATGCGATTTGGTAGGTGAGTTGCCTAGCCCAAGAGAACCTTGACGGCTGCTGTATGCTTTAGAAGGCGAGCCTAACGATCCTAGCGAGTCGTTAGAGTATTCTTGTCTTTCTGAACGATCCACAAATCGCGCGGGACTTGATCTCGGCGAAGGAGGTGAAAGCGAACGTGCCGAAGCTGCAGAAGATGTAACGGAGACTGATCGATTTAGTCGCGTGCCATGGTTCTCGCTGGATGTCTGTAGACTGGATGTTGATTGTGATAAGGAGGTAGAAGGAAAAGTAGGTTTGGCTATAGTGACTGGCGAGTTGAAGAAGTCCATAGTTCGACTTCGACGCGAAGAAGTGACTGAAGATGTATCGCTTGCTGCATCGCTGTGTTTGCGATTTCTTGATTGACCCAACGGATTATTGGATTCCAAGAAAGATGTAGGCGAAGGCAAAGGTGTCATAAATCTCATTCTGTCTGTCTCTTTGCTAGGATCAGGGCTTGCATTGCCAAACTCTGCCCAACGTGAAGCCGGGCTCATTGACGAAGGCGAAAGCAACAACGAGTCCAGTCTGAGCGTAGTCATATTGTCGAAGGTCTTGTCAGGTGACTGGAAGCGCGAGATGTGCTACGGCCTTTCATCCAAAGGTTTCACAGCAGAGTTGTCACGGTATCTCTCAAGACGGTATTATCCACTTAGAAGCGCGCGCTCTCTGGCTCGGGGTATATAATGGCTGTTGGATGTCAAAACATGTTTAAGATATTTTGGAATCGTCTTGTCCATAGACAACGCAAGGCACACTATGTATGCCTGTCGCCGATCTGCCCTGCAGAGGATAGTCCGGCCGTCGATAAGAAGTCTAGCTACTTCAGTCTCTGGCTCTCCGCTGGCACCCTCTTCTGCTCTAAATGTATTCGATGCCGGGTCAAAATTGGCACAGCGTAATCGTGCAGCAGCAGATCCAGAACAGAGCAGGCTTACAGATTATGTCCGGGACGAATTGGCTGCTGTGATGGTCGATCGCTTGCTTGTACTTCTCGCCTGTCATCTGTTCGTCGGTGTCTTATGTTTCTGCTAGGATATCAAACGCCGTTTCCCTTCTATTATGGACCTCTACTCTGGCGCAGGTCATATTATAAAAGAGATGGAGCCTGAGATTACTCAGAAAGTAACCATGGTGGATTCGTCAGGTAAGCATTCACTTTCCATTACTGCGGCCTTACTTACTGTTCTGCAGAAAAGACGCTCTATCGAGATGCGGATATCGAGTATGACAGTGAGCCTCATCTTCTCACTCACGAACGCGGCAGCTTAGTCGCAACAGTACCGGTCGATCGAGTACTGCTACGAGACCACGAGATCTTACCCTTTGAAGAAAACTCCCAAGACTGTATCATGTCAAGTATGGGCATGCACTGGGTCAATGATCTGCCAGGTACCTATTTGCCTTTTGCTCCGTGTGGTAAAGCTCAACATCTCGTAGGCGTCTTGATTCAAGTCAGAAGAACACTCAGGCCAGATGGAGCTTTCCTATGCGCTATGCTAGGTGGTGATACGCTTTTCGAGTTACGGTATGGCATATCTGCACTGTTCTGTCACGCAAGCTCATTCCCATCCAGCACCTCGCTACAATTAGCATCCCTCGAGCGGTCAGGCGGTCTCGCGCCTCGGATCTCACCTATGACCGATTCTCAATCCCTGACGAACCTCATTTCCCGCGCTGGATTCGCTTTACCTACAATAGACGTAGATGAGATCAAAGTCAATTATCCGAGTATGATGGAGTTGATGGAGGATCTGAGAGCTATGGGTGAGGGAAATGCGGTTTGGCAGAGATCGAGTAGTCTGCCGAGGGATGAGTTGATTGCTGCTGCGGCTATATATCAAGGTGAGCCAATCTTTCAGAATAGTAGATTATAGCTCACGACAAATAGCGATGCACGGGAATGAAGATGGAACTGTTCCAGCGACTTTCCAAGTCATTTACGCTGTATGCCATCTCTTCTGTGCGCAGACTTGGGCTGATTGAGATTATAGATCGGATGGAAACCGTCAGAGAACCAGCCCAAACCAGCTAAAAGAGGTAGCGCAACACAAAGACTAGGAGACGTGCTTTCATAGATGCAATCGATATACATGTAGAAATAAAATGCCAAATAATCGTCCAAACCCTGCCTTTCCTTGCTGATCAAGTGTTCGTCGATGCAAATACTGGGTTACCGTCCACATCCAGCATAGCCGCGCACCCAGAAGCGACTTGAGGGGTACTATCATTCGCGTTCGTTCCCGCCGCATCACTTCGCATCATGAACATTGGTTCTCCATTAGCGCCTTGGAGAACCACTCCTCCTGACTGAGCCAGCACTGGTACCTCTTGAGCACTTTGAGCAGCTTGTATAGACTTGGCATCTCTTCTAGTCATCATCAACGGAACTCCGTCACTACCGGTCACAAGAAGTCCATGGGATTTAGCCGGTACGACTTTCTCTTCTGCCTCTTTTGCTGCTGCGATAGAGGAGGACAGAGAATTGACATCTTCTGACTGGGTTAAGATGGGTTCTCCGTTGGCGCCTTGAAGAATAATTCCTTGATGAGAAGCTGGTGTGACGCTTTCTTGCTCTGGTTCTTCTAGACCAGTGATGAGCTCTTCATCTTCATTTTCGTCTTCGTCCTCTTCTTGCTCCTCTTCCTTGCCTTTGCTAGATCCTACTTGACCGTTCTTGGGTTGTTCGAACTTTCGTTTCGGCTGTCAAAATGACACCAAAAGCATCAGCCGAGGCTAGAATCTTGTAGTTTACACTGACGATAACAGAATAGAAGGCCGTCTCCCAATCTTTCGTCTCTACCCATTTAAGCAGAATATCATAACATTGATTGACGGTCAAGACTTTGCGCGTTGGCATGTTTTGGATGTACTGCCCGATCGGCAGACGAGCATGAGCGATATTCATCTCTTTCGCACGGTTGTAGCAGAGGTTCTGTCATATCCTCTGGTCAGTCAGCTACATTACGCAGCGCGGACATGAGGAATGACCTTATATCGATTTTTGTCCACCAAAGCACCGATGACATAGTTTTTCCCAGGTTCAAGCGCTTCCAGTTCATTAGGCGAGTCTGCAGTGAGATAGACTACCGTTTCAGGGTTAACTTCACGACTGTCCATCAAAGCTTGTAGACTTGAGTCTGTGAATTTGGTGCCTGTCCATCGCTCATGTACGCCCTTGAGTAGGCCGTTCATTCGATCTGCTAGTTTTCCGCCGAAAGAAGAGCATAAGAGCGGCATGGGTTGGATGCTGTACCTCATGCTGGAGTAGCAATGAGCGAGTTGTTTCTGCAGCGAAATCAATTCCTGGGACATTCAAGACCTGCTCAGCACACTACAATGCACAGCAACAGAGAGTATTCACCTTGTCTGTCATTTTATCATCGAAGGCCAATTCGAGAATACAAGTGCCATCCCAAGGTTTGATTTGTTCTTGAGCAGGCTTCCTCTTCTTTCGTAAAGGTTGCACGTCTTGGCCATTCTCAATTGCTTCCTTCCTCTCTGCCCTTTTGCGCTTCTTTGCTGCTCTCTCACGCTGTCGCCTCTCTACTTTGAATTCTGCATACTTTTCCTGCTTGGCCAGTCTCTTCTGGGCCTTCTTGGACAACGGTGAAGCTGCTGAAGTATCGACTGCAGCGCTGGTGGAAGCTTCAGGTATACCTGACATGGTGACACGAGAGTAAACATGTCATTTCAACCTCTCTCGCTCCAACACTATCCCCTGCATCAACACCTCTACCGCTTCTCTAACATCCCCAAAGGTGTTGTACAGCGGAGCAGGCGCCAATCGAATGACATCCGGCTCCCTCTCATCACCCACGACACCATTCTCGCTCAAATGCTGGAATACACCTTGCATCACCCCTTGAGCCATAGGCAAGAACAATACACTCAATTGCGCTCCTCTTTCCACTTGGTTCGAAGGCGTCAGGATGGTGAAACTCGCTTCTCCCTTCCATTCCTTCGCTTGATTGATTGGTATAGCATACTCGCTAGCCAAGAGCAACTTCTCCAGGTAAGCAGTAAGTTTCTCGCTCTTGCTCCTTAATCGAGCCATCCCTTGTCCACCACCTTCGCCTGAGAAAGTTTCTTGAAACACTTGTAACGAAGCATAGAGCGGCATGATGGATAATACAGATGGGTTGGAATGTTGAAATCCTGCTGCTCCAGGTGATGGATCGAAGTTAGATGGCATAGCGAATCGAGTAGTCGTGTTGTGACCCCACCAGCCTGATAACCTATCACACCATCTCAGCTTTCTTTCCTAATCCGATCGTCTGGACTGACCTGGGCCGTGAAGCATGACGTTCATGTACAAAAATACCCGCTATTGAACCAGGACCGGCATTGAGGTATTTATAAGTGCACCAAGCGGCGAAATCGACGTCCCAATCATGCAGGTTGAGGACTACATTGCCAGCTGCGTGAGCTAGATCAAAGCCGACCAGACAACCCTACATCGTGGTCAGCACATTGAATAGGAAAATAAAGAGGAGAAAAGGACCTTGGCATGACCTGCAGCGGTAATCTTTTGCATTTCGAAACATTGTCCCGTATAGAATTGAACACCGGAAAACATGACGATCGCTATTTCGTCTCCTTGTTCTTGTATCGTTAAGAGAATGTCTTCTGTCCGGAGTGCGAATTCGCCTTGCCTAGGAGCCAGTGGTATGAGTGTAGCATCGGGATCGAGGGAATGCATTTCGATGTGCGACGTGAAAGCGTACTGTCAGAATCAACATGTGCTCAGACAATACGAGTCAAGTGGAGATCAAGACTGACGATATCAGAAGGGAAAGCCTTTTCCTCATAAAGGATTTTATACCGCTCTTTAGTAGGTCGATAGAAGCTCGATAGTAAAGTGTGTATGTTGGAAGTAAGCGAGCCCATGCACGCTACTTCTGATTGTTTGGCGCCTACCACAGTCGCTAGACCGGGTATGACGAGGCTGTCAATGTTCTTCCATGGTCTGTCTAGCGGATGATCGAAATGACCTAGTACGCCTCTGTTCTATCTGTGAGCATGATACAAGGTACCGGGGAGGACGAGACATACTTCTCTGCCCATACAGCTAGCTCTTCAGAGACCATCTTGGCTGTACGTTTAGGTAACAGGCCGAGCGAGTTGCCGCATAGATAGACACAAGGGTCATCGCCTGAGCACAACGGATCAACACATGAAAGAGAAAGAGAGACACAGGCGGACCCTTTGCAACAGAAGTGCAGCCCGTGGCGCGTTTGGTAGGGATATGAAAATGTTGCCTCGTTTTTGTCGGATCCGTCTTGTCAAGGTAGGCAGAAAAGGCAGGATCAAAGAGCGATAGGGCGCCTGAAGCGGCTAATTGCCTAGACAGCGGATCTGGAGACATTCGTTAGTATACGCGCCGCCGTATAACTCCAAAATTGTAAACACCGTCATATCAGCTTTTGGACAGTTACGGCGATCCTCCAGCTTCGGACTTCCTTTGCAAAGAGCGACTACTGCATTCACATTCACATCCTCCGAAAGTAGACAAGATGCATTTCAGCGTCGTTGCGCTGCTCCCTTTGGCTTTCGCACTCAAAGCCGCTGCAAGTCCGGTCATGCAACTTCCCTTCACCGCTGTCAAGACCAGTGCTACCAGGAATGATCTGGCCAGCGCTCCCACAGATGATCTGTCTGAATGGAGTCGCGCTAACAAAGAGGAATTTGTCGGTAGGTGCTGCAGCGACCGATAATAGCGTGAGCTGACGTCTGCCAGCTGCTCTGTTGAACAACTCTGCCCAAGATTGGACCCTGGTACTCGGGAATGAAGGTAAGAGCTTCTGAAGGGCCATTCTTGCATAGACCTGATCCGTATATGCGTATTTTCTTCCATTCAGGTATGATTTCGCTCTGAATACAAGTCCGAGCTCATTCCGTTATCGTAAGCGGGAGATTTGGACAGCATGGTGGCAGCTCTGGCATACGCTTTCCACCTCACCCACGCCGAAAGCCCAAAGAAGGCCGTCGCGCTTCTACAAACCCAAGAACAATCTCTTGATCTCAGACCTGAGAACACGTTCGTGGCTACTCTGCTCTTCAGTATTACCTAATGCATCTGGTAGACTTGCACTCAAGCACGCTGGCATGGAAAATGGTCACAAAGACTTGCTTTCGCTCG
The DNA here is from genome assembly GCA_039545315.1 of Kondoa malvinella. Taxonomy (NCBI): domain Eukaryota; kingdom Fungi; phylum Basidiomycota; class Agaricostilbomycetes; order Agaricostilbales; family Kondoaceae; genus Kondoa; species Kondoa malvinella. The sequence goes on along the minus strand of BCIM01000002.1, from coordinate 478,636 downwards.
ACGACTTACCTTACCACCGTAATGAAGTTGCTCAACTTGTGGGGGAATTTGTTCTTGTTGATCATCCTCGTGTGAGCCTTCTCCGTATCTATGTTGTTGTTACTGACACATTATTCAGCTCCATACCGCCTGTGCGTCAACTGCTGCATTCTCAGTATATCGCTGACAGATCTCTTCTGCTGCATGTAGATGGCAAACACGGTGGTGAGAAAGTGACTGGTCTAATTGATCATCACCGGGACGAAGGCAGTTACCCAAATGCGAACCCAAGAGTCGTCAAAATGGTCGCTTCTTGCAGTACTTTGACAGCCAACATTTTGCTCCAAGCAGGAAGCGTGCAGAACTTACCGACCGAGCTGGTCGATTTGCTCCTCAGCGTTATTGCGTTGGATTCGAAAGCTTTCTCCAAGGGTGCGTCTACCTCAATTTCTGTCTTCAAGTAGATTGATATTTTTTGGTTGTGCACAGGCCCACCGGAAGAAGATATGGATCGAGAAGTTTCCCGACAGCTGTTGTCTTATTCGACCTGGAAAGGCAAGAAATTGCAGAAAGTCGCCGAAAAGCTAGGTAAGCATCAATCATCATTTTGCTTCATAAAAACAAGTTCAGTCATGTTATTCAACAGCTAAAGAACTCAAGAAAGCAAAGAAAGATTTGGGCTCGTTGAGCGTGCGCGACCTTTTAGCGAGGGATTACAAGGGTGACATGTGCGTCGAGGTATTCTGCTTTCGGCTGCGGCTGATGCGAAAAATCTCGTACACAGTGTACGATCGAACAACCAGAAGCTTTCACTTCATCTAGGTATGGTCTCGCTCGTGGTGTCTCGCCCGAAGCATGCTGACTTCAATTCTCAGGAATGGCTTCGATCCGTGAGCGTTTTTCAAGCTTTTATGAACTAGACTAACATGTATTTCAGCCGTTTCGCTGGAAGACCAGATCAGCCGTAAGTTGAGAGTTTATGAGATTCCTCACGGGCTTCTCGTTCATGTTTCCAGGCACCGTCACCGGGACCGCTACCGAATGGTTTGCGTAAGTCTATCTCCTCGCGCTCCTTAGCCAAGCTAAAATTTTGTTGCAGTATCGAGAGCAAATGGACAGTCGAAGAGCTCGTTAGTGGTCTGCTGGTTTGATTCTTCACTTTCTCACCATCATACTCCTGCTAACAGGGCGCGGACATCTCTCTCGCTTTGACGAGCTACAAAGAGCGCGATGAGAATGGCGAAAAGCAAAAACGTCGCGAAATCGTCTTGGTGGTCAAAGCGTGCGATTCCGCTTCTCTGAGCTTGATGATGGACGACTTACATGGAGTGCTTGTACAGCGGCGGTCGTTTGACGCATGAAGAAGCTGTAGACCTATTCAACCACGTCGTTTCGGACATCAAGAACAGCAGCTTACCTACTAAGCCTAGCAAGATTGATCTCGGTCAAAGTGGTCACAAGCGAAAAGTGTATGTTGCCTCTTTGTGCTCAAGTATGAATCTAATCAGTCGATAGATGGTGGAACCTTGATCCTAAGGGAGGTAGAAAGGTCGTGCGCCCTATCGTTGAAGACAGGTATGCTGTATCTGAGTGGTAGGGAAGTCGCTGATTAGGTTGATGCAGTGTGACGGCTTGGTTGAACAAGAAGGCCGATGCTCTTTGATTGCTTTTCATTCGAGATGGAACGTGTGTATATGCATGACGGACACTTCTGTATAATAGCAATTCGGCCTAGAAGCTGCATGTAACGCCTCCATGCAGGTTGTACAGATAGCAAGTGACCAGACTGCCAGCACAAAGCGAGATTAGCCTCGGGTTGTGACTGCCAACGCGCTACAGTCTACTCTGCAGCGCTGCTACATTCACACTCATACCTCAAAACTAACAGAACTCCCTCAACGCTTCCATCTTGTCTCATTAGACAAGTCATTGCTGCGGCCTTCGAAGACCTTCGAGCCATTCAAGCAACAATTTTCTCTCAAAAGACGCTGCTCTGTGTTTTTTGCCCTCTTCACCAAGACTGCCATCATGTCTGAAGGCATTACTTCCTTCAAGGGAAACGTCGCAGATGCCCAGTTAGTACAAACAACCCCGCATAGCTCGCATACTGAGGCTGCCCTCTCTGTGTAGAATTGCCCATAGAACCGTGAGCCTCTTCAATCCGTGTGAAGCGCGCTGTGCTGATACGAGCGTGTAGGGTTACGGTAGCAGAGGTGCGTTAACCATGGTATTTGGTCAATGTTGTGGGAGCTCATCCAATTTTCTGGCAGGCCGCCCAATCAAGTTGAGAGTCAGCCGCTGTGGTGTGCGTAGAGTAGGGTTAGTACTGACGCCAGAGTTATAGGTCAACTGCTTTGAAGTTAAAGCGTTGCCCGACTTCAAGATCACTCAATGTGCGCTTTATCTGCTTCTTGCTGTGTACTGAGCTCAAGCCAATACACAGACGATGTGGTCATGACACCAGACGTACCAAAGACGGTCAAACGTCAAGTCTGGCGTCAATTCGAAGTCGAACACGGCGCATCGCTTAAAAGCTGCAAAGTCGTCTACGACGGCGAACAGATTGCATTCGCGAATGGTCATCCTTTCGGCGCTGAAAAGAAAGAAGTCAGTTTTACCTAATCTTGTGAAATGAGCAAATGTTGATGTTGAGCAGTACACCGTCAATTTGCCTGATGAAGGTTCTGACCGAGGCGGACGTCCTTTCAAGATTGTCTTCACTGTCGGTAGGTCACACCGAGTATAGTTTGAGAAACCTTCGCTCCAACTTGGTTCCGCTTTTCCAGCCAACAACCTCAACCTTCACGAGTTGGGCTTGTTCCTTAAAAAGAAAGCTCCTGTTAGCGCAAAGTGACGAAATCAGCCGTAATATCTCTATGATATTGATTGCTGATTCTTTTACAGCATCCTGATGAGCATTGTCGCACTCAACGTCATGATTCGACACTTGCCCAGCTTGATGTATGCCAATAAGGTAAGATCTCGTGCATGCTTATAGCGTATCACATTAATGTGTTGTAGAATGCATCGATCTTCCCTCGCCCGACCAAGGACGACCAAAAGATGTACATTGGCGGTGCGCTCGAGCTGTGGCGTGGCTTCTTCTCCTCTCTTCGTCCAGCTAATGGCAAACTCATCATGAACTTTGACACCACTGCTGGTGTACGTCCTCTCTTATCATGCGCATTTGTGTATTTTGATGATGAGTTGTCGCACAGGCTTTCATCATTCCTGGTGATCTTCCAGCTGTCGCAGCCTCCTTTGCCAAAGTGAGAGACGCCTCTCAGCTCGCCAAATTAGCCGATCGTCCTCGTGTCGAACTCTCTCGCTTCCTCAAAGGCATCAACGTCTCTGCTCCTCTCATCGGCGGCACCTCACCAACGAGCAAATTCAAAATCAAGGAAATGTCTCGTGAATCTGCTTCGCAGAAGATGATGACAACCGACGATAATAAGAAAGTCTCGGTTGCGCAATACTTCCAGTCGAATGGCTATCGTCTCCAGAACCCTAATCTCCCTTGCGTTCGCTTGACCAAGCGTGCCTGGTATCCTCTCGAGCTCGTAAAAGTCAATACTGTGCGTAAGACTTTGCTTACTCAATGCGAAACTGATGTCGTGTGATCTTTAATGCACAGGGCGACCGCTTCACTCGCAAACTTACTCCGGACCAAATCAGTGAAACGCTCAAGTTCACAACCAAACGTCCAGATGAAAAGCGAGCTTTGATCAGCGAAGGTGTCCGTCTGCTGGGGTACAACGCAAACGATGTCACTTCCGCTTGGAATTTCGGTATCAATCAAGAACCTATGTCTGTCAACGGTCGAATCCTGCCCCAGCCCAACTTGCTCGTCAAGGACAGAGGCATGAAACAGATTACTATGAAGACTGGAAATGGCACAATGGTCAGTGCGATTGGTGATCTTTTGGCTTCGGCTGATACTTTCCTGTCGGACTGGCAGGATTATAGAGGAGTCAAGTTCCACCAGCCTGCTAAGATCGGTCACTGGTGGGTCTCGTCTAGCTTTGCCAGTGTTCTGCCTCACGCCTTGCCTTGATATCACAGGGGTGTCATCGTCTTTGACTCTGAGCGTGGTGACGGTCGTCGTGGATCTGGTATGCCTCGTCAAGACACGGAAAACTTGATGGGTCAGCTCGTCCGTGCATGCAAAGACTATGGCATGGCAGTCGCCAACGAAAGGTTCGCCCGATTATGCTGGCCTGGTACTCAGCTAAACTTTATGTCGTCCGATAGGCCTCCTATCATCTATGCTGGCAACAGTCAGGAAGTTGAGCCATGGTTCAAGCAGCTCTATGAACAGCTTGGCAAGCAAATCCCTGCTTTGGTCGTCTGTCTCTTGCCCGAGTCTGGTCCAAGCAAGTATGGAGCCATCAAAGGTACGTCTTGACCTGTCGTTATGTCTGCTGTCGTCTAATATTGGGCAGCCTTCGGTGATCTCAACCGTGGCGTCGCGACCCAATGCTTGCGGATTGGCAAAGCTCGAACTGGCAAACCTGCCTACTGCGCGAATGTCGCCTTGAAGATCAATGTCAAGCTTCGCGGTACCAACACTATCCTCGCTCCACCTCAGCTGAAGGGCGTCAACATCGCTAGTGTCCCTACCATCGTCTTTGGCGGTGCGTGTTCTCTTTGGCAATTGAGCTTTGTGCTGATTTTCCGCCTGCACATTCTCAGCCGATGTCGCTCATCCTGGGTAGGCACGATGTCTACATGCTACTTAGCTAGCTAATGTATGCCACAGTCCTGGCTCTTCGGCTCCTTCCATCGCAGCTTGTGTCGGATCTTTCGAACCGACCGCGACTGGCTACAACACCGAATTCCGCGCCCAAAACTCTCGAGAGGAGATCATTACCGACCTGGAAACCATGTCCATCAACATGATCAAGGGCTACTACAAGCAATCCAAGCAGAAGCCTGCGCGCATCTTGTTCTTCGTACGGCTCTTTCTCTCAGGTCTGGCAAAAGTGCTGACGCTCGGTGCAATAGCGAGATGGTGTTTCGGTGTGTTGAGCTCCAACTTAGCATCCTGTTTACTGACAACAACTCGATTGCAGGAAGGTCAATTCGCTGCCGTAGCCGTCAGAGAGATCGCAGCGCTCAAAAAAGCCTGCACTACCATTGACGCGGCCTACAAGCCGAAGATCACCTGTGCGTCTCCGTCTTATCATATAGCTCAAGGTTGATGATCGACTTGTCTACGAGCAGATGTCATCTGCGCCAAGCGACACCATATTCGTCTGTTCCCTGAAGATGGCGGCGATAAGAGTGGTAATGCACCAGCTGGTACTGTTGTCGATGACACCATCAGTATGTCTTGACACATGAATGTCGATTTCCATCTCATATTGTGCCCTAGCCCACCCATACAACAACGACTTCTACCTACTTTCTCACGCTGGCTTGCTAGGGTGAGCTCATTTACAGTCTGGTTCGTTCGCGCTAAGTGTTGCTCTATCATAGAACGAGCAAACCGACCCACTACAACGTCCTCCTAGACGAATGTAACTTCCAGCCAGACGATCTACAACAGTTGATCTACAGTCTGTGCTACCTCTTCCGTGAGTCGTGCTTCATTTCGTTTCATGGAACGTCACTGAATCCAGCATTCCACAGCTCGGTCCACTCGCTCGGTCTCGCTGTGCAGCCCTGCCTACTTTGCCGATCTGGTCGCTACTCGTGCTCGAGCATACTTGCCAGAAGATGACGGTCAGACTACCGCGTGAGTCGAAGACATCTGTTGTGCTCTTGGGCATTGCTTAAGGTTCTGTGACCTCAGCACTGGAAGCGTCTCAAGTGAACAACGCGATCGTGCTCGCAATGATGCTCTGGTCAGTGTTTATGTAATGTCTTTTCTGCTTGCTAACATGCACGACTACAGTCTATTGCCAGAGAGAAGATTGGCAAGCAAGTTCACGTCAACTTGCAAGGCTCAGGCTTCTTCCTCTGAGTGCAGCGCGTCCCTTTCAACCACTCGCGATACTCCGTCTTGTTTTCTGCTTCTGGTCTCGATGCGGTAACGAAGGAAGGATAGCATTGAATCGTGAAATTGCAATATCATGCGCAGCTAGCATCGCTGCAACCATATCAAATCTGCTCACTAGACTCTGGTCATCACCTTTGCTGCGAGAATTTGATAACGGGCTTTGTCCAGCGACCGTGATGCGGTTGTTGACTTTAATGACTACAATATTCCCGATAGCAGTATACCTTTCGTTTGGTTATACCCAGTTAGTAGCAGCACAAGATGAGCGTCGTTGGGGCCAGGAGACTGTCAGAGAAGCTGGCAGGTGTTCGATGTATGACGCTTGCGGACGGAAAGGAGGAATATTCGGCCAAGAGCTGCCTTGCGCAGACAACGGCAAAGCGAGAGAAGTGTGTCTTAACCATACGGCAGCACAGTGGCAGCCTCTGATCAGCCGGTTTTCTAGGTAGATTCATCGTTTCAAGCGTCGCTGCGAGAAGTCTGTGGCACAGATAGCGATTGGACGCACGCCTGCTGTACTCCTTCACAGCTAGAGACCTTTCAACAATCTCTTGCTCAAGCTGAACCTCTGCTGGCGTTATGTCCTGCCTGTCGCCTCAACTTTCGCGACTTCTATTGCGGCATGACGTGTTCTCCTGATCAAAGTCTCTTCGTTTCCGTCACAGCTACACAGAATCTCTCCTCTTTCGCTGCAGCTTTCGAAGATACATCATTGGCACCAGCTCCTGGACCAGCAGTCAAGAATCTGGCCTTTCATGTCTCGACGCAGTTCGGTCAAGGCTTCTTTGATAGCTGTAAGAATGTCAAGTTTGGCGCCACAAATGGCTATGCGATGGAATTCTTGGGCGGCGGTGCAAAGAATTGGCTGAGTTTCGTGCGATACATGGGCACAGAGGTATGCTTTTGCTGTCAATCTTCTACAGAAGATTGAATCAGCTGTTGCTTGCAGAGACCTGGACTCGGGTCACCTTTCCAAATCGACTTCCCTCAACCTGTAGATGATCTGCCTATACCTGGATCTAAGCCGGTGCACGATGCCACGATCAAGCCCTTCGACCGAAATGTGAATGCCTGCAATTCTTCTGATCCGTCCATTCGTTGCGCATGTCCCGATTGTCCTGAAAACTGCCTCGAGCTACCTCATGTTCCTTCGCCCCAAGAGGTCCGCGCTTCGGAATGCCGGGTAGGCAAACTACGCTGCTTCGACTTCGCTCTGGTCCTCCTGTACGGCATCACGCTCTTTTGCTTTATGTTCGGTGTCGGTATACAGAACATCTGGGAACGAAGATCCGTCATCTTGCCAAAACTTCGGTCCAGGAATTCCAACGTCAGTGGAATCTCGATGGACGACCCATTGGATCAGAACGAGTCGCATGATCACCAGTCTTCCAACTCGTCACACTCTGCTGCACTGTTGCGATCTACTGGACCACCTTCAGGCTCGTCTATCATGGACAGCTCACCAGCTCAATCATTATCTCGCAATCGTTTAGGCCGAGGTGCATCGCTGCTCGAACGAGGACCACTAGAAGCTTCTCAACCACGATCTTACTTTGTCAATACGTACCTCTCAAAGTGGTTCTACAGCTTGGGCTATTTCTGCGCTTCGAAGCCTTACATCACCCTCTGTCTCGGTCTGCTCGTCTGCGGTTTGCTCAACTCTGGTTGGGGGCGCTTCAAAGTTGAGAAAGATCCAGTGAGGCTATGGGTCGCGAAAGGATCAGATTCAGCACGAAACAAAGAAGCTTTTGAGTCAGATTTCGGTCCATTCTACCGCACCGAACAGGTCTTCCTCTCTGTTCTCGATGAACCAACCAAACCTGTCTTGACCTATGAACGAATGAAGTGGTGGGCTGGAATAGAAGAGGAAATCCGCCAACTCACTTCACCGAAAGGCTATACTCTGAGAGATGTCTGCTTCGCGCCTTCTGGAGAAGCGAGATCAGCAGACGATTGCGTCACGCAAAGTTTCATGGGCTACTTTGGCAACGATGCTGCGAATATTCGCTCCAGCTGGGCAAAATCGATCAACGAATGTGCTTCCTCGCCGAGTCTGTGTCTGCCTCCTAGCGGCCAGCCTTTGTCTCCCCGACTGCTCTTCGGTGGTATTCCAGGTTATAGTGGGAATCATTCAGCCGCTCTGTTCACAGTGGAAGAGGATGAAGATGCTCTAGTTCGGGCAACAGAAGCTCGAGCTTTAGTCATCACCTATGTCGTAGACAATTCGCTCGATAAAGCCGTCATTGCCAAAGCAGAAGACTGGGAAAATGCTCTTCGAACCTACCTTGCGCAATTAGCTATTCGAGCCCGATCGGAAGCTGGACTCCAGATCGCCTATTCCACTGGTGTTTCTCTAGAACAAGAATTGAACAAATCCACTAATACCGATGTCCCTATCGTCATTCTGTCCTATGTGGTCATGTTCATCTATGTCTCCCTTGCATTAGGAGGGACAATGGGTAGTCTGTTTGGCGTTTTAGACAGTCTGCTGCGGCAAGTACATAGGGTCGTGTACAGGAAGATTAAGGGCGGCGCGATCTACCTTGAGAATGAAGGGGATGGAGAACAAAAGCCTGGTCACCTGTTTCGAAGGGTCTTGGTCGAGTCGAAGTTCCTTTTGGGCCTTTGGGGCATCGCAAGTAAGCCAACATCACCCAGCGTTGACTACACGCTGATGAGATATAGTCGTCCTATTGTCGGTATCGACTTCTGTTGGTCTCTTCTCCATGCTTGGTATCAAGATCACCCTGATCATCGCCGAAGTTATCCCTTTTCTCGTGCTCGCCATCGGTGTCGATAACGTCTTCATTCTCGCTCATGAGCTAGAGAGACAGAATGCTCGCGCCTATGCCACCATGCCTAGACATGGAGGAGGTCAAGCCTTAGTAGACGATGATCAACGACGAGCAGAATATGATGAAGACCTCGATGGTTTGCCGCCGCCTGAAGAACGAGTCGCCCGTGCGCTTTCACGCATGGGACCTTCTATAACTCTCAGTGCAGTCTGCGAGACGGTTGCTTTCTCGCTTGGCACCCTGGTTGGGATGCCGGCTGTGCGCAACTTTGCCATCTATGCTGCTGGAGCTGTCGCGATCAATGCTGTCTTGCAAGTGACTGTGTTCGTCAGCGCTATCACGATCGACTTGCGAAGAACAGAGGTAAGACCTTGCATGATATGCCGGTGTAAGCTGATATCTTTTCAGGCAAACCGGGTCGATTGTCTACCATGTGTCAAGATGCCACCTGCCAAACCCAGTACATATGCAGTGGCTTCAAGCAGCGTCGCGAAATTCATCTCGAATCACTATGCACCTTTTTTGCTCAGAAAGTACACGAAGCAAGCTGTTCTCGCAATCTTTTCTCTGCTCTTTGTTCTATCATGGGTAGCTGCTAGAACAGTGGATCTAGGCTTGGGTATGGCATAAATTGGGCATGCTGTGATCTCAGCTGACCGACTTTTCGCAGATCAACGACTAGCTCTTCCTTCAGAGTCTTACCTCATTCCATACTTTAACGCTTTGGACGACTTCCTTGATGTTGGACCGCCCGTCTACTTTGTGACGGAAGACGTCAATGTCACAGCTCGAGCTGGACAACAAGCCCTCTGTGGTCGCTTCTCAACTTGCAAAGACCAATCTATAGCTAATATCCTAGAAGCTGAACGCAAGCAGTCCGATTCTTCCTTCCTTGCCGAGCCACCGGCTGTTTGGCTTGATGACTTCTTCCAATGGCTCAATCCAGCTTTAGATACTTGCTGTCGAGTGAGAAGAAACGACCACAACATCTTTTGCGGTCCTTCAGAATCAGAATCAAGATGTATGCCATGCTACGAAGCAGAAAGTCAGCAATGGAACGTCTCAATGGAAGGATTACCTCAAGGCGACAAGTTCATGCGCTACCTCGAACAATGGCTCCAATCACCTACAGATGAAGCATGTCCTCTAGGAGGCCAAGCGCCGTACTCGTCCGCGATCAGTCTCAAGTCTGCACATGGCGTCACAGCATCGCACTTAAGAACCTATCATACACCACTCAAGTCACAAGCGGACTTTATCGATGCCATGGCAGCAGTCAATCGAGTTGCAGATGATCTTTCCCAGACCAGTGGCGGCCATGTCTACCCATATTCGGTCTTCTATGTCTTCTTTGATCAATACGCGACTATCACAGCTACTACACGACAAGTCCTCTTTCTCGCTTTGCTAGCTGTGTTCGGCATGACCAGCTTCATGCTCGGTTCATTCCGAACAGGTGCAGTAGTAGCTTGGACGACCTTCATGTCAGTCATGATGGTGATGGGCATCATGGGTCTCTGGAACATTAGCTTGAACGCAGTCAGCTTGGTCAATTTGGTGATATCGATTGGGATCAGCGTCGAGTTTTGCTCGCATATCGCTAGAGCATTCATGGGTGCTCTGGGCGGCGGTTTACCTTATCATCACCCGTCAGGACAGAAAGAGAGGGATGAGAGAGCCTGGGTCGCTTTGGCAGATGTTGGGTCTTCGGTGAGTTCTCTCTCCTTTTGCCAGTGAGACGCAGACTGAACATGTCTACAGGTCTTATCTGGCATTACAATGACCAAGCTTATCGGTATCTCTGTACTCGCCCTGACTCGCTCACAGCTATTACGGGTAAGTGATCGGAATGCGTTGCATGGCTAACACACGCTGAGCTGTGCATGCAGACATATTACTTCCGCATGTGGCTCGCATTGATCCTCGCAGGCGCATTGCATGGGTTGGTGTTCCTGCCTGTTGCGCTATCTTATGTCGGTGGGAGAGGTTGGGCTGACAGTGAAGATGCGGACTTCTTGGAAGAGCAGATCAACTATTCGGAACGGCTTTTCTTGGACAATGATTCGGATTCGGACCCTGAAATGGCTTAGCGCACTTGTATCTATAGCAATGTAACACTATCTATCACACAGCAGACTCTTCTCCCTGAACGGAGCTTGTCCCGAGACCTTCCGGTTATCTTTCCCCTTCCTTCGCTCGAGGGAGAAGCTTATCATCTTACCCCAAAACATCGACTTCTCTCGAAAACACTCTACAATGGCTCGTGACCCTTACTCCATCCACAAGTAAGCCGCAATTCGAGATAGCAACACTTTGATTGGCAGCACAGCGGCTGATAACGGTGGCCTCGCCCTTTTTCCAACAGAGATATTCTCGCTCCTTACCTCCAGCTTGACCAAGGCGGCCAGATTCAAGCTGAATATGTTTGGTTGTGAGTAGCTTTACGGCCTCTTTTGGCATTTGTTGCAAATATTGACTCTGCCCCTTCTCCGCAGAGGTACGTTTGTATACAACTCCACTGCCTGTCCAGGGTATTGAGAGCACTGTCCACGTACAGACGGCGAGCTCGGCTTCCGTTGCAAGACCCAGGTAAGGCTTTCTGTCGGATCTGAAGACATCTCCCTTGCGTGCGCGGGTAAACGCCGCAGAATGTCTCAGGTCTATCAGTCAACAGACAAGTGCTGATCCGCTCTGTATCTGTTACTAGACTCTCACTGGCCCTATCAAGAGCGTTGACGACCTGCCGGAATGGAACTTTGACGGCTCCTCTACCAACCAGGCTGCCGGCCACGACTCTGACGTCTTCCTTCGTCCCGCTGCCATCTTCAGGGATCCTTTCCGTCTTGGAGAGTGAGTCTTCTCCCAAACGCAGCATGATTCAGCTCAATGGAATGGCAGCAACATTCTCGTCCTTTGCGAGACTTTCAACCCGGATGGAACCCCCAACAAGACCAACCACAGGTATGCCTTTTCCGTCAACTTATTAAGAGGTAATGGCGAACATGTATGGTTAGATACCACTGCAACAAGCTCATGGAGCAAGTCAAGAGCGAAGAGCCATGGTTCGGCATTGAACAGGAATACACCCTCTTCAACAACGACGGCGCTCCATACGGTTGGCCAAAAGGCGGTTTCCCAGGACCTCAAGGTCCATACTACTGTGGTGTCGGTCCGTGCTCTTTCTAACGCACTATTATGCAAAAGCTGAAATCTGGCCGTAGGTACCGGACGCGTGTTCGCTCGTGATCTCATTGAAGCTCACTACCGCGCTTGCTTGTACTCTGGCATCAAGATTTCTGGTATCAATGCCGAAGTCATGCCGTAAGCACTGCCTTTACCGATAAGATCCTCTCGGTCTTCTTACAATTGAAATCATCACAGCGCTCAATGGGAATTCCAAGTCGGTCCTTGCATCGGTATCGAGTCTGGCGACCACATGACCATGGCTCGTTTCCTCCTCATCCGATGTGCCGAAGAATGGGGCATCAAAGTCTCTTTCCACCCTAAACCACTCAAGGGCGACTGGAACGGTGCAGGAGCTCACACCAACTACTCAACCAACGGTACCCGTGACGAGAAGAACGGTATGGCCGTCATCAAGTCTATGATTGAGAAGCTCGAGAAGAGACATAATGTGGGCGCTAATGCGATTTGCCGCTTCATGGTGGCTGATGGCCCAATGTGCTTTACAGGAACACATTGCCGTCTACGGTACCGACAACGACCTCCGTCTTACCGGCGCTCACGAGACTGGTCACATCAGCCAGTTCTCATCTGGTGTTGCTAACAGGTACGGACATGAGAAACGCTGTTCAGTACATCAATACTGATTAGTGTTTTTTGACGTACAGAGGTGCTAGGTAATGCTCTCAAGACTGTTGCTTGGTGAAAAGATTGCTGACTTTTTCGATTCTTAAGCATCCGTATTCCTCGGTGAGCTTTATTTCGATTCCCTTTTTGAGTGTATACTAATCACGTGATTCAGATCCGTCTCGGCCAAAGGTTACGGTTACTTCGAAGACAGACGCCCAGCGAGTAACATTGACTGCTACCAGGTGAGCATGAGAATTGGTTTTGGTAATTCACATTACTTACGGTCCGGTTCGCTTCTCACAGGTCACTGGTATCATGGTCGAGACTGTTCGTATCTGTTATCGCTGTTATAGACAGTCAACTGATTCGCTCTGGGACAGACTCTGGTCTTGTGATCGGTCAAGCGGGAATAGAGGGGATAATTGCTGGTGCTGTGACATGCGATGTGCTGCGATGCTCTTTGATATCTTTACACTCTCTCTCTCTCTTTGACTAATTCGGCGGGGGACAATCACATCAGCCGAATGCTATGAGTTTTCTCAGAGAACCGATTTGCTCTTCAGAAGCCAACTTCTGCTGCATTCTTCTGCTGCAGCACGTGTACACAATATAGCTACCAGAATCTTCAACAGCAGCACACGACTGCCTCGGCTTTCGTCGCTGATTCCACGTTCAGCAAACATGACTACTTCCACTTCGAATGATATCTCGCCTACTTGGATCGACGTTGGGTCAGCTGAAGGACGTGAAGCTCAAGGCTTTGTCGATTTCGTCAATGCAGCTCCTACGCCTTATCATGCCGTCTCGCAAGCTAGCAAAATGTTGGAAGCCGAAGGTTACACTCGTTTGCATGAACGCGAGAGCTGGAAAAACGCTCTTGAAAGAAAGGGGAAATACTATGTTACGAGGAATCAGTCTAGCTTGATTGCTTTTGCTTTGGGTGATGGGTATCAGTCTGGAAATGGGTTCAGCATTGTTGGGACGCACACGGATTCATGCTGCTTCAAAGTCAGACCTATCTCAAAGGTATGCTATGTCTCTGCCAGTCTATGATCGTACTGACGTGCAGGCAGAGGAATGATAATGGCTATGTGCGTCTCCAATTCTTATCCGAGATGTTGTATTGATGATCGAGTAGGTCAGAGTAGGCGTAGAGACTTACGGAGGCGGGCTATGGCACACCTGGCTGGATAGAGATCTCGGTCTGGCGGGTCGAGTAGTCGTAGCCAACTCGGATGGCTATAGCTATTCTCATCATTTGGTGCACATTGCGAAACCTCTTGTAAGTCCATTGATTGCTATCGAAGCTTGGCTGATGTTGCCTTCAGGCGCGTATACCGACTGTTGCTATTCATCTTGACCGAACTCAGAACGAGTACGTCAGATGCTCAGCGATCTATAACGGTCTCATCCCTCGAGCAGGAAAACCTTCTACAACCAAGAGACACAAATGGTACCGATCTTGTCTCTCCTAACAGCAGCGATGAACGAACCTTCGGCTTCGTCAAACGGTAATGGCAAATCAGAATCGGAAACACACAGCCCAATCCTGCTCGCTATCCTCAAAGATCACCTCAATCTAGATTCCATTTCCCAAATCGAAGACTTTGACTTGTCCTTCTTCGACGTACAACCAAGCACCATTGGCGGCGCAATGAACGAATTCATCTTTTCCGCTCGTATCGATAACCTCTTTTCGACTTATTGCGCAGTTCGAGCTGCTGCTGCAATCAAAGATCAGGATTTGGTCAACAGCAAGACGACCAGGTTGATTTGTCTATTTGATCATGAGGAAATTGGCAGCGTTTCAGCTGTGGGCGCAGAGAGTAATTTCTTAGAATCAGTCATTGGGAGAGTGACGACTGCTTTGTACTCGGAAGCAGCTGAAGAGGAAGTCGTTCACGTGAGTAATTTCTATCGTTGATCCGGCTTCTCTGACAGATGAATGTAGCGCTCAATTGCGAACTCATACCTTTTGTCGTGTGACATGGTATGTAGTCTACTCAAACAGGTAATTCTGTGTGTTGATATTCACGCGTACAGGGCCATGCACTTCACCCAAGCTTCCTGGAGAAGCACGAAGTGAATCATCGACCAATGATGAACCGCGGGCCGGCCATCAAGAGTCTTTCACTCCTCTACGGTTGTGTATACAGTGCTGATACTTTCATACAGCCAATGCGAAACAACGATACGCTACATCTGCTGAATCTGCTTTCTTGTTGAAGCGAATTGCAAAGAAAGTCAGCGTGCCTTTGCAGGAGTATGAGGTATGCACTATCTCTTGCAAGTGGTATGAAAACTAAAAAGAACGTAGATCCGCAACGACATGCCTTGTGGTTCAACCATCGGTCCCCTGATTTCCAAGATTGGTCTAAGGACAGTCGACATTGGTTGCGCTCAGCTATCTATGCACTCTATTGTGAGTAATAGATGTATAGCTGCGAGCAGCAGCTGATCTTCTGTGCAGCGAGAGACTGCCGGCACCAAGGATGTCGCCTATCTCATCGAGCTGATGAAGGTGAATGCCTGCTTGCATGGGAGACCTCTGTCTTATTCTTTCTGTAGGGTCTCTTTGATCACTTCGAGATCGTGGACGCTAGCATGCATTGGGACTGAAGTGGTGTTGGGCGTCGTTAGCCTCAAGAATCGTCGTTACGCGTTTGCATTATGATGTCAATATTTCGCTGATTACTTGTGGAGTAGGTATACCTTCTGCTTGCGTATCATCACCACCTTACCTGCCTGTCTTCTTATTCGCTTCCTGGCTGTTATACGCGAATCAACGCGTTTTGTCTTGGCACTTTTACGCGTAGGGCGAACGTGAGCCTTAGCGTGCATGACACACGTTCTTATCTTAGTGCAAAATCTTGCTTTATCCAAACGCCGCTCTTTCTTCCTCTCGTACCATTACCAATCTGGACCATGCTCTCTTTGTTCTTGTTGGCGGCAATAGGTCTAGCTGCAGCCGAGATCTACCCTGATCAATCGGCGTACAACCACACTTGTGCTCTGTATCAGAATCCTCCTCTATCTTGCACACCTCAAGCGAACCTCACCTTGAATCCCAGCTTGGACAGTTGTTGCACTGAGACTTTCGGTAGGTAGCTCTCAACAGCTTGCATCTGATATTGATGGTTCCGACAGGTCCTCTTGTTCTCCTCACCCAATTCTGGACCATCTATACGAACTTAGAAAGTGAAGGCCAGTTGCTTCCGAAGGAGCATTGGGGCATTCACGTTAGTCCTGTTCTCCCGCTTCGCTCGGTTGCTGAGAGTCCAATACAGGGTCTTTGGCCAGATTATTGCGATGGCTCCTACACACAGTGGTGTGATCTGTCCAAGGTTTGTCTGGCTGCGCTCAGCTGGGAGCTGGTCTCACGATGTTCTTCTCTCAGCAATTCGACCCCGACCCAGATCCAAGCACTCCGTATGGAACTACCAATATGACTGCTTCTCCTTGGACAGGCGAGCAGTTTGACGACATTCTCGCGAGCTTCGGTAATCTTGACCTTATCAAATACATGAACGAGTGAGTCCTCTGTCCAATGCATAGTAAGCTAAAGTAAAGCACTTTGTAGCCACTGGGTAGCCAGAAACCAGCCTAATTGGGTCCTCTGGGCCCACGAATACAGGTTCGTAGTCAATCGAGCGAGCAGTTGTACCGACTTCTTATTGGTTGAAAGTAAACACGCAACCTGTTTCTCTACCTTCCAAGATCAGTGCTATGGTCCCAAGTATGTTGCACGGGAAGGCACTGTCGATTACGCGACTACCACTGTCGAACGTCACAAGCAATTGCCTACCTATGACTGGCTCGCAGAAGCAGGCTACAAGCCAGTAAGCCAGAACCTTTATCTTCACGGAAATCACTGAGCACGATTGGCAGTCTAACTCAACAGGCTACTCGCTGTCCGACTTCGAGAAGACGCTGACAGACCGGTTCGGTGCCCTACCCCATGTGGGTGTCAAAATATCGTTCGTGTCTTTGCATCTAAAGTGTCGCTCTAGATCGGTTGCTCCGGGCCAAGCTACAACGAGACAGAAGCTGGAAAAGGTAGCGATGATGATGGCAGAATTTATGTGTAAGCTATCCTCCTCTTCTAATAGTCGGTATCAAATTGATCGTCTCATTACAGATCTGAAGTCTGGTACTATTGTGTGTTGCTTCTATATGCTGTTTGTAATTCACTGATTGCTTTCCCAGCCAACGTATATGGTCGGCCTCAGGACGGACACTATCTCCCGTCTGACACGACGTATCCATCAACCTGTGTACAAACAGCTGGAGCGCTCCAGTATTCTGAGAGAGCAAAAGGTAGCGAACAGACTGTATGATAGGCTTTGGGCGCCAGAGACTATGAATAAGAATCGTTTGAAAAGCAATGTACATAGTCACAGTAGTCCGATTCAATGTAGCCATATGATTCTGAGCTGTGCAATTCATTCACCTGGAACTTAACATGCGATTAGAGATTGCCTCAAGTCCTTTTAGCCGATCATTGATCCCCTTTCTCAGCTGCTCTTGTAAGTCTTTTACGACCTCATCGCCTTGGAGAACAAGCAGCTCATCAAACAGCGCCCACGGCAGACAGCTCGCCGTCCTTGCCTGCGCAGTTGGTTTGGGGACCTGATAAGTCGGTCAGCCAAGTCACACAGATGAGGTTGAGAACGTAAAATCTTCACCAGAGCTACGGCCTGACGTAACGACTCGTCTATCAGACCAACAC
Organism: Kondoa malvinella; assembly: GCA_039545315.1. Taxonomy (NCBI): domain Eukaryota; kingdom Fungi; phylum Basidiomycota; class Agaricostilbomycetes; order Agaricostilbales; family Kondoaceae; genus Kondoa; species Kondoa malvinella. The sequence goes on along the minus strand of BCIM01000002.1, from coordinate 461,319 downwards.
GCAAGGTTTTTCGGATGAGCAGATCCGGTCTCTTTTCCTAGCACGGGAGTTCAGCCAATACGATAAAGTCGTTGGGACACGACGCACTATGAAGGCAGACAAGAGCCAGCTAGGTAGCTTCGAGTCTGGTGCTTCTTTTAGGAGTCGATCCAGAACTTTCTCGCGATAGATGTCGTTCTTGTCGTAACGTTCCAAGTACACACGTAGCAGATGCCACGCATTCATTGCCGGTGTGCCTTCCCATGAGGTTGCATCAGACTCTACAAAGAGCATGCTCGAGGCGGCGTCGCTTTTCACAGCTGTCAGTACGCATTCATAATTTGAAGCGACAGGCTTACGAATGCTGCGCTCCAGGTTTACTCATTTGTATGCATTTCGAGGTCAGGTTTTGGAAAATGGAGTCCATGTTCACGTTGAGCACTTCCGCCGCTGCCAGAGCTTTGTCGATACGTCCGGTTTGAGAATAGAGAGATACTGCAGATTCTCGATCTAGTTCAGCCGCTAAATTGACATCAGCACGTATAACAGCGACTCAACACAATGTAACGTACTGCTATGCCGCAGCTGGGGAAAGTCATTGGCCAGGACGAGCTTCGCCAGACACAGGTTGTATTCTTGTCTGATGTCTTCTAGATCGACGATGAGAGAGTCAGGGCAATCTGCTGCAAACTCCTCTGCTGGAATATAGGACTGAGTCTTCCGCCTTTTCCGCTGTTGACCAATCAGCAAAGTAACGACACCAGGCTACGATTCTACTCACTCGGGACGACGAAGGCATTGCAGTAATCCAAGCGTGTTGTGCCTCGACGAGAGATAGCGTATTGATAGCTACCAGATATGCCTGACATTGCTGACGGACGAGGTCTGATGCATCTTCCGAGCGAGACGCAACCTCTGCCAGACGTCGTGCGTGCAGGTACATTGCTCCAGCGGCTAATACAATGGATGCTCAGCAACGGGAAGGAGCAAACAGGCTGGAATCACCTTTACGATAGTCACTTCGGGACAAATAGTAAGAGTAAAGGAATTTGGCAAAGCACAGCGGAGATCGAGGGTCTTCGTTCCGGCTTCTGAACTCCAGCTGGCTTTCGAGTTCATTTCGCAGGCCGATAAACGGCAGTCGTAAGAGAAGGTCGACTTGGCCAGCTTCACTCATATGGGAAATTAGCGTGCGCAGGCAGTCGTTTTGGCTAATGTAATGGTTAGCTGTGTTCAACCGGCAAAGAACAGCTACATACAGTTCTGATGTTGGCAAGGCTATCAAGATGGAATAAGCACGCTCGAAAAGAGCGAGCTTGACTGCGCTTTGGAACGCTCGATGTGTTACTTCGCGCTTGAAGCCTTGATCTGTTTCGCTTGAGAAATGACTTTTGCTAAGACAGCAGAAGTGCAGAGTCTCGGAATCGGCAGCTTGCTGGTAGAACAGTTCGGCTACGTGGTAGTAGTATTTTTCTGGCGTTCGGGCTTCTGACGGCAGCAATGTCATCTCCTCATCATCATCTATGATTCCCGCGTGCGTCAGCGGCCAGAAGCAGTGCGCAATAAGAATATTCCGCTCACCTAGAGCAGAGGAAGCAGAGTCGAAAGCGTCTTTCGCGTCCCCAATCCGACCCAGGTCCAGATATATCGAGCCCAAGAGGAACATCAAGGCAGGATTGGAGGGCAACATTTCGGCCAGCGACAAGGCGGCCTCAGGTAAGCCAGCTTGCAACAGTTGATACAGGAAGAGCACATCTGCTGACTGGGTGCTGAGGAGATGCTTGTTCGTGATAAGGCCAGTTGACATTAGGAATCCACCTATTGCGTCGGGAAGAGCTCTGATTGCTGTGAGGTTTGAGCGAATAAGTGGTGTGTATGGCATGAGGCGGAAGAGGTTGTGCAAAAGAGAGAATGAAGGTATTTGAGAATTGTTTGAAGAGTTCGCCATTCGCATGTGGTCGAATTTTTGTAGTAGCATATCGCTGCTCGAGTCGGAATTTTGGGGTGGAACAGCGGTTTGCGAGCAATGAGCAGTCCATTGTAATACCGACAAAGCATGTAGACAGCTTATTGTCTGACTGAAGAGCTTGAGTACACCAGGTACCGGCACCGCTTGTAGATGGTAGAGCACAGAGAGGAAAGCGAGCAGCTCGAAAGCTAGAGCTAGGCGTTCTTCCAATATTTGGGCCGTCGCATTGGCCAACAGGGCAGCAGACAGAGCGCTGGGTAAGTCAGTGGCAGTCTCTTCCGACTCGACCATGTTGAAAGGCGAGCCAAGAAGATTCACGTAGGCTTGAAGAGCTTCAGGGAGGTTTGCTATCGTGCGACATTGATGCGAGAGTTCTTCTTGGTGATCTTCAATGTGAGGCAAGAGGAAACTTTCGTTGATTTCACCAATCAAGTCTTCCATGGATTTAGTGATAGGCTTTCTGAACAGTGCCAGGACTTCCTGTTCGTAGTAGGCCAAAGCGTCGAAGGGTATTGAAGCGAGTATAGCGTGCCCAAGTTGCGCTGTATGAATAATGCTGCTGCGCGTTGCCAGAGATGCGAGAGCAGGATACGACTTCTCCAACATCGATTCCGATACTTTCGCCAGTGCTTCGTTCGGCTCTGTCAAAAGGTGACGAAGGTTTGGTGTGCCATCTTGAGCAATAGGCAAGACGATGCTGTCCCTCGTATGTATCATGACGAGTTGCTGCACTTCGTCGGCCACAAGACAAAGAGGGAGCATGGCAGCTTGAGCAGAACTGTTGCACATAGCGGTGAACCGCAACCATTCGCTTCTGATCGCTTTGTGAAATTCGTCATAAAGCGGCGCGCCAGTCTCTTGACTCTTCTCCAACCGGACCGAACATCCCACAACAGCTGCAATCTTTTCCTGAACCGTTTCATACTCTTGCAAAATCGCAACAGGTTGATCCACTTCCCTCAACAAGGCATTCGTATAACTCTTGAGCGCATACTCTAGCGTCCCGATCGAATACCGCCCAGGATGAAACACATGCTCCATAAACACTTCAGCCAAATCTTTGCCATCTTGCACACTCGCCAGCTGTTCATCGAAATATTCTGTAGTCCATTGTGCTGGACCGTCCGCGTTCGGCTTGATCAAAGGAGTCCAACCCTCGACTCTGGGCGCTTCACCTCGCAAAGGAGGTAAATCAACAAAAGTGACCTTCTCACTTCCTGCTTCGTCCCACAACGCCCATAAAGTCCATGATCGTTCTTCTAGCGGTAATGAAGTAGAAGGTGCGCGAGGGTTGACTTGAACGACTTGGAAATCACGTAAATCGGCTAGGCGGTATTCATCTGGTAGGGGTTGTTCGCCGAGCGGCATGAGTGTCTTGACTGATCCAGAATCGTCGAGTTGAATACCGTAGATGTAGAATCTTCTAGCTAGTGGAGAAGGGTTGAAGAGAATGAGGAAAGCTGCAAAGTCTGATTCGAGGTCTGTTGATAGTACGACGCGGATGAGAGGACGAGGGATGGCTTCGAAGAGTGTTTGTTGTGGTTCTGAAGAGTCTGGAAAGTCGAGTGCGGTGGAAGTAGGCATGATTTGATCGAGGTTGAAGGTGTTGATGAGACGGTCTTCAGTTAATGACCAGATGCGCAGCTTTTTGTCGCGGGAGATGGAAAAGGCGGTATCGAGTATACCTCTTCTGTTGGTCAAGGAGGCGAGCGATATGGTTTGTGCGGGTGAAGACGTGCTAAAGCTTGATGTGGTTGGCGTCTGTGCGTGGGGTCGATGAGCCCATGATGTGAGTGACCACTTTGAGCTTGTTGATAGGATTGATTCATTCCACTCGTCTGTTAGATTAGATCAGCTTCTCAGGAATAGCTGTCTCAAAACCGTAATCTCCACTGACCTGCATGCAATTGCGCCCTGTCCTGTATCTGCTGAATTCTATCCTGACTACATTTGACCAACGTTCCATCGGTAGTAGCGATAAGGACACTATCGCTATCCAAAGAGTGAAGGATAACAGGTGCTCTTCCTGCTTCATGCAAGTTTCTGACTTGATATTGCTGGACGAAATCTTGCGGGAGTTGATTCGCATAGAACAGATCCGGCGCAGGGAACGTGAGTCGATAGAGCACACCAGCTTCAGTGAGTACCACGACGAAGAGCGAAGAAGTATGCGAATCTTGCGAAAGGACGACGTGAGGGACTATTCGATCAGGAAACAAGAAGTGAACAGCAGGGTGATCCGTTTCCGAGTCGAGCGTTTCATAAGGGTTTCTTGAGTCTGCATAGTCTTCGTCCATGTCATCCGGGCCAGGTCTTGACATAGCAGACCACTGCAAGGACAATTTTCGAGCATTATCGATAATTCTTGCAATCACAAAACCACGCGTTGGGGCAGGAAAGAAGAGCGTCTCTACTTCAGAAGCATGGGCTGGCTCCAGTGCAGCTCTTGAAGCATCCAAAGCCGCGTGGGAAGCAAACGACTCGTCTGCCGAATCTGAAGGTATCACCACGACTTGAGCATTGCGAGGTGTGAATGTGTCGTAGGCTGCCGTGACCGTGGTATACGCAAACAGGCCATGGGTATCAGCCATTGGGACGTTTGGCTGTCCGCTGCTTCGGTGCAAGATTTGTCCTGTCCTGTGCGAGCCACGACAAAATGCGATTGAAAGAACTACAAAGCGAACTACAGAGCCTAAAGGGTTTTACGACGCCCAACAGTTCCTTGGAGCAATATGTTACTTCTGCTCACTTGGCCAGTCAAATGTTGTTTTCCGCTTCGAATCAATTTGGTGACATTGAAGATCGCTGTGTGCTTGATTTGGGATGCGGGACATGTGTCTTGGGCATAGCTGCTCGTATCATGGGAGCCGCGTTCGTTTCTTGCTGTCTTCTTTGTTCAAGCATTTCGTTTACCTTGCTTTTTTGAAGGCATGTCATGGGCGTTGATCTGGACGATGCGGCCCTCGAAACGGCTAAAGAGAACCTCATCGAGATGGAATTGGAGCAAGAGATTGATTTGCTTCAGGCGAAAGTCACTCCGCTTGATCAACCTAGCGTGCTCGAGAATCTTGTTGGCAAGTTTGATACAGTCATCATGAGTGAGCTCGTCTTGCTGTACTACAGGCTCTATTGAAGCGTGTCTAGATCCTCCTTTCGGTCAGTCGCATAAAGGCTGCTCAGAATGTCGCTCATCCTATAACAGGGACTAAAACGCCCAATATCGATATGGTCTTCCTTGAGCGGGCTTGTCAAGTACGCTTCATCTTATTACACGCCGCTTGCGGCTGATCATTGCACAGATAGCTACTACCGCAGTCTACTGTGAGTTCCTGCTTCAGCCTTCGCTCTCGAGTGATAGGTTCGAAGATAGACTCGCAGCGCTACATAAATCATCAACTCGCGCTCATGTTTTAAAACGAGCAAAGAATTTCGGGTTTGAAGCTCAAGTAGTGGCTCAGATGAGAGTACGTTCTCATTACCTCGTATTGACGTTCTCTGATCCATTGTCACTAGTATGACCTGCCAAAGACGATGCGCTTTCACAAGCAGACTACAAAGGATATAGAAGTGGATTTCATACGCTTTGAACGGGTTGTGGAGCAATAGCCGTTTCAGTGGGTCATCCGCCAGTTCACTCGCTGAATGGTACTGACTATCACGCATCGGTAGAGGTCTCTATTTGGGCTAGCTCATTCAAACGCAGCAAGATGCACACGGTGCTTAAGCATCGCAGACATTGTTGGCTTGTCAGTTCCCTCAAATTGCTGATGCTCGCATACCTGACTATCTTTGATCTCTCTCAATAGGCACGTCAAGATCACTGTCATGTCATACTGGTCCTGAGGGTCATGCTGCTGTACAAACAAGCACATCGGTCCGGTTGAAGCTGTAGTCTGCAATTCAGCAATTGAAGTCCAAGACGCGGAGAAGGAAGAGATCTTATACTGCAGGATATGCTGCAGAGCTCTGTATACAGGAATAAGCACTTACTAGGCATGTGCATAAACAATATTTGTCACGTCTTTGCTTGTCATCCATGATCTGCAATGGCAGAAGAAGCGCTACCTCAAGTAGAGCCCGTCGCGCCCAGCGTCACGACCATCAGTAGCAGCGTAGCCGAAGCCGGTCATCCAATTCCATCAGCAGAAGCAGAATTCGCCAAAGCATTGCAAGCGAATGAAGTAAAGACTGCAGATGCACCTCCTCCTCCTCCTGCTGAACCTGTAGTTGATCCACAAAACCCGAGACCTGGTCCTGTTTTGCACATCCCCCCTCCTTCTGCAGATGTAGTCACCAACAATCCGACAGATTCGCTATCTCTGGGTGCACTCAGAGGAATGGTAGCCCAATTTCCTAAGCCTAAGGTGAGCTTGATCATATAGTATGGTCAGTATGTGTGGGCTGATGCGTTGACAGCAATATGAATACTCGTACCATCATGCGGATTCATCACCTACAAGAGACGAGCTGGAGGAGTTCTTCTCGTTCGTCCTTTCACTCCGACTATGGCGCTTCTTAATAGCAGGTTACAGGTATGTAGAGATACCAGGCGCGCTCGCAGAGGGCAAAGAGAGCTGGCAGAGAGGTTGGGAACCGCTTTGTGATCAAGGTAAACACATGCGCATTGTCTAGCTGCTCCTGCTGATCAGTATGATAGACTGGCCGAATGCTGTAAGTACTACGTTCGGTGTTGTCGTACTTGCTCTGATGCAGTCACACAGCCAGACAATATCAAGAAATCCTTCATCCGCACTACCCTCGAACACTTGGAACACAAAGACGCGGAACGGCGCTTTGAAGCTGCCAGAAGACTGAACTATCTCGTTCAAGGGACACCTATGTATACTTATTCGCCTGACGAGCAACTTCGACTCATCTTACGGAATTGTACTCTCATTCGTGAATTGGGCGCCGTGCAAACTGTGTATGATGCTTTGAGAAGCGCCAGTGGGAGATGGAATGTTGTCTCGTGAGTAAGCTAATTTAGTCATCTGGTTCCTGCTAAGTACTTCAATAGAGCTGTACCGGATGATAGCGTTTCTGATCAACCTGGTTTCCCAAGCCTCAAAGAAAGACAAGAATTCTTAGAAGAAATCAATGGAGAGATCGCCATTCATTTGGGCACTTTGTATTTCATGGTCGAGATCTTTCGTGGGGACGATGATTTCGCTGAAGAGCTTAGTGAGTCAAGTTACCATTCTTCAGTGGGCTATACTGAGCTGGACTAGTGAATCTTGCGCCTCCATTGCCGATATACCTCTTTGGGCTCGTCGCGAATCTGCGCGAGAAGAATGCGAAAGGATATCCTGTCAAGAAGGTATATTTTACAGGCTGACGAGTCGATCGCTTTGCTGATCTTGCGTGACAGCTACTCCTGCTTGTGTGGAAGTCTCTTCTAGCGTGTCTTGGCGGTCACAAAGACATATCTCGTGTTAAAGCGCTTGTTCGCCAGATCGAAGGCCTGAAGCCTGATCCGCCGAAAACCAGAAAACGTACGTGCTCTATAGCTTCTTCAGGCTGTCACTCTGAACTCCGATCCGCAGTTTATACCAAAGTCTCGCCGTCTGATTTACAGCAATTCCGTCAAGAGATCATTGCAAAATACCCAACATACCAACCACCCGTTTTAGAAGCACCCATTTCAGAGATTACCCTAGATCAAATATCCGCAGCCTCCGCACCTACACCTCTGCGTCCTTTGTACCCATATCACGATCACGACCATCACGACCATCCAGCATCAGATTCCCATCCCGCTCAAGATCAGCAAAGACCAGCTCAGCAGCCTATGCCTGCTACACCTGCTCCTTCACCTCCTCCTTCACCAAATATGAAACCAAAGAAGCAGCAATTCCAGACCGACCAGAATCGACCTTTTGTCCTTCCTTTCTCGCGGGTCAATTGGACCATCGGATCAGGCTCATCAGGTAAATCAGGGAAAGATCGCTACGTTCCTCAAAGCATAGACGAAGCTGGCGAACTCTATCGACAAAATATACGAATCAGCACAGATCTCTGGCAGACGGTCAAAGTCCGAGAAGAATGCATAGCGGACGAGACGGGTGTAGGAGAGAGTCCGGAAAAGATGGCTGCTGAGGCTTTGTCGCTGGAAGAAAGGATCGCCTCGCTGAATTTGGGCGGTGAAGTGGAAGAGGAGGAAGAGAAGGCTGATCCGTTGCAGATGCTGTATGACTACGAGGCAAAATTACAGTCGGATTGCGATGCTATGGGAGATGCTAGCTTTGGAGAGATGAAAAAGCTGAAGCAGCGGATACAGGATGTCAAGCGGTTGCAACGGACCGAAATCATCTATGTGAGGTTCATCGCATCACTGAGATCATTGGCTGACCCAACGCCTGACTCAGCGAGCTATCCTCCCAAACATGCAAAGCGCCGTCATTGTCTTGCTGAAGCTGCTGTTGGCTACTGTGACTGCAAATAACAACCTGAACAACCTCCCTCCTACCGCTGAAGGTAACTAGACTGTACCCATGCTATTCAGACTGTCGCTGAATCGATATAGATGAACCCCCACCGGAGTTGAGCACAGAAGAAACCGATATCATACGGCATCGTGAGATAACGTCAAAATCGGTTTCGGCTATCATCATCCTGACTTTAAAATGGCTCAAGACCTCTCGTAAGCTGGAATGGCTGTTCGTAGCATTTCAAGCTAACCTTGTGCAGACGTCATGAAATTCCACTATTTCGCTCAGCTGCTGGTCGACTCGAATTGCCTACTGCTTATACTAAAGCTTTTCGGTCTGCAAGAAGTTTCCAATCAAGTACGAATTCGGAACGAGGTCGAACATCTCAAGTACGTCGCTTGCTGATATGGCCCGACCCAGCTGATCAGCTAATTTCAGCTTCTTCCGATATTGCACATTGTATGGCTCGATGAACCCTCCTCCTCGACCAGGTGAAGAGATATCTAGTCGACCACAAGTCTCTCCCTTACCCGCGAACGGCAAAACGGACGATGGCGAAGTAGAAATGATTCATGAGTTCTCTTCACGGTCTTTCTTCTCCGTCATCAACTTTTTACACATCTTGCAAAAGCTCACAAAGCGCAAGCTTCACCGTGTCCTCCTACTCGTGCAGTACAAGAGTTCGGTAAGTCCGGCCTAGCTCTATTCTGCAGATTCTCATGCATCGTTCAGGCTATACTGAAACGCATACTGAAAGTCTCGCATCCTCTGCTACAATTGTATGCACTAAAGGCCATCAAGAGTCAAGTGCCGTATTGCGGGCGGAAATGGCGCCAGTGTGAGCAGTACTCAGCCTGGAGTCCTATCAATTCACTGACGAGTTCCTCTAGCGAACATGAAGGTCATCACTGCAATATACCTTAATTGTCGGCCAGATCTTCACGACGAGTGGCTGACCACAAATGATATCGATGGCGATGTGGAAGACTCGCTGGTGAGAGATAGTGAAGCGTCGCTTGAACGGCCAGCTAACCTTGCATCCCAGTCCAATGAGCAAGCACTTCGAGGACTCGTCAAATTCTTCAATCAAAAGCACTACTCGGCCTACGCTCCTCTGATACACCGCAGATCTTCCAGTCATGCTCAGAATAGCCAGGACAACGGTCAACAGCCTGAATCGCCCTCAGTCAACTTTGGTCTTGAAGAGAGCTTCCCTCCAGCGCGTTCCATCAAAACCTATGGACAAGATGCGTTCGAGCGAAACAAATACGGCATCTCGTCAGACGGCTATCTGGAAGATTACGAAATGATTCTGGGCGACATCTTGACACCAAGATACTCGGTAGACGCCAATGGCGTACCTTCGCTCTTCCCAGAAGGCAGCGGCGAGCAAGCAGAAAGCGCATGGTCTCGGCTTGGCGAAATTCTGGGAGAAGCAGACGATATTAGCGATTCGGAAAGCGTCGGCAGCATTGGTTACCTCAGCTTCAGCGACTCGGAAGCATCTGATAGCGATGCAGGAAGTGACGATGGTATGATGCAAAGTCGAGATCAATGGGCGGATATGAGCCCAGACATCATTCACGCTTTGGAGGAAGAACGAGACCTTGCTGCGCATGGAGGCTCGCCAAGATCACCACGACCGCGCAGGGGAAGTTCTGAACCCATTTCGCCGGCGCTACGACCTGTTCTGCAATCGATGGCAGACGAAGATAACGAAATTATGCCAGCTGAAGACATTGAGTATGGTCCTGCGCCGTCGAGTCCGCATTCTGGTCCAGCAGTTGATGAGGTGGAAGCAGTGAGTACATCTCACGACACTGCTTGGATACTTTTTGACTCTCTTGGCAGGTATTCGGCGAATAAGACTTTCTGTGCACATTCCAGTATAGTTATACCCAACACATCGAGTAAAGATAGCATCGCAACTGCTACTGCATCATCACTGTATTGCAAGCCATGTACAGACATACTGCACTGATACACCAAACCCTTAGGTGGGCATCACACCTCAAATACGTCCAGACTGTACGTCCCTAGCACTTGTTCCTCTTCAAGACGTTGGCGAGCGACTTCAGCATCCGTCAAAGGTCTGCAAAGCTTGCCATGCTCTCGCTCGACGTTGTCGAGCGGTCCTTTCAGCAGCAGAAGATCTTCATTAATTTCGGACGTTTCCGTCAGTCGACGGGTAAGCTGTTGCAAAGCCTCATACGCGGCCCGGTCTTGTAGTAGATTGACGAAATGTGCATCGACCAAAGCGGCGAGGAAGGTAAGGATGTTTGACAATTCTGGAACGTAAAACTTGGGCTGCGATATCGGCTCGTTCCAATACTCGATCCATCTTTGCATACGTTGTATCGCGTGCCTTGTATCCGAGAGACTAAGGTTCGCCGCCAAAGCGCGACGAAGCTCTCTCGCCGACATGGGATATTCGACCACTTTGGTTAACAAGCGCGCAAATTCCTGAGCTTTTTGCTGGCGAGAAATCGACCTTTGAGCTATCTGAGCTAGTAGATTGATGACGACATCCTCAGGAATGTTGACAATCATGCTGAGAGCGATAGACACGAGTGGCTGTTTGCGAGATCAGCAAGGAATGTACCAATAGGAAACGACTAACCCAGAGTTGGGCTTTCTGCAGAGAAACTGTCACACCGCCAGGTACTGCATTGTCTGAGACCACTCCTCTTTCGAGCAGATATCGTAGAGTCTTGATCGGTCGTTTGTTCTTGCGTGCATCGTCCAAGCACAATACCAACATTCGAGAGACGAAGTTCACGGGGAGGGTAGGCTGCTTATCGTCAGTGCTGTTACAAAAATCAGAGGGGAAGAGAGTGCTCACTTTCACAGCAAGTAAAGAGAAGGAGAACCGCTCGGTCATACGTTTTTTCGGCTGCCTCTCCTCTTTCTCACTGGCCGAGTCTGGCTCCTCCTGCAATTCCTGAGCCCTGCCACGAGCCACACGCGGTCTTTCCTTTTCATCATCACTCAACTCCAAATCAGCCAGACCAGCAGCATAGGTTGGTATCCTGATCGCATCATTAGCCGCGGCCGCGCCTTCAGCCGGTTTCCACTTCAATTTTGACTTTTTGATATTGTTTTTGTTGGTACCCGTGGGTTCAGGATGCAAAGCGGCTTTCCTCTCGCTTCTTGCTGTATACGCGGCCGCCCGAATTTCATCCTTGGCCGCTAGATATACTTCTTTCCTCGCTGTTTCCTTGTTGACCCACTCTTCAAACAAATCGTCAACATTGAGGGTTGGATCATTTCTGATAGTGGACAATAGGGTTTGACGAGAAGCTGCTGAATCAGCCAGGAGTTGTTGTTTCGCTTCAGAGGAGAGAGGATGGATGCCTAGCTTTCGCTTTCGTTCTTCTTCGGCTGCTTCTTCTGCTGGATCTCTCTTGACAAGGAAAGGTGCTGCGAGAGCTTGCTTGCCAACTACCAGGGACAGAGTCGATGCGGCAGGTAGAGTAAGAGGTAGACCGTATGCGCGAGCGTGAGAAGAAGTCTTGTGGGTGATAGCGGCCAGCGAGGATGATAACTTGGACAAACAGATGTCTTCGAATTTGGCAGTCAGATTGGTTTCAGACACGCATACGGGGACGCCAAAACGAAGATCCCATATTGATAGCGAAGCCTTCTCGGCAACCGATTTCTGAGCCGCTGCGAGGAGGACAAAGCTGTCGTGAAGCGCGAGAAGGTGACCAGATCGAGCTTGCGACGGTTCTGGCTGATTAAAGGTAATGTAGGACGAGGATAGTTGTAATTGCCGTAGAGGAACCAGCTCATTTGAAGGTGACAGAGTATATACTTGCCATATGCCGGAAGCGCAAAGTACGGAGATCAGACGCGCATGGTGGGAGTAGGAAAGGTCGATAATGTCTGCTTCTGGCAACACAACATTGGCTATATTCCGTATTGAGTTGCCTTCATAAGAGATGATTTGTAGACTGGCAGCTCGAGCGAACTCTTCTACTGGAGGCTTCGACTTTCGAGGTTTTGATTTCTTCCCGCTTGCTTGGACGTTCGTTGAGAAACCACGAAACCGAGTTGCAACAAGCATCAAAGAGCTGCTGCCAGCTGAACGATGTGCTTCTAGCCTGCCGGACAAGGTGCTCGTGGTATCTGACTGTTCTTCAGAAAGCTTTGCGAGTTCGTTGAGGGTATCATCCAGAATTGATATTGTTCCAGTAGATGATAAAGTAGCGAATGCGGCTGTTGATGCGCCGTCCAGGGCAGTGAGAGCGATGAGCGGTTTTTCGACCTTTTTTGCAACTCACTAAGCTCGACATCTAGAGAACAGCAGAGCAATCAAGCTGACCTTCTTGACACGCTTCTCTGGCTCTTTAGCAAATGTAGAGTCCCCTTTCATCTCTGCCCGCCAATGCCAAATTTCAGGTTTATGCATCACCCCAGAGCAAATATCGCATTCTTTGCTGTTTGGCCTTCTTCGAGCTACAGCAGGTGTAGCGAAACGAGTAGAAGGTCCTAAAGTAAGACTGGAAAGCGGCGTGCTGTCTTCTACAGCCGTCAAGTGTATTCCATCGCCTTGGGTTGTGAGCAGCAAAGTTTCTGGATCTAACGCGGTCGAGGCGGATGCGAAGGATAGTGCGGATGTAGATGCTGCACCTGACGTGTTTTGCGCTATCACATAGGCTTCTTCCATTGTTGGTCGTCTGCTCCAACACTTTGCTATTTTTTCTGTTTGACGAATTCGCTCACGTGATGCCCTGACATGCGTAGTCTCGTCTCTTTCAGTGTCTAGATGTTATAGAAACTAGTAGTCTAGCCATTGATGGCTCATTCCTCGACTACATGACGCTGCCTGCATGAAAGTATCCATCATTCCGATCTCCGAGTCAACCATGGAACGGATATCGCTAGACAGCTCTTGGTGTATCATTCGAGACGCACTGCCAATCGCCATATTGATGTGCCCCAGCATTCTACTGTCGCTGACACTTTCAACAGGCTGAAGTATTGCAGAGGGCAAAAAGACTGTAAGCGGACAAAACCAAAGATTCGCCTTGTCATCAAGTTTGAAGAAGTGGGCAGCCTTTGACTTGGTATGAGCGTGCTGATTCGGAAGGCCAAGTAAGATTGATGCTCGGAGAGTCGTCGCGATCCAGGCATATTGGGGTGCATCGATTGTCCTTCGACGTTAGATAGAGGAATGACTAGTGCTAGGCGAAAAGAAAGACATCAAAGCACGCTCGCAGTAGTCCAAGCTGATCTCGACCAAACGGAGAGCGGCGCTGAATCGATGATGCGTATTGCCTCGCTTGAACAGCATAGCCGCTACAAAAGGAATCATTTCTCAAAGGCTGCAGCTTGTACAAGAGCGCTTGCACTGGTATAATCTTGACGCAAGTTTGCTGTATTACCGACGCCGATCCGAGCCATTCTCGATATCTTCGATTGTTTCACGTCGTACATGTTTCATGTCTTCCAGCTTAGCAATTGCATGATGGCCGCCATAGAGCTGTGCAGGCTATGCGGGTTGAGGTAGCGGCAGCCACTCCTCTATGACTAATGTGATGGCGGCCGGCTGTACATGTGCCTTGTTTTCCTCTTGTATTCTCTTGTATTTTGTACACGAACAGCCTCGCAACCACACAACGCAAGACAGAAGATCTCTTCTTGGTTGGGGGTCCTTCACACTCGTTTTCTTACTTCTTTGCTCTCGTGGTCGCTCGTCATCTTTGTTATTTTGTCTTGCATTACCGCCGGACATGATCTCCGCCGCACTATTACTGCTGCTATCTTCGGTCGCAGCCCAAGCACCTTCTGGATCTTACGCACCTAGCTTTGTTCAGTGTCCATCCGCAACCGATACACTCTTTCGTTTGGCCGGTACAACACCCCAAGGCAACCAAACAATTTCATCTCAGTATGTCTAGGGAGACACGTCTACCATTGAACACGCTGACCTATGTACAGAGAACAAGCTTATATCCAAGCACGAAAAGCTGTGGCTGAGCCGCTGTGGCAACAATACCTCGGCGCTCGCAACACTGGCTATGACGCTTCTTCCTTCAGTAATGCCTCTGCATGGCCAACTCTAGCTATGGCTGTATCGGGTGGTGGTTATCGTGCTGCTTTATACGGAGCTGTGAGTTTTTCTACATGCATCCAATGCGCTTCAGAGCTCATGAGCATGTAGGGCATGATGTCTGGCTTCGACTCGCGTAACACCACAGCCGAACAAATGGGAACTGGTGGATTGCTACAACTCGCAAATTACATTACTGGCTTGTCAGGCGGATCATGGGCGGTGTCAAGTTGGGCGATACATAATGGTATTCCCTTCACTGAATTGGTGCTCGGTGGAGACTCGACACCTGGTTGGCAACTTCAGTACAACCTTATCCTACCTGGTGGTCTTCTTTCGCCTTTCGATAACAGTGATTATTATGATAATTTACAAGCGGATGTTGACTTGAAGGAGCAAGCTGGCTTCAACAGTATGTGCTCCCCTTCTTTGATTCACGTCATCGCTCATTAAACGTCCAGCTTCACTTACTGACGTATGTTCAGCTGATCTTCCTACCGGAAGACCAATTCTGATTGCATCGTTTGCAGATTTGGGGCCGAGGTCTCTCTTACCATTTCGGCACAAACACTGCAGCAGGAGAAGATGCCTTTTTTAATCGCGCCAATGATGGAGCCAATTCTGCCGCTTTACTCTTTGACCAAATTCGGGATCAGTCTGAATTCATCAACCACAACATGCCTTTCCCAATCATCGTCGCCGACTCTGTCTTGGACAACCAGAGTGTCCAGGGTAACCCGCTCACTGAAGCGCTGGTCTTGCTCAACCAGACCGTCTTTGAATTCAACCCATATGTATGTCAATTCCCCTTCATCCTTGAACAAAGTGCTGACAGTAGTGCAGGAATTCGGATCCTACGACGCCTTCCTCTCCGCCTTCGTCAACCTCACCTACCTAGGTACCGAAATTGACAGCGGATCACCAGTAGACGCATCTCGCTGCGTAGAAGGTTTCGACAACTTTGGTTTCCTCATTGGCACTTCATCCAGTTTGTTCAACGCTATCTTTACCGGTATTTTGGGAGGACAAGTCGATGGCTTCGCTTCGGCCGCTTTCCAGTCCATCCTCAGTAAATTGTTGGACAGCTTTACGTCCGATGACAATGATGTCGCTATTTACCCTAACCCTTTCCAGGTGAGTATCATCAAATGTCCATTTCGTTCAAGGAGCATAGCTGATGTTATTTTTTTTGGGGAAAATTTAGGGCATCAACCCAGGTCAATTCGCCCGCGCCGACTCTAGGGTGCTCAACCTAGTAGATGGTGGATTGAACGGCGAAAACATACCACTGCAGCCTTTGTTGGCTCAAGCGCGTGGTGTGGATGTCATTATGGCAATGGACGGTTCCGCCGATACCGATCAGAACTACCCTAACGGTATGTTGCTTTGTCGTCGCGGTAGACGTCAAGCTGACGACCTTGCAGGAACTGCCATGGTCACCACATACCAACGCACGCAATTACCCGATCTAGCAGAATCTTTCCAATTCCCACAAGTACCGCTCGAAGCTTCCACCTGGGTGGATCAAGGCCTCAACGTCCGACCAACAGTCTTTGGCTGCGACGCAAACACTTCTGTCCCACTCGTCATCTACCTACCTAATTCTCCTCTTCCAGGCGTAGAAGGCAGCACTGGTACCAGCACGATCAAACTTGATTACTCTGTTGAGGAGGCTGCTTCTTTCCTTGATCAAGCGCAGAGGAATGCGTACAAGGGAATTGTGGATCAAAGCGCTGCTGAAGGAACGAGGGATGAGCAATGGCCGGATTGTTTGGCTTGCGTTGTTCTTGATCGTGCTAGGGAACGCGCTGGTGTTGCGAGATCATCCACTGTGAGTCTTTTGTGTCAACACGTAGGGAAATGGCTGATCGATATGGTGCAGTGCGAGACTTGCTTCACTCGTTATTGCTGGAATGGTCAAGACACTGGCGTTACCAACGCGCAAGTCAGCTCAACTGCGGATGATGAATCTTCTGCCATGACTTCAGCTGCACCTCTTGGTCTTCTAGCCCTCGCTGGTGGTTTGGCGATGCTGTAAGAAAGAGCCAAAGGATGCCTCTTCGCCTTTGCTGGAGACTTGATGGAGGATGGACATGATAGATTTGTACAGAGATTTTCAGATTGTCGCATCAAAATGCCCAATGCAGAGTAGTTCAGCAGCTCATGAGCTCTATAGCACACTACACAGCAGCCTAGAGCTCTCTAAAAATTATTTCCTTTTGCGTCGCGTCAAGTTGGCTCGCAAGGCGCGTCGAGTCTCAACGAATATGGCAAGTTTGCCTAACCGCCTCATTTCCAACAGCTCCATCTCGTTCCCGCCCGTGTTGCTCGTCTCTCTCTCACTCCTTTGGCCAGTCAGTCACACTTCCGCAAAGATTCGAATCGCAGGTCGACGAACTCGGAAGCCAACTTCTTTCGAACTTTCGAAAAGTCGATCCAAGCGCAGCACAACAGATTCAAGGGGAGCCCAGGTCGCCTTTGGTTCTTTCTGCTCGTCCAACCTCACCTTTCTCTCCCTTTTTGACACTCTGTATTTGTTTGACGCCCAACTCGTCACCCTATTCACAACTTGAAGCAAATCTCGTTCTCGCACGCGTGACTACTTTGCATTCTGTCAGAAGGCCGGCCTTCTATAACACCCACTATCACTTTCATTTACAGCACACAACACACGCACTATAATATATCACAGTCATGTCTACCGCTTCAGACAGAGACGCTCAATTGAAGAGCGCAAGGCAAAAGGTGAGGACGGCCCCTTGCAAGCGTATTTTGAGAAGAAAGCTGAAGTTCGTGTGCCAAAGCTCAAATCATTCAGAGCAAAGAAGCATGGCAGCGTCGCGTCTAGGTCGGCGTCCATTTCAAAGCGAGCTTCCATCATTAGCGAACCAAAGTCGACGCCTCCCGTTAGTCCTGCAAAGAGACAATCATTCAGCAAAGCACACGCACACAAGAGAACTGCTAGTCGAGCGTCCATCATTGCTTTGCCTATTGCACCAATCTCGCCTGCGCCGTTAGCCAACCCCATGACGCACAACAAGAGACGATCAAGGCACTCGCGCACCGACAGTATTCTCTCACCGCAAGCAATGAAGACGTTTGTTACTTCGCCCAATCCAGCAGAAGCAGGAATGTCGAGCTGGTCTTTCCCTCGAGCAGCGAACGGACCTACTTCAGTGCCGATGAGCTCTTCACCTTCTGCCAGCTCGCGTTTCTCTAGACGCCAGTCTCAGCCGCAAGGTCAATGTCCACCTCCAGCAGCTTCAGCAGCAACAGGTGCTTCTCGGCGCGCTTCACTACAATTTCCACCCAGCCCGTTACCAGAAGCTCCTTCTTCTGTCGTCATGACAAGAGAGGTTTCAACTTCCTCTACAGCCAGCCAGAGCCAGGCCAACCGTCACTCTCGTCGGCCATCAAAACACTCTCGTCAAGTGTCTGTCTCAACTCGTCGCGAATCAATGGACATTATGTCTGGTCTGATCGCTTCCGGTTCCATTCAATCCTCCAACCCAGCTTACCTGGCAGCGCATGGCTCTCCAGACTTTCTCAAAGGTCCAGGTGGCACCAGCCCGACTTTCCCTTACCCTGCCAGCCCTAGATCACCTCATGTCGCGCAGGAAGAATCGAGGGATAACGAAAGAGAGAGTGCATTGTCTGCTTTGGAAGGAAGAATAACACCAAAGAGCGATGAAGAGGATCAGCAGCTTGTAGCGGAAGAAGAACCTGTTTTCTCTGCCCCAACTTCTTTGGCCAACAAACGCGCTTCATGGGGTAATGCTGCTAGTGCCATGGCTCTGCAAGGTGGAAAAGGAGCCGAATGCTTGGGGATGCTCGTTGAAGAGGAGGAAGATGAAGAAGAGGACGATGCGGTCAAGGATCTACCTTCGCCTACTGTTTCGCCTACCAAGAGACAACGACCTGCTTCTCTCTTCATTCCACTTTCCGCTCGTTCCATCAATGCGACCATCGCTACGCCGGACGCTTTCAGTCCTGGATTCGCAAAACGCCCGCTCAGCTTATCCACCGCACCCAGCACTGCAGACACGAAAGCGCAGAAACAGCAAAGACGCCAATCAGGTCTTCGTTCGCTGACCCTTGGCGCTTCTACGTCGTCAGAAACTACGTCGTCACTCTCAATGTCCAGCAGCAGCACTTCTTTCTCTCCTCAAAAACGATCTTCCGTTTCTACTTCTTCCCCTGGTCTTGCTCGATCGACAAGCTCTAACAGCGTCGCTAGCACTCGTTCAGGCAACCGTCGTTCTTCCATAGTCAACAAGAGACCGAGCATATCGACTTCGATCAGTTACAAGGGTCTGAATGGTCTGGCGCAACCGCAGCAAGGGTACAACTTTGCGGATACCGATTGCTCGGCTGGATTTGGTAGCTTGGTCATGGAAGATATGACTGAGAAACTGCCAGTGGTCAGTTCAAATTTCCTGCAAAATTGAGATCAGGAGCTGACGCCTGGTCAATAGAATGACGAGAAAGAACGTCTCCTTACGGCGCAACTCACTGCACTGCACGCCGAGACGTATCAGCTGCAAGAAGAACTTTCTGCCGCTCGTGCAGAACTCGCTGTCCGCCAAGCTGAATCCGACCGAGACTTTACCGATCTTCAATCTCGGACAGTTGAAGAGACTCGATCACTCCATCTACGCGTTTTCGAACTGGAAGGATCCGTTTCAGCTAAATCGGCCGAGATTGATTCGCTCAAATCGGAAGCTGCTCAGCTTGCTTCAGAGATTGAAGAGCTGAAAGAATCGGTTGCTGACGCGGCTGCTGAACGTGATGAGATGGGTGAGGATGTCGAAGGCTGGAGACAGCGCTGTGCGGATTTGGAGAAAGCTGTCGAGCGGGAACGAACCAAGTTTGATGAAGAACGAAAAGAAGGTCTGCTGGCCAGGGAAAAGTTGCGCAAGCTTGGCGATCGGTTGGCTGCTAACAACAACTCCAATGGCTCGTCCAATGAAGACCAAGCGCTTGCTTCTGCTCAAGCGAAACTTATTGGCGAAATGCGCGACCAGATCTTTTCCCTTGCTGGTGCTTTGGAGCGAGAGCAGAGGGAACACCGCTCCGCCCAATCGCTGCTTCAACAGATGGACCAAGAGCGCACTCAGCAACATCATCCTGGAAATGGTCGTTCGCACAACAGATCAGACTCTTCCACTTCTTCCGTTGGCGGTTTCAACTCTTCAAATGGCGGAGATTTCACCGACGATACCTCGTTCTGTGCATCCGAGAACAACAGCATCTATGGTTCTTCTTCCCTTGGCTCGATGTCTTGCAGCGACTTGACTCTGCCAGCTCCCACACCTACTTCCGGCGGTCTGCACACTTTGGCTGAAGAAGAGGAGGAAGACACAGATGGCTCGCCTGAGTACAGCGTCGATGCTGAAGCTGGTTGGACCGATGCAGAAGAAGAAGACGATGCTGTTCCCGAGCTCGACTTCCAAGATACCGAGACCGATCCTTCTGTTGCTCGCGCTAAACAGTCTACCCAGTCTAGCGTAGACGAAACTATGCCCAAGACACCTGTTCGCGAATCGCCAGATCCAGCTTCGATGCACCGCAGATCCGATTCTTTCATTAAGCAATGGACTTTCCCGAAGGGTCCTGTTGTGGAGCCTTTGCATATTGTCATCCCTGACGATCATTGCTTCTTCTCACGTGAGTGCCCTTCAGTCCGAATACTTGAGCAAATGGCTGATATTGCGTTACAGTCTCGTCTGCTCAATCGCTACCACCTCTTCCGCTCACTCCGCTAGCTCTGGACATGCCACCGTTCTTCTCTTCTGATCTCGTCGTTGATGAAGATGAGGCAAGGAAGAGCTTCGACTCGATACATTCTCGCCGGCCCTCTTCACCTCGGCCATCAATCTCGCCTATTCGATCTTCGTTCGCCTTGAAAGGTCCTCCTCCATCAAGATCAGCTCGTGTTTCGGCTACCCTTAGCTCATCACCAAGCGGCTCTCTAGCTATCGCGCCAGCGGCAATGCCTCAAAGCAAAATGTCGCGCATGAGCTTACAAGGCATCAGCTCGCTCATCACTTCGACTTTCGCCGCCGTGCCTGCTAGCGCTGGCGCAGTGGGTATGGCTAGCGCAGCTGCCAATCTTTGTCATGCTCGTGAAGATTCCGTCTTTGCTGAAGATCACCAAGCCCTTCTCGCATTCGAGGAGCCAGCACCAGCGCCAAAGGCAGACCTCAGTCGTCCTTACGCGTCTCCACTGCATTTGTTGGATTTTACCCGCTCATTTGGCGTGCCGAGGAGCAAGGTCATTCGGGTTTGAAGTTGGTTCAAGGGCTGTGTTTATAAGGGTGGTAGTAGACACTTTGTCCTGTATTTATAGTACGAGAGGCTGCAATAGCATTAGCATTAGGATCCGTTCTCGCTGTCTTGTCCTCTTAGCCTCGTTTGCTCGAGACGGTTCGCAAGATGTTCTCCAGCCGTCATTCAACTGCTGGATTTATAGCCGCAGATCACAGCAACGCTCTACTCACTGTCGTACAAGCACGCATGGCTCATCGAATGCTCCGAAGAGCTGACCGAAAGCTACTACTTGCCTGAGCTTCTTCTGCGAAAGATCGATCTCTCGGAGTCAAGCTCGAGAAGGACTCCCGTGTCTGCTGTACAGCTGTTTGTCTATATTGCGGGCCAGTCTGAATCTGCTGTCTTCCATATGCCTTTGCAATGAAAATCGCCAGCACATGCGGCTTCGTTGGACAGGCTTGTGGGAGAGCAAGCTTATATTCCTCCCTGCACCATCTGACTATGTGCTAGCAATCTGCCTTCTCTATGCGTACACATGCAACTTGACGAATCATGTCTTCTCAAGGGGTCTGAGTCTTTAGCACAAAGAGCGCATAGCGATGTTCAATTGCCTCGTCTTGGCTTCTGATATCCCCTTTGCTCTCTAGCCTTTCTGGACTTTCACTACTTTTGAGGTCGCCTCTAAATTACCCTAAATCACTCGTTGCAACAATGAAGATTACTACTCAAATTTTGATCATCGGTAGCATCTTCGCTACAGCTCAAGCTGTCGCTCTTTCGGCGCGCCATGAGGGGTGAGATATATCCTTGGTCGAGTCGTTGTCCTGTGGATGCTGATTCTATCTTCAGACACTCGCACTCCGAGCCTGAAGAAGGCGGCAGTATGGATCATGGCGATATGAACATGTCTGGTTGCCAAACGGAATGTCATGCTCTTGTCATGATGGCAGACGTTAGCTCTAAGCTTCCCTTTCGATGTAAAGCTGAATATCTTCTACAGCAATGCGGGAACAGAGATGGTTCGGAAACGGTGACGTGCCCATGTAGTCCAGAGTTGATGGAAGCTATGCAGGTTCGTACTTGCTTAAGGCTGTGGAATGTCGCTGATGCTCTCCCAGGATTGCCAAACTTGCGTCGAAGCTCAAGGCAACTCTCTTGAAGACGTCGACGTTTCACTATTCCAAGACTCCTTGACCAGTAAGCCTTGCACCTATTATTCTAACGCATCATCCTGACTTGAATATCAGACTACAATGCCCAATGCTCTGTCAATGGCACAATGTCAGCTTCGCCTTCAGCTGCATCCATCGCCGCTACCTTGTTCGCACCAGAATTTGCTGCTGCCGAGACAGCATCCCCAGCTGCAGAATCTGATTCCGACTCCAGCGCTTTCAGCAATGTTTGGTCTACTTCGGTCGGAGCAGTTCTTGGTTTGGTGGCTTTTGCTTTGGTTTGGACTCCGTTCTGAATAGATATGGGATGATATCCTGCGTTCAGTCCCCTGCTGTCGAGCTCTTCTGTCTTCTCGCCGTTGTTCTGATTCCGCTTTGGCTATCTCATTTTAATTGTGCATTTCGCTGTAATTCTTTCTCTTGGCCCACGCTCCATACCATTCCTATCACACGTAGACGCCCTGTCTAGATGTGGCTATTCTGGTTCCGAAAGTGTCTTCGGATGCTTCTGACCAGAACAGGGGGTCCGTGCTCTTTGACCTTGTACGCGTTTTTCTCTCTTCTCTCTTGACTGCCAACATCTCTCTTAAGTATCATATAAGTCTAAAGGCTCGATACAATGAAGCTCTCAATTCCTGTCATCCTCTTCACCGCCTTCGCAGCAGCTCAAGCCAAGCTTCAAGCGCGTCAAGATGAAGGTGTAAATATGGGCTCAATCCCATGCATGAATGAATGCTCTCCTCTGCTGGAACTAGCACAGGTGAGTTCGCGTCTGATACGCCAAGATTAGCTCTAATACGCGTTTACAGCAATGCGGCTCGACAGAATGTCTATGCAGTGCAGATGTCACTACCGCCGTCCAGGTAAGCGCTCCTTTGGGTCTCACTCGAGTCCTACAAGCTTACAGTATCCGTTCAGGGCTGCGCTAGCTGTGTTCAGACGCAAACCGATACTGTCGACCCAGCTGAAATTGCTCAACTCCAATCCTCTCTAGACAGTGCGCTCTAACCTATTGCCGCCTCTCAATGCTGACGGCTTTCTAGGCTACAAGTCACTATGCTCCAGCGCTGGCGTTGGCGATTCTGCAATG
Source organism: Kondoa malvinella (assembly GCA_039545315.1). Classification (NCBI taxonomy): domain Eukaryota; kingdom Fungi; phylum Basidiomycota; class Agaricostilbomycetes; order Agaricostilbales; family Kondoaceae; genus Kondoa; species Kondoa malvinella. The sequence goes on along the minus strand of BCIM01000002.1, from coordinate 438,356 downwards.
CCCTCGGAGACTTCGACCGATGACAGCACTGCATTAGCTGGAGCTGCAGGAAATGCCGAATCTTCTTCAAGCATCGCGGCAGAGATCTCCAGCGTGGCAGATGAAGTTCAAAGCAGCATTACCGAATCGATGGGCATCTCTCGCACAACTTCTGGAACTTCTCCAACTCCATCGGCTGAAGATACCGACTCTGGCGCATTCAGCAAGTCTGTTGCTCTAGTCGGAGGGTTGGTAATGGCTGGTTTCGCTTTGCTTTGAGGATCGAAGTGAGTATATTCTGCTTGCCCAGTCTAGCTTTGGCTAATCTGTATCGCTATAGATATAGATGAGGTGCTCTAGGACACTCAATGGCTTGTTGCTTCGACCGGTACTATTTCAGCAAACATCAGAATGCTTCTTCGGCTTCGAACCTTCCTCTGATCGGAAAAGTAGGCATCAGCCGTCTGTCTGTCTTCCTGTCTGTCTATCTTCTGTGTTCTGCTCGGGTGCGATCGCGCAAGCGACTTGTTCTGAAGGCTCTCTTTGTCTTGCATACTTCTTTCTCGATGCACCAGAGCGACATCGACTTCGCGTGATACGAGACTTTCTTTCCATCAGCCAGGTATATCTCTGTGTTGGTATTGCATAGTGATGTGCTCTCTTTCCGATTCCCAAGGTGAATGTTGACTTTGGCTCGGAGTCAAGCAAACATTGTAAATAGTCTAGATCATCGATACCATGCATATAATGCTACAGTAGCTCACAGAGGCCCTTGATTCTGTTGCGCAAGATGCCTTACCATCAGTCAGCTTAAGCACGGCAACAAATCTCCGAATCCGCTGTTTCCTGTCTCGAATGCCCATCTCTACTTCTGTAGCACACTGTGTAAGCTGGCACAAGCTCGCAAAATATACTTCAAGTCGTCATACTGCCTTCCTTCGAGTTGGACCATTGTCTTTTCGATTTCACGCTTTGACCTATTGTCTGGCACCTCGCTTGGTCTTATTGTCATGAAGCGCGAGGATGCCTTTATTCAGCGCTCTGTGTCTCTCTTTTCCTCTACACGTTCATCTCTGCGATGTTTCCTGCTTCAGTTTTCGTCAAGGCGTTCGCATATGCTTGCTTGTTAAAAGCTGCCTCTGCCCAACTCGTACCGGAAGCTTCTGCCAGACCAGATGCCGCTCCCGTAGTCAATGCTGTGTGTTCTAGCAGTGGGTGCCTGGTTGGCAACTCTTCAATCGGCGGTAAGTCAGGCATTCGCATCTATCGGCTCAACTGACTTTTCTCTAGCCGGTGTGACTGTCGCTGGACCTACTTCAACAAACGCAACAAGCTCGACTGTCGTGCTACTCCCTGGATCGTACACCGCAACAACACCTCATCTCAATGCAAACAGCACAAACACAACATTCTCTCTCACCGGCCTTCTCAGTTCGACGCCAGCACCCTTTAACGGTTTTACCTCATCCACTACTGGCAATGGAATTACAGTTGCCCTTGCAACAGATGTACAAATGCTCCTTTATCCTCGCGCACTCTACACCGGCTCACCTCAGCAAATGACAACCAACACTTCTTCCGCCTCACCTGCCAATCTAGCCTTCTCCTCAATCCTCGTAGCGGACAACCAATTCGCCGTGCTCAATGTGACCGCTTCATCCGGCTCGGTCAGACGAGTTGTGCTCTACGACGGAGTAGCCGATACTACGCATTGGGGTCTAGGTCAAACTGGACAAGTCATCGATGTCCAATCAACAAGCTGTCGACAACCTTGCGGATCTGCTGGCTTCTGTACATTGGAAGGAAATTGTGCTTGCCGCGCTGGATTCAGCGGAACTACTTGCAGTATGTCATTCTCTGACCTGATCTGACTTGTATTGACTAGTGTCCTAGATCAATGCGAAGCTGGCTTTTTTGGTCCCAACTGCCAACGTTGTTCATGCTCAAATGGCGAAACCTGCTCCGAAGGCGTATCGGGCTCCGGCATTTGCATCGCACCAGCTCGCAACATCACTACAGCGGCTCAGACTTGTAATTGCTTGAATGGCGTCTGCGATGGGGCAAATACTTGTGGTTGTAATGCTGGATGGGCAGATGCTTCAAATGGCGGTCAGAGATGCTCTGTGTGCGATGAGGGTTTTGCACTGTCGTCGAATGGGGAATGTCTTGGTGAGTCCTTTACTATAGTCTACAGATGAAAAGCTGATGCAGTCTTTAGCTTGTCAGCCTGGATGTACTTCTTGCACTGCAGATCGATGTCTCTCTTGCGCTGCTGGATTTGCTCCTAGCAGCAGCGACCCGCTTGCATGCGAGGCGACCACATTCCTACGAGATGGCAGCAATACTCAGTTTACCAGCTGCCCAGAAGGCGCCTTCAATAACAACGGAACTTGTGCGGCTTGTGATGCTTCGTGCATCAGCTGTTACGGTGCAGGAGCGGATAATTGCTTGAAATGCACAAGACCTAGGTCGCTCCTCGCCGGACAATGCGTAGATGTCGATAGGTAAGCCGTTAATTTCTGCAGATAGCGACTAGCTAATCGTATACAACAGCTCTACCGGTATCTGCAACAAAGCTTTATCAAGCAACGTCGGTCAGACTGGCGCAAATGCTATCTTCATCGTCGATAATTCAAAGATCGCGTGTGATTGTGACTTCTCCTTATTGAAGCCCGAAGGGCTACAACTGACGATATATTATAGCTGCACCTGTCCAGTGCACATCAGCCCGAATCCCCAACTTCTCGGTCACTTCTTCTCGCTCAGATATAGAGTGTCTGGCTTGCCTGGCCGGCTCCTTCCTCTCACTCGACAAGACATGCGTAGATTCTTGCCCAGATGGGCAATTTGGCCTGATTGCGGATGACTCGACTGCTCAATGTCAAAGTAAGCTACTTCAGTCTGATTTCACGTCCTGCTCTAAATTTGGTTGTAGCATGCGACTCGTCATGTGCCTCATGCAGCGGATCAGCCGACAATTGTACGACCTGCCCCAGCGGCTCTCTGAAGATCGCAGGCAAATGTGTCAAGGCTTCATCTTGTCCAGCTGGCACCTTCTTCGACAACACTTCCAACTCTTGCTTGAATTGCTCGGCCGACTGCGCTACATGCTCTGGCTCTTTCGATAAATGCGACACATGCAATCCCTCCCGGCCTGTTCTTTCATTTTCTGGATCCTGTCTGCAAACTTGCGCAAGGAATGAACACTTCGATCAGCAAACATCCAGCTGCAGGTCATGCGACTCGTCATGCGGAACTTGCTGGGGCTCAGACAAGGATCAATGCCTCTCCTGCAACCATCAGTCAACCTTAACAGATGGCTCGTGCATCGCTGCAACTTGTACGGAAGGAAGCTCTGTTGTCGAGGGCTTCGGTGTCTGTTTGGAGCTCCTGGTCACCACAAATCCTGAAAAGACCAGCTCGTCAATCGCGGCAGAAACAGACAAAAAGAAACCGCTGAACATTGGTGCCATCGTTGGAGCTTCTGTCGGCTTGCTTTTTCTTCTTCTACTTCTCGCCTTCTTCGTCAGAAGATGCATGCGAAACAAGAGGTTGGCAAAGACTCAAGGCTTCCAGGATAAGAAAGGCATGGAGCAAGGGCCTCGCGGCATTACCTTCAAGTCGCTCCAGCTCAACGCTCGCAATGTTCTGCGTCGCAACCGTCAACGAAGGGACTCCGTCGACTCTTTCACCTCGCCCGAATACACGAAAGCCGATCGCGACTTCATCAACAACATTTCAGGCCCGACAAAGATCATACATGGACCGGTTTTGTCTGCCAATTCACAGCATATGTACACTCTACCCAAAGCAAGCCAACCAGAAGCCTCCCCTGACAGTATGATGGCCAATTCAGCACATAGCTTGGCACCATCTCGCTCGACGTCGCCCAACGGTCACTTACAGACACCTTTGATGCCTCAGCACTCCGGGTCCTCGAACTCGTCTCGCAATCCTTTCTTTTACGATGTGAAGAGATCAAATAGTGGGAACAGCGGGAGCAGCGGCCGCACAGAGACCAATCCTTTCTACAAACCTCGCTCGATCAAGCAGCCGCAAGAGTCTGATGATCTGCCTCGTTCGCCTTCTACAACGATCAGTGACTGGCCATTCGCCCAGACTCAGACAGCACCACCACATCCACGCCGACCAAGCACCATCTTCACTATATCCAGCCCGCGAAGCCCTCAAAGCCAGTATCCAGCATCACCGGTCAGCCCACGGTATCCACCGCAGCGACCGCTCTTTGCGAATGTGTGATCAAGGGAAAGAAGAACCTTGTACATGTACTCTTAATTTGCCCTGTAAATGCTTAGACGGACTTGCTTCCAATGTATCATCAATCAATCACATCTGGCTCTTCTTGTGTGCAGCTTTACAATTTCATTTGTCTCGCTGAAGTCTATTCTGCCTTCATCCTCTCGAAAATGTACAAGTAAGCTTGCGGACTCAATGCCGAAGCACTTTGAGCTCCTCCCTCAGCTTTTACCACCTGCCGATATAGATGAGCCAGCTTCGCGAGTATGACAGCGCTCACATACCTTTTCATCGTTGAAGAGCACCCAACCTTCATCTGTGCGGACATGCGCAACGTAGTGACCAGAGTGTACTGAAGGGCCTTTATGCGAGATAAATGACTTTAGGCGGTACTGAGCCGGTAGATCTGCTGAACCGCCAATAGGCTTTGCAACCGCGGGCGATACATCCGAAGCAGCCACATCTTCGCCTTGATCATCTGGATGCGAAAAGAGCCATTCGATTGAGCGCTCGACAGACCCGCTCTGAGGTAGGCATCAGCTCTGCTGGTCCACAAAGGAAGACTGACTGACTGTTTCTCGCAAAGCCTTTCTAGCTTGAGCTGGGCTGAAACCCATATCAACAATCATGCTGATTTGTTCTGGTGGTACATCTCCGCCAGCCGATGCTGCTGGCACAGCCGAGGCTTGTATTGGCTCGTCGATGTCTGCTAAAGCGTCAGCACGTCTTCCAAGCGCGAGATAACCTGCGCTCGCCTGAATCTTCCATGTGACTAAACAGCCAATTCATAGCAGCTTCCGGATCCGAGTTGCCAGTAGCTAGCAGCGCCTTTTGACATCGAACAATTGGGAAACCCATTCCTTCGAGTTGAGCCACAGCTGCAGCATTAAACTCTGGCAAAGCTGGCTTGTTTTCTGTGCGAAGAATAGCAATATGCTTAGCGCTCGGAACTCGCAAGCATGGTCTCGACGCACCTTCAGCACTTTCCGCTAGTTCAGTTTCGCCTTCTAGCTTGCCTGCGCTCTTGAACAGATCCAGCGATAATGACTGGTCGTGGATCTGAATCGGAACATCTGTACAAAATGTCAGCATCAAGTCGGACAAAGAGCGCTCTATGACATACCAACTTTTTGAGGGACCCAACCCATGAGCTTGAACCGCCTTGCATGTATCGCGAGCGTATCAGGGAAAGTCGAGAACTTTGTTGACCTGCGGTAAAGATCAACAAATCCATTGCTTTACAGCAAAGGCGAGATCAGTACTCACTGAACAGCCTTGACATCTTTCTGGCACGTCGGACACTTGTACTCCAGATCCTGCTCGCCCGTGAGGATGCCCAAACACTCTTCCAGCTTCACAGGCTCATACGCCGTCTTGCCTTCTTTTCCGTCCACTTCCATCTTGGGCACCTCCCTCGTCGGCACAGGCACACTCAAAGAATCCTGCTCTTCAGTCCTATACCTTACACCTTTGCATTCAGTGCACTGCAACCTCGTTTCCATCCCGAACTTGAATCCTTCTACAGCTTCTCCACCTTGTCCACGCTCAAGAGTCTGGAACACATGCTTCAAGAACTCATCCGCATCTTGTTGTCTCATAGTCTTGAACTCTTCATGATTTTTCCCTATCAGGGTCTTGAACATGATGGGCTTGACACCTTGCTGGAAAGCGACTTGTGGATCATTTCGCGCTTCAGCTTCGGGTGGCGGAGAGAATTGAGCATCGTCTTCGTTAGGTGCACGAGGTACGGCATAACGACCCGATAGCAGACCGTCGCCGATTTTGATCATCTGACAGTCGAGGCATGTAGAAGGGTCTAGAGAGGTGCAGAGAAAAGCGTGTGATTGAGCATCGGCGGAGGCGTAGTAGCGTTTGACAAAGGAGGGGAGCGAGAAAAGTGCCTGAAGGACGGAAGCCATGTAACAGCTGTCCACCCACAAATACTTCAGCATTCAGACATGCATCAGAGGTCCGGACGGACCTGTTACCTAGATTGCGCAGACCAGTCAAGCCAGGACCGAAAAGTGGTTCGAGCTCTTTGCCATCTTCACCAGTCATGGCAAAATCAAACTTGAGGTTTTGTTCCACTTGCTGTCAAATAGACATAGACGAATCAGTAGGTAGACTGAGCAGAGCCCATCTCAAACTGACCAATTCAGTCATTGACTTTTCAGTCTTTGTCTGTTCCGAAACTTCGATGCCAAAGTTGCCCAAATGCTTAGCGAGGTGAGGATCTATTCTGGCATCGTTGCAAGTGTAGCAGTAAATGTCTGTCAAACCACAGAAGAACACGATGAGTTTAAGACTCAATTCTGCTCCGCCAGACTGACCAGCTGTACCCTCAGGCTCGACTGTTCCAAGCTTGACGGCCACTCCATGGCCCGTCTCATCTGAATGAGAAAGAGCATGTCCATTCCCGCCTATGCCACCGAATTGCTGTCGACCGCAGCCGAGCGCGCCGCATGTCAGGCAGAGCCAGAGATTCGTTTTCAGGTCGCATTTCGAGCAAGTTGCCATGCCTGACAACCATCACTCCACTAAGCAACAACGTCGCGTAATAGATTGATCACTGACCTGATGGTTCGAGCTTGAAGGGAGCTACCTGATTCAATTTTGTGATATGATCACAGGAAGTAATCTCTTCTTCCCAAGCTTTCACTTCTGATTTATGAGCCGAAGAAGTAGACGAAAGGATAGCTTGAACAATAGGATCCGTCTGTCCATGTGTGCGAACCAAGTAAGCTGCGAACAGCTAATGGACTCATACACGGACCTTTTCCTTCCCTTCTTCAAGCACCTTACCGCCTTCCTGACAAGCCAAACACTTGACGCTCGTTTCCCAGTCATACTTCTCAGCCTCTGACACCTCTTCACGAATAGCCAACTTCTTAGCAGGCGGTTCACCCTCCCTTTGACGCTTCTCGACAGGTTTCCTGCGTCGCTTGATGTTGACTGTCAAAGCATGAGCGTCCCCTAGTTTCTCTGCGTGTAGGCTTGAGTGTAGTCGTGGACATCCTGCGTTGAAGCATTTCAAGCAGACGTCAATTCCTTCTGTTCCGTCCTGTCAAGAGAGGCCGAACCCATCAGTATATACTGAGAGTGTCTGGCTTCCACTGACTTGATCATCAAAGCATTGCGTGCATTCCTAAACGAAGCAACATGAGCACCAGAGTCCCATGTCTCGACAACACCAGGGCATACCTCGCGATGAACAGTAGTAGAATAGATAGGCTTGGTCAAAGTGACAGAGCTCAAATGAGGACACGACATGTCTTTCGTCGTCCAATTCTCACTCTCGCGAAACTTCGTCATGCACGCAAAGACGCGCCACTACATCAGCTCAGCAAGGTCTAATAACGAATTGGTATTGGCGTATCTAAATAAGACGTATATGCTGGGTAATAGAATCATAACCTTTGTGAATCCCTTTTAAACGAAAGCCAACAACGCGACGAAAGCTAAAGCACTGATTCCCAATGATTGAGCTGAAGAGTCTTCTGATGGTTCTGCCGAGGCAGCAGCGGCGTTGGCGATGGCTGATGCATTGGCTGAGGCGGTGGGTAGTTCGCTGGTGGAAGGTTCTGGAGCGGTTGTGTAGGCCGTTTCGGGCTCGCCTAGAGGTTCCGAGGCGGTAGCGGCGTATCTGTTGGTTCCGCTGAAAATAAGCTGAGGTTTCAGCACAATGAAAAGGGAAACCAACGCGGCACTTTCAGAGTTTAGCAACCTCGAGTTCAAAGCTTGGTCGTATGTGTCAGTGTAGTGCCCTCCGCAATCGCCCAGGTCGGTGAACTGTCACTCTGTAAGTCTAGTAGATGATACAGAGAGCCTAGCTTACGTAGAAGTACTGTCGGTGGCGAAACAAGCAATCAGACATTTCGAAAGCTAGAGACGCAACACTGACGTGATCTGTTTCAGAGTTTCCTCCTAGACACCTTGGGTCCATGTTCCCTATATGCACAACATCAGCGGGTCGCAAAGATCTATCGCTTTATAGACATACATCCTTCGCAAACTTCAAAGTCTGTTCGGCATGGCATTGAGCATTCCACACGGAAAGCTATGATACGGCGACTGACCTTGTCCGTACATTGGACTAGTACCAAACGTATGAATACCAGTGTTGACCTGTGCCCCGAGTTCCCATCAGCTGAGAACAGCAATAGTCAAAATCAAGGCGCACGAAAGTATAATTCATCTCTCCCATTCCCAAGGGAAGCATAGTAGGGACCGAATCATCATTCGCGACTGTTCTTTGACTGGCATCGGTCTCGAACAATCCATTGAAGACTGCTGCTGTGGCAGGGTTGAAGACGGCCGGTGAACCTATGTGAGCGTTAGCCTGTTCTAAATGAGTAGTGTAAGTGAAAGTCGCACCGAATGATTGGACGGAGAATGCAAAGGTGCGGTATTTGAGATCTAGGGCTGCTACTTGCGCGACCTGTCATTTACATAGCTCCTTTAGCTGAAAGCAAGCACAAAGGACGACGGAACTGACCATGCCTCCAAATCCATGTCCAGCAGCAGACCAAACCAAATCCTGTACCACCAAACCACCATAAATCCACGGATATGAATATAGGAAGGTCCAAGCGCACCTGCTGAGTCTCTTTGATCCTCGCCATATCATTCGTGTGGTTCTTGACTTCTTGCCAAGCTTCATACGCTCCAGCATGAACTTTGCACGTCTCGTCACAACCGATACCGAGGAAAGGAATCAAAGTAGCATTGTATTCTTGCCAACCGTAGTTGCCTTTGAAGACTGTACGCCAATCCAGATCTGAACACACGATGCGTGTTTTGTCGAAATGGACGTACCCATTAGGATTTCTGTGCAACTGATAAGAGCAGGACAATAGAGAGGGAGAAGTAGACTCACTGTTCATTTCCGGGACACGAACACTGTAGCCGCTCTGGTTGTATGAACCGACGTTGGACCATTCATCCACGACTTCATAAGGCTGGTTGGTGTTACCTGGGTATTGCTGTTGTAAGGTATCTGCAGTAAAGAAGTCTGGGCATTTCGATTTATAGTCGCCATAAGCCGACATGGCCAGAACTAATAATCATGAGACGCGAGCCATGTTGGGCCTTTTGGATAGCTTACTTCCATGATAGCGAGTGTGCCAAATGACTGCTGCCGAGCCCACTCCACTATTTGAAGATAAGAAAAGGCCCTCATGTGCATGACGACACAAACATACACCCAAGGATTATGTTCTGCTGGTGCAGCTGGTGCAGGAGGTGCAGGAGCGGCAGGAGCAGGGGCTACAGGTGAGGGTGCGGATGGAGCAGCAGGTGAAGGAGCAGCAGGTTGCCAAGTATTCCAATCCGTCGTTTCTTGCGCTGGTGCTGCCGCTTGAGTCCAAGTGTTTTCCTCAGGCTGGGACCAATCTGTCACGCTTTCTTGTGGTTGTGACCAGTCTGTAGTAGTTGTATCTTGTGCAAAAGTGAGAGAAGCGACCAAAGCGCCAACGACTAATGCAGAGGGTATCATTCTTGGTTGTATTGTTGTTTTGGCCTGGAGAAGGCGTGGAATGCTCCTGTTGGAGCGTGTCGGGTGAGAGTCGGTCGGAACGGAAAAAAGGGCTGGTCTAAACGAGAAGAGAACACGAATATTCCATCCAAACAAGAAGGCGCAAGAAGGCAAACGGCATCATTGCCGGTCGCGAACGGGAGGATCGACAACGACTTCGTCTGTAGCCGAGCCGTTCTGCTTACATAGAGGCCATAGATAGGTACAACAGGCTAGGAGCACGCTGGACATGCAAAAAAGGCCGAATCATGCAAATTATGTGATGGCAGTTTACCATCAACAGTCACCCAATCCCCGATAGTACGATAGCCTATCTTTGATATGTTCAAGCTCTGCATTGGCTCCTCGCAAGACTTGCAGCATTCCTTACGACATGTCTTGACCCTGCGAGGAAAAGACAACGATGAATATCTCTCAGTGGTGCTATTCCGTTTCGCTGGCGAGGGTGGATCGCTTGATCGGTTCTATTCTATCGTACAAGAATGTCCTCATTGTCTGCTCTTATTATCACTTTGAAGCGGCTCGTGTGTTGAAGCGTTGATCTAGTAGGAGCCAACATGGAAACGGCTGAAGTAGAAATAGAAGAGTCTGGCGATGTCTATGCCCTTTGTCCTTATCATCAATACGACTTTTCCCTCACAAGTGAGCCAACGAGATTCCCAGCTATCGTCAACTTGCTCAATTTGTGCAGCTGGACAAAGCAGCACAGGCATGACAGCATGCACCTGGCCTGTTACAGTAGAAGAAGACTCGGTCTACCTCGATATGGAACAGCCGCACACTCTATTGAATGTCCGACCAGTATCTGAAGCATTCGCTACTGCTTCCATTCCCACTCTAGACTCGCTGTCCCTTTCCGAAGCTGAAGAACCCGATACACTAACAGCCTGGGTTCGCCTCATGTTCGTATCCTTCCTTCCCTCCCTATGAATCGCTCACTCACACCTATGTCAGAATGCTCACTCCCCAACCAGACTTAAAAGTTTCTCTCACCCGACGTCTCTCACACCTCTTCCGTACCGGTCAACTTACCAAAATAGGCAACACTCCACCACCAGACGAACCAGCCCGTCTTTCCTCCCTGAACCAAATAGCACCTAGTCAATCAGGTAAAAGAGGAAAAGGCGGTTCACTCCGTTCAAGAATCGCTTTACTTCATTCTTTAGCCAACATTGAACAATACGCCATAGATCTTGCTTTGGACATTATTTCCAGATTCGCAGGGACTAAAGTGAATGGGAAAAGTTTACCTTTGGGTTTCTTTAGCGATTTCTTGAAGGTTGCGGAAGATGAAGCGAAACATTTTACATTGTTGAGTGAGCGCTTGGTTGCTTTGGGTAGTGAGTTTGGGGCTTTGCCAATACATTCGGGACTGTGGCAGGTAGGTCATGTGTTGCGTTTTGCGATGTTGCTGATGTCTTGGATATAGTCAGCGAGGGATACGTCGCATTCTCTGATATCGAGATTATGCAGTAAGCTCTATTCATGCACCATTGTACCCAAGCTAACATCAACAGTAATCCACATGGTATACGCGGCACTTATCTCAATCGATGCATCCTCTTACTAACCAAACAGGTCCACGAAGCTCGAGGTCTAGACGTCAATCCTACCCAAATCGCTCGCGTAAAAGCAGCAGGCGACCTCGAATCCGCCGCTGCTCTTACAACGATCCACTGTGACGAGTCTGTCTTTTCCCCTCTTTCCCCTAACCTCGATCTTAAACATTCGGTTAGGATTACACACGTCATGGCAGGTCATAAATGGCATACTTTCCTATGCGCGAACCAAACACCGCCCGTTGATCCGATCCAGACGTTCAGGGATGAAGTGAAAGCGCATTTTCACGGGAGTTTGAAACCGCGTACGCTTCCTTTCTCACCAGATAGCATAGGTTGACGTTGGATGCAGCATTCAATGTGGAAGATAGAGCAAAAGCTGGGTTGAGTGGAGGGTATTATGAGGACTTGGTCAGTAAGCATGTAACGGCAACCGACAGTAGACACATCGAGCGGGCGGCTGCTGGTGGATAGATGCAAATGCCACTCCACCGTTATACTGATTGAGAAGCCGTTTGACCGTTAGTGTTAATGAGCAAGGAAGGCATAGAGACGACAGAGATCAAAGCACTATAGCAGCCGAGCTGAACAATCTAGGACAGCATCGGAGCAAGTTGGAACGCAGGTAGGACAGAAGATGACACCAAACACGACATGCATTCCTCTGTATACACCTTGATCCATCTACGAGAACTCGGGCACACACATCTGACCAGGACCCAAAGGCTGTCAGTCCACCAATGTACTGTCAGCTGTTGTCACAGAAGATGTTCAACGAGACTGACCTTCTCAGTCAATGAAGTCAATTTCTCTTTTGGTTCAGAGGATTTGCGGCTGCTTTGTGGACCCTGTACATTCCCGAGCAAATATGAGGCAAGGCTCAAAGAATATGCAAGATAGACGCACGGGAGTAGGTTTCTTGCCTGCGGATAAATCATCCAAGATCTTGACCATTGTGTCTGCTGTTAGATCCTCCTGTAGTACAGTATTGGTAAGTAGAAAGTATGATGAGGAACGAACGAACATAGAAATCATCATTGATCTGAACCATTGGCGCGTTACTGCAAGCGCCCAAACATTCCACTTCAATAACGGTAAACTTCTTGTCTGCTGTTGTTTGACCCAATCCAATGCCTAGATGACCGGTAATGGCATCCACGATAGAAGTAGAGTCGCACAACATGCATGGTGTAGTAGTGCAGACTTGAATAAAGTGCTCTCCGACAGGTTCCCTATACCACAGCTTAGGGATGCGCATGAAAGCAAGAGGGGCAGACGAACCGATTGTACATGGTATAGAAAGAAGCAACTTCATATACACGCATAGGTGGTACTTCTAGTAATTTAGCTACGTAGTTCATCGCGCTGATAGAGGTAAAGTTCTTGTTTTGCCTTTGGGCGAGTTCGAGCAGAGGAATCATGGCTGCTTTCTTGTACCTGCGCATACACATTAGATCGGTTTGTTGACACAAGGATGGACTCACTGAGCAGGGTAGCGAGAGATGATTTCGTTGGCAATCTTCAAATTTGGCGCAGTGAATTCGAATGGAATCTAGATACGCTATGAGTCCTATGCTACTGAGTTCAAGGTAAAAGACGGACAGAAGGGTTGTTGTAGTCCGTGTCACGGTGAACCTATTTCGCCCAGTGAGCATCACAGAGAGTAGGCCGGATTGTAGTAGCGTACAAAGAGACTGTCCGATCTCCTCACAGAGCATGAAGTGAAAGATCTGCAGGGTTGGGCGACGACGACAGATTGTTTCCGCTGCGTCTTGGCGAGCGTGCGAAGGAGAGATTTGGCTGCCATACTGTTCTGTGCTGCTGTAGACTGGTATAGAGCGCAGTATCTGGTATACGAGTGGTGGAGCCAATCAACAGACGTCGAATTGGCAAAATAGCAGGTCGATAGCATACAGCCGTGCGTCTTTCTTAATCCTGCTAGAGCTGCCATATAAGCTCGTTGCCAATTCAGTACAGCAGGTGCAGTGTGCAGGCGGGCCGCTTTTACCGTCACATTGACTCTGCAGTAACGAACCTGAGCCGCTCTTGTCATGACTTTAACCTCACTCTCCTCCATTCTCATGCTTCAAGAGCTCTATGCGTCACTATCAGTCGTCGATGTATTCGTGTGTCGGCAACCGTGTCTTCGTATTCTGGCTTCACCAACTTTCCTCTCAAGTTGAGGGCCTTTATCGCCTAGCTCATTGCTCGTTCGGACTCTCTGCGATGTCGCTTGCGCATCGTTGTACAGTGACGCTGCTATTTCCCGAGTCTCCTTTGTACTTGCTCGCGAGAAGCAGCCTTCGAGCTTGCCGCTTCAACCGACATTTCGCTCTCTGCCTAGATGCCGTTCGACCACGATCAGTCTTACAACTAATTGTCCATCTCTATTATTATCTTCACAGGTTCAAGTCCCTCGTTCTTTCTTCGCCGCCATAACAAGTCAGATGACTTCTTCTTCAATGCATACTGTACAATCTGTGGAAGCCAAGCTTCACGCGCTCTGCGAAGCTCTTCAAGCAGGTAAAGAAGTTAGAGCAGAGTATGACTCAATCGGACCAAGGCGCACCTACCCAGGCTATAAACTTCCCAAGGTCGGTGGCGCGATCTGTATTCGAGCGCTCATTAATCATCCGTAACTTTACAGGACGATGAACTACAAAGTTTCTACAAGGGAACTGTTCAAGCCGTCAAAGCCGTTCAAGTTGACCTTGCAAGCGCCCGGCTCCTTATCGCGGGCGATAAAGGCCCTGTCCCTGATTTTTGGCGGACGAAGCTTAATAGTATTCGCCAGGAAGACATTGGAGCTCTTGAACTAGAGTTGAAACTCCTTCCCGACTATGGTCAATCGCTCGACTATTATCGAAGATACCTTTTACTGCGAGAACAGGCCGTCGAAAGCACTCGGAACACCTTGTCGCAAACTGCTGACCAAGTGAGAGACCACTTGATCGCAATCAAGTCTGCTAAAGTACGGGCTGCTTGGCTCTGCTGGTGGAGTTCTGCTGAAATTCAGCAATGCAGCGCCTTGGCCATCCCTTCACCGCTCGGATCGAAATGCTTTCAAAAGTCTGTGACATATTGCACAAACTCTGGCGCTTACGCTTTCTTGAATGGACGATTCGTAGCCAGCCTACAGCCTCAGAACATCATGTTGATACTCTAATCGGCATCAATCGGTGCATAGAAGCACGTTTACATCTTGGGTGTTAGTTTTGCACACCTGACATATAACTCTGCTAACGAAAAGACTAACAGTACAGGACTACATCGACAAGAATCCAACTCTCTCAAGCGCTCTGGCAAAAGTTAGGCACCTGCGTGCCCTTACAGTAACTGTCCTCGCGAGCTCACCTTGGCCTCTATTCAACGATCACGAAGTGTCTGTCATTCTGTATCTTTCTCTATTGCAGTGTGCTCGCATGCACGCATGGGTTACGCTGTTCGAAAGTACCAGTGGATTCACGCGTGCGCAGCTGGACGAAGCCAGAAAACATTTACTGTCATGGTCGGAGTTCAAGACTCACTGGGCCGATCGCGCAATCCAAACCAATCTGCATACTCTTTTGGAGCAAGACATTGTAAAGAAAGAGCCTACTTTGGCCAACGACATTCGCCAGATAGATTCTCAGCTTTTCGGGAAGGATGTACCAGCCGCAAGCCACTCGTCGTATTCTGGCGAGTCGTCCGAGGGTAAATACATTCTGTCTGCCGATCAGTAAAGCTCATCCTACGCCCGTAGCCAGGTTGCAGCAATGCCTGAAGTCGGCGGAAAACAGTCTCAAGACCAAGACAGGAGCTTCCGCTCAAGGTGAGCACTCGGCTTTCCAACAGTCTCTATAACTGTTGAGTGGTATTCAGGTGGTACTTCATCAACGAAGACGCAAGTCCAGCCCTCAGCCATGCCAACACCCGCAGCAAAGGCACAGGAAGAGCACTTTCGGAAGCAAAAACAGGAGGAATTGATCAAAGAAGAAGCTCAAGAGCGAGAACGACAAGAACAGCTCCGCAGCAGGGAGACACTCAAGACGACGCAAGCGAAAGCAAAGGCGGAAGCGGCGAAGGTGCTGGAGCAGAGCCGGTTGCAGCAGGAACGCGCGAACAGCACCTTGCTAGTCGAGCTACTTAAGAGCAGAGCTCGTTCGGAGCAGGCCAATTGGATAGCCGAGGTCTTGGCCGAGAAAGGGCAAAGCTCAGGTAGACTCAACCCCTCTGACCTCCATTATAAACCTGAAGCGGATCAGTGTTGGAGCAGGTCAAGCTAGCGACAAAGCGAGTAGTCGAGATGCCAGGTCTAGTCAAGTGTATGTCGCTCTCCGAATTCGTCGATCGCTATATGCTGAACATGATAATGTCGAAATAGACTTTGATCTGCGCGATGCTGCTTATTGCGCTCGCAAAGAAGCGGAGGAACTGGAGAGAACCTGGTGCTCTCCCAGTCTTTTGAAGAATGGGGAAAAAGGATACCTCAATCAAAGCGCTGTGTACCAGCAGTGGAAAACTAAATATCCAGGTAAGGCGCATGTACAAGGCTATTCTGGTTCAAAGGCTAACGAGCACAACTAGGCTCCATTCCAGTGCTTACAAACAATACAATGTCTCCAAATGTAAGAGCAGGGTGCTAACGTTTGCCGTCTTGATAGCTGAAAACTAATCTTCAGGTGATTTCAATCATATCAAAACGGCCTCTACAGAGCTTGGAGATCGATACTCAGAAGTTTCTGACCAAGATCGATCTCCTTATTAAAGACTCGCGAAAGCTGAAGATCAAGGCAGAGCCAGCCGTATCACTCAAAGCCATTGCCAAGCTCGTACATGGCCTATCTGTATACATTCAACAGGTCTGTATCTCACCATCAGGCACTCCTCTGCTTCTAGACTTCATTCTACGTCGCATATTCGCTTGGCCGTATGCGCTGTCGCACTGGACCTCCATTTCGCGACCTGCAAAGCGAACAGTCGAAGCTAAAGTTTGGCACGAGCAGTTAGACCAGCTAGCCCAAGAGGTATTCGCTCCTGGCATGTTACACTGGTACTCTTATGCTACGTCTGCGTGTACACTCTATGGTCTCATAAGATTGGTGTAACGCTGACTGCGTACTAGATCTGCTGGCGAAATTGTGGCAGAAAATTGGATACGGCCAAGCCATGTTACTAGCTGACCCGACTCGTAAGCCTGCCCGCGCATTTACCTAGCCTTATTAGCCTTATTGATGCAGTCGATGGCAGCAGCTAGCTCGTCAAAGCAGATGCTCCCAGGCATGCAGTAGGTGGATCCATTCTTTCATTAGTCCAAATGATCACACGTCAGCTTCTCGCTGAAGAACACACATCACAGCCTCTGCTTCTGTATGCCATACATGCTTATCTCCTTGCTTCGACTAATTTATTCCAGACTACTGCCTCTCAGCCAGCTCCAGGTCGTCCCGCATGGCAACCATCACCAATGGCTGCCACTTTCCATCCGCAAGCGCCAACAGTACGCTCATCAAGACCTCCGACACGAAGTCAATCTCCGGCTTCCCAGAGAGTGCCCGTAGCATCTGGCGATCCTCTTGCACCAACACACCCGCACGGACCGCAGCGCCCTACGACGCCAGCACAGTCGGCACAGAGTGGACGTAAGTTAACAACAGTCGTACTGCACCGGTGATGAATCAGCTCATTTGATGTCCATCGACAATTTCAGATTTTCAGATGCACTTCGGCGAAATAGTACGTTGCGCGAAGCTCTATATCAAAACTACTGCTGATACAATGCACGAATAGCCGGTCGACAGGGTAAGTCGAGGTTTCAAACACTTGGGCTGTGCTCAGCAACACTTTGTTCTTCTTGTAGCAGCGCGATCTTCCTCCTGGATAGGTCCGACATACCTGAGTACCATTGTTAGGGAAGAACTGACATGGTCTGAAGCATATGATACTAGAGCTGTACATAGCGCATAATTCCCGTTCTTTTGTTGTGCTTCTAGCCAAAATCAATACATGTAATTGTCTAGGTGTTGATGTGCGGCTAGAGTGCACAAAGTTTGTGCTGACATCAGACCGTAGAGTAAATTGACTCTGCGGGCGAGAAAGGAGCAAAATTGGGAATAAGAGGATCCGCGAAAGGCAGCAAAAGTAGACAAGAAGCATGACACGCAGGCGCAGCGAGAGACAAGCAAAGCCTGATAGGTGATGTCCAGTACAGACGTGCGACTGAAAGAGTCAAGCGGAACTTCAAAGCGAAGAAAACATGCAATTCTGCCAAAGGGACGGCCATACAGTCTCTCAGACAAAGCATAGCGTACGCCGTGCCAAAACATGGCTTTAGATCGCTGAAGGCGAGACGGTTGACTTTGCTCAAGCGACGAGGTTTGCATTTCGCTGTCAGACAGTCGTGTCCCTGCTTTACACAGAGCATATCGCACAAGTAGTGCAGAAACAGCAGCGAGCCAGAGCAGTGCCAGACAATCAGTGAAAGCGCGTTTCGACTCGAACAGCATGTCAGAGTGTTGCATCCACTCGCTCAACTCGGAGGCTATCACTTAATCTTCGCTCAGCAGTTCATTCAGTGACAAGAAAGAGCAGAGAAGGACAAGCACAGCGGAGAATTCTCAATCTGATCCCTTGCCAAAGCTTGTGGTCTCGTTTGCTCGATTGCATGAAAGCTCAGCGTGAATGCCGTTGCTGCCCTGATCAGACCGCTTTCTTCAAGGTCGTCACCCTGCCACTGTATTGCTATATTCCAAACAGCCATCTTTCCCTTGTCGCTAGAACAGCTGCTGTTTCGACTTGCCCTCTTTCGCGGAACTGACGGTGACTGGGACTCGTCGTAACATTCCATCTCTTTCTTGTCCTTTGCTGGGACTCCCTTATCGCAATGAACGTACTCTCAAATTTGACTGGTTCAAGACCGGACTTCGCAATATCAGAAGAAGTCTTCTATCAAGACGGTCCGAAGATTGTTGCCAAGAGGTTTCATAGCGCTCTCCCGATGAACAACGGATCGAAGGTACGCTCGATCTAATCTAGGAATAAATGTGCTCTAAATCTTCATTGAAAGAGCTGTGCGATATGATCTAAACGTCACAATACGAAACATTAGCTACCCTTTCCTTTCCGTACAAGGTGATTGGCGTCAGAGCGGGTGCTCCTTTGTGCTCGCGAAGCTGTCTTCTGTCTTGTGATCTGACACAATGCCGTTCTTTCTTTCCTCCTCTCTCTTTCTCTCTCTCTTTCTATATTCAGGACGAGATATACTCAAAGCACTGTCAAAGGAACCTACATCTCTCAGCGCAGCTATAACATAATGTCAATCCGCCTCAGAGACGCCGAGTCCTTGCAACAGCTGCTACATAACGCCCTCGGCCAAGAGCATTTCGTTCAGCGGGCTTTGGAATGGGACGCAATTGCTCCCGTCTGGCTTGAAGCGCTTCATTTTGGACTTCCAGATGTACGCTGCGAGCAAGTACAGTATGACTAGCTGACGGGTATTTTAGGCGACTGCCCTGCAAGGTATCAGAATAAAGAGTCAAACAGCCTGGACGGAGATCGAATCTGCCACACAGACACTTAAAGCGAGCAAGGACATTCTCAATCAAATCTTTGATATTCTTGAAAGCCTTGTGGAAGCAACCAAGAAAGACATCGCCTTTTTCTCAAGCTTCAGTTCCTATGCGCACGTATGGGATAATATGAATCAATATTTGACCGATCGCCTACCGAAAATGCAAGCAAATCTCCTCAAGATTTCCGAGCGTTGCGCTGAAACAATGGTTGTGCGAAAACGTGAACTGGTATCGCTTAGCCAGTCGGCTGGTGTACAGGTAGCTGTTCGCAAGCCGTTGTCACGACAATCTGATACCAGGCTACCGCAGATGGAAGCTCTGCCTGACGGCATAGCTACGCTTATGCACGGGGTTTGTGATCTAGCATATCAACTGCTGCGATTTCACCTTCCTTCATCGGCTCACGACGGATCTTCCATCGGTATTCAGGTGCACATCATGACCTGTATACATTATCGCTGTAAGCCTTCATGCTTCCAAACAGACTATGCTCAGCATGACCATCATCACAGTCGGGGAATATCTCCTGAAACCCATATATACACCGCTGGAATTTTCCAACCCTCGTGTTCAGACAGTCGGCGATGTGATAGCATCCGCCCGCCGCTTTGCTTGCGCTTCCTCTCGGACCAAGAGCGTAGAAGCTGTTCAGATCACAAAACTCTACTTTCAAGCTCTGGTTCAAGCCATATACACGCGGGTGCTTCTCTCAAGATCTCAACAGAAACATGACCACCGTCCCGAGGACTACGCGCAAATCAGCGAAAATATCTCGGATTGGAAGCAGCTGTACATGCGGTGGCAAGCTAAAGGTTCCATTTGGCAAAACTTTGTCGAAATGGAAAGCATGAACACCGAGCAAACACAGGCGGACACTGTTGCAAATTGCAGAGTCGCCGAAGAACTATTCAATCTCGATTCCATACAACCATACACGCTCGGACAGTTCATTAAAGAGGATGCCAAAAAGTCGCCTTTGTTTATGGCCAAGGGATCATCTCTCTCTCTGATGGTTAGCCTCGAGAAAGACCCGCTGGACTTTGAGCCGGTAGCTCCAAAGCGTCTTTCCCCGCAAGGCGAGGAGGGAACTCACGTATGCTCTTCCTCCCTTTCTGTGTTTCGGAACGCTTAGACTATCTTCCTAGCAAACCATCCCGAGTGCAGAACTCAAGGGTCTTCTTGTCGCTGCACTCAAAGGATCTCTCCGCCGCCTCGCAAGTCTAGGTGAACAAGACGCGCGATCCACACAACTTGCTTCGAGCGATTACAAGCGATTCCATGATCATGCGGTGGAAGTCATATCAATTTGCATCCAGGACGCCATGAACGACGTCGAGTCCCTACCTCACCCCTTTCAACCCCTGAGAGGTTGCTTTTCGCGCTTGAGGCTTTGGTATGATCCGAAGACTCAGAATCTGGCAGTCCTACGCCAGCAAGTAAAAGCCATTGCATCTGATAGCCAAAATATGCTGAAAGACCCGTTCAAATCGAAGGTACGGGGTGCCTGACCGCGCTCAAAGCTTCAGCACTGATCTGCCGACTACAGCTGCACGCAAACCTCTTTCCGAAGCGAATCGAGCAGCTAGACAAGCTATGCCAAATCACAAATGAAGTATGGGAAATCTACTTCTTGCAACGGTCCATCACTTTGCAAGGTCATGACCTTCCTACCGTGATCGGCGTCGGCCGCTGTATAGAGAACTGCATGCTGGAAGGATGTGAGTGGTCAATTCTAATCTGAAAAGCTGGACTGATGGCTGTGTACAGTGGGAGGATTGCTTGAGACCTCTGCTGTCAAAGCTGTCTTACACTCTGTGCGGCAATTCCGTCACCTAATTATCGTCAAAGTATTGCCCGACAAGAATGCCAGAAACGTGGATCTGTACCGCATAGATGGCGCCAGGCCTGATGTCTCCTCGTTCTTGTTCTTGACGTTACTTCAATCCCTACGTATGCATGTACTAGCTGCCAAGTTGCAAGAAAAGAAGCCGCACTATACGGAAGACGATAGCAGACTAGTTCAAGAGCATGTCACCTTCTGGTCCGAACTTATGACGCTCTGGAATCGGCCAGGCATGTCTAAAAGTTTTACAAGTATACTAGCGGCGGACTTTTGGAACCAGAATACGCTTGGATTGAAGTCAGCTATAGAAGCGCTAGCGAACAAGTTGTTTCACGCGATTCCTGGCGGTATTTACTTGGAAGTATATGCTGGACAGCGCAACCTCGGTTCGTTTTTTTTTTCGAGGCCATTCAATGCTGGAATGACACCTCGTCTCAGAGAACATGAGGTTGCTACAAGTAGAGATTGGTGAGATTCTAGTCCACGCCTATGACACGGCTTATACCGAAGCAGCGAGATGTGTTCAAGGGGTCAATCGATTTTGGCAGAACCGAAACAAGCAGCCAGTGGCGCCAACGCATCGTATGCCAGCCGTTACAATTTGATAGGCGTCTTACAGTGATCTTAGGGCGTTCCATGGAGTCGCTATCAGAGTGGCTAGCATCGGGATCGAATGTGATTCATCGAAGAAGCAGTATGGAGCACGTCTTGGCAACAGCTACCACAAAAGCTTCTGATGCAAAGAGACAAGCAGACGTGCGTTATGGACCCAAGGTTAACCAAATAGGTATGTCAGGGTCTGTGGTATGATTACCGTAACCGTATTAAGTTCGGTATCTGCAGTTTCGTTGCCTCTTCGTAATCAGCAAGAACCGCTACTCTACCACCGTGTGTCGTTCTCAAAGGCCGTATCGGCGCTCTGCTGATAATACAGGGATAGCGACAGCAAAGGCAGTATTGTCGCCTATAGAATGGCGTGTCTTCGAGGAACAAAAGCTCATAGCTCAAGAAGGCCATCGAGTGTCCCATCTGTACAGAGAAGATGCGCGAATGCTTTTGGGCACGGTGGCCAACTGTATCAACTGCCCTGGCCTCGACGGCTGGTTCAAAGTTCAAGATCATGCCCGACTACGAGAGCAAGATGATATTCTCAAGTCTTGGCGCGCAAGCGTGTACCTACCGCCTGGGGCGAAAGGATCCCTTCGACAAAGTCCCTTACTGCAGCCGCTCTTCCAGATTCACGGCGCTGAGAGTGCGTTTAGCCGAGCGCTAGTTACAAATACAAATTGAATAAGCCCATTCCAGGATTCTATACACCTGATCGTGCACTCGCAATAGTAAGTACCGGTAATCTGCATCGTCCTGTTTTGTAGGTGTGTAGGTGTTCATTGTTCTTTAGTTATCAGATCTTCGAAAGCAAGGTGCGCTTTCCAGCATCAAGTCGGGACCGACTGATGCTCGCTTTTGCTAGTGCCATATTCGGCGGCTGGCGAGGACGTCCTGGGTCGTATCCTACATGTCTATACTTACTTTCTCAACCAACAGCAGAAGCTGGACAAGTCTGGCTTACAAGAAGCTCATGCCCGGGCGCAGATGTTGACTGCTTTATCGCTTGCTTTCAAATTGCTCCAATACGCAAGAGAAGCGATTTTCGTCTGCCATTACATTCGAGACATTCCCAACCCTGACAAAAATATCCCATTCTTTCCTGACCTTGTGATCACTCGACTCAAAGATTGGGTGGAAGCTAGGATGTTATGGGAGCGCGATTTCTTGAAGGCGAAAGTGGACATTGGGCACCAAGGGCTGGTGCCCACCAGTACCGGAGCAGAGCAGTACTGCGAGATCGAGCTACTGGCGCAAGAAGTGTTTTGCTCTAACCAGACTGGCTTTCACTCGTTTGCTGGACTTGCTCGTACGCAATCTGTCGAACGTCGTAGTATCTGCTAACAGGTCGAGACTGACAGGCCAATGGAAGGCACTTTTGCATCAAGCGGGTATTCGAGTTGCGGCCAACAGTGGTCGAATTGCGGCCAACAGTGACCTCAGAAGACTCGGACCCACGCAAAAGGATGAGCTTGGTCCTGCCTGGCCGCGGACCCCTGGTAAGCCATAAACAACACACCCAGTCAGTATACTAAGCCAAAGCAGCGCCTTTCTCACCGGCCGAGCAAATCCCACCGAGGCATACTATTCAGGAAGCCAATCTCGGTTTAAAATCTGGCATAGCTGACCAGCCTTGATTCTATAGAATTCCAAATATCCCGCCCTTCAAACGAGCTCAGCCTGTCAACGCAATGAATTCTAGAGTAAGCAGACGCATCGCTAAAGAGCATTGCTAGTGCTGATATTCCAGAGCAGCCTCTGGCTTCCAGCGCTTCTAAAGCAGCGAGCGCTGCACCTAAATCTTCTGGCTCCAAGCAACAGCCACCTAAAGGAAAAGGGAATGCTGCTGGCTCTCCAACGACGAGCCGTCGCAAGAGATAGGACTGCCGCATGTCTCAAGTCGCGATAATACTTAGAGATAATAGAACTGTCCATAGCGAGTCTCATAGCTGTTCGTTTTAAGCAAAAGGCCAACATATGTACTTGTCTAGGAGATGCTGGGTAGCTGCAGTGCTATCTTTGTAGCAGGCCTTCAGCTATTCATGACCCTGTTGGAGCGAGAATGTAGCGCTTGCGGCTTCAAGGATGCAACATGCAATTTTGCCAAAGGGATGGCGTTACAGTCTCTCAGACAAAGGATAGCGTACACCTGTCACAATACTGCTTTGCCCGCAGAGACGGTTGACACGGAGGGGGCCCAATTGTTTCTTTCATGACGTGTGTGCTGGCTAATAGAATCTGTTCAAAAAGTGACTTCAGGTCACCTGACTTGGAGCTTATGTAATCACTTTTTGCTGCCCAAATTCCCAAAGCTCTTGGTCTCTTCTGTGCAGGAACCATGGAGTTTTGTGAATGCATACCCATACAACAGACACGGGGAAACGGTCGCGAGGGCGCTTCCGTCACCCGTAAGGTCTGACTCCTTTATTGGCGCCATGAAGCGGAAAGCCAGCAAGAAGTCCTGCTAAAGCCTCGGAAAGGAAGAGAATACGGAGCAAGCGATGTATTACCAGTGCAACAAGAGCCATCCCCTGCCTCTCCGCCAAAAAGGATAGAAAACGCACCAAGTGGGTTAGACTCAGAGCCCGACGCGCTTTATCATATCCTAAGGCTCTTGCTGCAGATGAACACATCACACCTGCCAAATATAAAGCAGCTCTTGCGACTTCTGTGATGGTCTTTCTAGCCTGGCTCACTTTGAGCTGCCGTCTGAGCCGCAACAAAGCTCTCATAGCCTTTCAAGGCGCCCTCTGTCCCACGAGATAGTAGAACTGTCTTCGCCCGTCAAGATCTCGAACCCGTTATCCATCGGGCCCTCTGCTGCCCCAAGTGTTCGCAAATCTATCCACTTTCTTCTGCTCCTGCACTATGCGTTCGGAAGGAGACCTCTGCGAGCAAGATGTGCAACGAACTGTTGTGGAAGGTCCGCCGAGGCAAACGCACTGGAATGGTCAAATCGCCTTGCCGCCTCTACTCGACACAATCCTTTGCTTCGTATCTGGAATTCGTGTTATTCATCCCAAATGCCGAATCTTTGATAGAACAGTCTTTCAGCCACGTCTTCCCTCCAGACGGCACAAGGCCCGATGTTTGGGACTCGCCCGCTTGGAAACACTTCCATGGTCGCACCAGTACAACTCGAGGGCATCTGACCTTTGGTATTTACGTCGATTTCTTCAACTACCTTGGCAATAAAGTAGCAGGGAAACAAATCTCCTTCGGCATTATCTTGCTCTATTGTTACAATCTACCGGCTGATCTTCGAATGAAGCCGCAATATACTTTCTTCGCTGGTATCACACCAAACGAGCCGACTGTAACTACAATCAATCACGCCCAAATACGCCTCGTGCATCACTTGATCGACTTGCACCACGGCATCAACCTCAGAACATCAATGGCCCCTGATGGTCGCCTTGTCAAAGCTTCTTTGCTACCTTCGATGGGCGATTTTCCAGCGATGAGGAAGTGGAACGGCCACGCCTCACACAGCGCTACTCAATTCTGCTATCCATATCAAGGAAGAAGTGAATGCTACTCTATGTGCGTTACTCCTCGCGTTTCATGTCTGTGCTGATACTGCACGATGGACAGCCAGTACTTCTCGCGGTAAATTAAATGCTCATCTCTACTTGACGGAAATCACTGATATCTACCAACGTGAGTTTGGAGCCTCTTTATCTGTCAATGTACTCAAATCGCAGATTCCAGAAGCACTTCGTCAATTGTCTTGCAAGCTTTCGAGTCGACCTGAAGAAGCACATTCAGGAGAGTCTTGCACATATGTGTGTTGAGCTAAAGGAGGACATCCAGGACGGTTCAAGGAAGGTTTGAGGGAGTACACAGACGCAATAAAATCGCGAGTGAGGTCAGGGGAGTGCGCCATCTTGTAGAAAGGCGCGCGCGAAAGATTACAAGGCGAGTAGAAAGACGCAGTATTGCTCAAGTCTGACGAGCCGTAGACAGCCCTCTGTCGTGGAGCCAGCCTGATCAGTGCTCGTATTGTCGACAGCAGGTTATGTTGTTCCAGAACGGCTAACCATTCGGTATCCGCGAGATTTTGTATACCTAAGACTGGCATACCTTTCTATACTGCGACAGCTAGTCTAGCTCGTGCTCAGGCC
The DNA here is from genome assembly GCA_039545315.1 of Kondoa malvinella. Classification (NCBI taxonomy): domain Eukaryota; kingdom Fungi; phylum Basidiomycota; class Agaricostilbomycetes; order Agaricostilbales; family Kondoaceae; genus Kondoa; species Kondoa malvinella. Next base: position 412,905 of record BCIM01000002.1, on the reverse strand, counting down.
TGCTGCGTCTGCTTGACTAAAACGAAACCCGTCAGACTCCCTTTTTGCGTTGTCTCGCTTTATCCTTCTCAACAGCCTGATAACTGGCATCAACCTGTTGTCCCGGGTTGCACCTAAATCACTGTTATCACTGTTAACGGAATAGCGAGCTAGTTCGCCCCGGCGGAACAATCATCTTGTCGACCTGCGAAGGTACTCTGGCTACTTCTTCGCTAGCACTCATTAAACGGACAGTCAAATTTGGTCGACATGACTACTATGCAAGAAGAGAGACGGTCAAGCGTTCTTCGGTTGGCAGATTTGCGATTGGATGATGTGAATTCGGCGAATTTGGCAAAGGAGCGCTGTGTGGCTGTGGAGAAGCAGGGCGAAAGCCAAGCGAAACTAGTCGTGTCGCAAACCGGTGCTGGATCTGGCGTCGAATTGGGCGATAAAGTAAATGGACCGCAAAGAAGCTTCCTGGATCTTCCCAGCGAGCTACACTATGCCATCTTTAGTTGGCAACATCAGTCCTTCTACTTCTTTCGTGAACCCGCTATCTCAGATCAGATGGACAGATACAAATTTTGTTTCATTTGCAAGACGACCCTTCCCGCAGCAACATTAGCTCTTTACGACCTCATGTTCCTGGGCGCCCACCAACTGGACAGACTCCTTCCTCTACTGTCGGCCGATCTTAGCATGCATACTCGACTGCGGCATCTCCGTTTTTACACGGTCCTGTCCGACAGACCATGCACGGCTCGCCCTACTCTCGATTTTCTGGATCACCTCAATCTCATCAGTTTTTCTGTCTCCACCTACTGGCATTTCACCAGTGTGTTTCCACCGGTAATTAGAGCTGTCCATCGCCCCACCTCCCAACTCCGTTGTGTCAAGATTGACCTGCTGTGGGTCTTTGCTGGAAGAGGCTTGGGGGAAAATTTCGCTGCAGCCTGCGTAGCGCTCCGCAAACTCAGCACGGGGTCTCTCCAGCGGTTGGAGTGCTGCATCGATTACGTCCGAAAAGTCGATTCGTCGCTTGCGTTGGAATGTTTAGAAGAGGGCATTGAAGATCAGGTCAAACACTACTACAAAACGCCAGTACATTCAAACGTAGCTTACTTTGCTTTGGATGCTTTGGGTAATTCGATTGCCGAAGACTTCATGTCCCCTACTGGGCTTCTGGCGACTCTCGCATCCGTACCAAGCTCTATCAATGGGCTGCATCTAGCCCTCAGATACCGCCATACCATTCCGTCGTCTTTCTGGAATCGAATTCCTCTATTGAATCATCTAGCTGTCGCTTGTCGTCGATTTGAACCGAGGCGTGGGATGCCTTTGGAAACCTTCCCGTCAGTCACGTTAGACTGGCGTCGAACTGTACCCTGATGCCTCTTCCTTTTCGAGAGCAGACCCTCACTCGAATCTTTGTGGTGCGACTCTTTCGAACAATACGCGCATCTCGATCTACCAGCAACACTCCAAGTTCTACGTCTCTCAACCGAGAATCCAACCGCAGTAGTCAAGACGCTCTTTCGGCAGGACCTACCTCACCTGCGGCTCATCGTCGTCAATGCTCAGCAGGATTGTCATAGTCGGCCCAAATTACAAGCGCAAACCGTTGAAACTCTTCGCTTGTTTTGCGACGCGACGAATGTTGAATTATGCACGGATCATGTGAATGAAGATGAGTGGTACGATTGTAAGTCTATCTTGTAACCGAGAGCAGAAGATAGGCTGGTTTACACTTCTGTGCTTCAGGGATCACCGAGCGAGAAAGTTCATGGGTCACGCGTGGATGATAACGCGTCACAACAAGGAGCAGTGTGAAGCTTTCCTTCAGGCTTTGAACGTAGACAATAATACTTCTACATCACTTTCGCAAGTCATCCGTCAGGTCGCAGAGCAAATTGGCATTCGAACATCCCATCAGTAGAGGAGGATTTGTGGACCGAGGGAGGCTAGAGATACATTGCCATTGTGATACCTTGCATCGAATTTGGTTCAGGTCAGCCTCGAGCAATGAAGCGACTAGAAACAGTGCAAGGAGAGGCTGTTAGAAGCTGGTCGAGATCAGCCTGGCTGGTCGGGTGTTTGGTCAACAAAAAGTGATTACATAAGCTCCAAGTCAGGTGACCTGAAGTCACTTTTCAAAAAGTGACTTCGCTTTGCCCGCCGTGTGACCATCAAGTTGCTCAAGCGACGAGCTTTGTAGGTCGTTGTCAGACAGTCATGTCTCTCCAGGTCATACATAGTAATGCACAAGAAGTCAGAGAAGCAACAGCGAAGCAGAGCAGTGCCAGACATTCAGTGAGGGCGTTTCAACTCGAACAACATGTCAAAGTGTTGCATGCGCTCGCTCGACTAGAAGTCTGTCACTCTTCGCTCAGCAGCCCTTACAGTGAGAAGGAAGAGCAGAGAAGGACAAGCACAGCGGAGAATCCTCAATCTGATCCGTTGCCAAAGCTTGTTGTCTCGATTGCATGAAAGCTCAGCGTGTGTTATTGGTTGTCCTCATCAGAGCGCTTCAAGGAGGCCGCCGCCCTGGCTGTCATCCTATTGTCTCTATCTCATAAGCGGACGCGATAACTGCTATTGGCGTCACTGGGCTTTCTCATCGAGGCCCGACACCGACTGAAGCCTATAGCAACATGATCCCAATGCGACCATATTCTACGCCTTGTTGTTGATGAATGCTCAAAGGTCCTCGTTGCTACCAGTCTCAGGCTTGTATGGTTGTCTTTATTCGCGGGGTCAATACTCGCAATATCAGAAGCAACCTTCTGTCGCGACTGGTCAGAAGAGGATTGCCAAGAGGTTTCATGGTGCTCTCCCGATTGACAAGGAATGGAAGATTTGTTCGCATGGTTAAAGATCTAGATTTCTAGCTGAAGAATCTACACGATACGATCCAATTCAGTTGAACGAGTCTTCAGCATACCTACTTATTACTTCAAGCTATACTAGTACTTGAGCGAAATGTCCTTTGTCCTTACCGAGTTTGCCTTCTCAGCTTTCATCTTTTATCATCAAAATTATTCCTTTCCGCTCCCTTCTCGTCCCGTCACGATCAAACCAGACTGACTGACTATCCCTTGATTAACCTGCTCCTTCGCAATCTCAAGCCCAAAGTCTATTTTCCATAGCAATATACAATGTTCAACTCAACACAAGAATACCGAACCGGAAAGGCTAAATAGGAAGATAATCGCAAGAAGGCTGCAAGAGTCAATGCGCCGGTGCAAAGACAGCCTTTGCCACTAACAAATCTAAAGCTGGCCAAGCCGTCTAATGCACCTGTACACCCGCCAGTACCCATTGAAGCAAAACCATCGGCTTCTGTCGTGCACCCTCCTCGTCCCATTGTACAGGAACAACAGCAAAGCGAACACGAGCCACAAAGTAAGCGACTCTGTTCAGTCTGACATCATCGATTTCTCATTTTCTTCCAAAAAGCGTTTCAGATGAGGTTTGGAGACCATCCGGAAGTGAGCTTGAATTGCTTCCACATTATCTCACTACAGCTTATCATCTTGTAACTTTGCAGCCTTTCACGATAGTCAGTCCATACTCAACAAGGGTTTCCCAAGCTGATTGTTCATGCCATAGACTCGTCAGCAGCCCGCTTCTGGACCGAGCAACGCAAGCGCTTCCCACCGGCAGTGATGTAGTCGCTTGGCTTGCAGAGCATTGGAACAGACATTGCAGTTGTATCATACTTTTCTTCTCATCCTAGTATTCCTTGTACTTTTAGCACTAAACCAATATATGTACCCCTCTAGGAGATGCTCTTAACTCTCGTGAACTGGCTTGCCTCTAAACGCAACCTTCTGCAACACTCACTCGATAACAGAAAGTCTCGCTACGCTCTCAGTTTGGTTTCGATGGGACGAGCAGGCAGAAATATGGTACACGTGGTGATAGAAATGTAGAACCATGGGCTATATACAAAGACACCGGTCACACTTCTTGTCGGGTCAAGAAGCATCTTCCGCTGCCTGAGAGCAAACTGTCAATGTCAGACTCGCGCAAGATTCGCACTAGCCAGTCGCTTGCCTCTTAGATAGCCGGGCCTGGATGTTCTCTGTTAATCCTGGCCTCCCATGCGCGGATCCGCTGCCAATGCTCGTTGATAATTCCTTCAAGGTCTGCTATCGCCGCCGCAGACATCCCAGAACGCCGTCCATTCAAGTAGGTTTGAGTAAGGCGAAGTACCTCTCTTTCGTGTTGCAGTCTATCTTGTAGCAATCGGAGTGGTGCAGGACCTTCAAGATTGAGTTCACTGGTGACATCGGTGAAACTCGCAATGTGACGCACAACTTGGCCAATGTGATCGCTGAGTCGTGTAATCGTATTTTGTAACTCGACAGCTTGGAGAGAACCTGAAGGCAAACTTGCCAACTCGGTCCGAAGGCTCTCCAGAGAGGCGCGGAGATGGTGGAGCTGAGATGCATGTCCGGCATGCAAGTCCTGCATTTGACGGCTGCGGTGCTGGGCCAAGAGAATCGAGCCAGAGAGATTGGCTGGAGCAGGCTGCTGATTGCCGTTCATCTTAGCTAGTAGAGCAGTCTTTGAGTAGATGAAAACAAGTAGCAGGAGCTATTGATAGGTATCAGAGTAGTCTTAGAGGGAGGAGCAGGGAGTCGTTGATGGCTGTAGGAAGAGCCTTGGAGAAGGATAAGAAGGCGTATTTCGTCTATTACGCTTACATGAGCCCAATACCACTTTGGCGGTGCATTCATTGTCTAGACGTAAGCTTCTGAGATGTATTCGCCTGCTTAAGCAGGCTTGATCTTCCCTGACTCAGAGTCCGCGTATTTAGCTTGATAGCACATGTCGAAGAAAGAGCGAGCGAGAAAGAGTTCTCGATGCCGACAAAGACTCGAAAGACGAGGTCTTTGGCATATAACTCGGTTGCGAGAGAGCTTGATCACGGAGAAACCATCGTGCAACACAGCGAGCAGTCAAGCAGTTGAATAGCTTGAGAGTAATTTTTCTAGAGCACCTTCCCTTTGTGCTTTGCGCACAGAAGAGGAAGAAAAGCAGATGACATCCTAAGAGTACAAGTTGGACGAGGAGCGCTCAGTGAAGAGCGCATGTCTTTCGTGACGGCGGACATAGCAGAGTAGAACATGACAAGCGATTTAAAAAAGTCTTGACAAAAGGGCAACGTCCGCGAATTGCAGCAGCACAATAGCCTGATGTGCCAGATACCAGCTTGAGATGAAAAGAGAGCAGGACGGTGGACTTTGCTCAAGCGACAAAAGTTACAGCTCGTCCAATAACAGTCATCTGACGCTCCAACATGGCAGAACAGCAATACGAGTAGGCATTGCACTGAGCTTAAAGAGGCGTAGATCAATGTCTTTTGGCAGACCAGAGAAGGAATTCGACTCGGACGATGATATGGCACCTCAAGCAGAGCAACTTTCGCCTGAAGGTATGCGTCAAAGGGTAGCCAGGGCGTGACACAGGTTCTGATGCGATGCCGCAGAACGAGCTCAAGCGCAACAAAGAGCTCAAGAAGCTGCGCAAATAGCTGCAGAAAACGCTGCTGCATTAAATCAAGTGCCAGACGCTGTCAAGAAGGTCTATCCGTTCTTATAGTTGCTGAAAGACGGCTAAAGCTATGTCTCAGTTTGTGATTCGACTGCATCAAGCGCTTTCCAATGGCAACATCAACGAAATTGGCACTTTGTATGAAAGAGGCTACACATCGTTGTCGAACGAGTTTTACAAGGCAGAAGAATGGCCAAGGGCTGAAGTTATTGCTTCGCTTGTCAGGAATGGTCAGTCGCTTCTCTCTTGTCGCATTGCCTATTGCTTATGCGAGAGTAGACGAGGTCTTCTTGACTTTCTATCGGTCAGTAAGGCAGGTAGCACTTTGATCTTGGCTGATCAGCATGTGTTGTCTGCTTGGCAGAGAACTATACTTCCGTCATCTCTACTCTCGTTTCGCTGCCAACCTAGACATTGACGACCGGTTCGACTCGTACGAGAATTACTGCAATCTCTTCAACTATGTCCTCAGTAAGCAGCTTTGGAGTTCCCTTCGAATTAACTGATATGATTCTGTACAGACTCGGAAGGACCCGTGCCTATTGATCTACCTACGCAATGGCTTTGGGACATTGTAGACGAATTCATCTGGCAATTCGGTGCCTTCTCAGCATGTAAGGCAGAGACTGCAAAGCGTATGAGTCTCGTCTCACTAAAATCTCTTCTTGCCTTACAGGGCGCAGTCGGACCAAAGACAAGACCGAAGACGAAATCATGCTCTTGGACGAATCACCTCAAGTGTGGTCCTGCTATTCCGTACTAAACGTACTTTACTCGCTCGTCCAAAAGTCTCGCATTCAAGAAATTATCAAACCACAAGCGACCGAATCACCCGAAGTGAACGAATACGCAGGCAAGAACCTTTACAAGATGCTAGGCTATTTCTCCATTCTCGGTTTACTTCGCGTACATGTGCTTCTAGGCGATTATACCCTTGCTTTGAAATGTTTGGATGACATTGGGGATTTGAAAACGATGGTTAACCCTGCTACGAGGTTCCATACGGTGCATGCTGCACATGTGGCGGTGTTTTATTATGTCGGGTTTGCGTATTTGATGATGCAAAGGTTTAGTGATGCGGTTGAAGTGCTTGGGAGAGGTGTTGGGCATTTCTACAAGAATCGTAGATTCACTTTTGGCGCTGATCAGGTGGGTAATTTCTGCTCGTGTGCGATGTTCACTCGCTTACAGGCGAATTTCTTACAGGTCTCCAAATCGGTCGACAGGATGCTTGCTTTAGTAGCCATGGCACACTCGCTCGCTCCTTACACCAAGCTAGACGACTGGGTCAAGCAAGGCATCAATGACAAATACGCTGAAGCGTCCAACAAGATGTACCGCGGCTCGTCCTCTTCTTCCACAACAGGTACACAAGAGCTCTTAGACGTGTATGAAGATCTTTTCAACCGCTCTTGCCCGAAATTCATCTCTCCCGCTCCGCCTGTTCTTACTTTACCAGAGAATGGTGAAGCGCCTGCTCAACCCAACGTGGTCGACCCTACGAAACATCAAGCTACTCTTTTCCTCAGCGACGTCAAGACTTTACTCGCTGTACCGGATATGAAGTCCTTCTTGAAACTATACACTTCTTTGGGCACAGAGAAACTAGCGCAATTGCTCAACAGGGATGAAGAAGATGTCATTCAAGAATTGGCAATCGTGAAAGGCGCTATGAGGGTCACTAAATGGCCAGGTGGTGGTGTTGGGCTGTTGGCTGGTGAAGTGGAGAATGCAGGCGATGTTCAGTTTGTCATCCAAGGCAGCACGGTCAATATCACGGAAAGCAAAAAGGCCAATCCTGTTGCCGATTACTTCCTCCGCAAGTGAGTGTTTCCTCTGTTGCATACAAGCTGGTTGCTGATGGATGTCACAGGAGCATCAAAGCGAAAGAACAAGTCGACACGCTTCGATCTCGACCTCTACCTGCATCAGTCAACAAGCCTGCTCCTTCAACTACAGGCAACGCTTCTGCGCCTTCAATGACTTCAAGACAGTCTTATGCTGCCGCAACACCTGCCGTGAATGCTTCGGCTGCTGGTGGGAAAAAGGTCGTTTGGGGTTCTGTGCAGTCGTAGATCTCTGGATATTGAAAATTTATGGCGTTCAGCCTGTTTTTCTAGCATAGCGGAAGTCTGTCGATCACTCGAAGTAAATTTAGACAGTCGACTCTTGACAGCATACTAACCTTGCAACATGGCTGCTGAATTCCTCAGTGCGTCTGCAGCCCTTCGCCAATGTATACATCGCTAACGGCTGCCCTCGCGGCGGTTTCAGTACGTCCAGCCGAGGAGAAAGATGCTCAAGCTATTGTGGACCTCATCATGGCTCGTTCCACGTCTCTATGGTAATCAGCAAGCTAAAGCTTAATGTATAGGCTCTCGCGATATACGAGAAAGAGCCAGAATCAGCCAAAGCGACTCCAGAGCTGATACGAGAGAATCTCTTCAAGAACAAATTCGCACAAGCTTTACTCGCGTTCGAAGGCACTCAGTCGAATGAGGGCAAAGCTGTCGGTCTTGCTTTGTACTTCTTCAGTTTCGTCTCCATCCGAACTTAATCGGGGTAGGCTCATACTGGTACATAGACTTCTCAACGTGGACTGGACGCCCGGGGATCTACTTAGAAGATCTGTTCGTGGATGAATCAAAGCGTGGAGCCGGTATTGGTAAAGCGCTGTTCCGTGCCCTAGGAGAAGTAGCCAAGGAGAAGTGAGTCTGTATCTCGAGCTGTGAGATGCGTGCTTATGTGATTGATTGCTCAGGGATTGTGCGAGGATGGATTGGGTCTGTGGTTAGTATGCCGCCCTCTGTCCATACTAACGTGCTTGTCTTGAAGGTGGTACTCAAATGGAACCAGGTAAGCTGTTTCTACCGTACACCGACTTTGAGCTGATGACTGTCCAGCCATCGATCGACTTCTATGACCGACTGAAGGCAAAGCCCATGCATGACTGGCTAGGATACAGGCTAGAAGGGGACGCATTGGCAGATCTTGCCAACCTCAAGTAAGATTAGGGAATGCAAGCAAAATGTCCTATAACAAAATTGGAATTGTGCATTGATATGATCAAAGTACTGAACAATCAGATTCTTGCATTGTCCGCCGCTCTCTACCTGTCCTCTTGCCTGGCCTGTTTGAGTTCGCTGCTCAGCTTGCCTTGGCGCATCTGCTCTACGCGAGTCAGCTATAGCCCTGACAGCCACTTGAGAGTAGTAGAGAGCTCACGTTGTATGGATGTCGTAGAAATTCCACCAATGAAATAGCAGACAACCGCTTGACATATCCCTCCACTGCCCTCTCACTTGTCTGTGCGCTTCTCGCTTTCCTCATTTCGCCGTATCAGCCCACTATCTTCCTCAATTCTCCCGTGGTCGTCTCCAAACCGGTGACAGGACAAGATCCATGTTCCGAAACATACTTCCACGCGCACTTATAGCAGCACACCCACCCGCTCGTCACTAGTGCCGTAGCATTCACCAAATCGCCTTTACAAACCGGACATTGACCAGCTTTCGGTACTTGGACATTCGGTAAAGGTTTTGATCTTGTTGGAGGTGGTTTGACGGGAGGCAAGACTTCAGCAGAAGAAGACATTCTCGCTGATGGACGTAATGAAGCTGAAGAGTACCACCATTCTAGTAGTTTGAACAAAAAGATGCTTCCAGGCAGTGCGTAGCGAAGGGATTCAAGGATCGCATAAGGTAGGCGTTGGTACCATTTTTTAGGCCAGGGTGGATCTACTGCATCAAAGGGAGAGACGCGTCGGAGGTCCAAGGCCATGTATTGGAAAGCTGGAGAGTGGAACAGGGTCTTGTCAAAGAGGAAGGCGACGTTGTAGCCTAGTTGAATGACTTCGTAGCCGATGTTGAGGTATGGCCAGAGTAGGCGGAAACGGTCTTTAAGCTTTGCCTTTCGTCTTTCTGGAGGTGAGAGCTGCAGGCGAGACTTAGCCGTGTAAGACTGCCAAGACATTGGATGCTTACATTTGCATAGCGGTCCTCTGCTACTTCATCGGCAAAGAGATCAGTCTCCTGACTTCCTCCTAGCGTTTCGAACAGATCTTGCCCCTTTGCTTTGAGATACGGTACGCCGATCTGTGCATCGATGCTATCGCCTAAGTCTCGCGAGCAGACGCAGAAGAGCAAGGACGTACGAGAAACAGCAACGACAGCTGTATACTCTTGGATGATAGCTTCTCTTGACTGCCAAATATCGTAGGTGCAGACGATGAGCGTACATCTGGCGTCTGCCTTCGCTTAAGGCTGTAGAAGTGTTCCGAGAACGAGGCGCCTAATCACTCGTTAGCTGCGAAAGCACGCTAGCTAGCAACAGCTCACTCCATGTCTTCAAGTAGTGCCTTTCGATGACATACATGCACACGGCGTATAGTTCATGGTAATTATTAACTAGCCGAAGCAGATATCGAGGATGTCGTTGCGCAAAGACCTGGACCAGTAAGGCTTAGCTATGCTACAATAGCAGAATAGAAAGATGCTCACAGATAGAATATACCGAAGTACAGGCTGTAGCAGGTCGGATAGCTGATCTGCAAGACTTTCATCAGAATTCGAGTTGCATGTGATCGCAGCTACAGAGGCTCACTTGTTGCAGCTAATTCAAAGAAGCTGGGACGCAGATAATCTGCAGTCTCATCAGACATCTTGACGCAGTGCGAAAGCTGAGACGAGGGATTATTGTTATCGGTTATGGGGCGTGTATGCCTGGTTGCATTAGGTGTACAAGTATAAATGTCTAAGTTTTCTACACATCTCTACTCCATGTTTCATTACGCTAGTCCTTGCTTCGCTGTGATTTGAGCTTGCTGTAATCTCCGCCCGTCGACCTGCGCATTACATGAACACAGCTCTACCTCTCAAAGCAAGGACATACCGGCCAGTATCATCTGTAGAAGAGCCACAGCAGAAGACCTTCCTGAAGCCTTTGCCAATCAGACCAAACAGACCCAAGGAAGCGATTTGAGATTGGTTGCTCTTTGGAATGTCTCTGTTGATGGTAGATCGATTACGAAGACCTTCAGTGTTGTGTTTCTGATCAATGACCGATTGTCGAGTCACTGCATACAATCAGCTTGAGCCAGAGACAGACAAAAGTAGCTCACGTCTCGACAAGATCTCATCCTTTTCATCATCAGTCTGCTCGAGCCATTCTTTGACATAGTCGAGCATCATCATATGCATCGGATCATCTTCCTTAGCAAAAAAAGGGTGGTGCATAAAAGTCGAAGCTCGGTCAGCAGCTTCTTTAGGGTCGATGCTGTCATCGTTCCATGCTTCTGTGACAATGCCGACGACGTGCTTGAACATCCTGCATCACTATCAGCACGAATTGAGAAGGATACAGCATGAAACTAACTTTTCAGCCATTCTACCAGCCGGTCCATTCAGCAGATGTGTCTGTATACGTCCGTCAGCAATCCTGCTGATAATCCTTCTGCTCGAAGGCGCACGAAGTGGTCCTGTGCACAATACGGTAATTTCAGCTCAAGAGAGAGCACATTGCCGCATCCACGCACCTTTGCCAAAACAGAATGCGACGGATCTCCGAAATCAGGATCCGAAAACTCCTTGTTCAGGTCATGCCCTTCAACAACAGCTTGTGAAGCCGCTAGGAGAGCTTCTTCCACCTTCTTGATTAACGGAGCGATGAGCGGCTCGATTGTAGCCTGCAATTGACCATGAGCTGATTTCGCAAGTCTGAACAGGAACTTACAAAGACGAAAGTACCGATAGGACCAGTCTCATTCTTCAGTCTGCAGACCGACGTGTTAGATAAGATAGGTACAGCTAAAAGAAAACCTACTTTGCTTTTCCAGCAATACCTCGAGCGATCTTATCGTGCCTGTCCCAATTCTCAGTATCCACAAGAGAGATCAGCTGTCAAACGTACAGAGTGTAAAGCCCGACGAGAATCTTATGCATCTCTTCTCCATCGAAATCGCTGTCCGTCTTGCGTCAAAAAGCAGCTTTCGCAGCTGCTGTGACCAAGACGTACACTACTTTCTCCCTCGCATTGTCCAATTTGGTAAACAGACCAGGATCAGCCTCTTCCTCATTCTCATCCTTGTCTTCATCCTTCTTGTCATCATCGCCAGGCGCCAGCATCTTTTCGAAAACAGGTCGCATCTTCTTTACGCTGACACTACCTTGTTCGGAGATTTTCTTGCTTGCATCCGTGACACCGATTTGATTGAGACTGTAAGGCAGATCAACGACCAATCCCGGAATTGGGAAATCGGTGATGTGCTTACCTGTCCATGAGTTCGCCCAACATACTGTGCATCGCATCCGCGCCGCCAAAGGTACCAGTGACTAGAGGAGGTACTTGTTCGCCCTGTAGGTATTCAAGAGGCGGTATGAGGGACGACCACCAAATCTTTTTGCAAACACCTACGTTGGGTGCTTTGACTCGCACATTCTCCCCGACGCACGCAAAGACGTCTTTGTAGCCGAGCTTGATGAGAGTAAGCTGTACACATAACCCAAGGTAAGCAAGCGACAATAGCCTCATATGGCAGCTTGCATACCTCGATGAAGCTATTTAAGACTTGATCAGCCGAAACCTTCCCTTCCTTTCCGGAAAGACACTCACTTTGAATGCGCAGGAAAATCTTCTAGCGTATGCAGCGCCTGACCAAGGAGCCTCAACGCCTCCCATTCATCAGAACGCTTATTGACCAACCCATTTCTTCCGAGCTCAATACATTTGATAATACTGTTCTTGAAAAATCTGGAAGAGGTGTCCCAGTCACCGTTCTCGTCCGCGATATATCTGTATGAACAATTCATCAATTTGCGATCACACGCAAAAAGATGGGCAGTCATACCGTTTCATTCCTGTTTCTGGGTCGACTTCGCACTCTACTGGTCGTACGGTGCCACGTAGACCATCGTAGCCTGCTAATTCGCGAGGATCTGATCCTGGTGGTTCTCCATCCGGGTCTATTGGGTGTAAGAGTTAACGCGCAGAACAAGCAGGTTTATAACGAACAGCCGAATGGGTTACTATTAGTGTTGTTATCAGACAGTGAGGTCTTGGAGAAAGAGAGACTTACTCAATGTGCTCTTCGTGACGATAGCATCCCAGTCTGTGCGGATATGCAGGCGAGTCAGCAAGTAGCTTGCAAACAATAGCTCTACCGCACCTTTCTTCAGTCACTTCAAATTCTCTAGACCCTCGACTGAATGACATGAACGATGCAATACCAATAAAGTTGATGATCGGGCCAGGTCCTAACGCTTTCAAAGCACCAATGTCCAAACCTTGAGACATGCTGTTCCTATTCTCAGCGGGACTCCACTTTGTTTGTTTGCCTGTATAAGCTCACTCTCGTAGATAATTGCCAAAGTATACAAGCGCGACCTGTTCTGGAATCAGAAAAAAACAGAAATCGAAAGATGCCAAGATGACGCACATCTTCTTCAGTGAATAGAATATCCTTTGTGTTGGCTAGCTTTGGATCACGCCTAAACTTCCTCTTGAGTTTCTCGGAATGACTGTACGAGCCAGAAGGAGGATGTTTCTTGTCTGGTTTTTGGTTTGCGAGTTTCTTGGCTGCTGCACCTCCTGCAGCTAGCTTGACCAATCCAAGCAAACAGAAGGAAATATCTCCATGACGGACTGGATCAACAAAGGTCTGTCACCCTTCTCTGCTGTAAGTACAAGACGAAACGTACAAGCTCTTCCTTCCAAGTTTGCCTAGGAGTTGCAATCGCTCAGACCTCTGGCCTCGGACATACAAGGGACATGACTGACTGCTGCTGGAATATTTCCTGCACCAAAGGCAGCTACTGGTAAAAGCTGGATGACGAGGATAAGGCCAAATATTATGAACAGGGAGTTGGCAGCTGATTGCATTCGAGTAGCCATCTTTGTACGCTTCTCAATGAGGTGAACTATTGCTATAGCGGCTATTTGTGTGCTGCTGTTGCTGTATGGGCTTGATGCAATGCGAGAATCCTTGACAAGAAAGGCAGAACGAGTCTATGCAACTTTTCACACGTTGAAGCAATATTCAAGCGAGAAAGGCAGGGTATCCAGGTCGAATCCAAATCTACTGATCTCAAAGCAGGGTATACGATGGTCTGTCAAGTGAGGAGCGAGAGTGGTTATGGTTCGCAAACGAGAATATGAAATTTGCATGTTTACTTCTGAGCTTGGCGCACAGCAAGCCGTCGGATACCAGCTGACCGGTAAAGGGACAGAAGTACCTTTCATCTGACGCACATTCAATTATCTCTGTCATCAAGCGCCTGCAGTTGCACCATCGAGATTGCTTGCATTGTCTTGGCGAAAGGACCAATGGTACAGGCTGAAGCGAGTCGTATGGTCGGATGCTTGCGTGTCCCGATTGAACACTCCGTAGATGCTCGCTTCTCTTCGAAGTTATCGCAGCGAATATTGCAGTTGTGCGAAGCGACCATCGCCCAATTGGATCAGATATTCTTGCCTATGCTCTGTACCAGCTCAAATCAGCTCGATACCACCAAAGACAGATGAACCGACTCACAACCCATCAAGCCATCGCAACAGCCTCTTTCAACTTCTCAGCCTTCTCGATCGCTCTCAACCTACTCCTCTCCTCCCTCTCCGCTTTACGTACCCGTTCCTTCTGCGCCGTCTCCCATCTAGGAGTCCAAGGACCTTGACTCTCATCAGACCAAAAATCCATTCTATACCTCGTATCTTTCCTGAAATCTACTGCTTTGCCTAGAGCGATGTTGGCTTCGTATGGTGTCAATAAAGGACGAGGGAAAGCGTAACCCCAGTCGATTGATAGTCTTGGACAGGAAGTTTGGACAAAGTGGGATATATGCGGGGCTAGAAGAGTTAGTTTTGCAGGTGAGAGTTCGGATAGTAGGATCGGGATGGAGCGGTTTGATGGGAGTTGAGTCATTACGTTCTGAAGCAAACTTTTAGTATCCAGGAACGGAGATGATGATAGTACACTCACCTCGAGCACAGGTAGAGATCCCTGTCGACCCAAAGTCCCGAGCACCACTCCCCAAGTCCCTTCATCGTCATTCACCGCTTTAAGACTCGTCCGTCCACTTTCAATAGCTTCACTTCTCATCTTTCTCATCTCTTGGTGTTGATACCCTTCACTGGTCAACTTTTTCTCATACGGATCGTATCTGAATGCCGGAACAGTAGGATTGGCAATCATGATGCTCTCCAAGTGAAAACGACCATCACCGACGTATAGTATCGCATCTGTGTTGGAAGGCAAAGGCGGAGCGGTGCAGCCTAAGACTTCTCCAGGTGAAAGTGGTTTGATCTGAGGCACAACGATTTCTAGCTCTCGACGTCTCGATGGTTCTTCATCTTCTACGGAGTCTGAGGAAGTGATGGCGAGTCTTTGCGGGGCAGTTTCCAGCTGCGCGAGACTTGTTCCGAGCGATTGGACAGCAGCTAGAAATTGTACTGTTCCGACACAAGCTATCCTGAAAGGTTCGCTGATGGCTGGTATCGGCTCTTGAGTAGTCTCAGGTGCAGATATACTGAGCGCAGGCATATCAAGAACAGCTTGTCGCAGATTTTCATCTTGTAAGCATTCGGGAAAGTTGTGTCTGACTGCTTGAGCAAGGTGTGAAGTGTCGATGGTGATTTCGACAAAGACATAGAGTGTCCGAATAGTAGTAGAGTCTATCGGGACTGCAGATACAGTGTCAGCGTTCATTTGCTTAGTTTGACGAAAACTGCTCACTGAGGCAAGAATGACCGTAATGCACCAACATATCGCAACCCAAAGCTCTTGCCGTATAATCATCCACACAACAAGCGCCATAAGTCACATCACCCAGGACAATCGCTTCAGCTTCTGTAAACTGTTCGACCAAATCCACGAGCGCGCAAGACCACATGGACAAGCCTTCAGGCATTTGCAAAGCCACACGCTGAATGGCATACTTGCGAATCTGCCAAATCGTCTTGTGCACCTCGAAAGAATAATTTGAAGGCAACAAAGCGGCAATAGCTCGGTTAAGCAGATCATCATTCAAAATGGCTGCTGGGATCTGGTTGACTGGAACGGTGTTGCTGTTCACTCCTCTAGCGCTGCTGCTGTCGTCCGAAGGCTTGCTGCGCCCTACAAAACGTTTCTTGGGCTTTGTCTCGCTCATGGTTTTCGTTGTCGTGTGTCAAGTCAAATACTCACGCCGGAAGCAACGATAGGCGGTCGGAAGAGATCAATAGCTTGCCTCCCTACGTATAAGCACTCGCTAGCGAACGATGGCAATACAAAACCGAGCGCCTTCCGACCGGTCTTCGATGTCACAACTTGGAAAGCCTAGACAGCTATTGAAAAGTCATCTGACTAGACAGCCAATCTATCGCTGCTGTCCAACGAAAGCAGACAGAGGCAGACAGAAGAAGTGCTCTGATAGCCACAAACTCAGGAAGATGCGTTCTCAAGCAAGCCTTGGCCGAGCCGAGCCTCCGCTCCTCTGCTCTTATCATTGACCCTCTTATACAACTAGCTGCGAACTTCTCTTTGATATTTGTATCCTACGTAGAGGTCGTCCAGCCTACAACATTTGGCTCGACTTGAAGGTTTCGGAAAGACAAGGCTCGAGAGGAGACAATCTTTCGCTGCTTTCGTCTCTCTCTATATTTCCCCTACAAGATGCCGTTGCAGTTCTATGTTAAAGGTCTCACGTCGTCAGAATGGTATTTCGTGCGATAGGCTCTGTTCGCTTGACTTAACAAACTGAAAACTTGCTCTTCAGCTGGACCGATTTGCCAACCTGGTCAGAAGGCTTGGGCAATTTCAATATGGTCTGACCGAACAGGACCAGAAACTCATTCAGACCTTACATTGTCAACTGGATCCCGCCATAAGATTGCAAAAGGCTGATCATGGCACGGAGATAGAAAAACAGGAGGGCCAGGCCAAAGAGGCGGTGAAGGGCATCCTGTGCCTCCATAGCACTGTAAGTCTTGTGCTTCACCTTGCTGACTTTGTATTGGCCGATTCGATCGTCCACTTCAGATAAGAAAGATGGTTAAAGTGTTGACCAAGAATTGGGGCATCAAATTGCTGCCCAGTGAAATGGAGGTAATACAGAAGAATGAAGAGAGATTGTGGAGTAACCCGAAGGACGCAATCAACCAAGATCCGGCTGTTGCTAGAGACCCGACACAACGACAGAGCCTTCGCGCAATAGTTTCTACCGGGAATCTGAAGGACGCTAAGGGCGGTCAGTCGGTTCCTTGGGAACAGAATGTTCTGGACTGACAGTCTGGCCTAGTACACCCGCCTCAATATATCCCACATTCAGTCGACTACGCGAAGGTCAGCTATACTATTTCAAGTCGGCACTCTTGAGGGTCTCTTTCAGCCAGTGTGGGCAACTTAATTTCTGCTACCGGATGAAGCTCAATGGACTTCCTTAGATGTATAGCAATCATTTGTACCCTTTATAGCCCAATATATGTCATTGTTTAGAACCCGTCTCGACCCGATCAGCTTGCTGTTGAAGTCGTCAAAGGTTGTTTGTCAACTTCCGAGTGAAAGCCAAAGATGGACGCACTAGTCAACAGTCAGCTCTCAGCGTACATCACAAGAGAATTGAGCTGATTTCGCTTGACAGGGGGAAACCCAACGATCGCTCGCCAGAAGGCACTCCAAGTTCGCAGCTCGCAGATATGAGCAGTCCGCAGACTGACGAGCATGACAGAGCAACCCTGAATTCATCTGGAAGAAGATGCCCAGATCAAAGCTGTATTTGCGTGAGCATTGCTGCAATATTGTCTTTTAGCCAAATCCTCAACTCTCGTTCGATGCACAGGCGCCTACCTCACGCTGTTCTC
Organism: Kondoa malvinella; assembly: GCA_039545315.1. Taxonomy (NCBI): domain Eukaryota; kingdom Fungi; phylum Basidiomycota; class Agaricostilbomycetes; order Agaricostilbales; family Kondoaceae; genus Kondoa; species Kondoa malvinella. The sequence continues at coordinate 395,535 of BCIM01000002.1, read as the reverse complement.
TGTTGGTCTGGCTGGGTCTATGTACGGCACTACTAGTACGTTTCCTGCCGTCTCGAGTAGGATGGATGCTGATGTTCGAGTGCAGAGATGGCCAGAGGTTGGTTCCGTCTGTTGACCGATTCAACTGCGCTGACACTCTTGGACAGGCATAAAGGACTAGTTCATCAATTGTGTACGCTTGGACGGAATGGATGTATCTTTCAGCATGGCTTTAAACGATCGATTGGCGAATTCTCAAGTTGGCGGAAAAGATACCCTATAGATCCTGGAACTGCGCATACCTCCTCGCTAGATACCCTATCCGCAGCACTGTGATGCCTCTATTGAAATCGAAACAAACGAAAAGGCTGCCAAGCATACCCTGAAGAAGTGTTGTCGCTGCTGGCTCTATCGGATCCCAAGGCTCCTTGGTCTGTCTATCTCGTTTACGCCCTGCGGACAGTCGTTATCTCGCGTAGGCTGGTCAGTTGACCGCAAATAAATCAGCACCGCTTTGCTTTCGACAGGCATAGCCCTATGAACTTCTTCTAGAGCCAGAACGCGCACTGCCCAGTCATACTGATCGCAGAGCGCACCTCCTCTTCATTCTTATCCTCTTACCTAACGAAATGAGCCTACGATGGAAACAACTCGGTTTACTCGCAAAGCATCACGCACAACCAAGAGCTAAAGGTTGGCGCGCAGATGGCTCAGAAGCAGATCCATTCAAAGTACGACTATTGGCTGGTTTGTCTGATCTCAAGGATTCGCATGTTCTCCAAGAGAAGATCATTGATCTTGAAGATGAACCGCTCCCGATGCCAGCCCGGGCGCCTGAACCGGAAGTGCAGAAACCGCTGCTCATTTATGATCGAGCCGATGGTCAGCAGGTCAGTAATGATCTAGTCGGTCGCAATGCGCTGATGGGAGGAAACAGCAATTGAGCGCTTTGACAATGTACTCAGCGCATGCATTGCCACTTGGCCCAAACACCTTTCCTAGTGCTGCTCATCTGCTGGAATGTGCCCATTATGTATGTGCTCTGCTTCAGTAGTAGGTTCACACGCTCATGCGAAAGATTAGAACCCTGAAGCAGAGTCGGTCCCATTTGCATTTATGATAGAGGTCATGAGATTAACTAGCAGTGAAGCGCACAGATCTTTAACCTCATCTTATCAGCTTCTACCGGTCATGATGCTCGCTTAGTCGGGTCAATGTACGAAGCCTACCAACGATCAGTCTGGACAGCCGAAAAGACCGTAGAGATCATGCGAGGAATCATGTCGGTCAAGCTGGCTTTCTATCCGCCGCTCGTGGAGCTTCTGTTGGCTACTGGTGATACGCAGATATGGGATGCTTCAGATCCAGAGGTGAACTTCTTCTATTCGCGCAGCAATTGTCTGATATGCAAGCAGGACTCGTTTTGGTGCATCGGCAAACCTAATAGTCATGAATATGGACAGAACCATTTCGGTCAGATTCTGATGGATATCAGGTATGCTTGACTCATCATCGCTCGAATCATGTTGACCAAGAATACAGAGCGCGATTGCGAAAAGAGCGCGAACACGGGTTTCAAGACGTGGTACAGTCTGTCCTTGCGATCCTACCACAGCCAGAAACGAGAGCACCAAGCGATTCAGACAGACAAGAAACGCCATCTCCTCCATCGCCTGTTACATCTATACCTAGCTCGCCTGTATCTGACAGACCAATCATCAATCCAGGTACTCGACCAAGATTGGTTTCTCGACAATTGACTCAGCCTCGTCCTGCGCAGACTGCACCTACACCTCGTCCGCCTTCAGCTGCCAATACTCGCCCTCCTGTCCAACTACCTGCACACTTCTTGGCGGATCCTGCTTGGAAGGAATGGGCTGATTACCAAAACGCGTGAGCGATGCGCTTGCTTGGTCAGTTTGTTGGCTGAGCGAGAGCATCCTTACAGAAATGGCGGACAAGACAAGATTCTGCAAGTGGTCAAAGAAGCTGCGGAAGCGCAAAGAGCACAAGAACAGACTTTAGCGCAGACGCAATCTCAGACGAACGCAATGCAGAATCAAGCTCAAAATCAAGCTGCGTTCGCACAAGATCAGAATAACGCGCAAGCTACTCAGATCCAAGCTCAGCTTACTCAGGCTCAGATAGCGCAAAGCAATGCTCAACTCGCTCAAAGACAAGCAGCGATCAATCAGGCTACAGCGAATTCGCCTCAAGCGGTCCTAGCACAGCAATATGCAGATCAACAGTCCAGTACAGCTCAGAATCAGGCGCATTACGAACACTTGTCTAGGTTAGCTGCTGAAGGGAATATAGAGGCTCAGAGGGCTTTAGAAGCGAAGCAGGTCAGGTTCGCGGACGGACGTCAAGTGGTATGAGGTTGCGCATAAGGCTATGCTGTACATGAATGCAATAGAGGATATAAGTACAATGCTATTCATACAAACACACATTTGATCACCAGTCGTCATCCCTCTGCTCGAAACGCTTGTGATCTAGCAGTCTGCATCTACCGAAAGCTCCGTAACCTTCTTCTGCTGTCTGCTCTTTCGCTCTCGCCTTCTCTTTCGCCCTAGCATCATCCGTGTCTGCCGTCCCTTCGTCATCAAACGCAGCCAGCTTGTACCACGCGCCTGCATGCGTCGCCGCGACCAGAACATACTCCTTCTTCCCTTCGTTTGCTTGTATATCCACCTCTCCTTTCTTTGCCTTCTCTCGCTTGGCTTTCCTCTCTTTCCTCCCTTCTACATCCTTGTACTGCTCCTCTCTGATTTCCTTTACTTCGGTCCAGACCAACATGACTTTATCCTCTTCGACCGTCTTTGGCTTATCCAATTTCTCATCCGCAAACGCATCCAAGAAAGGAAGGCTTTTCGCCGCTTGAGCTTCAGGAGGCGGTAGTTTGAATTGCGCGTTGGACCAAGAAGAAGAAAAGTATTTCGGTAGAAAAGGTTTCAGCGAAAGGATGGCTTCTTCACTTGTTTCGCGTTGATGGTTTTTGGGTGAAAGATCCCACATGTGGATGGTGCCTTTATCGCTTGCGCAGGCTAGGGCGAGTCCATCAGGACGAAGAGCGAGAGAAAAGATTTCGGCGGTATCTGTTCCGCGACGCAGTTCGTGCAAGAGTGTGGATGTCTTTGGGTCGTAGACACGAATGAGGGTGCCTTTGTTTGATGCTGTTGCTATATGGCTGCCTGATGGAGTGATTGCTAGCGCTGACAAGGAGGTAGTGTGCGCTAAATGAATTGAAATCGTTGCGTAAGGCGGATCGCGGATGGAAGGAGGTGCAGCGGAAGAAGGTAGCTTGACTATAGCTACTTGACCTGTTTGACGGCCAGGGAAGCATAATAAAGTAGATCCAGCTTCTGTAGCTATAGCTCCAAGTCCACGAGGATTGTCTGCTGTTTCGTATGCTCCCTCGCGGATGATAGCAGGCGGATCATATTGGATCGCGAAGAGAGCCACCCGATTGTGCAGTACGACTAGCAGTCGATCTCGTCTTGCGCAGAAGCCTAGTACCGCTGACTGGAACTCGAGAGTCGCGCACGCCGTCTTCGTGATAAGAGAGTAAAGAACGACCTTGTTGGGTGCATATAGAGGTGAAGGAGGGCCTCCGACGAGGAATACGAGCCCGGTCTGATGCAGCGGCAAGACTATCGATAGCGAGCCATTCGGAATGTCTACTCACTTCTTGAGCAACACCGACGTGGATCTGCACAGCACGTACCTGTAACATTCACAGGAGCTAGAGAAGAGCATTCCCATATCCGCCAGCCATCCGTCTCTGCGCTGGCAAAGAGGCTACCGCATGCAGAAGCTGTCAAGTTGCGAATGGGCGAAGGCGCTGGATTCGACAGGAAATGCGCTGGCAGGTTCATGATTTGACTGTTGTCTGTCTCGTACGCAGCTCTTGTGCTGTCTCCTTCACAGAATCATTACATTCTCGCTGTTCTAGCGAGACCATCTTCTCAAGCTATGGTGAAGCTTTCATATCTCCTGTCGGTACTCTGGCTTCCCTCCGCTCTAGGCTTCTCCTCTCTGTCGACTCGGTCTCACTGCGCCTGCACGGCTTCCCTTACGCTAATCTGCAAGGATGCTTCGAATCATTGACCAGATTCCAAAAGGCCACATTTTCAGTCTCGTAATACTCCTCATGCTACCTCTGCACTGCATCTCTTTCCACTACAGCCATCTTGAAATGTATAACCCACACCAAACGCCTTTTCATGGTCCAGCCCAAACACCTCTGCAAATGCCTCGACAAGCACCTATGGCGGCTCAAAGACCTATGAACAGCTATAGTAGACAACCACCTATGCAGCATCCTTCCTATCCTATGCCTGCTCGTCCAATGGGCACTAGAACGCCTTCGCCTGCTCCATTTGATGAATCTAGCTGTCAGTCTTTCCAGCTATTTGAAAATACAGCGCTGATTCCCTATACAGATCCATACTACAACCCTCATATACCGGAAGAACCTCGTCCGCAAAGACCAATGCGAGCTATACCCATCACTCCGCAAAGGCGATCGATGTTTGCGCCAAACCCGAGCAGAGCGACTTGTTGCTTGGTGAGTGTCTCCCCTCGCCGGTCAATTTATGCTGATACTTTGGTTAGGGCTGCTTTTGGGCTGTGATATGCTGGTAAGTGACCCTTGGTTTTGCACAATGCAAGCTCATTTGATGGATCAAGTGGTTGCTGCTGCGAGGCAAGCTAATTGACCAGCACCACCATCATTCCTGACAGAGATTAATAGGGCGGTATTCTCGGCTGTTGCGATGATTGCATGCGGACATGGTTAGTCTCCGTTTTGCACATTACCAGTCCCATCAGCTGAAGCGAAGCGCTACTGTAGCTGTGCCATGTGTGGCTCAGAAGATCCTTACTGCTGCTATTGTTGCGATATGGACATGAGGGTCAGTCTCATTCGCACGAAAAGTGATCGCGCTGACAAAAGTCGAAGGCTGATTGCTGCTATTGGTGTTGATTCTCCTGTATACTAATCAATTGTAAATACAGTGAGTCGATTACACAAAGGCGCAGCAAGCATCCCGCTGATCGCCTCAAATGGGTCAAACCGGAATCTGAATTCACCTGGTTGCTTTGAATGTCCCAGCCTGCTGTTCCCTTATGATTTGCTTCTTCTTGCCTCTTCTTGTACCATCGACCTTCTGGCCGCTGCCTTTAACGCTTCAAGCCAAAGCGAAGATCAAGATCGTCAACATGCAATTCTTTCACATTCTTCTGCTGTCAATCATCTTCGTCACTGGTATCACATCTGTGTTCACAATGGTTGGCCTTTATTACTACACTGCGATCACCCCTTCAAGTCGCTTCAAAGAATTTCTAATCTATCTCGCTATCGCACAGCCTATAGCATTCATACTCGATGTCATCGCCCTTTCAAACAGATGGAACCACCCCGACACCAATTTACCTGCAGGATTACCGAGCTTGGGCGTCTACGCTCTCTTCGCCAACTTTCGCGCGAGCTGCGTGGTCTACCTTACCGCTTTCTTAACTGTGGTAGAGCATCTTCTGCCATCAGACTCGCCTTTCATCCTTGCGTGGCTCCCAATAGGGCTGATATTGCGAAGTATGGCCGCTCTCTGGCTATGGAGACATGGACCGAAGTATATGGGCGCATGGGTGCGCGCGGGATGGGCCGAAATATACGCACGGGGTGAAGAGGATGAGGTGTGACACGGTTTGGGCTGGCCAAATAACGAGGCTTCGCCTGCAGCACAGTACGTGACTTCGGGCATGCCGTGCTCTTTTATGCCGATCCTGTTCAGAAACACCATGGTTGCCTTTTTCTATACTGTTCCGGTCGTCACAAGCAGACCACTTCACTTCAGACATATCCGGGTTCTAAGCTCATACCGTCTTTGCGAAAAGGATGTTATTACGATCCAGAAAACTGTGACGGAATGTCCGATTACATAGGTAGATACTGAATCAATTACGTAGACGGGGCTATGTACAACATCTGTTCCTCTACGCGAAATGCCAAAGATTAAGGATGAAGCAGGGCAGGCATTCTTGTGCTTCATGCTAGGGCTACCAGCTCTGCAGCTAGTTCTCTGTGATATGCAGCAACCTGTGATTCCTGATCAGATCAACTCGCTATGGAGCGAGATAGGAAGCTCACTGTCCTGATAGGTCTTTCGCCCAGAGAAACCCCCTTCCTAGCGAGGAAAGTATGCTTGTTGTCGCAAATCGCACCGCCTGTCTCTCGCTTCATGTGTGATGCGCTTCCTGCCGTGCCCCTTGTGTTCTCTTGTAGGCGGCACAGTGTGCAGCGCCATTCTTGATACAAGCCTTGTGCACCAGTAGCGTTCTGGATCTCTTGGTTTAGGCTCATGGAAGTTGAACTTAGAGCTCACATGTGGCCAGTCCGCGCGTCTGGTATGAGTTATTCTAAGAGTATAAGGATCGCAAGCTAGAAAGCGATTTAGGTACTAGTCAAAGCGAGTTCGGACTGCTTACCTGTCTGTTTTTCGAGGTACTCGGCGTGCGCATCGGTCATAAGAGCAAAATTAACGTTGCCCAAAGCGTCTGTAGTGTAGTGAACACGTTCTGCTTCATATTCTTCCGGCTGAATGCAGACTAAGCTATACGCATGGACAAATGTGCTGAACCACACACATTTAGGGGCGGGTCAAACGCCTTGCGTTCAACCAAATTCGCGTTATCGAGTTCTCGGAACCAGGCGAGAAATAAATTACGGTTGCGACAGACGGAGTTACCGACTCGTCCGGAAAGCCCCAGCTCGGCATGTGTAGAACCTGTTGGCCAGGATTTGTGAGCGAAGAAACACCGCGAGCACCTCCACCAAAATTCGGACGATTGAGGATTCTGAAACACCTGGGTTGGGTACGAAAGTTGAGCAAGTGAAACGGCACTCACAGGATTTAATCCGACTGGTAGAACGTCCGATAGTCGGCCGGTCAGGGGTCCTCCAAGTGGCGGCTTGACCGAGCCAGCCAAAGGATGTCCACCTGTAAGACTTCTAAACCCAATCCGCCACGACAGATGGCAGCCTACCTGGGAAGTATTGTACTAAGATTCTTTAGATCAGCTCCAGACTAGATTCGGACACGAATCTGCAGACCTAGCTTCTCCAAGTGATGCGTATGAACGGGTTGACCGTTATTGACTGTCGTAGGCACCTCTACCCAGCTCCAAGGCACGACCTGGCCGGGTCTGTATGCTACATGACAACCGCCAACAGTGTCCACGCTGCAGTAATGCCAGGTCGTGTTGCCCACAGATTGTTCCAAGACAAAGCCGAGCATGACCCACATGTCATCAGCTCGCTCGGGCCCGAACAAAGCAAGATGAAATGGCTTCTTAAAGTGCGGCGTTCGTCTGATACCTGAGTGACCCATTCCTGTGAGTAAATTCAGGTGCAAGCATCCGGGCGGAGCATACCTGAAGGCGCTAAGGGATATGCAGAGGCGTTTACTAGGATGATCATTCAGAATCGCCTGAAGAGGTGAGAGCAGCATACAATCCGGCGGACAGAGCCGATCTAGGCAATGAAAGTCAGCAGAGGGGATCAATGAAAACAAGCGGCAAGCGTACTTCCCCGCCAATGGACCAGCTTGCGCTGATTCACTGAGCTCTTCGATGGCACTTGACCGAAAATGGGCTTCTCCCAGGACCAAGGGAAAGCGAATGGTGCATTGGGCGTTGGACGTGTCGCTTTGATGAAATAGCCATCCACAGAAAAGGTACTGCGCATATGAAGTCTGTCTGCTCCGACCCATCCGAAAGTGAGGTCATGGGCGCCCCAGTACGGTATTGAATCGTGATCGCTAGCGGTGTGGTATTCTTTGTAGAACGGCTGCCTAATGGCAGTCAATCGCCGGTAAGCTTTAGACATGGCGATCAGTTAGCGGTCGTATTAGCATTAGTAGACAAGGACGGACTATGATGAGGTGGAAGAATGCTGCCGTCTTCAAAAGCGTATCAGGTCCCGTGCGGATGCGAAGAGAACCTTGTGCTTACCATCGAAAAAGGCCACCTTATAACGTTCGCTAGGCTCTAGTTCTTTCCACTGAAAAGCTCCCGAAATTTGTTTGATGAAGGAATGGCCGTAATGCTTAGCAACATGGCTGTCCATGTCACCACGGAAGAGCTCGTAGTTCCACTGATGTATGGCAGCCTGATGAAGCGCTCCGCCTTGTCCAGAAGTCTGACCTGCTGGCAGATGCTGCAAATGAGCAGAAGAGGGGTTCTAATCAAGAGATTATGAAAGCAAAGTTCAGGTTTGCGCAAGAGATGTTACCCAAACGTACCATTGCGTAGGATATATGAAGAGAAGTTCACTTGATAAGGCACGATTAGAATGTGTGGAGCAAGAGTAAGAAGCAAAAGAGAAAGCCAGAAGACGGCCAACGAGCGAGATCACAAAGGGAAGACTACCGCCCGGCATGTCGGGCAAGAGTAGCCGAGAGCAACCGAGCAACAGCACCTGCTATCGCATTCGCCCTAATAGAGGTACCATGATTGGCTGGCAGTGGGGAATTAGCTTTCAAGCAAATCCAAACACTGCATGAAGCTTACATTGGGGTTCATGGCCTCGAAAAGCTGGAGGTAACTACCGATCAAGAATGCCCAGCTTCCAAGAAATGTCCACAAACTGGAAATCATCGAAATTGATCAGGAAATGCGGGAAAAGGCAAGAAAACAGTTCTCACAGGCTTTCATAAATCATTTGACTTGATGTTCCAAAGCCGAGTATGCCACAAAGCGTGAACCCAATACCTCCGACTGAGCTTAGGTCAAGATCGCATTCGATACCCTTCATTATAGGTACGCACAACAGTTCCAAGCAGCCGAGTGCCAACCAATCTTGAAGATAGCAGGTTTCCACCAATGTTCTTGCGCTTCCAGCATTTGCATACCAGGAGCAATCACAAACCCTAACCCACCCAACACTTGCGGTAACCAATAGACCCCGTTCGCCAACGCCGTTCCTGATAAGTCAACAGGCAAAGAACCAGGCAGACCAGTCACTACTGCAATCCAGAATATGACAGCGCAGATTTGCTGGATGACTGCTGCGGTGTAGCCTATTTCTTTCCATCGGGCACCGAACCAATGCCAGTGCGCTTCGGTTGGATCTCGTTCTTTCAGCAGTAAGTGTTGTCGCCGTCGGAGAATACCTACGTCTTTTGTATGTGAGGCATAAGGAGGTAATGAAGTCGAAGAAGCGGACGAGGAAGGCTTGTCGTTGTTTGTTTCTGATGAATGATGCAGTTTCTGTACAGCTTGGCCAAAATCGATTTCTGAGCCTCTGTTGAGCGCTTCGAGTATGCCTAGGTACGATGAGAAGAGAAAGATTGTTCCTGCAACCCAAGCTGTCCATGCGCCTGCTAGGACATTCTCTGTATAGTCTGTCCTGACTTCCGGCACTGGGATTTCAGCAATAAGAAAAGACTGTCAAATACAGACGAGAAAGACCAACTTACGAAAGACGAGAACAGCGTTTGCGCACCATACGATTGAGCCGACGGTGAAACAGAAGGCAACCAGCCAAGATATGTTTTGAGGATCCCAATTCAGCCAGACGATGTGCAGCTTCGTCTTGTGCTTTTGGTGCTCGTCATTTGGTATTGGGTACCGCCCTTTCCTGTGATCTCTCGCGTTCCATATGAACGAGGTAATAGGCTTCTCTGACTTTGCCTTGTTTTGCGGAGCTACAGTGTTGATTCTGGCTGTGCCAGAGTCAGAACAAGCCAGCCCAGAAGTGGGCAAGGCTGACCATGATGTGGATGAAAGAAGAGATAGCGCTCTGGATAGTGTTGATGCCCGGACAGAGGGAAGTCTGGCTCGTGATTCCAGGACATGCTGCGTTTGCTACAGAGATGTCATGTAGATGGTGACTCGAGTAGGTACAAGCGGCTTGCATATGTATATAAGGCTTGCTCTTAAACTGCCAAAAGGTCAATATCGTCACCGCCTCGTTCCGTTCAACGCTCCTTGGGGACAGCTACAAAGCGTGCTTCTGATGCGTCCGTGAATGCTCAACCATGATAACGCGGTTCCTCGTTCCGTGAAATCGCTGCTTGGATGTCTGGCATGTCTATACTTCTTGTTCATTTCAACTGCAGCAGCTCAAGTCAACACGCTACAAGACCCTTCCTTGCTCAACTTTAACCTAGCACCTGCAACGTCTGCTACCTTTCATTTGCCAAACTTGAATCCAGAAAATCGGTCAAGGCGTTCAAACAGCTACTACGTATCTCTCAGTGTATGCAATGTGCCGACTGGGACAGAAAACTCTACGACGTTCACTTCTCTGCTCTCCGTATTTGATTCAGAAGATACCAGTAATCCAGAACAAGCTTCAACAGCGGATGCTGAATATGGTTTCGCAAACTTGACAATAACGCGGCCTCAACGAAGCGATAACGGCATCTGGATCGTAGTCAATGCACCTGCATCCATCTCTCGAAGCGCAAGATGGTCTTTCCAACTTGGCGCGTCGACTAGCGAATTCATGCAGGTAACAGACAGTTACCCACTTTTTCAATACGGCGATTCAGATAACACTACTGCTATATTCACTTCGCCGACCTACTTTCCTACCCTTGATGGAACGCCAGAGTATGAAATCTTCATCATGCCTACTTCTGCTGCTGGAACAGCTTTACAATTATCGCAGTCTTTCTGTCACATTTCGCAAGCGAACGGTTTGTTGGCTGAAGATTCGATCAACGCGAGTAATACAACAAGAGGTGTGGTTGTGCCAGGAATAACGGATGGTGCTTTGGGCAGACAGCGAGAAGAAGCGGAAGCTGGTGGGCAAAGAACGCAATGGGTTTTGAGCGATTTGGAGGCTGGCACGAATTATACCGTTTGGGGAGCACAGCGGACGAGTCAGGCGACGGCAGATCAGGTTCAAGGTGTACGGATGTACAGTGTGCAGTATTTTGTAACGAAAACAGGTGAGCATGATCCTCTGGGCATGTTGCTGGAAACTAATTCTAAGCAGGAAACAATTGTCGCCTGATCACCGACTATCAATCATGCCCAAATCTGGCCTATTCAGTCCCATCTCCACCTGAACTGCCCACTTCGCTGCTTCTCGAGTCGTATGATGCAACGCTACAACGACATTTGCAAGGCTTCAACCAGACGTTGTCAATCTTCCCTTGTGGTATTCCTTCACAAGGTCTCTATTCGCCCGTGCGGACCTGCGAAGACTGTCTATCAGCATATCAAACTTGGCTTTGCTCCATCATCCTACCTCGCTGTACCGACATACCACCTAACGAAACAGCTCAATTGAACGCTACTGTTCCGCTTAGGATAGGCTACAATGATCAACCTATCCCATCAGAAGTTTCTATTACGCTCATTCGCTCAAATCCACTTTTATCTCGGACTCCTCAATTCGGTCCCCAGCAACTACAAAGCGTCGATGCGTTCTCTGGCTATAACCCCACGACGCCATTCCCTTATGCTGAAGTCCCAACATGTTCAGCAGTCTGTCATCTCGTTTACGCTTCTTGTCCGCCAATGATAGACTGGCATTGTCCTTTGGAAGAAGTGAGCTTAGCTGCAGGATACGGAGAGATGAGGGAAATCAGTGCAGATGAAACACAAGGCGGGAACGAGTATTATCGAGAAGATGTCAAGAGGAGTGCCGATCGATTTGGGAACGTGTTTTGCAATGGGTTGAATGTGGATGTGTTGGTTGGTGCGAGGACGTTGTAGTAGAACAATTCTACAAGGTTCCATACATAGACGAAATGACAACGATACTAATAGACATATGCTTACGCCCTTGGACTCCCACTATTCACATTCGGACTGCTGTTCATCACCCTCAGATGCCCGTCTACCAAAGGTGTGCTGGGTTGTAAGCAGATGGGTATGCTTTCTGTAACGATTGGACTGCTTTTCAGTTTGACTTTGCTGGTTACGCTTGCTCTTGATCTGGCGGAGAGTGATCTGGACATGCTGGTATTGACCATCGTGTAAGGATCTGGATCCATCCTACTACTTGCTTTGATAGTAGGAGAGCGGGATACATAAGGTCGTATCAGGTCCATCAGACCAGAAGGTCGAATTGTTTCAGTCGAGTCAGTGCTATTAATCGTATCTAGCGTATTCACAGTGGATTGAGATTGACTTCGTCCAGCCATAGGAACAGCTTTGAGGAAAGGATATGAAGTGACTGAAGTCTGAGTGACGGTGGTATTGACAGAAGCAGGTGAAGCCATTGGTACGATATCGTCATCTTCTTTCTCGTTGATTGTGCTGCCTAGACTGAGGGACCGCTTCACGACTGGCCGAGTGAACAGCAGCGCAGAGACGGGCGGGCCGTTGGGAGAGTCGGTTTCGCTAGTCTGGAGTGCGTCTCGAATAGCATGATCGGCGGCTTTCTTCTTCAAGTAGAGGGTAATCATTCCGCCAACCAGGACGAAAGCGAAGAGACCGCCTATTGTCGATGCGACGAGTACGCCTGTAGGTGGCGCGCTGGAGGGCTCTTCTGCAACAGCAGCTACTGCTGATATTGATGGACTACTGCGCAGCGAAGTGGAAGAAGGGTTGACGTAGATGCTAGATGAAGATGAGCCGATTATTGGATTTGAGTACGGTGTATCTTGGGCTTGCTGAGGTACTTCTTCCTGTGGTTGTGAATCTTGAGGCGGTTGCACAGGAACAGGCTGGACAGGCGTAAAGTCCGGACTGGTATTGAGAATTTGATTCGCCAGCGGGATTTCTGGCGGTGTGAAAGTGTTGGAAAAAGAGTAGCCTTCGGTAGGATTCCCGCTAAAGAAAAAGATGTCGTTGCTGGTGACGCTTTCCGAGGCGTTTTGTGGTGATGCTAAACCATAAGAAAGGACAATGTGGCCAGACGAAGCGAGTACAGCTGAATGGTAGGCCCGTTTGGGTGGTGAAATGCTATCTTGTTTCATGAGAGGTTGTGACCAAGTCCAAGTATCGGTATTGAGGAATTGGACATCGTTTCTCGCCTGGCCGTCTTCGCTGATCCCGCCGTGAATGAAAATATGCCCGCTATTCGCTAGTAGACCAGCATGAGCGATCCGGGCTTCTGGTGCTTCTCCGGTCGTTGTCTATACCACTCTCAGCTCGATTGAATGTCCAAAGCAGTCGACTCACCTGCAGAGACCAACGCTGCTCTTTTGTATCAAACACCAAGACCTTTTCCAAACCAACGTAATCCCCACTCGCCGCTTGCCCTCCAACGAACGCAACTCGCCTGCCATCACCAAGCACAACAGCCGCATAATCGCTCACAGGCGGTCTATACCCATCCAGCTGGTTTGCAAAACTGGACCAACTAAAAGTCTGCGCTGATTCCGCTGAGGTATCCCATAGGTCGATGCCCATGTAACCAACAGTGTCGAAGGAACAAGTGTACGGTTCTGCTATTCCTCCCCAGACCCAAATATTGCTCGTTGGCAGATTCGTAATGGTCGATAAACCAGGTAGAGTAGTGACAGCTTGTGCTTGTCTTCTTCTTGGTGGTACAGAAGAAGCAGGCGGTAAAGAGATAGTCGACCATTTGCCTTGATCCAGTATGACAGCTAGTGAATCACTTGCACAATCTTGTGTTACACCACCTATGACCCAAACCCTTTGCGTGTTATCGACCGTAACAGCTGCCCAAGCGTGCGGTGGAAGACCAATAGATAGTTCCGGTCGTTGCATAGGATTCGTAGGGCTTGGATAAGGTTGCGACAGATCAAGGGAAAGGACATCATTGGTGATGAATGTGCCTGATTCGCCTACTTGACCTCCAATGAAGAGTATAGAATTGCTGCCAGGGATATAAACGGACGAATGACCATATCGACCTTTTTGCAACGCGCTAGAAGCAGCAGAGGGTGAGACGGTAGCGTTGGCTATCCGAGCAGTCTCTGCGTGCTGTCGATGCTTCAGTCGAGTGACTAAACCGCTTCTATGGCCGTGATGCGAGGCTGAAGAGAAAGCGACAAAATACGCGAGCAACAACAGCAGACGAGTCATGCTTCGCGCGCTTGGAGCAGTTCTGGGGTATTTGCTGGCTGGTCGCAGGGGTATGCCTATGCTTTAAAGCGAGGTATTGATGAGATGGCTCGTTGCATCGTCGGTACTAGAAAACATGTCGGATGTAAACAAAGTGTCAAAACGCGTCAATGCGGTAGGTGTTATGAGCTGTGCAGACCTCTACAGCTTTAAGGAGTCAGAGCATCTAGTAGATATCATACATTTTGACCTTGAACAAATTTCTCTTCTAACAATCAAAGCTTGCCAGCTTCCCCTCTCGCCTCTTTCACCGCAGCAATAACCTGATCAAAGACTTCCTTATTACTAACGATAATGCCAGCATTGTTCTTGAGCGTTCTACCCAGACTGAAATCGAGTTCTTTGCCATTCACATCCGATACTCGACCGCCTGCTTCTTGCACTAGAATCACACCGGATGCATGATCCTACCTTCAACCATTAGCCACATAGAATAAAGAGAGAGGAGGCAGAGACGCACCCAGATCTTTTCAACATAGGTCTTACCCACTGGCAAGCGAAGATAAATATCCCCATCCCCTCTAGCAACCGAACAATACTTGGCTTGACTATCCATTCGAACAGGTGCAGCAGTGATTCCGAGTAAAGAAGCGATTTTGCTCGTGGTGGATTGATCAGAGTGAGCCGCTTCTACTGATTCGCAGAATTTTGCAGAGGTCATTTGTGGTAAAGCAGACATTTTTATTGGTTGTAAGGTGGAGGAAGTGAATGATCTCTGTCAACATTCCCTCGAAGTTAGCGATGTAGACCGCATACGAAGGGGAAAGGCTGACCTGGAAAGCTCCTTGACCTTTCTCAGCAACAAACACTACACCTTTCTCCCCGTCCGGTTTCGTATAATCCACAGGCAAGTTCGGGCAGCCCATCACTCCCAAAACGGGCTTCCCATCTTGCAACAACGCCAAACAAACGGCATACTGACCCTTTCTCAAGAATCCTTTGGTTCCATCGATAGGATCTAAAGCCCAACATTTCCCATTCGCCGTTTCTTCAGCGTTGCCTTTATCAATAGCTTGTAACCATTCATCCGCTTCATATTTTTCACCCAGCTTGGACCAAGCTTCTTCGTCCTCTGCGCAGGATAAGGGAGTAGACAGAGCTTCGTTGGCCAATTGCACAATGTGTGATTTGAGCGTGGCCTGAGATTCTTGTGCCAGGTCGGACGAGTCTTCTTCGCCTACTAATGGATGATCGAAATGTGCAAAGATGAGTTTGCTAATCAGAGCTTGTGCAGTATAATCCGCCACTGATACCATTCTCGCATTTTCAGAGACCGTGTAGATACATACAAGAGCAGATAGGACTGACCAGTAACGGGGCTCTTGTCACTTTTCGTTGCAGTTTCTTCGGTGATCAGACGATGTTGGACATTTCTCGCTACGTGACATGCTTTCAGCACAGCCGATATAGCTACTTGCTTCTCTGCAGCGTAGGTGGACGACATTCTGTTAAACAAGTAGTAACGACGGAAGAGTATCTTGCTCGTTTGCATCCAACCCAAACGTCACCTCAGCAATCAGGAGCAGTAGAATAGAGACACGGGTGTAGCGGCAACTTGGAGAGAGAACATCAGGATGGGACTGATAGCGCGCATCCAAGATTGGAAAACACCAAAGACAAAGGCCGGAAGGCAAGCAGCTCTAGTCTCACAGCTGCGAAGAAAACAGCGCTACACAGCTTTATTACTATCTCGTTCACATTTCATCAGGTCTCTTTCTGCCGTTTCTGCCCTTCCTGTCCGTGTATTGATGTCGTGTCATAGTCATCTACTGCTCTTCTTGGGCTTTCTGTATCTTCTGCTCATACCGCTCGATGTACTGCATCAGAATACACGCGTGGACGAGAATGCTATACAACCAGGTCAAGTCAGTCATTCCCCTGATCAAGTCGCTTCTGTAAGCTCATACAAACCTAGGTGACGACATACTGGAATTGGGCTCAAGTGAAAGAAGCAGACAAGCTAGATCTCAAAATCCGAACCTGTTCAACTCTGCCTCATGCCCAGTGAGTTCTATTCTGTGCCTTCTGACACCTTCTTGATGTGTTTTCAGACGAGCGGAAGAGATAGCCCAAGTCTTTAAAGCAGCAGGTCTACCTACTTCCACACAATCCTATTCCTACGCGTACAATGCTACAGAGGTAGCCATCTTCTTCTCTTCCGCTGTGTTTCATTTGACGTAATAGAGTTTGCTCAGGCAGCAGAAGGAACGAATGTCTATGCTATTCTAAGAGCACCTAAAACAGATGGTGCAGAGGCTATTGTGTTGGCTGCCTCTTGGTCTACTAGAGCAGAGGATGAGGAGATGAATGTGAGAGGGATAGCTAGTGTTTTAGTCATGGCGCAGCATTTACAGAGTGAG
Organism: Kondoa malvinella; assembly: GCA_039545315.1. Lineage (NCBI taxonomy): Eukaryota > Fungi > Basidiomycota > Agaricostilbomycetes > Agaricostilbales > Kondoaceae > Kondoa > Kondoa malvinella. The sequence goes on along the minus strand of BCIM01000002.1, from coordinate 379,144 downwards.
CTCATCTCCCTCTTTTGCTGTGTAAAGGAATGGTTTGAGCTGAGATGAGGGCAGAGTTGGCTGTTTGGTCGAAGGATATCATTTTCCTTGTTTCAGATGGGTATACTTCTGGAGCTCATGCATGGATCAACGCGTACCACGAAGAAAGACAAAGCAGTGCGTCTGTCTCGCTCCTTCATTCTTTGATGGAGGCAGATGCAGTAGTACAGATCTCATCAGTGATCCTGTCGAATTACGAACGGGCTCAATATGGGCTGTTTTGCAAGTCGATTACCCTTATCATTCTTTCTCCCATATCGGAATCTATTTCGGTTCGTCCTATACCACTCTGTATTCATTGTGCTGATTAGGTGTTGGGCATGAACAGAGGCGCTCAATGGCTTATTACCCAATATCGACCTCATCAACTCCATAGCGCACATCAGCAGATGGACAGGCGGTGCACCAGTCAGACTACATAACATACCCGATGAACTTCGACCTGATACTCATCCTTCTTTTCCTTTGGCCGATCATCGCAAAGTGAAAGAGTATGAATTGGCCGGGAAGAACGTCTGGGAGATGGTTAAAAGGCAGAGTTTGGGTATACCGAGTGGTCCGGAGGGTGTGTATGCGAGGTTCGTCGAAATAGTGTCTTGCTCTTACTGGAGCTGGAAGTTGCTTCTTCGCGAACAGATTCAGGATTGATGCGATTGCGATATATGCTGTACCTGCAGAAGGTCCACATGGATTCTTTAGCATCGGCAAGTAAGCTTACCTCTCCATCAATAATTTGATCCAGCTAACAATTGCCCAGGACGATAGAAAGCTCCCTCCGAGCAATCAACAACCTCATCGAGCGCTTTCACGCTTCCGTCTTCCTCTACCTTCTCGCTTCGCCCAGACGGTTGATCGCATTACCCAAATACCTCGCTGCTCCTCTTCTCATGGGTATAAGTCTCAATGTCAAGGGTTTGGCTATTTGGGCGAGCTTGTTTCCTAAAGATGGAGTCAAGCAGAAAAGACCCATTGGTTGGGCTGTTGGTGCTGTGGTGTTTACACAGATTGTGGCTTGCTTGGTGTATGGTGTTTCGGCCCAATCGCTTTCAGTATGTGCTTCGTTATGCCTCTAAATTAAGCTAATCAGGATTCAGACGGCTACTTCGAGCTTCGCTCTAGCTTCCAGTCTTCTACTGAGCTCCTTCTTTGGCCATGCATGTCTACCTAAAGCGACCTTCTCGACGCTCAAAGCTTTCAACCTGATCCTGACGGGCATGATCATCTGCGTCATCGCCGTCCTCAACTTCAGCTTGGCTACCCTCATCGGCATCCTCGTCAGCATACCACTGCTGTTTACTCGATCTCGCTCTGGCCAAACAGGCACACCCTCAACAATAGCGCAAACGGCTGTTTTGCTCGCCGCGTCACCGCCTGGTCTGCATCTACTACTTCAAACCTTCAGACCGGATCTATTGGCAATAATTATGAGGGATTGGCAGATGCTGCAAGGGTATACAATCCCGCTCTTGTATCTAGTGGTGCTGCCTCTACAGCTTCAAGGCTTAGTACTGGCTTGGATGCCTTCGTAATGCAAGTTTACAAAGGCGCCTTCTTCATCTTGATACCTACATCTGGCGCTAGTGGCTCAAACAGCAAGCCTGACACATGATTACCATCAACTTGGAAAGATAGCTTTCCGCTTTGAGATGGAACGATAGACGCCTTTTGCATGTCGACCAAAGTGCCGTCTGGTAATCGGCTTTGACTTCTAGCTTGAGCGTGGAAAATATGCTCTCCGATTGGAATGAGCGCCAAATAGGTAGTGCTATGGAATATGGTCAGCAGGTGAGTACACGACACGCTCACACACGAACCAGTTCTCCAGGTGAGGCTCATCGGGCGACAACAGGTATAGCTTAGGCTCGAACCCTTTCTGATACGGCTGCAAATGCATACTGGAATCGATCTTGTCTAGCAATTGACGACCGATTTCTGGCACGTTCGAATCGTTTGCGCAGGCAATCAAAGCGCGGTTGCCCTCATTCGCTTCGTATAAACCGCAATATTGAAGAAAGGAGTTCGTCGATCGCTCTTCTTGATGCTTAGAGCGGATAGGTGCTTCTCGCGTAACGAAGAAAGCTTCTTTTCGCAGCCTGGCGTCCCAATCAATCTTTTCCAGATCCAAAACGTCTTCCAAGACACGAAGAGCAGTTGCCGCCAGCATTGCATTCCCAGTCCATGCGCAAGTGGTGAAAGCCATGATGCCGACACCGTCCTCCGGTGCCAGGATGAAATGCGCAGCGACTCCTGCAAAGTTGCCTGGATGTTCGTATAGGGTATGACCGCAATATGTGCTTTTATTGAGGGCAGCGCAGTAGGCAATGGGTTTTGCGTCGACTCCATCGAGAACTGCGCTGCCTGGCGGGACGATGCCGAAGCCGAGAGAGGCTTCGTTGTGGTGTGAAAGAAGCACGGTCAGTTGTTTGTTCGAGATGAGTTGCGTCGAGTAGGTGTCAGGTCGAGTCCGTTCAACGAGATAGGAGAGCCATCTGACTGCATCTTGAGATGACATGAAAATCCCCGCAGGCGCGTGAAAGGCAGAGTCGTCTTCGTCTTTGATCCATTGAGTCATCAGACCGATTTGATGAAAATCGTCCCGTCTAGATATGGAAGGCGCCGCCACGGAGACAGCATCAGGCTTGTATGTCGCTGATGACATGCCCAGAGGGTCGAAAATACGCTCCTTGACAAAATTGATGAAGAGCTGGCCAGAGAGTCTGCTAATAACTTCACCAAGAACGGCAAACATCCCATTCGAGTAGACCAGGCTGTTACGAAATTCATCTGCCTGCTCAGAGAAGGCAAGGGTGCGCAGATGCTCTGCAGAATTTTGCTGTGCGAGAGAGGTCGGGGCGAATGCCTGCCTGTGTACATTATGAATCAAGTTTACCATCAGTAAAAGAGAGACTTACCATTTGGTAGTTCCACAACGATGAGCCTATAGGCTACGCGTCAGCTTTCTGAAGAGTTTAGAAAGCTCGTCTGCTCACGAGTAGATCCATGATGGTCGCCTCTTGAGACACCTTGTCGAGCCTGACCTTGAACTCCGGAATCACCTCCTGAACTCTTGTGTCCCATGCGACTTTGCCCTCATCGACCAAGATAGCTAGTGCGAATGCGACAAAGCTCCTGAAAGCATCGGTTTTAGTGCGAGACACAGCTTCACAATGGACCGAAACCCACTTCGAAACGCTGCCAATGTTATAGAGGGTAGCATCCGTTGGTGCACGTCCGTCGGCATGCGTTCCAAAATGGGCAATCTCGCTCGTAGGATGGTCGTCTTCCTTCCGCTTGACCAGGGCCAATGAGAGAGCCGGAACGCGCCATGCTTTGAGCAATTCGTCTGCCAGAGCTTGAACTTTGGGCAAGTGTGACATGAGCAAAGTGGCCAAGGAGCGGAGGTTGAGAGCAAGAAGCAGAGTACGTAGCTGTGAAGGACACTTCCAAGGCATTGACAAAAGACATGGCCTGAAAGACAAGAAGACGTGCTCGGACACCGCTCAGACATTGTCACAGCAGTATAGCACACAATACACTGCAGCACAGAAGGAGAGATCACCAGCCGAAAAGGCGGAGCATGCCAAAGAGGTGTTCAGGCAGATCAGTGTTTCGGTGTTCTGCTGCGGCATGCCAAACTTCGATGGCTTGCCTTGTTCCGTTGGTGCGGCAGTCGCAAGGAAGAAACGCCAGCAGACAGAGCAAGAGAGCAAGCTCATCGGGACCAAATGACTGCCATGTACGGTGACAGCCTCGAGAGGATGAATGTTGGCATGTTGGTTCTTTCCTGAGATGCACTGTCGATCCTTTGAGAGCACTACCTGCCACCAGAGTCTGCAGAGTCTGTCATCACTTCAGTTTTCGAAATCTGGATCAATAATCTCTTACATTTGATCGCAGCCTGTACCCATCGCCTTCCTGGGCAGTCAGCTACGATTCCACATTGGTCGAACACCATCTTTCCTCGAGCTGCCCTACTCGAATTCTCCCTTGAGCCACATCTTGGCCGTCTCATACGTTCCCAGATATATACCTGACCCAGCTGTCGATTCATCAGACAACCTCATCCCAACAAGGTATTAACATACCAGCCGTCCAAACCGTCCTCATTAGTCCTCCTCTCATCATTCCTTTGAGGCCTTCTTTCGCCCATATATCACCCATGACTGATGCTAGACCCGCTTTATTCGGTCCTTGGGAATTGGCAAGCATGATTCGACTTTTGAGTACATCGATCGGTTGCTGCGTTCAAGTCAGATGATAGTATATGGTAGAAGAGAGAACGTACAGTGATTAAAGCCGCGATGGACCCTCCGCTTGCTGCTGCTATAGCTGCACCACCTGCCTTGCCTATAGGTGAAGTAGCCTGATCGGCTAGTCGCTTTCGAATGTATTCGTATATCGCTGTGAGAAGGTCAGTCAATCTCTCCTACCAGTGAAATATGAGACAAACGGAATTGCATGGCTGTGAATGGCAGATTACGCCCAGCGAGAGTTGCAAAACTGTACAGCTTAGCGGGACTCATGAAGAAGTAGATAGGAGCATACCCTTGTGTCAAGCCACCAAAGTTCAACTTCTTAGCAGCTGTTATAGTAGCTCCACTAGCCAGACTCGACACTTGGGCATTTTGCTTGATAATCTCTAATTCTAGTATGAGCGGTGTAACTTATGGAGAGGCTCTATGCTGACCTGCAGGTGTAAGAACAGCACAAGAAGCCAATTCCGCTATAGCAGAAGCGAGAGAATGCCTAAGCGGATCAGGCAGCACGGCCATCTTTGCCAAACCGGTATTGAGGCTTTCATACGTGGTAAAGAATACAGCTGCTGAAGGTAGAGTAGCAATGATGACTGATCCTACGCCTTTGTATAGTCCGCGGAAGAGGTGCTGGCGATGTTGTGGGTTTGTCGATTGGATTTTCGTCTTGATGGTATCGAGTGGGTAGATCAACAGATCGACAGAAAAGCTACACTTCCCAATGAGACTTTGAGATGTTGACTGAGCTGCTCGCTTACGCTGCGGCACTACCAGCCAGAAGTATTTGGGTGTTTGACATGACTTGGCGATAGGACAGAGAGACGAAGGATCAACGGTGATCGGAATGCGAGAAGGCAGGCTCCAAACAAGAGGGAATAAGCTTGAGAGTTCGCTTTGCTTGCAGTCAAGGGGAAATAGATATCGACGATCCAAGGTTTGCAGGTTCTTTGCACAGGAAACGGAAGCAGCAGCAAGTCTCGCGCCTGCTATTGCACACTTTCGGAGACAGGGTATAAAGGCTCTGATAGGGTATAGTAAGCTTTAGTTATCCTCCTCGACGATGGTGTAAGAGCAACAGATGCCCGATGACGACTTGACATGATACTGCCATTGACATGTACAGTCCTAGAGCTGCTCGACGGCGGTGTACAGTAAAGCAGTACTTATTACCTTGCATTCTATCTATCCTCTATAATCACAAGACCATTCCCAAGGATACAATCACACATCCAGCAGCTCGAAGTCATCTAGTGAGAACGACCGAGAGAAGGAGCGACAGCTACAACACGATCAGCTTGAGCTCTTGAGGAAATAATGCAAGCAAACCTCGAACATCAACTTCCACATCTTCTTTCTTCTCGAATCCTTCTTCTGGCGAGTAATGACCAGTCTTGGTCTTGAGAAGGTTGCCCATAGCGGGCAGATCCGAAGTCTCATCGTCGAACATGCCTCTGCGACCGTCTTTGGCCAGATAGCGTGTTGTAGTTGGCTTGTCGGCGTATTCTGCTGGATAGATAGGCTCTTTCCAGCTAGATCGGACCATCAGTGTCGCTTCAGGGATGCATAGAAGGACATACATGAGACTGAGAGTGAGATGAACAGTGAAAGCTATAGCAGTGGAGAGAATCCAGCCGGTGCTGTACATTCGCTGCGAAGCCAAGTTGACAACGCCAGGGGTATCTGCAATAGCAAGGTTAAGTAGTGATACAAGAAGTATGACACAGCCACATACAAGAGCCAGCGAGACCAGGGAACACCTGAACACTATGTCAGACAAAAGCGGAGACTTTTCGTTCATGCTCACAATTGCCACAGCGCAGACCCAGGCGAAGCATGCCTTTAAATTGAAGCCTCTGAAGTACCAGTAGATACCGCCTTCGCCAGATGTGTAGAGAGAAGGTGCGTGTAGGTTTTGGCGACGCAGAACGTAGTAATCAGCGCACTGAAAGAAGCGGTCAGATCTAATGCAAGTGTGCAAAGAGAGGAAGATACCATTATACCAAATATCGCTCCACACAAGACAGTGTACGAGCCAAGGAAGGTGATAAATTCGGAGGCCGATGAAAGAAACTGCGCTAACGGTCTTCAAAACGGTGAAGGAATTGGCAGGGAACGGAGTACCTTCCACGGTACTATCGCAAGGCCTAATACCTGACAGTGAAGAGCAGATGATGAATGAAGTATACAGTCGAACAGTTTGAAAGCTCACAAAGATGATGAGCTGTCCTCGGACAATGTTTAGCCATCGAGGGAACAAGCCCGTAACATCTGCGCCAAAAGGAATCGAATTGTTGGCTAAGCTGGTCAAGATGGTAGCGCCCGCGTAGGCACTACATAGAGCAAACATGGAAGTAAGTGATTGAAATCGAGAGAGCGGCAGGACCAACATCGCAACAAAGAATACACCAGTACGAGCACCAGCGTTCCAATTGTTGCCCAGCACGGTGTCCAATTCTACCAAGTACATCAATACGTCATTATGCAGTAGAGCTGGGCACATACGCAACCAGAGTGACCATTGAGCGGGACCTACAGAAAGTATCATCAGCTATACTCTATCGTTAGAGGTTTTGTCAGCTTACCGCCATACGCGACTTGCAGGGCAGATGCCGTAGACATACTGAAGAAGTAGAGCAGGACCTTGCAGACTACAGCGGAGAATGAGTTTCTACTAAGAGCATTAGATCGGTCGCTTACCGAATAGTGCAATTCCTTGCGGCCATCCACCAGCTCGACGGTGCTTGGCGTAGCGCTATGGTATAGGATAAGTAGGCATAGGCGCAAGGGAGGAATAGAATTGCTTACAGTCAAATCCGGCTGATTCACGATCAAAGTACTGACGCCTCCCATGACAACATTGATGCCCTTCAGCTAAATCAGGTCAAAGCATAGATATGAGCAATCGAATCTGAAGAGGCTGCTGACTCACCCAGCCCCAAGCAAGCTCGGTTTTTGTAAGATTGTTGCCCGCGAAACCTTGGAATCCGCCAGAACGAGATAAAGCCCAGGCAGCGAAGGCGATGGAGGTCGGCGTAAGCAGATAGGCCTTTACAGTGAAGACATGTCGCAGGCGTCGAGGGTGGATGAAGTAGAGTGGCAGGATAGCAAAATAGAGGACCTAAAAAATTCGTCAGTGATGGACTCGTGTGAGAGACAAGCACTGACCATGAAAGCGGTGAAATTCTGACTAGTGATACCAGCACTTGATGGGAAAGGAGCCATGTTGTCCCAGCTAGATCCGAAAATGCAACGAAGTGCCACCGCAAAAAGGTTGCCTGCGCAGGTAAGGGAATCAGATCAAGCCAAGCCATGCGCTGCGAAAATCATACCGCTGTAGTACGCCAGCACTCCTTGCCATCTATAACAGGCGGAAGCAAGTCAACATCATTTGTCTCCGGTATTTGATAACATCAAACTCACACAATAGCACAAATTGCTCGGATAGCGACGAAGACTGTTCAATAGCCTTAGTCAACGCTCGACAGCCATAGATGCTGCTCACAGAAAGCGCCTCGTAGACCAAAATAAGAGCGCGCAGATGCAGGATAACCAAGCTGTAAATATGATAAGTAAAACTTCGGCGTTTCCTGGATTTGGCGCACTCCGTAAGTACTGCCAGGATAGGCGCTCAGAGCCATGGCAGCACCGGCAATGGCTGAGCCGACAATAGCTATGCCCATTGCATGACCGACTGACAATGGCCTGAAATCAGCATGTATGTGTCTGCAGCAGGTACAACTCACAAGGGATTCCGATTGCGATGAGAGCAGAGCCAGATGACCAGCCTAGGAGCAATACTGGGAGATAAGTGACTGCACAATCGCCGAGAGGCGATACTGACCGTTCGCATTCTGAACATTCCGGTCAAGGCTGAGTACTGGCTAGCTGACGTGGTAGAAGAGCTTACGAAGATTGACCCGAACCTGATAGTCATGTGAGCTCTGACTTCCGAGAGAGGCTCATGACTGACCAAAGACCGCAGTAATTGTACGTGGACCAAGTACGGTGATTATCAGGTGTTGGGTCCAAGTCTAGACAGCCGGAAGATAAGCCAGAAGGCACTATACGAAAAAGAACGAAATCATACCATCATTTGAGTATGCCCCTCGGATGTGACCCTTCGGTCCTGGAACCTCAAGAGCGCTGATCATGGCATCCTTGCTGGAGAAAGCGGTCTTGACCTTATCAACTTGTAAGGCTAGCTTAGACATGACGGCAGATGTTGTATAGAGGAGAAGAGCTGCAAAACGGCCAGAAAGGCTGAGAATCCCTTATCATTGCGCAGCCGACGGTATGATAGACGGTGAGACATTAACCGGCAAAGCTTGGCCATGTGCCGCCTGCGGGAGAAAGAAGCGGAGCCTAAGGCTCTTGTTGAAGTATCCATACAACTCGCTCGTGCCGCTCCATATTGTCAAAATTGCTGATGATGGTTTGCAGAAGTGTCGTCTATAGTCAGGGTTGCGCAAAAGAGCCGCGCATCAGTGGTTCACTGCTTGAAAGGGGCTGTATAGCGCATGATTGACATGTTCAGCAGAAGGTAGACGTGCTGCCGCTGCAGCCAAGAACGAGTAGTGATTAGCACAGGCTGCCAGTGAGCAAAACAAACAATGCCTTACCCCGACTTTGCGGTTGAATATTTTTCCTTTGCAAACTCTTTGCGAGCTGAGATAAGCACATGCATGGTCTTGCGAAGGCGAAGAGGACGACATGAAGAGAACATAGTAGAGAAAGGGACAAAGGAAGCATGCGATGTATTGGCAGCTACGAATTGAATCGGGCTCTATAGTACAGCTGACATTCTCCGGTAGCCGGAACTGCGGTCTAGCGCCAAAGTCAGTGACGGCCTTCTATCGATTCCACAGGTAGCTCACGGTGAGGACCATTGGACGCATGCTGTCCTCGGTAGTATCGTCTGCAAGAGTGGCGCTGAATTGACGGCTGATAGTCGACAGTAGAATGCGCATGTCTGTCCAAGCAATGCTAGCATGCTGATGTCAGCATCGATCGCACAGAAGGATAGCGAGATTTGCTTTAAACCGGGACAATTCCTCGATCCTATGGAAAAGGGAATGAACGCGTTCTGTAAGGCGCATGGTTAGAGGTGGAGACAGCAGGGAAGGAGTCCGCTTACCTTCATCTCGGGAGTCTCGTCTAGCCATCGCTCAGGATTGAACGAGTATGCATTCTCGCCCCAAACTGCAGAATCCCGATGGCAAGTCCATCCTTGAATACCAACCGCTGTCTTTGGCGGAAGGAAGTGTCCATACGCTTCCAAGCCTTCTTCAGACAATAGTCTAGCATGGTATGTAGGTGAAGTTGCATGAAGACGGAGTGCTTTTTTCGTCTTCAGCGCATGTCCCAAAGGACGAGCGACAGCACATACTCTCTTTCAATACAGCATTCAGATATCTGCGAGCCAATAATCAGTCTGAGATGCAGCTCATCAGCTTGTCACACACGGGAGATTGGCCAAGATGTTCAGACTAAGCATATCTCCTGAATCAGCCATATTTTCGTCCAATTCTTGCTGAAGCCTTTGTTCGACAGACGGGTTGCGCGCTAATTGCCAGAAGCAGTAAGTCAAGACCACGCTGGTAGTCTCTGTGCCGGCCAAGAAGTGGTCTATGCATTCGGAAACGACATGTCTGCAGACGGGTTCAGGAAACACGCATGGACAGCCAATCGAGCCTTACTCTACATCCCACGGGGCTTGAGTAGATGAATTGATAACGGAGAGAAGCCGCTGCACCAAAGAAGGCTGCTCGGGCACTGATCCGCCCTCCATTAGTGCTTTTGCTGCATAGACTTTGGGTCCAACGAACTACAGAGCTGATCAGTGATGTAAGATGCGACGAATTGGGGGAATTACGTCTGCTAAATAAGCATCACTTTGCACCAGGTCCTGCCAGTCTGCTTGTGGGAAATGTTTTGCAACAGACCAAACTCGAGGACCCAGGAGGCCGATCTGAATCGTTCATAAGACAATATAGCGACAGCTTTGGATGTGATTCACTCTGCGAAAGATATAAGTCTCAGCCGAATCCGTATCGCAATGAAGCATGCTTACATTGTACCGCGTTTCGGCCAACTTATAAAGCTTCAGCCAAGTACCTCAATCCTGACAAATTATACACACTTGCTGATAGCTTTGACTATCGCATTGGGTCTAGCATTGGCAAAATCCGAGATAGCATGGATATCCTTGGTCGCCAGGATAACTTCACCCAATATCTACTACCAATCAGCGCAAGCTCTCTGAATTGAAGGGAAAGAATACATACGTCGACCAATGTATGTCCGAGAAGGCCCAATATGTCGATCGAGTGCTTACCGTCAACGGATTTGATGTAGGTTGTAGCTTCAATCACGTGCTGAAAGATAGCAGGATGCCATCTCTGTAGATTGGCTGTAGCGTCTGATTCAACCTTGTGCGTCAGCTTATGCTTGGAAAGAACTTTCTGGGACATACAATGTGGTAGCATGCCTTTGCGTTTCCCTGATGCTTCATGCGTAGTTCTAGAAATCTCATCAGCTTAGCCTTCTAAGACAGCATGCAACTTACATTGCTGAGAAAGCGTTTGGTGTGCCGCTACGACCGACATGAGCCTGAATGCTCAAATAGCAAATTTCGCATACCGATTTGTGGTAAAGAAGGCAGCTTCAGGCAGCTGTGCAGACGCCTAAGTCTGAAGCACTATCCTTACAGTGACATGAAGCATACCTTGTCAAGCTTCTTCATCTATCAATGCAAATCAGACCCGACCGAAGATGAAAGCTTTTGACGCACATAAACACTGTTGAGGTATTTTGGGCCTTCAAGAACCACAGTATTCGGACCAACACGAATGATAGGGCCATATGTAGCATGAAGAGCATGCACAGTCGCATACTTTTGTCTTTTGACGAGCGAATGATAGCGATTCCACAGACTAGTAGCTGCGGCTACTTTTGGGCCTGGTATGTTCGCTAAAGGATGGAAGTACAGATTATAGGCGAGGCATGCCCCAAAGCGTATGAGGACGAATGCGCTTGAAAAGACCAAGAGGGCGGATATCAGTGTAATCGGTTCGCTGAGAATTTCCATCGGCGCGCGCATGCTACAAGCGCCCATGCGATAGAAGAGCCACTGGAGGAGCTACAGCAGGCAGGAGAAGTACTTTAGGCAAGACCGGGAAGCAAACTTTGGCCGTCGGCGGCTCGATAGATAAGGAATTCCAAACGCCAGAGACAGAGCATTTCGGGATAGTCTTTCTTGACAATACAAGCACATCACAACATGGAAACCAAGGTTGACACTCGCTTGACAAATTTTGGACCTCGGGTAGGACATGTTTTCTTCCTGCTGTGTGCATCACTCAACCACTCTCTTTGAAGGATCTCGTTGGCTATGGCAAGAATAGGCCTGATCCAAAATGGCCAAATAACGCAAAGATAGCTGTAAACTTTGGTGAGCTCGTCGTATTAGCGAGAAAGGCCAAAGCTGATGTTCAAAGCGGATAGTCATCAAGTAAGGCAGTGCTGCTCTGCTTCTGTACCTTGTTGAAGGCCGCTGTCCAGCTATGAAGAGGGCGGAGAGCATAGCATCGAAGAGGGAGACGCTCATGCTGAATACAACTTGCAAGGTGAGTCTCGCTGCATGAATTCCTCTCGGTAAGCTAAAGATCACGTAGAGTTGGGACCACGGCCTCCCTTCCAAGGTCAGTAAGCCCTAGTATGTCTGTGCCATCGCTGAATACGGTCGGCAGGTCATCGGGATCTACCTATGGAGTCTCAATTCGAGTTCGGTAGCCGCGTCGGCGTACGTTGATCGCTCTATTCCTGATCTAGAGCTGACTCCAAGCAGATGTGGCGCCTGTTGCGTCTCTTCGAAAAGCACAATCATAAAATCACGATTTACGCAGTCGCTCAAGCTTTCGAAAAGAACCCGCAAGTGTCGGAAGCCTGTGATGATGCAGGTCACGAAATCGCTTCACACGGGATGCGTTGGATCAATTATCGAGACCTGCCAGCCGAGCAAGAGGAAGACTTGATCAGGCAGGCTGTCGCCAGCTTCCAAAAAATGTCAAAGAAAGGCAAAGCGCCTGTTGGATGGTATTACGGTCGTCCTTCGCCTCGTTCAAGAGCTTTGATCAGCAAGGTCTACAAAGATCTCGGTCTTGAGCTTCTATACAATTCAGACAATTATGCGTGAGTCTACGACAGCTCTGGGTCTACCACGATGCTCAATAAAGTCTCCGAAAGCGATGAACTGCCTTATTGGATCTCTGACCCTTGGCTTGAGCCCGGCAAGAAGGATGAAGGCCTTTTGATTGTTCCTTGTCAGTCGCTTTTCATCCTTTGAGTTCCTTTGCTCATGTCAAGACGTGTTTTAGACACCTACGACGCAAGTACGTCAGATGTCAGCATCTCAGATCGTTCGCTGACATTGTCACAGACGATTTCAAGTACTTTGTTGCACCAGGGTTTGGTAGCTCGTGGGCTTTCAACGAGCACATTACAAATGCTTTCGATACAATGTATGAAGAAGGGGAAGACGGCCGCCCTGGATTCGTAAGCCTGGCCATTCCGCAGCGATCAGACTGCTGAGAATGACTTTCAGATGACCGTCGCAGTGCACGCTCGCTACATGGGCAGGCCTGGTCGATTCCCCGCACTCAAGAAGTTTGTCGAATACATCGTAGGTTGGGTTACTTTTACTGTATCTCATGCTGATTCGCTACTTCAGTCAAGCAAGGAGGGTGTCTGGGTCGCAACACGAGAGGAGATTGCAAGGCATTTTGCCGATGGTCATCCTTACAAGCCTGCAAGTGCATAGCGTAGCAGCAGCATAATGTATACATTGCAAATCTCTTCATGCTATCTTTGCTCCATCCACTGTTTCTAGTCTTAGCACCGATCTTTGACAATCGAAGTGAGCTTACCTAAGATGTCTGTTCCGCTGATATATGCAGCCTCGTCGGACGCGAGAAAGACGGCAGTCATGGCAACCTCATTAGGTTGGCCGCCTCTCGCCATCGGTAGCTTGCCATGCATCTCCTTAATTTGCTGCGCAACACATGAGCGTTTATTGGGCACTATTTGACTTTGCGCACCTCCTCCGAAAAGCCTTGGATGTTTGGCTGCTGCATGACACCCTGGCACACAGCATTCAGCTTGACGAAACACTTGATCTGGCTAAATCCGCCGTACGGGTGAGATACTATTGCACCGTATGCCATGACTTGCATATTCCATAGCGACATTTTGGTTCATTCCAATAAGGCAGAACTTGGATGAAGAGTAAATGCTAGCCATTGGAGAAGCTCTATGACCAGCTGTAGATGCCATGTTGATGATTGAGCCCTTTGTATTCGCTTTCAGCATTAGGCGAATAGCCATCTGCATCAGTAAGAACGGTCCGCGAATGCTTACGAGGTTGTCAATGATAAAGTCTCCGTAGCATGCGAGCAAACTCACTTGACTGCCATGATAGCGTCGAACTCTGCTAGCGACTTCTCGTGGAATGGCGCCAGATTCCCGCCTGAAGCTCCGTTGTTGACAAGGCAGTCGAGCCTCCCATATCTGGTCATGAGGTTAAGCATGCTGTACGCAAAGAACAGCAGGAGAAGCGTACTTGTCTGATAGATACTTCCCCAGCTTTGTGATACTGTCTGGTGAGGTTTGATCCACTTGGAACCAAGTGAGGCGTCCTGGCTCTTCAGTGGCTTGATCCGGAACATTGATATCCGCAGCTACTACTATAGCACCATGCTGCAGAAATTTAGTGACCAGACTTTGTCCAATGCCTGCAGGTGTCCTTATCAGCAAGATATTCTTGTGTTCCTGGACATCACAGACGGCCAGCGGCACCAGTGATGACGCAGATCTTTTCTTCGAGTCTACGGGAGCTCATTGTAGGCGAGAGAAATCGCTGAAGCTCTGCGAAGCAGACTAATATCGGGATCTTCTAAGTCATGGCACAAATCATGCTTCCGACGGCTCGAGGGGAGACAAAGGCAACGCGAAAAAAGGAATGCTAGATGTGCTGGATATGCATTAATGCTATAGTGCTCGTGTGTTATGCCTCTGTGACGGTTCGCGGTCAACCTCCCCTCCCGCCTCAATATCCACTGCCGTAATCGTGCTTTCTCCCGGCGAGCCCTTTTCGTCCACTTCAACTGCACTTCTCTCTCCTGCAGCTCCAGCCTTCTCTGTTGGTTGTGTCGCTGCCGGCTTTTGCAAGTTGATGTTCTCGATGAAGAACGACATGACAAGACTGATCACCATGAGAGGCAAGAAGAAAACAAAGATGTAGCGAAGACCAGACTGATATGCATCGAAGACGCCTTGTCGTTGGTAGTCCGGTAGTCCAGCTGGTAAATCGAGCGAAGCCTCGGCCAAAATTTCTTCGCGCAAGCCGTTGGGCAGATCTGTCGGAAGCTCTTTGGTGACAACGCCATTGAGTATCGCGTTCCCGATAGCGAGCCCAAGACTTCCACCGCCTGTCCGAAGGAAATTGCGAGCGCCTGTACACGAGATGAATGAGAACGCAGCTGCGAGCTCAATTATCACTCACCCGTTATGACAGCGCGATCTTGTGCCGGTGCGGTAGCTTGAGCTGCGACCAGACCAGACTGAGACACACTTCCGAATGCTATCCCTTGAATGAGAAGAATGACAATGACGCCAGCCAATGGTGTAGACCGCTCGAACATGATTTCCAGACCAGAGCCAATAGTCCAAAGCAGACATCCACCGACAATGATAGGCTTGATGATTCCCGTCTTGGATGCTATAGACACTGATCAGCCGGTGATCGCCTTGATTGGGCACAATGGACGTACTGACTATGCCCATGAGAGCAGACATGATCGACTGAGGAATTAAGAGAGCGAGCATGATAGCGGCAGAGGTGACAGGATCAAGTCGTCTTAGCGAAATGAAGTAAATGGGCAGCCAATAGATGTTCGCATAGTAGACTGCGCCTTGTAAGCAGAAGCTCCATAGAAGCAGACATGGCGTGCGATACTGCGCAAGCGGATGATCAATATTAGTCAATAGCGGAGGCGCTCGACATACAGTGAATAATCGCACTGCTCTATCCATCAGCATGATCATGTTTCGTAGAGACAGACAGACATACAAGGCATCACTGGTAAAGCAGCAAATTTCCACTCTACCACGAGAAATGCAGCAGCCAGTGCTATCCCAACCAACAAAGTCGACAAAATGATCACCGAGGTCCAAGCGTATTCAGCACCGCCAGACGATATGGCGAAAAGGATAAGGACATTTGCGCCGAGGGATAATATAGTACCGGCGTAATCGATTTTGGCCAGCTTGCTCTTCAAGTTACCGCTGACCGGTTTCAAAGGTAGCGTGCGCCATATCAGGGCAGCGCAGACTACGGTGCACGGTACTGGAATCCAAAAGACAGCTCTCCAAGTGTAGTACTGCGTTAAAAGCGCTCTACCAAGAACATATTAGCTTAGATCGATTTGTGAGACCAGACAAGCGAACCCAAGAAAAGGTCCAGCTGTGTTTCCCGCAGCCACCGCGACACCAATGAACCCTTGCCATTTACCTCTTTCTCGCAATGTCGTAATATCGGACATGATGACCATCGCCTGATCGATTTCAGCGAGAAGTCATGTAGATAGATTGATTGTACTGACCAGATTGTTGATACTAACAAGAACAAGAGAAATGAGCTACAGACCAGGCGAAAGAACAGTAACTTACCCTCCACCGCCTATCCCAGCTATGGCGCGAAAGGCGAAAAGCTGTATCGGTGTTTGGGCAAAAGCACATGCGAGATCCCCGACTGCAAAGATACCAAGCGCTACGAGGAGGAGAACCTTTCGGCCTAAGATATCTGAGAAGCGAGCATAGACCAGTTGACAGCTCGTGTTTGCTATCAGATAAGCTGTGCCGATCCATGACTGTTCAAACATCAAACCAAGTCCTTGATTAGCAAGACAGTGAACTGACTATACTACGACCAGCTTGTAGATCTGCAGCTATCTGAGGTTGCGCTAAGGCTACAGACGTAGAGTCAAGAAAGCTGCGATAAGGCTTCAATGCGGTCCAATGCATCTCTGGGCATGAGAAATACCTGAGGAAGAGGGCAAAAGCGAGTCCAAGGAAGCATATGATGCGTCTCTTCTGTGAAAATACGGCAGTCTGATCTTCTAGGGATATGACCCTTTTGAGCTTCGGCAGAGCATGCGATTTCTCTGCAGACGATTTGGCCTGCATTCTTTGTGGTCCAGAGTGGGTGTGAGAACCATAAAGAACTTCCGGAACATATACGTCCTTCGGCCCTTCGCTTGCAGAGACATTTTAAACCTTTAAGACCGACGGCAACCCAACATGGAAGAGATAAGCCCGCCAGCAAAGAAAGCCAGAACGGCAGCGCCTAGGGGAGGACCAGCTTGCTCTCGGTGCCATGGCATGTTCACCGCGGCTCTTCAGACTGGACATTCGCTGACAGATGTTTTGCAGGTCGAAAAGCGCGGTGCGAGTAAATCGCAGTTGTGCCTGTTGCTCCGGAGCAGCACTGATAGCTTTCTGACAGTCGTTCTGAGCCTGGTAAAGCCTGCCGCAATTGCGAAATCGCTGGCGTCGAATGCATAACCTGTCCGAAGGCTCCTCGAAAACGGAAAGCCCCTGTGCCGGCGCCGCTTTCTGGCAGCAGCACCACGAACCAAGGCCTTTCCACACAGCAGTCTCAATGGAACGCTCAAGCAGAAAACCACTCGTTCGACGTTTTGGTCAATCCGTCAGCTTATGCATCGAATTCCGCCCTACCTCCGAGACAGACTACGCATTACAGCAACTCGCATGATCCACCCAAGACTCCAGATGATCAGTCAGAAAGCGTATCTGGATCAGTAGAGCCTAGCCTGTTGTCGGACGGTGGTGCCGCTCAGTTGGACGACAAGCGGCTCGGGAGCGTTGCAAGAAGCGTAGCTTTTCTTTCCCTCAATGCCTCAGCCGACGCTTCCTTTCTCGGTGCTTCTTCTGGATTCTCCTGGACAGAATTGGTCGTTTCCGGTTTATTAGCGGACAGCAAACTAGATAACGCCAGCTGGACCTTTGACTCTGATGGACCACCTACAAAGCTTCCTTCTCCTTATTTAGAAGATGTGTCTGCTGAAGTTGCAAGCTCCATCTTTGACATCTGGTGAGTAATGACATGGCATTCGATTAGTTTGCTAATTGGAAACAATCAGCTACAAGCACATTCAACCTCGATACCCGTTCACAGACTGGCTGAGAATGCATCGCTGGTTCAATGAACGCATCAGTATTATGAGAGCGGCTAGTCAACCAGGTGCTAGTCCCGGCACTCGAGCAGGTGAGCTGATATGAGCTGATGGCACCCGACGCTGAAGGGCTCTTTCATTAGCTGCCCTCTTTCTTTGGCTCTTCTTCGCATTGGGAACGAGTCTATCTCGGCGATCACCTTTGCCGGGTCTTGTCAGTTCAGCAAGCTACTTTGAGCAAGCGGTAGAGCATCTCGATGCGGTTGGTACGCAAGTCCTACATAGTACTGCAGCAGTCCTGACATCTACCTAGCCGCAATGCACAATCTGGTCGGCCTACAAGGTCCGTCGCGCTTTCGTTCCCTAGTCGTTCTTGATTGAGTTCCTTCTAGCCCTTCTTTTGCTGTCGATGTACGCCTTACAAAGACCCGCTGGGATAAGCAGTTGGTTTCTATCTGGCTCGGCTATGCGTTTGGCAATTGCAATGGGTCTGCATCGCAAGCTGTCTCCTGAGCGAGAGCGGGCCATCGGCTTCTATGCCGCGGAAATGCGCAAGCGATGCTTTTGGTCTGCTTATATAGTCAGTTCAGAGGATCAAGCTGGTCTGCTTCCTTAGCTGATAGGAATTTATGCAGGTCGATCGCATGGTACGGGTGATTCTTCTTTGTACAAGAGGCTTCTTCTCAACAATCGGACGCCAGGTCGCAATGACTCTTGGGAGACCCTTTGGAATCAGTGATTCTGCGATAGACGCAGATCTACCCATGGATGTGGTAAGCTAATCATTCACGGTTGCCCGAACCACGCGATCTGATTCACCAATTTGCAGAATTGTGTTCAATTTGATTGGCCTACCGAAGTTCCTCGAGGCGCTACTAGTATGACTTCTGCTTTGCATCATATTCGACTGTAAGCTTTGACGATCATCCGCTCAGATCAATGGTCATCATAGCATATAGGAAGCGTATCGATTCCAAGGTGCATGAGGCAGTCTACAGAGTAGATACACCTGAGCCGGACATGGTCGCTGCAGCCAATCTGCTCAATGCTGTCGATATGTGGACGTTGGGTATTCCTCAAGAGGCTTCCACCGATCAAGTGCGGTCGTTCCTTCCTGCTTCGAAGTATTACGCTCATCGTCGAATAGGCTAAAGCACTACCATGCTGTACTCGAGACTGTCAGTACTTGGATTTAACTCAATACTTTGCTCATCATCATCTCTCTCCCAGGGTTTCTACTGAAAGCGGAACGTGAGCGCTTTATCAATGTTACAATCTTCCAAATTGATTCTGTCTCAGAGACAAAGCAGCACCTTCTCCGTCCTCTGACTACATACGAGCGAGATCGGTCGTACTGGCTTACTCTGTGTGCACAATCAGCAGCGGCTACTTCTGAAGCTCAGCGAAGACTCCATCAAGGCAAACCCTTCTCTCCAACGATCACCGCACTCCACTCAGTCTTCCTGAGCGGCATTACCCTGTTACATTGTGTTCGGACTCTTCCCAGTGCTTTGACGCCAGCAGACACGCACAAGGCGATCCGAGCTACGAGTAGTGAGTCAAGCTATGCGCAATTCGGTGATGGTCTAATGCTCTATTAGACATCCTCTACTCGTATGCGCAAGAATACTCACAAGTCGCTCAGACCTTTTACGACACTTTTGAAGCATTGGCGGAGCTCTGTCTCACACCGACCGCAGCTCCTACCAATCAAGATCCTTGGACTGCGAATCTAGCAGATCTGGCTTCCAACATGCGTAAGTGATCGTCCTCATCTAGGAATCTTACTCAAAACAACTTGTTCAGCCGCTGGAACCGAATTTGGGGCCTTCTTGCAATCGCTTGGATTAGATCCAGCTCTCAACAGCTTCTTGGACGACACACAACAAGTGCCGCCTGTCTCTGTAGCGAATTACGATACCCTACCTATTCAAGTCCCATTCCAGACAATGTAGAAGGTCTCATGTCATATGTATATAGTTGAAGCTTTCATTGTATGATATTGCACAACTTAACCAAACTTTGAGTACCCACCGTCTACCTTGAGAGTTGTGCCCGTGACAAAGGAGGAAGCGTCTGACGAAAGGAACAAAATGGCTTGAGCAATTTCGTCAGGTTTGCCTAATCGGTTCAGCATCGTTTTCGCTGCCATGGTGTCGAGGGCTGTAGATGAGTACTTGTCGAGCATGTTTGTACTCGTTGCTGTGTGCTGTCAGCGATGAATTCATCCAGAAAGTTTGCATAGCTTACGGCCAGCTGAAGACAAGTGTTAGTTTGGCTGTTATTCC
Organism: Kondoa malvinella; assembly: GCA_039545315.1. Classification (NCBI taxonomy): domain Eukaryota; kingdom Fungi; phylum Basidiomycota; class Agaricostilbomycetes; order Agaricostilbales; family Kondoaceae; genus Kondoa; species Kondoa malvinella. Next base: position 359,314 of record BCIM01000002.1, on the reverse strand, counting down.
TTCACGAGGCAGACGTACGGCAGACAGTGTTGATGCGAATTCCTTGCTCGCCGTATTCCGCTGCTGCACTGAGGGCAAGACCTCGCACAGCAAACTTTGAAGCAGCGTATGCGCTGGCAAAGGGTTGACCTTCCAAGGTATTGAGCAGACGCAAGGCGTTTTGTGCCAGCTGAGACATACCATCAAGACCTAGCTGTGAGCCTATTTTACAGCAGTCAGCTGAACAAATCATAGCCATTCACATGGTAAGCGCACCGACTAGTACTATAGAGCCATTTGACGGTCTCGATGAGCTTTGAATAGCTTGTATGCTGTATTTCAAACACAGAAAACCTGGAAATTGCCAGGAGCATGATGAGCTGCATGTCCTATTGATAATGCCACTTACAGCCTCGTAGATTGACCTGCAGTAGCAACGTCAGCCTCAAGCGACACGCCGATCCAGCGAGACTCACGTTCATGACGCGGTCGAACTCCTCAACTGACAGCTCTCCGACTGCGCAGCGGATTTGGCTGACACCTGGACAGACATCAGCACTTGTATGAACACACAGATCTCACTCGCCTGCATTCAAGACAGCTATGTCTATCCTCGAGAACCGTTCTCTCGCCAGACGGAAAGCCTCAGAGACCTCCTTCTCGTTTGCGACATTGACAGTAAGTGCTAGTAATTTGCTCTGATCTTCAGCGTTGAACGAAGAGAGGGCGACTTTGAGTGCATCTGCCGACAGATCTAGACATGCAATGCCTTCGACACCTTCTCGTAGGAACAGCTGCACATGCATTCAGTCGATGTAATGTCAACTCGTGATCTTCTTCTGTTACCTTGACTGCCTCGAATCCAATGCCAGCAGCGGCTCCCTAGCAAAGACAAAACAAAGAATCTGAGAACTCATAATGGCTGGCCTCTCTGCGCTGCTTACCGTGATCACCGCGACTTTATTGTTCAAGCTCATGACTGCACTCAAGAATGGCAAGATAGAGGACGGATGACAGCATGTTGGGCGGTTCCGTCGGTTCGGCAGTTCGATAACGACCTGCTCGGTCTGTCAAATTGATACATGCACAGATAATCTACAGCTGAGAAGCGCCAAAGTCCACTGCACTAGCCAACTCTGCCGAAGCTGCTTTAGTATAGCCGAAAGCATTGTCGTCAAAGGCTACAGCAGCTCAATATCAGCATCTCACACGGACAAAGGAGCTGCAGCTTGCTCACGTCCATAGAAGGTCGGCCGATCTGACGGTGCTCTCAATACCAGCGAACTCAAGAACAAGTTTTGGGAAACTCACGATACCTGAGCCACGGCTGTTTCGACCTGAGCTTGTCCACTAAATCAGGATTGCTGGTATAGTACCGGCCAAAAGCTACTGCATCAACATCTCTGGCTGCTACCGCGCTTTCTGTGTTCTCCCAGGTATAGCCGCCAGCTGCTATCATCTTGACTGGTAATGCTGCAAAGCGATAAGGCGAAAGAGAAGCAGTCTCATCGAGACCATCCATCTTCTCCTGCTCGTTCTTGAATTCGTCGAAGCGAGGCTCGATAGCGTGACTGCATTCGACGTGAGCCGATCAACAAGGAAGTCAAAGAACGCTTACATGTAAGCGAGACCCATTTTGCCAAGGACGCGACAGAGGTATGTCCACTGCTCTTGACGTTCTGTTCCGCGGGTCTGTAGATGGTTTAGCATGAGAACAAGCTAAAAGCTGGCAGACTAACATCGTTGAACAGACCAAAAGGAGCTATTCTGCAGCCAACGCGATCAGCTCCAATGGCTTCTGACATGGCGTGTACGACTTCAAGCAGGAATCGACATCGCTTCTGGTAGCTGCCTCCGTATGCGTCGGTTCGCAAGTTGATGTTGGAATGCATGCTGGCATATCACTGAGCGAATCGAAAGACCTTTTGGAACGAAGGCATACAATTGATCCGGTAGATAGCCGTTGGCTCCATGTAGCTCAACACCATCGAAACCTGACACACAATTTAGCTTTGCAGTAGTAACAAGTAAAAATGACCTACCGGCTCGTCTGGCGTTAGCAGCAGCGGTACGAAAGTCTTGTACTACCTCGGAAACTTCTTGTATTGTCATCGCCCTCGGTACTTCATTGGGCATTCCAGTTTTGCGATTGTTTCCTGCTTCAGGGACGGCAGATGCTGAGACTGGCTGACTGCCCAGGATGTCCGAAGTATTGTTCCTGCCGCGATGCCATACTGCCGCAATGATGAGACCGAAGGGAAACAGGTTCGTGATAGAAGCTTACGTTGGCAAACGATCAAGCTGCCTTTCGCATGTACTGCATCTGTTACTCGCTTCCAGCCTTCAACCTGCTCTTCTGTAAAGACACCAGCTAGACAAAGTATCATCAGTACATTTCAAGGCCAAGACAGAAGAAGGCTCACGGATACCAGGAGTGCTCGCTGCCAGCAGACTGACGGGACAAGCTTCGGATATCAACAGTCCACCAGGCGAAGACCGAGCAGTGTAGTATTCAATCATGAGGTCATTCGGTACCCATGTCTTTGGGTGAATGGAAGAGGGTGTAGCCTATTTGCGACATCAGAGCGAGCGGATTTAGAGACGTGATCAGACGAACGCGATTTCGAGTCATTGGAGCCAAGACGATGCGATGGTCCAGCTTTAGAGCGCCAAGATGCACAGGACTCCATAGATTGGGAGTATCCGCTGTAGCGGTACCGAAGAGCTGTCCGACAGCCTTCGACATCGCGAGCAATCTGCGATCTTGGTACCGCGCTGTGACCATCGAGAGACCAACAGGCAGACCACTCTGTGCTTTCAGACCGGGACTATGAGGAAGTGTCAGCGTTCTGTCATGGCTGGGCGAGCTTGCCTACACATTGATGACAGGTACATGGAGGGCAGTCCAGCAGCTGTTGAAAGACTACATAGCTCACGTAAGCGGTATTCGTAGAAAGACCAGCTGACTTACAGCATCTCCGGTCCGCTTCAAACCTTTCGGGGCTTCTGCAACAGTACTGGGCGTCAAAACAAAGTCGTAGGCTGACGAAGACATGAGTTAGCATTTCAGCTTGCTGAATAGCACTCACCAGAGGCGAATTTGTCCCAAACAGGTCTCATTCGCGCAATGTGATCATAGGCTTCTAGTTGCTCGGCTCTGCTGATATTGGTGACATTATCCACATGGCCAATCAGGGAAGAGTCGAGCTTGTCACGAGCATGATAGTAGTCTCCCAGAAAAGCTGCTCTTCCTTCGCCATGCATCATCTTGCGGTGAAATCCGCTCAAAGCCTCAAAGCCATATGGAGTTTCTATATCTTCGACGTTTGCACCGGCTTCGACTAGGAGCTGTACGGCTTGCTGCAGAGCCGATTTGGTGCCTGCTTCTGCTTTTGGCCAGACATGCGTTTGACATATGGCGATACGAGCACCATTGAGCTGAAAGTCCGCTGGTGGAGATTGATCATCAGCTAGCATGAAGAGATCCGCAAGAAGCTCGAGGTCGGCTGATGAGCGCGCATAGAGCCCAAGAGTATCTAGACTGATAGAGTAAAGCTTGAGGCCTTCGCGTGAGATGGCGCCCCAAGTTGGTTTGAATGCCCAGACGCCTGAACGAACCGTCTGAGTTGAGCCAGACGCCCTAGATTGTGGCTTACCATTGAACGAACCAGGTCGAATCACAGATCCTCCTGTTTGTGTTCCTACAAGTAGCAGCTGTCAGCTTCTGGCTTGTGAGTGCTCGCTGGACTCACCTAAGGCTACATGACATTGAAAGTCTCCGACTGCCGCTCCCTAGCTCGAGAATAAGGGATGAGTCTCTGGAAGAGAGGAATGACCGACAGATCCACTGGAGGATCCTCCAGGCGTCCGCTCGATATCATGCGCATTGCTCGTTTTCGGTCCTTGTACAGTTGCTGCAAACTCGGTCGTCGTCGTTTTGCCAAAGATGAGAGCACCAGCAGTGCGCAGGACTTTGACGCAGTCCGCATCCACGTTCGCTTGGTGATCTTTGTAAATTGACGAGTTGTATTGCGTCGGCATGTCTGGCTGTGGTTCAGCATATACATCTTCTAAGAGCGAATCGGACTTACCACACGTCTGAATCACATCCTTTACGCCGACCATCAAGCCAGCTAGAGGACCTTTGACAGGCAAAGCATCGATCTTTCTTGCTTCCCTCAGAACTTGCTCCGGGTCCAGGTATGCCCATGCTTTTACTTGCTCGTCTCTTTCTCTGTAGCGCTGTAGACAGGATTGGGCTATTTGCTCGACCGTAGCTTGACCGCTTCGGACAAGATTGATCGCCTCGGATCCTGATAAGCGGGCGGTATTTGCTGATGCAGGCGACATTGATATTCAGTCACAGGTAGCAGACTACAAGAGCATACTTCAAGACCCGCGAAAGCCTTATCGCAAGTTCCGACGGCTTATCAGGCATCCCGGTTGGCCGACCATGTCTCTCGTCTTTCGCCTAAACGCAAGACGCCCGAACTGCACTACTGAAGAGGTTCAGCACATCTGTTCCGACTCACTATGGTTAGCTGACCTTTTTAGCAATGGCAGACGAAGCTATGGCCTGGTTTGACATGCGAAGTCCATCCTTGTCTGCTAGCTGGATTGTAGACTATTGCTGAGAAGCGTCTGCAACACATATATCGGACCAGCAACTACCAGCTAGCGTTAGCAGCCACCCCATCAAAGGATGACTCGACTCACTGATCCCAGACTGCATCTTTCGTAACTTGGAAAGGCACATAGCCAAAACACCTGCTACATCATTCTTGCGCTTTGCTTGAGACAGCTTTGTGGCATCACCGCAGGCTAGAAGTCGATTGATGTATTGCGAAGCTGCTTGCTGAGCCAGAAGCGGTTCGATGACTAAGGAAGTTGAATCCACTAGAGTGACGCAGGTTTCGTTCGGGATCAGAGGCGCATCTTCTCGTATGCAGCCATATGCCAGTACAGTGACTGTAAAGTAAGCTCAAGCTATGTTAATCAACTTGGTAAAAGCAAGCTGACTTACGCGTAGCTAGATAAGCACACCAGGCATTGGTGACGGGCGAGAGCTCAAAGAACATGCTTCCAGAGGTAGCGAACATCCTTGACAAGACTGCTCTGCAGATTAAACAATGTTCCGCAATGCTAGACTTGACTCACGACGCAGTGCATAAAAGGTCGCGATATCGGCATCTGGCGTGACAGCCCAGGTTTCGAGATTAGCTTTGGCTTGTACTCGGTCTGCTTCAGAGGCCGGACGTCCAGCGATGTCTATAGCCAGTCTTGTCAGCTTTCTAAATGGCCAACCCAAATGTGAATGCTCACGTCTCCCGCCAGCGTACAATCGGAGATCTCTAATATTGACATGGAGGTAGATCATACCAACGCAGCAGAGTGAGGTCCCGCAGTAATAGAGGACACCGCCATCCTCTTGTCGACGAGCGTGTAGCGCGTCAGCATAGCATTGCCATCCGTCGAATGATGCTTGCAGGCGCTTCTTCCATTCCGTCTGTAGCGGAGGTGGTATACGTGCTGCCTACCAGGATCAATCTTCCAGTTGACTAAGCGTATTGTGGACTTACGCAATTCGCTCAAGGTTGGGCGAGTCAACTCAGATCTACCAGGTGTCTTAGTGTCGTAGGATCAAGTCTGATCAGACAATTAGACCTACGCGACAGCCAAAAGACTGTTCAACAAAATCCAAGCACCGAGGTCCGAAATCTGGTCCGACACTTGATTTCGAGCCAACAGAATGCTCAAGGCATCTTTGAAAGATAATGCTGATCCAGCGGTACTCGACCGCCACTCTTCCAAGCTAGGTGCATCGAAAAGCGCAGATGAGCATGGTAAAGAAAGGCTCAAGGCGTTGAGGTTGACTGCGACCAGATCACTGAGAGCGACCATGGCTTGTATCAAGACGCTCACCGTTGCGCGGATACCTGAAGCACGTAAGTGATTCAGACGCTGATGAATTTGCGCTTGAAATGGCTCACTTGAACAGGACAGCATTCATGTTGTCATTAGTGAAGCAGAACCAAGCCACCCGCTTCCTCTCCTCTGCAGCTGCCCACCGTAGCCAACCCTCAACCGTTGATTGTGCTGAACCTTGATTTCTAGAACTTTCAATTGCCTGGGGCGATACAGACGACGCGTGAAACAAGTTCGCAAACTTTGCCATCACGATGATGCTGGGGTGATAGATTTGCGAAAGATCATGGTGCTTTAGAGAGGAAAGAATACGGCCAAAGAAGTTGACCAATAGTATAGCTTGGAGGGCTTGCGTAGAAGGTATCACTGTCGCCTCGACTAACTCCAATATTGTCCCCCTCAGCCTTTGATGAATAGCTACTGCAATATGGTAGCCGGTCTGGTCTTCTGTGAAACAGTTGCCAATAGATATAATTGCCAAGAGCAGAGCTGGTGTCGCTTCGCTTGACGTGGCAGCCAAGGACGGCCTATGAATGAATTGATACAGAGAAGCGAAACGCAGCCAAAAGAGCTCGAAGGATTTGCGCAGACAGGCGAGCGACATGTATGCGCTGGTCAGGTCCACATCCTTGACGTCTTTTATTAGCTCCAACATGTCATTTCTCCTCTGTTCAGTCAATATGAGTGAAACTGCCGAATAATCAACAGCGCTCCGGTCGTCTACAAGCTGAAGGCCTGCATTTGATTCATCATTTGACCAAGCAGTAAATGCTTCTCCCGATGTTGTCTGACTAGGCTGAGGCGTTACAAGAGACCAAAAGTTTGGGTCGAACGCGTTGTCATTGAGGAAATCGAGTCCAGAAAGAGCATTTGACGCGAATATGTTATCGTCGAAGAGAGTAGACATCATATCGCCATCAGTCCATGTGTTGCAATCTTGATCTTCTGCTGTTACCTTGACTGCCTCAATTCCAGTGCCAGCAGCGGCTCCCTAGCGTTTGCACAGGGCTCTGAGATTTTGGAATGTTGCCGGGATCCAATGTCAATGCTCTGACAAAGTTGTACGCGCAAACGAGGTAGGAAATAGCAAAAACTAGATTGGAAGTCGAATGTCCCGAAATGCCTAAGATCGGTATCAGCATTGCCTCAGGTCGAAAAAAGAGAAACGCACCACCAGCAAGCGTCCCTACCCAGCTCCAGCCTACCAAGATTATACTTGCACCCAACACGCCGGATAGATAACGACTCTTCATTACTCTGTCATCACTTCCTTTCGCATCCAGCAACACGCGCACAATCACATGATGCACCCCAAACCATTCCGCCACAGCAACAGGTAAAGCAGTATACCAAGGTAAGATACTGAACGTTTTAAAGGCCGTATAAAGTAAAGCAGTAGGTAAAAGTCCAATTGCGAGAGAACTGTTCTTTTCTGATAATGGTCTTGGTTTGATCCGACCATCTACTTCTCTATGAGCAGCGTGCATTGCTCTTTGCCAAGATTGGACGTTGTTTAATTGTCGAGCTAGGTCATAGGGAGTTTGCGATTCTGCATTCTTGATTGTTGGATCTCCACCAGCTGTAAGAATTTTGGAGATGCAGGTAACGTTGCCTTTGACTACTGCCCAATGAAGTGCTGTTAGACCGCTGGGGTCTTTCTTGTTTGGATCGGCGTGGTGTCGGAGCAAGAGGTCGACAGAGATGCCATCACCTTGGTATGCAGCCCATTGTAAGCACGTCCTCCCTGCTCGGTCTACAGCATCCGTTGCTACTGGTAATTGCTGAGAGAGCAGATAGGCAACGAGCATAGGACTAGAAGAATGTATCGCCAGATGAAACGTGTCGAAGCCTTGCGCGTCGGTCAATGATGGATCCGCCCCGTGGGAAATTAGTAAGTGAACAATGTAGAGATGACCATTCCGAGCAGCCCATTGCATTGGTGTAGCTTCTAATTCTCCACCGACGGAATCGATTTCCGCTCCGTGTGCCAACAAGCTTTTACAAGCCAGTAAACGATTGTTGATGGCTGCCCAATGCAGTGCAATAATGTTTTGGCTATCTCGTTCGTTGGCATCTGCTCCAGATGAAAGCAGTTCGTGTAATTCATCGTCACCCTTCTGAGCTGCTGCATGAAGCGGAGGTAGGGCTGGTGATTCGGGAACAGAGTCTTGTGTAGCATGCTCGAGACTTGTCACAGAGGCTGCTAGGTCGCTCTTCTGGACAGGCGAGAGCGGATTGGACATGTCGGAATGAATCAACGGAAGTCGTCGACAACTCGAATGCCAAGACTAGGGTATGCTCCTCTGGCAGAAGGGAATAAGGCAGTCTGTTATGGGTATAGAGTAGCCCCTTGACAGCGACAAGACAAAAGACGCCTCATTCGACCTTATTGTCACACTAGCACCAGCGCATCTGCTCAATGCCAATGTGATGCGAGTATCAAGAGTCGCACGGCGACTGCTGAAGCTAAGGAATGATCCATCAAGCCAGCAGCAGCGCGACAACATGTCCTGGAGGATCGCTTCAGTCAGTGGCTGGGCCTAGGCGCTCCGCGGCACTCTACTGGCGCTGTAGACAATACGAGGCCTGCAAAGCAGTCGATGGCGGATCACAATTACAGGAGCAGTCAATGCGGACCATATCGACCACTTTCAGCATGACATTCCCTTGAATGGCAACGATCCGCCAGACTCCGCGTTGCTCGATATGTCCTCGTCATACGAATATTTACACCACGAAATCACCAAAGCTTGCTGCTCCACTGGTATCTTGAGACACTGGCAAATCAGATACGCAGGGCTTATGCTGGCCTGATCGAAGCTCAATGCTCGCACTCTCGATACAGTGCGTACAGGATGCATTACTTTTACTCCTTTCCATGCTTATTTCCCCTCTGCCAAAGCCCAAGCAAATGGCTACACGATAGAGCGGGCAAACTAAAGTCAAGAATAGCAATTGGTAGATACACAGGGTAAGCAGTGGTCGTATGATCCACTCACATCCGATGCTGACACGGGAACAAATACAGGATGCTGTTGATATCGAAACGATGTATTGGCGCGCTAGTACAATGTGAGCGATAGCAGTTCAAAATCGGTAGACCACTAATGTCGGCACGATACAGCGTGTAAAGCACAATTACATAAAGCAGCATGTACTGTGTCGTCCGCCTGCTTCGCAAACCGCATCCAGTGACTCGAAGACGGGATTGAGGCAAGGGGTTGATCAGTCTTCAGTCAGACAGAATTCTGGAGACAAGCGTGACCGAAACGATATCCCTTGTGGCTTCTGGCTTGGCGTCGAATGCATCCACTCGAGTCCCAATCCGAAACTCGACATCTTTGGGCTGAGAATCTCGTTAAGAGGAGTCGTCCATGCTGTCTTCAGATGTGGACTCTCAATATATCATTCCTGTCCTCAAATCATCCCTGGGTTGTTCTCGCAAGAAGTCTACTTCGAATCGAAGCGCTGTTTCGGCTGGCCTCGGTTAATCTTTTCAAGTGTGCAGTTCCACTGACATGTCTGCTGAATGCTCAGCACGCGCTTCACATGCGCGACGCGCAGTACACGTTGACAAAAAGTGACAGGTCATGAAGTAATCAATCATCGTCAAGGGCGCTTTGATCGCGTTCCGGATGCTTCTTGCACAAAGAAAATTGTCCCGCTGGAATGTCAAATCGGGAGCGACACAGGCAATCCCAGCAGATGAGTCTTACGACCAACGGTTCAGAGCAGATGTAGCTACCAGCCCATCCCAACAAAATTTTCATGGAAGACTGGAAGATGTGATACAGTCACCCATCAAAGTTATAGTTTTTGGCGCTTTGGGATGCGATCCGTCGATTTGCGTGGGAGAGAAGCATGCGCTACTGCACACACGACCACCGCTGCAAGTTCAAGGAATCATGACTGATGGACAAGGTGAGACAAGCGGTCAAAGTGACCCATCGGTGAAGTCTGACTTTATCTCGATAATAGACCCAAAGGAACATCACAAGACGTCTACGATACAAGGCCTGAGTGTGAAAGACGGTGAGTGACACATGAACCAAATTTTGGAAGGTTGCCAAGACAGGGTTGGTAGCGAGATTCGTCAAGTTATGTAGGAAGCTGTCGACGCTGCTCCGGTCAAAGATCTGAGTACGACGCAGTCACCGGAGACGACTTCGATGAAAAGAACAGAGAAGAGATTACCAGGCAAGTGCTCAAAGAGGCGAAGAGGGACTTTGAAGATGCAACAGAGTGCGATCTACGACTCGAATGCTTTGGGTCAAGCGACAGCGGCTTGACGAGTGGAGGCTGCTGTCCCCAAACAGCAGCTAAAGAAGATTACGACATCGATATCTTCGTCTGCCGACAAGACGGCACACTGATCGAAGACCCATCCTTCCTAAATTCACTCTGCGGCAAGCTTGGAAACAACGTCGAGACGAAGCAGAGATACACCTCGCTCAGGGTAGTGCCGTTCAGAGACAGGGATTGTATGCAAGGCAACATGCATTTGGCAGGTGGTAGGACAGTCAAGATCGATATCACAGCGAAAAATACACCGGCTCTTCTGCTGTCGGAAATCTACAAAGGCGCGCTACAGGCGATTCCAAAATTGCGCTTCGCTGCCATGTTGGCCAAGATGATGGTCAAGCAAGCCATAGAGAAGGTGGACGGCCCACAATCAAGACAGATGGCGCCTCGCTCTGCGGTACTGGTATACCTTATTCTTTGCTTTGCAATAGAAAAGACGGGCCTCCCCAAGATCAAGTGAGTCATGCGCTCGTCAGGAGTGTGGGTCTGATGTAGGCCGCAGCTTTTGCCAGGAGAATCAAGAAGCCGGTCATGTCACTCCGTGCACAATTACAAACATGAACGAGCGGCAACCATTTGTTGCGCATATCTCAAGCCAATTCCAAGCTTATGACAAGATCGAAAACATAAGTCTGGGACGACTTGTGTACGAATTCTTTGCGTGGTTAAAAAGTCTGCTGGAAGAATCGATTCAAAAGAAGAGGAGAGTGAGATTGGATTTACGAAGAGAGGTTGAACAGACCGCGTGTGTTATGGAAGGAGAGAGGGAGGACTCTGCTGGCGTCGAATGGTATGCTCCTGCGGATGGATCACCCAAAAAAGGTAAGCACTCCAGACCTGGTGAACAGAGAGCTGACCAGCCGAACTGCAGAGCTCACCGACCTTATCAAGTGGAAAACCTTTGGAAAGGGCATAGACAATATTGTCGAAGTGCTTGAGCGGGTTACGGAGCAAGGAACAATGACGATGCGACCAGTCGAGTATGCAGCCACTGCAAGTCTTGGAATTTGGCTAAAGATGCCCGACAGTACTCCAGCGGTCCCGGCTGGCACACCAAGTCTGCCTGCCAAGAAGACAAAGGGCAACACGGACAAGCTAGTGTGGGTAATTGGGAGCGCGGCTGCGTTGCCATGTTCAAGTAAGCGACCAGAAGACCAGCAGCTCAAAGCTGATGTATGTACGCATAGCATGTCGACTACCTGTCCGCAAGCAAAGCGGTGACGACATTGACTCGTACGGCGTGAAGAATGCGGCAAACGGCAATATTCAACACAGTGAGCAATCTCCGCCGGCATACAGGCATGTCTGAAAAAGTGCCAGTGTCGTGCTATTTGGAGACGCTCAATGTCGAGGCGGCTAACAACCTTGATCTGTCGTGCGTGACAGATCAGCTCGCAAGTCTGGTGTCTAATGCATTCTACTTACAGGCAAATACAACTCTCACGGGAAAAGACCCAGGCTCGGGCCGCGGTAGTCGCATACGCCAGAGCTAAGCACCAAGGCTCGAGCGTAGCGTCTGGACCAAGATCAATGCTCGAGCTCAACAGCGCGACAGATCGTGTCGCTATTGTCGAAGAGACTGGCACCTTCAGCAACCTGCTAAAAAACACAAGATCTAGGCTAAAAGAAGACGACAGGACCTTGCTCTTCCAGAGGTATCCAGAAGACACTACTGTGTCGCAGCAAATTCGCAGCACGACTGCTGCGTTTGAAGATGCAATGACCAACTGCTTCAGAGCCTCTCTCGCTAGCGACCCAGGCTTCGGCTCAAGTGGTGGCAGTCCAGCAATTATGATTGATATGCTTTGCGACATCGTCAGCAATATCAGTCCAGAAGATGCCTCGGATAAGGCAGAGCTCAAGTCCAGACTTTCCAGAGCCGAACGCGAGTTGAATCGACTGATTCTGCATCCGCTCCACATTCCTTCGACGAGCCGAGTCCTCCAAAAGCAAGACGTCACTGTGCTGCGATGTAGTACGCCAGAGCTGGAGAAGGCATGGTCACAGCTAGTGAGGCGCGCTGAAGCAGTAGTGGGATCCTCGTCGCCTGAAGGAAAGCTAGAACAAGTGGAGCGAGCGGCGCGACAGCTGCTGGTGGACCGGATGTGGGCTGTGAGGGTGGAGGAAATGACCCAGACCAGCTTTGCGGCGAGGACCATGTCGCAGGAGAGCAAGGCGATCAAGGCACTGCAAGTTGCGAAAGAGAAAAAGGCCAAAAAGAAGGTAGAGAAGGGAGAGCCAGCCAAGGATGGCACAACAACAGGGCAGAAGAGCAAGCCTGCAGCTAAATCAAAGTCTAGCTCCCCCAAGAAGGCAGCAAAGAATGTCATCGATCTCGCGCAAGGCATAGACAAAGAGATGCAAAGCAAGCTGGAGGAAGGTGAGAGGATTTCCATCCCGGATGCCGCGATGCTAACGACAACACAATCAGTCGAAGCGGAGCTGGGAGACGATAAGGTACGGTCCAGGTTCGCTACGATGGACGTGTATAGTGCTGACTGGTTTAGGCGGTATTGTTTGCCGAAGATGTGGAGCTGCTGCTGTCTCATTTCGAGGCGCTGTGGGAATACAAAGGTCGTCGGAGGTCAAAGAAGTATACTCGAGGTAAAACCGATGTGACGCGGAACAAGGAAGTCAGAAAGGGTAAGCACAGGTGTTGAATTACGACAAGAACGAGTGCTAAAAACAAGGACAGCTGCTCGAGAGTTGCGTGAAAACCGAAATGGACTTCCAGTCAGCCTAAAGGACTTCTTTGAAACGCCGACGAGCCAATCCAGCCAGCAAGATGGTCTTCCAGAACCAGTCCCTGAGGCAGGCAAGCGTCCGGCGAGCCCAAGAGGTATGAATGAGCGGAGAAGCAAGCGGAAAAAGGTGGAGGGTGTAGAGGTCACCGGTGAGATGCAGAGCGGAGTTTCTGGGTGCGAGTCGGATGCGCAAGATGGCGGACACAACGACTCTGACGAGGACTATTGTGAAGGGTCATGAAAAGGATGAAACAGGCAGGTCAGAACTTATATGTGTATCATTTTTCGTCATGTCATAGCTGCCAGGAATGAAGGCTTTGATGCCATCGGTCCTTTAGGGAGACAAGGATATTAGAACAGCAAGGTTAAATAGAGCACGCCAGTTCTAGGTAGTAGATTCAGACCAGCTCCAGCGCTTTCGCGTAAACACACTGTCTCCTGGGAAGTGATACCAGCCCTGCTGATGTTCTGGCCAAGTCAGACATTCGGTCCAAGCGGCCGGAAGGAGTGGATCAAGTAGGCAGGCAAGTGGAAAGAAACCTTTCAGATGCGCCGCGAAGAGAGCTTGGACCAACAGATCCGATGCGAGGCAAAGTCTCCAATTTTGTCAGCTCCAGACTCATGTTCCAGCCTGATAAGGTCTACCTCTTGCGCTGCCGAACCTTGTGAGGCATCAGATGTTGCTCGGTAATATAGACAAAGCTAGCAGTACTCACGATGTATAGCTCTTTCCTTGCCAGGGGAGGGCATGAGCCTGCGTCCGAGGCAGACTTGATAGCCCACGCGCTGATCAGGTCTATGGAGGTGTCGCCTGCTATCCAGGTGACAGCTATGGCCTTCTACTGCCGCGTTGGTGTTAGAGTAAGAACTGCGTGCCCAAATATTGTGCAGGTATAATTTCTGCAGCCTCGGGCTCAAGGAGAAGCCCGATAGGTCATCGGTTGCTATTGCCCTTCTTCACTGTCGGGTATCTTTGTTGCAGGAGAAGAGGGTATCGCTCGATGGGGATAACCTTGTTGAGCAGGTCATGTGAGGTCAAGACCGATGTCTTTCTCTACCGACGGGCAGCGCGTCGAAGGAAGTCCTTGTGTATGTCCAAGAAGCATCTCGTCCATGCACAGTTCGATTCTGAGCAAACGCAAGCGTTGCAGATGACTAAGGATCAGTTGACGAAGTTCAAGTTGATGGCTTGAACGCTGCATGAGGGTCTGTGTGTATTGTGTATTCGTGATACCATTGCATTGTAAATCCTCTTCCGAGATCAATCATGTCGCGAGCACTGGTACCTCAAAGTCAGCCTCACAGCAGCTAGCACAAGTACAGAGGCTGACAAACGGTGAGGCATTTAGTCGAGGTAGCCTTGGGACATATGCCTCTCAGGCCACTTGTAATTTGGAGTCGCATGAGAACTGCCAGCAGAGTAGCTAGGATGACGAATGCTAAGACGGGCACTTTGAGAGATGTTTGACGCCTCGTAGGCGTTGTACGCTGGAATTTCTCTTCCATCGGCTGATTGTCGACGACTGTTGGCCACGCGCTGTAGGCCAGGCGATGCTCTGAATCTCTCTTGATTTGTCAATTTGCTCTGGTGGCTTTTTCGAGAGCCGCCAAGCTGTAACTGCCGTTCTCGAGTATGTAGCAATTTTGCCAGCTTTTCGGTGTCTTCTTCCTCTGACATGCCGTGTGTCTTGGTCCATGGTTTCGGAGACTTTGTATTCAGGGCTATATTGACTTGATCCCAGCGAGAGAGTAATTCAGCGCGCGGCAATAGCGAATATTTTATGCGCGCGGGTTTGGGTTCGTGCTGAAAGAGATATGGATAGTCAGACAAGTACAACAAGCTCGTGAAACGCGCCTACCTTCTTTGCTCTGAATGACTGAACCGCTGATTTATGTATGCTCTCCGCATTCTTGCGGCGCTCGTACTGCATACATTCCGTCAAGGCGACGATCCATCTAAAGAAGATACACTCACGGCCTTCTTAGCTTCGCGAAGCTCGAAAGCGTCTTTCGAGTTCAACCGATGCCCCCCAGCAGCACCGCGGTACCAGAACCTGACTGCTCGGACGAGCTTCGCATCAGACTCGCGTATATACCCTCCCTCTTCAATGTCGATATCTTGATAGCGCATCTAATGATGCACAGTCAAGGTAAATTCAGGTCCTCAGATGGCATGCGCACTCTGACTGAGCGCAATAGGCATTCTTCGTCGTTGAGGTGCTGAAAAGTAGGGACGGGCGAATAAGGGATCACAGGCAGAGAGTGAGGTTTCCGCTCAGGCGGCATGACTGCTGCTATCGCCGTTTGAAAGTCAACTGCTCCTTGTCCTCGAAACATCAAGACGGCTCATGCAGCATTCTTTCCGACGGTAGACAGGTATGCTTTGGCAGAACAGCCTCTAAATCGTCTGGTCACAAGCTGATGATGTTTTGCAGGCTGTCAGAGCCATGCCAAAAGAAAGTGTTTTTGCACTTCGACTTTGCACAAGGCGTACACGCTTGCACTACAGGGCGTATCCGCTCTTGACCTCGAGACGTTTGCGTCTCCGCTACAGCAGCAAAAGCAGTTGGAACAATGGGCGCGCGCGGCCTGACCAAGCACGTCAAGAAGAGAAGCAAGGCATACAAGCGATATGCAACTATCGGGGGCGCCTACGAGGCTGCAGCAAAGGGTATTGCTGGCAAAAGTGAGCCGATTTGTGCGTTTTTGGCAATATTGTTCTGACATCTTAAAGCCGTCCTCGGGCTAGACATGCCTAATGTCTTTCGACCGCTTTTCGAAAAGTTAGCGCCAGACTATGTCAACATCAAGGGGTTGCTTTCCAGCATCAAGCCGCATCTAGAACCATTCGATTCAGTGTTCGATGCCCAGGAAGCCTTGAACAAGCAATACTGGCAAGAAGCTACTTCACTCTGTGACAAAGCGTCAGAGCACTTCGCTTCTGTGGTTGTGGCGACAGACAACGGCCAAACAGTAACACAGTTGAAGCGAACGGAGCAGATCAAGCGGTATGCAAAGGTCAAGCCACGATACATGGCGTCCATCGAAGCAATTCGCCGCGCGCAAGAAAGAAAGAACGCGCTGAGCGGCCAGACAGGTCGACCAGCACAGATGATGCTCAGAAATTCGGCCTGGGCATTATTTCGTCAGCTCGACAAAAACGCTACCTCTCTCTTTTATGACCCTTCTTACGCACTGTCTGGCGTCGGCGCGGAACACAAGGTCGATCCTGTGGCCAGTAGCGGCCTACTCAAAGATGCTCCCTTCCCTGTGATACCCAGAGCCGGCTTCGAACAGTCCAGTGCAGCCAACCGTCGGCCATACCTTCCGAATGCAGTGCACGAGCAAGCGGTTACCGAAGTCGCCGACGGAGTAGAACAGCCAGTGCTGCCCAAATCGGTGATGGAAGAAGACCAGCTTGAGTACTGGAAGCGATATCGAAAGGCCAACAACATCGCCTTCGATTCACTCTCTCTTCCCGGGTCTCGCATCGTCTACATGGTCGGAAGATCTGAAGCCGAAGTCGCGGTCAAGAATTGCAGCAAGGTCGGTTCACTCATCGACGGATTCACCACAGTCGGGCGCAGCAACGACAGCGACCTTGTAGCACTTGCAGACGGCCAGACGATCCCAAGAATCATCATGGAAGACAAGGCGCGGTCGAGCGGGCTGCCGAAATGGATGGTCATCGACAACAAGGTTTTGGGGGAGGATCCAAAGTGGGCGATGCAGGCTGAGGTGGAGAGATTGGTAGGGAGGGACTTGATGGGCAGTGATGCGACAGGGTCAGGAGCGCCAGGAGCAGGTCCAGCATGGGTCAGCAGACACATTCGCAAGATTTGCAAGGTTAGCCTTCCATATATCAGAATCAAACACCACTGACAGGCAACAGGATGGGTTTGATGGGATCTGGCGGAACATGAAGGCGATCAAGAGTGAAAAGGCGCAAGCGATCGCAGGTCACTTCAAACAAAATATCGAGCTTTACCAGTCTTCGTACATAGCTGGGCTCTATGGACAGCAACTCGTGTCTACAAATGCAATCAAACCTTTCCGCCAATGGCGATGCTTCGAAGGAGCAGTACATACCTCCTCTTCCAACTATGTGGCTCCACCATCGAACGAATTTCCTAAGCTCAAGAAGCCGCCTCTACCATCCGAAGACCTACCAGCGGCAGAACGACAACGAGTGTTCGACAGACGCTTCAAAGCCGTCGCAGATCGTCAGACCAAAGCCAGCGAATGGATGACAGTCACCGGCAGAACTCGGCAGATTGCAGACCTTGTCGAGCTCGGAGGCAGTTTCGCATACACAGATGCCAATTCGGCCACCGACGATCGCCGCGAAAAGAAAAGGCGAAAGAAGAAGAAGAAACAGTCTGCCTCGCCTTGGCGAATTCATTGGTCGCGAAGGGAGATTCAAAATGGCGTGTCTGTGTATCTGAAGATGCCTGCGATGGAGATGCGATCTACTCCAGAAACTCCGAGGTTGGCAAGCGACTCAAACAAGCGGAAGCCACAGCAGCCGGACCAACGCCCAAGCAGTTCCAGCACGCCAAAGAAACGCAAGAGGCAGACCAGCACTGCAAATTCAAAACGAGCCAAGGCAGATCCTGTCGAAATAGCGAATGTGAATGCGGTTCGTGCGGCTCAAAGACTTGCAGACAAAGACGCGGCAGAAAAGGCACGGTCCAAGATTGCCGACGAAGAAGAAGACGATAGTGATGTAGAAGATTCAGATGATGAAGACGAATCTGGCGGCAAGTCTGGTGGGAAAGGGCTCAAGAGTTGGTTCGAAAAAGTCAGCGACAAGAGAACATTTTCCGCCAGCGTCAGAGCGTTCAACGAGTCCCACATCCGCTGTCGCGACCACCCTTTCTACGGACTACTCAGTCTCGTTGCTGGCACTCAAGCTTTGGAGCTGTCAACAGCGAATTTCGCAGTCCAAGACTATCTTCAGCGACTTTGTTCAATCGAAGAAAGTGGAGCAGGCATCCTCAAACTGCTAAAGTCGTCCGACTTCGTTTCGGCAATCAAAGACGGGCTGCTACCGTTGTTGAAGGACACTGCTGCTCTAGATCCTCTTTCTGAACAGCAGGAAGCCCGGCTGCGAGACGAGTTGTTCAGAAACCTTGCGACTTTCAAGAGCGGAAAGTACGATTTCGTCTCTGATCAAAGCGCTCTGTCGGCATTCGTAGCGTCTATACCAATATCGATCCTCAGAAACCAGACCAAGACTACCGACCCATTGATGATCGACTCAGCCTTCAACACACTCTATGTCGAGAAGAAACCACCGCTGGTTAACCTCAAGAATTTCGCAGTCCATTGGAATGGAATATGCCGCCAATATGCCTCAAATTTGTTCACCACCGCAAAGGAAGGTTTCAGAGATGCTCTGGAAGCAGCATGCAGAGCCGAGCTTTCCGATGTCGCTCTAGATGAGAATTCGCCAGACGCGATGGACGACCTGCCTCCCAACAAAGGGCTTCTCAGCGAGGCAACTGCTGTCTTCACCAACTTTCTGATGGACAGCGTGTTCATATCACCTGTTGGATCCGGAAAAGATCTAGGTCGCAATCTGGTGCCGGAGGCCATCTTCAACAAACTGTCTGCAATTTGCGAGCCGCTTGGGCCTATTACAGCACAAGGCGTCCTCGACAAGATGGTCATCAAGCTGCGATGTTTGGCGGTCCAACGATTCCGACTCTCGCTGGTTGAGAATGCGCCTTCGAACGCGACACCTAGAGTAATACTCGAAGATCCGGTTACCGCGCGGTGCACCTTCTCCTGCATGCTGCCTTGGCTGCACGAATTGCGCAAGGCTGGCGGTCACGAGCTGGGTATGGCTATCGTGAGTCGCTCATGCGAGAAGCGAATCAGAATATGCTAATTGTTTAACAGGATTTCACAAGCATCCAGATAGGATTTGGTGGAGAACGGCATGGAGAACTCCTCAACCATTTCGATGATACCGTCAGCAAGATTTTCTACTACCTCAACCGGAATCTGAAAGCCGCTGGTTCCGCTCTTCACTCTGCTTCTATGGGTGGTCGAGTCCCGCAAGGTCCTGAAAAAGGGGAAACAAAAGACCGATCAACCTTGGGCTTTCTCGACACGCTCAGCGTGTTCAAGCATGCCGCACCACGTGAGCACACCAACCGCAAAACGATGGGTTTCGAAATCGGAGACCCGAACACTGCTGTCCTGGACCTACAACGCAATGAAAAGTGGTGGACCAACCTTCAAGCGTACGTAGAGGATATCAGGCAGCGACTGGATATTCCCAGTTTCTCCCGGTCAAACTTCCGCGGCTGTCACCTCCTGGCGTATCAACTCATCTACGAGACTTCGATTTTACCGTACTATCACATCCCGATAGCGATAAGCTACGATGTAACATTCGCCATCACCTTTACCTGCATCGATGCTAGCAGAGCAAAACTCCCAGGTGAATTGTCGACCAAGATTGAAGAAGAGCTCGGTGACGACCCAGATGTATGGCAAGTATTGACGAAGGCGTTGGACTGGTCAAACAGAACCGTTGACGGCGTCAAGAAGAGCGAGGCTTGTTGGGATGCTAGCAAGAGCAGAGTGGATGCTGATCTGGGAATGTATCAGAGGAAACTCACCTTGAAAAGGGTGAAAGCTGGAGAATGTCAATTCCAAGTCCTCCGCAGCTCGATCCATCTGCCCTGGTCTGAGAGAGCTCGTAAAGGAAGAGCAAGAAAGTTTGTAGCAGTCAAGTCGGTCAAACCAATCAAGACCAAGAACGGGCTACCAATCACTACAAAGACTCTTCGAGCCGGCAACGACAGTATTGAGCAGCTTCAGCGCATCCTGAAGGAAGCCCACGGTGTGCAGGAAGACGCAGACTTTGATCCAGCCTTGCTCAAGTCGGGGAGAGTCAGTTTCGGAGGTCTGGACCCTGGAGGCGCATTCAAGCTGGCTTCGGCGATCATCAAGACCGACAAAGAAGGTGATAGAGTGCAAGGTTTCCAGCTATATACTGCAAAGAAGGCCCAGAACATCTTGAGAGAGCATCAGCGGAAGATCGGGAAGATGGCGTTCCCTATAGATCTCGAGGCACTGAAAGCAGCAACCAAGGATCCTCAATGCGAAGCTAGCATCAAAGTGGCGCACACCTTCTTTGACACTTTGCATCGATCATCGTACGACGTCCGCCAAGCGTCTTTCATGCACAAGAACCGCCAGAAGTCGCTCGTCGATTCTTTGGTCGACTCGATGATCGAAGAAATGGGTGTAACGACAGCGCCAGATTCTCCGACGTTTGTGATGTTCATTGGCAATGGCGTTGACTCTTTGACGAAGGGTCAATCGCATACCTTCGACCAAAGGTCATCTGTCATCAGGGCATTGATGAAGCGGTGCAAGGCTTTGGGTCTTCCCGTCATCTTCCGGCTTGTGGATGAGGACTGGACTTCGCAGGTGTGTCCGAAGCCAGAGTGCGAAATGGAACGTCCGGGTACGGAAGATGTCATCAGGTCGACGTGAGTTGTGTACTGTCATAAAGGGTTCATTGCTGAGCAAGTCCACACAGTGTCTACCACCCGAAGCGCAGCGCCAGTGAGCACGAGAATGGTCGTCTCAGCCAATGTACGACATGCTGCGGAATCTTCAACCGGGACAAGGCCGCAGGCTTGAACATCATATATGCAGGTTGGCACTTGTTGGTGTTCGGTAGACACCCATGGAAAACACAAAGGTGTGTAGAAGCTGTGGTGGGCACGGGTCCTTTCTGACGGGCAGCAGAGAAAACGAGGTCCTCGATTACGAACCATCCTCTAGCCCGGCCACGGCCATAGGCAGCTTATCATGAAAGCTCCTCGTTATTGACCTTTCTCCCGGTGGGGCGCCTCGAATACAGGCTGTTCAGGGTCAACCATCTGCATGAACATAAAGAGCCCAAATCCTTGCGCGACACAATGACAATGCACACATTATGCACATATCACACAGCATTCCACTCACAACCCTTGAGCCTCTTGCTCTCTGATGACCTTGTCAACATTCGCCTTGACATCTTCATGAAAGATCCAATCCGTCCTATGTTCACACTCCGCTCCAAGGTCCTTCCATCCCTGATCGCTTTGATCCCAAGCCAAAGGTTTACCTTCCAAACCAGCAACAGTGCCATAGCCACACAATTCCATGACTTCACCATTCTCGCGCGAACTATTCTTGACCTTGTCATGACGCTCTTTTCTGATCTTTTCGTAGAACTGAAGATGACGACCTAGAGTTTCGCGAGTGCACTCTAGTCTCGATAGCAATCTTCCTAAAGTATAGCCTGATTCTAGTGCTTGACCTGCTCCTGCGCCTACAAGCAGAAGACGCTTATCAGTATTCGGGAGTAGGCTAAAAAGCTAGAAGCGTACCTTGATGTGGTGTAGTAGCGCAGGCAGCATCACCCATAAGAGCGATGGATGAGCCGAAAGTCCATCGTTCTAGGTCTGTCAACTCGTGCAGGGCCCAACAGGACGGTTTGTCGATATGCTAATCATAGAGCTCAGCATCAAGTCCTTCTAAGCTACTGTCGAGCTGACCTTTAGCAGAATCTGAGCTTGATCGCAAAAACTCCCAAAGTCGTCCAGCATAAGCTGCTGTTCGACCGGTATGACCCAAGGAGCAGGTGATTCGGTAGTCTTGAGGTTTGGGTGGCCAGTCCATTGTCTTTCGTTTAGTGGAAGCGAGCGATCGCTTGAGAAAGCCACCACGTTGACCGTCTTACCATGATCGACGGGGAAAGCCAGACTGTTATTGGCTCAGCATAGGTCTGATCCAACCAGGAGATTACACACATGTGCTGTTGTGGTCCGAGATCTGATTATCAGTCTGTCAGTCTTCGGCATCGGTGATGATAGCGGTGACTTACACATTCTAGGCAGATCCGGTGCTTCGTAACCAGCTTCCTCTAGCGCTTTACGATCGATCAATCCTCTATAGCAATAGCTGCCAGAGTATCTGATGACACCGTAGCCATCTTTCGGTGGATGAAGCATAGATCGAAGAGCGCTCTTGATCCCGTCGCCTGCAGACAGCATAAGTGAATACTCTTACGCTCGCTCGAAGGTGACTCACAGCCTATCACACAGTCTGCAGTTGCTGCAGAACCATCTGCGAAGGACAATGTGCTGCTTCCATCTTTTGTTTCCAGAGATAGCAACCGCTTGTTGAATTGACGGTGTATGCTTTTTGGGACAGCTTCGAGCATAGTGTCGAGAAAGCGAGCACGATGTACATATGAATGATGCTTCTCTATAGTCTGCAATAGTATTCAGCTGGAAGTATATTTCGTCAATCTGACAGGACTCACTCTGCCAATTCTTTCTCCAGTGTCGTACCGTCTCCAATCAAAGTAGACGTTCTTCGCATCTCCAACAGCTGCATCGCTGAAGTCGGCAATAGCAGCGTACTGATCTGTCAGGCCAAGATCTTCGAGCAGCCTCACAGCATTTTCGCTTATAGACACGCCTGCTCCGATCTCTGCAAACTTGGGAGCTCTGTGATGAATAGCATCAGCTTTGTGTGTCAGATTTGTACTGAAGGCGTTCTTACGCTTCATAAATTGTGCATTGAACATTCGCGCCTGTCTCTTGCGCTCGACCAATTGTTAAAGCCAG
The DNA here is from genome assembly GCA_039545315.1 of Kondoa malvinella. Taxonomy (NCBI): domain Eukaryota; kingdom Fungi; phylum Basidiomycota; class Agaricostilbomycetes; order Agaricostilbales; family Kondoaceae; genus Kondoa; species Kondoa malvinella. The sequence continues at coordinate 336,720 of BCIM01000002.1, read as the reverse complement.
TGAAAGCCCTCTGGTACAGCATTCAGCCTTTGGAGAATGGCCATGGGAGAACAGACAGACCCTAGACCTCCGCCGACTATCGCAACTCGAAGGGGAGCCTCAGCACCAGAATTCGACATGTCGATGCGCAAATTATTGATGGGAGAGTAGGGAACAAGTTGCGCCTCTACGCCATTGTGGCCTTGTAAAGATTCTGGCGAAGGCAAACAGACGAAATGTGGACAAGGTAGAGTCCCCGCAACAAGGCAAAGTGGGTCGTCCACTATACCGGCAAGAAACAGGCAGTACAGAGCTGCCTTGAACGACCTCGCACTCTTAGCTGTTCCACGCAGACCAACCACACGACCAAGCTCTCCCATCATGAGCAAAGACTATAGCGCCTTTACTGAATCTGTCTGTTCTACTATTGGACCCGACGCCTCGCCGCGGGTCAAACAAGCACTTCCAATCCGTCAATATCCTTTCCTTACCTCCAGATCGCGCTGAATCTCATTCACAGTCATCCGGAAATTACATGAATTCCTCATTGAAGCTGACGTGACTGTTGAAGAATGGATGCAAGCGTGCGAGCTCATGGTCAGAGCAGGCCAAATATCTACACCTGCTCGAAACGAATGCGTTCTCGTCACCGACATTCTAGGCATCGAAAGTCTAGTTGATACCATGGCTCAAGTCAGAAATCTCAATTCCCCTACTGATCCCGCGACGCATTCTGCTATTCTCGGTCCGTTCTATCGACAAGGTGTCAAACATCAGGAGAATAATACCAGTATCATTCGACAACCGGAAGAAGGCGCTCCTTATACTTATTTGTCTGGCCAAGTCTTTGGTTCGGATGGGAAACCACTTGCTGGAGCCATCTTGGACGTTTGGCATGATGCACCAGACGGTCTTTACGACTCGCAATCTCCTGAGAAACCGGAGCATCATTGTCGAGGTCGGTTCAAGTCTGACGAGAATGGAAGGTATTCGCTGGTCTGCTTAAAGGTGAATATCTCGTTTCTATGATCAGCCTACCTGACTGTCTGAAAGCCTACCCCCTATCCTATCCCGTACGATGGCCCAGCTGGTGAAATGTTACAGCTTATGGATAGGCATCCTGTGAGTTATTGCTTTTGTAACATGCCTGAGATCTGACTGAATTGGTTTCAGTATCGACCTGCTCACATCCACGTACATCGGACTCCTAATAGGCCGAACTTGTAGCTGATCGTTTGACAGTACATGGTTCAAGCGCCTGGTCACAGAACACTCATTACCCAGATCTTTGACCGGGAATCAAAGTACCTATCAGACGATTCCGTGTTCGCTGTGAAAGTAAGTATTCTTCATCTTCTCCCTCATGTCAAGCTCACAAGGATTCTAGGATAGCTTGGTTGTGGATTTCGTGCCGATCGGCAATACCAAGCTGCCAGAAGGTCTCGTCGATGGCGAAAAGGTGAGCATGAGTAGATGTACGTACAACACGACTGACTGATGTTCTGCAGTGCCAATTCACGCTCAAGTACGACATCCACTTGGCAGCAGATACGAAGAGCGATGCGCCTGTCATCGAGGCACCCGTAGGCGGAGAGCCTATGGTAAACGGCCATTGAATATCAGCTCTGTATCAGTATTGTGTAGTGCATTCGTGATTGCTTTCAATTGTTCGCGGCTTTGCCGAAGTCCCACTTGGCGATCAATAGGTATTCGGTCGAAGTGGGCACGGTGGACTGCTGTGATTACCGATTGAAAGAGCAAGGCGCTCCTTACACCATCAGCTTGTTGTCATGATACCTTCAACTTCCCACAGTAATGGCGAGTTTTCGCATTTCAGCTCGTCTGCGCACAACGACTCGACATCTCTGCAGAGCAATGGGTCACAGATCCGAAGGTAGGCTGATACTCTCAGCAGAAGGGAGTATCTGACGCTCCCCTAGCTCACATGGTCAGCAGGCCAATGGCAATACGTCGACGCCCAAAACGCATAATTTCGTAGTTGGCACCTTCGACAGCCCAGATCTATACGGTTAGCTCTTCTGCAAGTCTAAAGGTACACACTGACTCGACTCTGATATACAGTTCTCGCGTTCGACCCCTCAGCGGAAACTTTGACCATCGCTGGCCGACATTCAGCAAAAGGTTCTCACTCATGGCTAGCTCTGAATGCACGTCTCTTCTATCAGCTCTGTACAAGTCACTGACCTGCTTCTAGTCTAATCAAACAAGACTGTACGCTACATGCTGGTCTGACCCGCCTGGCATCGCTTCCTACATTGTCGATCCGTCAAGCCATGCGTTGGTATTCCTCAATTTCGTACCTACCGCAGCTCGATCAGGTTATGTTGCTGTATCTAAGACGAGTGTATATTCGGCTGGCGGTCCTTCGGGTGAAGTCTATGCTTTGAAAGAGGATGGGTCTTTGGGAGAATTAGTGCAGTCGCTGGGCTTCCTCGATAAGAATGGGCAGCAAGACTCTGGGAGCGTGATGGATTTCGGTGCGTCGGTCGATTTATCTTGTTGTGTAGTAGCTGAGATTCCAGATAGGTGGATTACGGCACGGCGCGCATTCAGCAGATCTATCGCCTGACGGCAAGACGCTGTATGTAGCTGACATGTAAGGCAAGGCTTTCCCGTACTGAAGCAGAAGCTGAAGTGTACGCTCAGCGGGCGAAATTGCATCTGGACATTCGGCGTAGACAAATCAGGCAAAACGTATTCACAGACCCGTGTGCCAGCTACAAGGCATAATGATGGTCCTCGTCATGTAAGTATCATTCGGCACTCTTACGACGTGTCTAATCGATAAAAGGTCTGGCCTCATTCTAATGGCAAGATCGTCTATTGTCTGCAAGAGCACAGCAGCTATGTCGATGCGTTTGAGCACACGAATGAAGGTCTACAGTGGAGGCAGGGCGTTAGGATCATTCCGGCGGGTAAATGACTCTGCATTGCACTCCTACACAGCTGACGAGCAGCAGAGTGCGACGCGAAAGATTTCTGGGCAGATGAAGTGCGCTTGTCCTTGCGATCCGACACGCCGACTGTACTGTTTGCTTCGACACGCGGCTTGAAGGAAAGCACAAAAGGCTACCTCGCGGCCTATGCGTTGGGTCCAGATGGCCTGTTCCTCGATCCAGATACGGCTCTGCATATTTGGCAGACATCTACAGTTAGCATCTCGCCGCTTTCGCGGTATATCGTTGACGAGTTGTAGTCTGGCGGATGGGCCAACGCGATAGAACCCGCTCCCTTCGCTTCAGAGGACGAATACCTAGCTTTAACCTGCTCCGAGTCTGGTTGTGTTTCTATCATCGCTTGGCGCAAAGAGCAGTTTATGGAAATTGCCAAAGTCAAGCTACCTCGTGGGGGTCCGGCAACTGTACAATGGCTCAGGTGATTTGGCAGCTCGTTATGCATTGTTAAAAAGTCGCACAAGCTTTGATGCTGGGAGCGCCAGACTTTGGTCTGTGCTCAATGGCGAAGATGCTGCTTGACCTTTCGCGCAGGCGAACACAGACAGTGCATGTTGATACAAGCCTGGAAGGAGAGAGGCTAGGGTCGCGCCAAGCAAGAAGCGCTTGAAGCGAAAGGAATTTTCACGACGTAGATCTGCAAGTAATAGAGCTATCGACGTTCAGGAATACTTTGGCTGGCTTTCGGGCAGCATACTACGCGTTCAGAGACAGCCGTACGAGCCCAAGAGCTAGTCGCTGATTTCTCAACTCGAACCACGTTCTCTCGTTTGCCTGAGTCTTTCCTAGCGTACCACAGGCTGGTCAGTGACAGGGATAGCCATCTGCGTTGCCTGTTCTGTGCTGCTTGAGCTTGCTGTCGGAGATTCAGCATGGTTTACTCACTCGACTCACATCCGCCCAAACGGCAAAAGAGGTCCTTGCTATCGAGATGCGTGCGCTGGTTTGCGTCAGTCTCTCCCATTCTCAAGAGCTGCTGTTGTCTTGGCTCACACATAGGACGAACACAGAGCGCATCAAATTGAATTCTCAGCTGTACCTATCGCCTGTATACTATCAGCCAACAGCTTCTCTGGCCCGCCTGTCTTTTCGCTCCGTCCTTTGCATCCGCTGCACAAACCGAATCTGGACCCTACTTGGCATTTAGAGTCAATACCGTCCAGTCAGGCTCTCTTGTCATGTGCTGCTTTTGTTAGCTGATAACTTTGGGCGTTTTACAGAATTCCTATTCTTATCATACGTAGATCCAAAAACCGGTCTGTGTCTCAAGGCGAGCGATTATTCCGCTCTTGTCAAATACACGGATAGAATTGAATGAGTTTTCAGGGTCCTGATGATTTCTATCTTGTCGTGTTTTGGGTTTTTGTGTGGACTTTGTTGAGGGAAGCGAGCATGAGGTGGTTTTGGGGTCCGTTAGGTAGATGGGGAGGTATTAAAAGCGAAGGTCCGTCGCTTTGCAATTTCTAACATCAGTGTCTGAAAGGCGTTGGGTTGGACAGGCAGTATTAAACGTTTTGCAGAACAAGGGTCTAGCTCATCTCTTCTGCCATTGAGCAGCGCTGACCGATCTACAGGTGGGGCTTGATGTACGCTGCATCGTTTTGGACATTAGGAACAGTCAGTCCTGCGTTTCTTACTATTCCGGTAATGGGGATCTGATGTACTGACAGTACATCTACGAAACATCACCTTACGCACATCCATCTGGTTTACTACTACCTTCAAAGAACCTTTGGATCGGCTACCCCCATTTTGCGCTTCGTGTGTTCTTTCCCACTGCACCTAGCGCTCTCTGACGGTATTGCAGCACCTCTAACGAAATTCTACTACCTCGTCCAAATGGCATTTTGGGTTCAAACAATGATTGCGCTCAATATTGAAAAGAAGCGAAAAGACTATTGGCAAATGTTTGCCCATCATGTCATTACCGTCCTGCTGTGCACGCTTTCCTATGCTGCGAATTGGACAAGAGTAGGGAATTTGATTCTGTGCATTATGGACATGGTCGATATTCTATTACCTGTCAGTCCATCCACTCTGTGTAGTATCTTACTAAAGACTTCGATGGGCTCACAGGCAGCAAAAATGGTCAAATACCTCGGCCTTCCGAATGTAGCGGACGTCCTATTCGGTCTCTTCCTTGTATGCTGGGTCATCACCCGGCACATCTTCTTCCCTACGGTCATATACAGCGTTATGGTGACTGTTGGCCAAGTCTTGCCGTACAGATGGGACAGAGAAGCGGGCTGGTTCTACTCGCCTGGTGTGCAGATTGGGTTCTCGGCGCTCCTGGTTGGGTTGCAAATCATGATGTGCATGTGGCTCTACATGATCATCAGAGTGGTGGTCAAGGTTTTGCGCGGTGGTTCGGCAGAGGATGTACGGTCAGATAGCGAGTGCGTCTGATTTCCTCTATCCAGTGTAGTACTGATGGCGAGTTTTTCTGCGCGCAGAGATCTAGAAGACGAGTACAGCGAAGATACCAAGGACGTTGCATGCGCAATGGCAAAAGAAGCTTCGCACATTTCGGAAAAGGCAGACAAGTCGCATCTCCGCAGGCGGTCGGTGCAATTGTAGTAGAGATGTGAAATAGATGCCAAGAGCCAAAACAAGGGAAATTGATGGACAGTCGATAGTGTCACTAGAGGGCGAAAGTAGTAATGCAAGAAAGCAGCTGGCTGTCTTCAGGATTTGGGTCAAGGCGCATCAAGGCGCATTTTGCATGATGGATTCGTCTGCAGACCGTCACCTCTCCCCAGATGCCCGTCCCTGCCTTCACACGCCTGACCTAGTTCGCGGCGAGGCGAGCTCTAGCCATTTTATGCCATTTCCTAGTGCTCTTCACTTCTGTTGCGGCTGTTGCTGTTGCTGAGGCGGTGGTATCATGGGCGCGCCAGGCAGCTGTTGCGTCATCATCATGTTCGGCCCTTGTGCGCCTGATGATCGCCGGGAGAAGCTTTGGTGCGGCTGCTGGGTGTTATCGTACTGTCGGTGCTGAGGTTGTGGTGAGGCCTGCTGACCATTGTACATGTTCGGCCCGCCGCTATATGAGGGATGACGATAGTTTGGGTTGATGAAACCAGGTTCTATCAAACACATAAAAAGTATCAGCCTATACGCAGAAGCTTCCCAGTTGTACTAACGAGGCGGAGGCATATTCTGCGGACTATACATGCCTTCTGTAGATCGAACACCATCAGCAAAAGTAAAGAGGTTGAGCACCTTCACTAACGCGGACCGCCAGGGAAACTCATCTGATTCATGTACTGCTGCTGAGGTGGCTGATACATATGGGGCTGACCAGGCGAGTTCGGAGGATATTGACCAGCCATAGGAGGCTTCGTAACCAATCATCAGCTTGGCTATCACTTGAAAGCATGACTACTTACTCCATTGTATCGGAAAGGCGCTGGCGGGTAGTACATCTGATATCCTTGAGGTGGCATACCTTGAGGCGCGTTCATCATATTATGAGGAGGTTGCATATTGGGCGGTAATTGATGGTGAGGCGGCATTTGAGCGGATTGACTGGGTGTAAGCTGCATGCCAGGGGCGGAAGCGTTGGAAGAAGGAGGTCGGCGGATATCTTGCTCTTCGGTAGGAGTGGGAGCTGCTGCAGGCATGAAGATATTCTTGTATGGCTTGCCGGTGTATGACCAGGAAGGAGCTGTGAAGGGGTCACTACTTGACGCGGAAAGAGAGACGATACACTCACAAACAGACGAGGCAGCAGGTACGTCCGAACGCTTGAAGGGGCTAAAGTCTTCCTTGACATGCATTGATGGAGCACCTTTCTTGATAATCTTGGTGCCAAAGAAAGGATGCGGCTGAGATGCAGCTTGCTGGACTGGTTGAGAAGTAGAAGGTACGGGAGCAGCAGGAGCCGCAACAGGTTTAGGAGAAGGAGACGCGCCAGGGTTAAAAGCCATTGCATTCGGGTTGAAAGCCTTTGCGTTCGCGTTGACGAGTTTGGTCGGGTTGGCAGGGCTAGTTGTTCTCGCTTGCCAGTCTTCCACCTTACTGGCGACGGCCGCATTGGCTGCTTTTGCCGCTTTGAGTGCTTTCAATTCGCTGAAGGACGGGATCTCAGGTAGCAGGTTCTTCTTCGCAGCTGGAGATGCGCCTGCTGTGACTTTACCAGGGATGGGACTAGCGACGCGAGAAGCAAGAGCAGCTTCTTTCAGCTGAGGCGTATTGCTAGTAGAAGCAGCAATGGTAGCTCCAGATGTTGCAACGGAAACCTTGGATGCTGAAGCTTCTGCATTGGTACTTTTGCCGGCCAGAAAATCTTTTTGCTTCTGCTCGTCTTTGGTCAAGTATGGCAGCAGATCAGTAGGCACAGGTGTTTTGAGCTGTTTGCAGTAGACCGTCTGATCAGTATAGGCCGAAGCATGATCTGCTGACAAACCTTGAAAGTCTGACTGAATTTGATCATCTCTGCCAGCTTATCATCTTTTGCTTTGGAAGTCGCAGCTGCTTTCTTAGGCTGCAGCCTCTTCTTCTCGCCAGTGACGAATTGCTTGAAGCTCTCGAGGAAGTCTTTGCCTTGTTCTGGATTGGCTTGAGCAGCGGCAGAAGTCTCGGCCTGTAAAACAATCAGCACAGAAGGACGATTTTAGATATCGAACACACGCTTGGCTTGGCCGGAAGATCTGTGGGAAGTTGGGAGGCGGGAGCTGATGGAGCTGGAGAAACGACCGATCCGTTCTCAACCGATTTGCGAGCCCCAGGCGGGACATATGCCCCGGGAGCGCGTATCACACCAGAGTATCTGTACCGCAATGAATATGACTGGTAAAATTGAATGTGTCAAGCTCACTTGTCTTCCTCGTCCAGGCCTTGACTCTCAGTCGGCGTCTGTCCGCGTTCTTCAGCCAAATGAACATTTGTCGTGCTTCCCTGTGACAGAGCGAGAGCATATCAGGTGCGCCTGATACTGAGCTCGCTACACTAACGGATAAGATCTGTTGAGCCAGCGCAGCAGCCTTTCTTTCCCTCTCTCGAAAGTCCTTGCCTGACCGGTCTAGCTTCGTAGTATACATTTCTTCGTCGTAATTGGTCTTTGCGCCGAACAGCCTCTCGTTAGTAGCGAATTGATCCCACGCGTTCTTATTTCCATAGGCGGAAACAGGCGCAGGTCTGCTGAAGGTGCGCGCGCTCGATTCTAATGCTTCAGACTCTTCTACTTCGTCTGCCCATCGTCGAAGCTGTCTGCCACTGGCCGCTGGACTCTCTTCATTGTGCGAAATATCAACGTCTGTTCGGAATGTATCTTTGCCGTTGGCGGTTGCTGGCGCTGAAGTGTTGGCTTCCAAGTTCACAGCTGCGGCAGTTACTTGCAAAAGATCCTTTGCGAGGATAAGGAGCGTCTTCTTGGGAGACTCGTCCGGGTTTGAAACGCAGGTCACTCGTTTCAAGGCTAGACCGAGTTCAGAATCCGTAGTTGTTGCTGCTAGTATGCCGCTGTGAATGACACCGCCTTTCAGAGTCACAACCACGGTTTGACCGACCAGAGCAACGAGTAGATAGAGCATGCGATCCTTCATCTGTTTTGTGGATTCTGGCGTTGTTGAGACCGCAGACGCGGGTACCGCACCGACCGGAGCAGCATTGTTTGACTGTGAAGCGGGAGAGGCAGTTCCAGATGCCTGTGAGGGCGTGGATCGACCAGTATTGACACCATTCTGCGCAGAAGGTGTTGGCACAGCAGACGGAGCCTGAGTCGTTGGCGTGTTGGGTGTCTTTGAGCCTCGCCTTCACGATACAGCTCAGCACTCAATGATGCTGTCTCACACAAAGAGATGCACTGACTTGGAATGCCCAGCTTGGAATCCGCCGCGTTTAGCCTTTCCACCTTGCTGTTGGGCGGCCATCTTGCGCCTAGCTGTCGATCTCGCGTGTATACGACGACACGCTGAGCTGCGTCGTTACGGGACAGCCGCTCACAAAGAGCTGCTTTCGTTGACCATCAAGCAAGGTCGAATAAGCAAGAATGCTCCGGTGCTCGCTTCCGAATCACAGATGGTCAATGGAGCTGATAGCCTGTATATCGTCTACTGCGCATCTACTGCTGTCGTTTACACGGATCCGAGCCAAAAAGAGCGCGTTTGAAGTATTTCAGAAACCCTGCAAACCTGCATACACCGTCTGGGGGTTTGGAAGCTTGGGCGTTCCATGCCACATGTACTGTTGGCTTACTTAGCTTTTAACATGAAGATAGAGTCACAACTCACAACAGCCTTGATTGACGTCTTCTCAAAGCCCAATTCGCCGAACAACCTGTCCGAGTTCGCTGTCACGTCCGCCTCCACAATCAACTCCCTCTCCCCAATGCTCTTTATCGCTTCCAATACCAGATCCCTCGCCTGTTCCCTTGTCTCTGCATAGAGTGGAGCAATAGTACACTGTTTGCCAAAAGACTCCATTGTAGTCCAAGCAACGAGCTTTGACCCGGAATAAATCGACAAAAATCGAGTCTTCCTGTCGATGAAGAACTGCCAGACAGGTTGGCGATCAAGACCGGTATATTCAGTGTCGATCTTTGCTAATGCAGAGGCTGTGGGAGGTTTGTCGGTGACTTCGTGTTGTTGTCCGAAGGAAGGAAGGCTGCCGCGAAAGCTCCAGTACTGGATCTTCGGACCGATTTGTTGAAAGCCTTGCTTCTCGTAGGTGGGAACGCTTTCAGGGAGCGATACGATGCAGATGCTTTTAACATTGCGAGCGCGAATGCCAGCAATAGCAGCAGCCCCGAGCTTGGTAGCGACACCCTTGCTTCGGTGTTCTTCATGAACACCTAGTAGTAGAATGCCGCCAGTTTCGCTGTCCCACGCTGGAGCAACGACACAGCCGACCGGTTTGTTATCCACTAGAGCGACTATGACGCCTTCTGGGTCAAACTCGCGATAGGCAGAGATAGTATTCTTGTCTACGAGCTGTCATTTCCATTAGCACGGCACTGATTCAGGCTTTGGAACTAACCCAAGAGTCTTCCACTTCAGCTATTGGAAGGATAGCTTCACAGGCTTCTTCATCGCTTTGAGCAGCGCGAAGCACGAGGCCAGCAAGTTTGAACATGGTTGATTGGGAATAGGGGAAGACAAGAAAGAAAGAAAAGAGCAGAGAGTTCAGATGGCGTCTTCGTGAATTTTCCAGAGGTGTTACGTCCGGGCGATGCTTGCACGAAGAGCCCAAGCAGAAGCGCCACATCGCCAATGATAGTAGATGGATGAGATTCATAGCATCTCGAGATAGGACTTTCGCGGGCAGATGCACTCTAGAATCCTTGAAGACCAACATACACTGTCTTTCTGTCAGGGAGCCTTGGCGACCCATTCCACATGTACTGCTAGTATCTTAGTAGTGAAGTAAGACGACGGAAGACAGACTCACAACAGCAGTGATCGGTGACTTTCGGAATCCTGACTCGGCGAAAAGCTGTTCTGAATTTGGCGTCGCATCCGCCTCAATCACCAATTCCCTCTCGCCCAAGTCGCTGATCGCTTTCTGTACCAGTGCCCTTGCCTGTTCCGGTGTCTCTGCATAGAGTGGAGCCAAAGTACATTTCTGATCGAAAGAATGGAAAATGGTCCATGCTACGAGCTTTGAGTCACAGTAGATGCGAAGAAAGCGAGCTCTTTGATCAATGAAGCATTGCCAGAGACGTGGTCGATCGATGCCGGTGTATTGAGTATCGATTGTTGCCAATTCAACTGCTGAAGGCAGTTCTTCGAGCATTTCTTCGGTCTGCTGGTTATGATTGAAGGAAGGCTGGGTTCCGAGATAGCTCCAGAATCGAATGCCCGGTCCAGCCTGTTCAAAGCCTTGTTTCCGATATTCTTGAACATTGACAGGGAGCGAAGTGATGCAGATGCTCAAGGTGTTGCGCGAGCGGAGACGGGCGATAGCGGTAGCTCCGAGACGTGCTGCGATGCCTTTGTTCCTATGCTCTTTGTGCACGCCCAGAAAGGCGATACCACCGATGGAGCTGTCCCAAACAGGAGCAACGACACAGCCGACCGGTCTATCATTGAGCAGCGCAATGATGACGCATTCGAAATCCAACTTTCGATAAACGGAGATGATCTTCTCGTCTATAAACTGTGATGCGAATCACTTCAGGCGACTGGCCAGCAACCATACACTCACCCAAGCTTCCTCTGCGTCTGCAGTTGGCATAACGGCAGCCACAGCCTCTTCATTGCTACTGGCAGGTCGAACAACAAGATCGGTGAGCTGGTTCATGGTCGTCAAGGACATAGATAGGAGAGGAGAAAGACAAAAGACAATTCGTAAGAAGAAGTCTTCCTGAAGCATCCGAAGCGCCTCGACCCCGTGCTCAAGACATAGAGTGCACAGAAGTAGCAATATGTGTACAGCGTCTTTCTGCCGAGCACCGCATCGCATCACTGTCTGTATAGAGCATTAATTTCGGAAATCACTGTAATTGCTGAGCTTACTGCGCTCAAGACTGTCTTGCTGATCCACGAGCCTTCTTCACAGGTACCTCAAGAAACCTGAACCAGATCTGCGACAAAATCAGAGACAACTCACCTTCTCGTTCACCTCATCCTCAATGGGCGTCAACTCGGAATCCGACGCAGCCGCTTCTTCTACTTTGACGACTTTCCGCTTCTTAGTAAGCTTCCGTTTGGGCTTCACTTCAGCCCCTTCAGCCTCTTCGACTTTTCCTTTTTCCTTGACTTCTACTGTAGTAGTCTTCTTGACTCTCTTCTTTGCTGGCGATTTGACCGGTATTGTGCTTTTGTCCAGTATCTGACAGCTAGTGATGGCTGATGTTCGTCCACCGACAGTCTCAAAGATGATGCTTGTAGTCTCGCCGGTTAGCTGCCTCACATTAAGCGGCTGTCCTCGTTTTAAGCTAAAGATTCGCTCACCATGGTGAACGACGCGTCCTTTCCTTTGCCTTTACCCCATCGATGCTTGAATAACCAATGTGAAGGGAATTTTGATGAATCTGCTTTGCTTTCCACTGCCAAATTGACGACGTATTGCATCTGTTTGCATATTTCGGCGACTTGTTCTGGACTGAGCGAGTTACAAGGTTGGGCTGGGTGTATTCGAGAATGGTATAGGATTTCATCGACCAGCCTACAAGCGAGATGAGCTCTCCTTCGCCCGCAGAAACAGTATGACAAACCAGTTGCCAATTCCAGAGAAGATCGCGTTCTGATCGAGAAGGATAGCTTTGATCGGTGCTGATCTAGCAGCTAGCTTTTCTTGCACGTATTCGGTAGATGGCATCGCCAGGTATGGATCTGCACCGAGCAGGGAAAGAGGCGGGACGGTAGTCAAGTCCTCCGCTTGAATGAGCTTTATCCGACCTAAACGTCTGGAATCCGTGTATGCCCATTCCTGGCCATCGTCGAGGGTGAGGCAGGCTTTCCAGTAGCAAGGTGGCCATTCTTCGCCATCGGAATTGAGCTTTTGTTTAGGCTTTTTGCGATAGTACATTGCTTCGCCGCTTTTGACTCCACAGCTGCCAGACATGCCTAGGTGAAAGATCGGCTGAGCACCAGGGCCTTCCAGTATCATCTACAGAGCAATCAGGTCCTGTCTGATTGCAGCTGTCGGCGACTTACATAGAATTGCTTGCCTTTTCTCGATACTTCTTTAACTCGTCTACCTTGCAGTGAAGAGCAAAAGTCTGTTTGAGCATTGACGCCCTCAGGATCGTTGACGAATACGATGGTATCTTCCGTCACTCTGACATTTGTGATCGTCTTGCCCAAGGAGGCGCTACTTGAGCAAATCAGTGTTGTCAGCTAGTACATTGTCATCTCGACTCACTCTGAGAGCAATTCTCTAGCTCGTTCAACCTCTATCGTACGAAATATGGGGCGTTAAGATGTATTCTGGACGAGAGAATCGGGAGAGCTTGCCTGCTAGTTCAGGCATTCTTAAAGCGCTGGTCAAGTGTAGGTATCGTTTTAGAGGTATAATAGAAAGCCGTGGTATTCTGCTGAAGGACACCAGATGATGCATGTCGAAAGAGGTTGGACAGCAACGAATACCTGCCTTCCCACTGTCGGGTGCCTTGCAGCTCAGTCTTTTCGGTAGTCTCGTACTATGCCAGAACGCCAGACCTGTCATCCGCGTTCGATGACTGCTTTCCTTGAACAGACAAAAGAGTATCTTTTATACTTAGCAAGGCTCTGAGCGATTCATGCGTTAAGCTCGCTCTTTGCTAGTCTCTCATATCGTTTCTATCTTGCTTTTGGATGGTGTCGCAACGCTTCCTTTGTGCTTCTAGCCAAGGGAATTCCTATGCGAAGTTGTCTTCTGAGATTACCGTTTCTCTTTCCTCTTCGCGCCCTGCTTTCCTCCCAACAACGACGACTCATCTCTTTTGGCAAGCTTCAGCGAAACAATTAGATCAAGCAGCGAGCCCCTTCGATGGATCATTCAATCGGGCAACGGTTCATGGACCAGGTCAAGGCAGGCTACCATCGTCCTGCGTGGGACAAAAAACTGCTCGTACGAGACGGTTTGGCGGCTCAAGAACTAACTGTTGTTTGGCGCTACTTTCGAGGTTACGATACTCACCACGACAAAACCGAACAAGTATGGCAACAATACGTCAATAGAGCCATTCACTGCCTGAATCTCGGCCGACATGAACAGCAGTCAGATCTATCACATCAATTGGCCAGCGATCGCGCGTGTCTAAGTCTGATGCTAGTGAGCAACATCCTTCTTAGCACTATGATAACCTGACCTGAGCAACTGCCAGTTCACCGCGCACGTACAGTACCTCATGTATAATGACCACAACAAGGAACTTAGCTCTTTCGAAGTCGCTCTTGTCGAACGCTATTTTGCGTCTGCTGTCAAGTCAGAAGAGCAAAGAGGAGGGATTCGCTTGAGTCTCCATTTCAGTGATCGCTTCTGGCGCAACTTTCATGCCGACGACCCATTCTACGCCCGCGCGCAATCGTTGCCGAACGGCTGCAGATCGGGCGAATCGATCAATGCGGCCTTTGCTGAGCTTGAACTGCTGATGAAGGTGTGTAATCTTTCTCTTGATGGGCCGAGCTGATTGTGGAATCAAAGGTTGAGCTTTTGGTCCATAATCACTGGGCCGGTCACGGTAGCCACATTATTATCCCTCGGACTAGAACACGCGATCTTCACAATGTTGCCCTTACGCTCATCAACGGCATCGGTATGGGAATAGACGTGATACAGGAGATGAGGTCTTGGAGTCGGGTCGGTAGATACTACGAAAAGCTTGTGGTGTTGACGATTGTGAGTGATTTCGCTGCTGTGTTGTCTCTACTGAATTGGATGACCAGGTCGAGTCTGTAATCTCTGTGTATTGGCCCGCTCAGAGCAGTCACCCGACGGACATTCAAACGCATACGAGACAAAGCAACATTCACCATTATGCTCTTACTCTGGTCAAGGAACTTGAAGAGGTGGGACTTGTGGTCGATCCAGCTCAATCCGGCGATTTAAGAAATGAGTATCATGGCATGGTAGAATGCGGCGTGCGTCTGTTGGATGAGGTTGAACATCAATATTGGCATCCTGGGCGCAAAGGTCCCGCTATAGGATACGCCCTTGATGGGGCCGCTGGAATGTCTATTCAGCTTGTAAGCGGACTCTCACGTCTTTCCAACACTGTTCTGAAGTACGCACGCAGATCAAGGACCAGATTGCGACGTTTTGGGCCAATCGTGATACGTCTGCACCACCCGAACGCGTGGCTCAATTTGCAAAGAGTATCTCAGGCATTTTGCTTGCTTCGCGACAGGATCATTGGCACCGGTTTGGATTGATCTTGCTACAAATCAAACGCCGGACTATTGAACATGTCCGCATGCTGGGGCAGGGCCATTGATATTCTCCTCGTTGACGAGCTTGTACCTTTATCCTTGAATATGCATCGACTTTTACCTGTTTGTTCAAATGACCCGGATGCCCGTTGGCATCGTATGAAGCTCTACCGAGATACCATCAGCGCGCGCTTGGCTCCCGAGCCTAGATCCTGTGGAACTGCGTAACGCAGAGAGCCTTGGTCCACAGCACCCACAAGAACCAGAGCATTTGATGAGCCAGAGTGTTTGAAGTCAGATGTAAAAGGGAATGGACAAGCAGAGACAACGAGAGGGACGGAAAGGCAAAGCAACAGTCGTCTTTCATACGCGACGGTTCATCCCAAGACAGCGACGTTGCAAATCATCCTCCCCTTTAACCCTGTATCAGCAAAAAGTCAGTCCAAACTTGTAAGTAAGGTATCTCCACAACGCACGTATACCTGCAGCAAAAGATCAGCATCATACCGCATTAGAGCTAGACCAGACTTACCAATCTGAAAACATCGTTCAAAACATAGTACGAGCTTCCTTCAGGGATCAAATGGAAAGCCTGAGAGTAATTGAGCGTGTTTGGTCCATCGTCGACCTGCATACTATCAGCCTTTATCCCTGGTATCTAGCTAAGACGTACCAGTAGCGCGCCAGTGACGAGCACAATGATGGAAGCGCTCGAAGGTGAAGAAGGTTGAGCGTCCAAAGTAGCTACTTGATGCTGAACCTTCTGGAATGGTAGTTCCTGCAAGCATTGCAGACGTATCAGACAATGCTGAAGAAGCGTGTGCGAGACGACTTGCGGTCATGTGTTGGACAATTGCGGCAGAGCCTTGCAATTGCTTCGTCTCCCAAGTGAGCATCGAATGGTCGCGCTACCATCCCTCTTAGCCTTTATGCGACCTTTTGCAGGCGTCAGAGACTCACGTAAAGGCCATTCAAGCCATTTCTGTCGCTATCGCTGTTGATTTTATTTGCAAGGTCAAGCGCTACTCTGAATGGCCCCAAACGAGGACGACGCACAAGGTCTGGTAGTAAAAGTCGACGAAAGCTTTGGCTACTTGTTGGATATCTGCCATTGTGAGAGTTGACGGTTCGTGGTCAAGCGCGTATTGGGCGGGAAGAACGTAAAGTCGCTTGAGTGAATGTCTAGGGTGATGCAGTGCTACTATGTAGGATACATGTCTATTGTAAGCTAGGTGGCCCTGTCTATGCTGGAACGGCCAGGTTGGAAATTCTTGTCATGCGAAGTAGAGCAGACCAGATCCACGAATGAAGCTGCTACAAAGTTAGAGAATACGAGATAGCAGTACTGTTGACCTACTTGAGCTCACGTCGGGCCAAGCAGATGGCGAAGCCCAATCTGCCAAACAATCGATATTTCTGGTCACCAGGCGACTCGCTCTTCCAGTACTTTGACAATAGCTTCCAATCCAATCTTGTCTGCTTCATCAAAAGCTCCTTTGGCTGTGCAGATATTCAGCCATATTCAAATATGCAATAATGTACTCACCTATCGAATCTAGATCAAGGACACCGATAGTCTTCCCATTCGCTAGTAGAGGCACGACTATCTCTGCTGATGTATTCCCATCACAGGCTATATGACCTTTCCTAGCATGCACATCTTCAACTAGCACTCTGCGACCGAAGTCAGTTTGTACTAAAAGCAGAATCGGAAGCACAAACGTTTGGGCAGTGAGGAAAGCTTCTGCGCAGACTCCTACTGTCCCGCTGTGATTGGCTACGAGCTTTAGAGATTGACAAGCAGGACGACCTGCAAGAAAGATATGAGAAGAGTCACCGCAAGAGCCGATCAAACCTTACCTGCGAATGGGCCGAGTACCAGCTTGTCTATTTCGACGCTGCCAAAGAAGGAAGGAAGGAGATAAAAGCCTTTGAACAGCCTCTTAGCCTTTGATCTGACTTGACATGCAAACGACGCACCGAGCCAGTTGACTTGTCTGGCAGTACCAAAGCACAGTTCCATGTCCAAACATAAATGATAGAGCAAGGCAGAGACGTTGGCTAATGCTGTAATCTGCTGCTCGTAAGGTTCCTTCCCTATCTCAGAGTCGAATAACGGACAAAGTGCTGTTTTGACGATCCAGATAACAGAGCAGACGTCTGTTCCCTCGCATGAACCCAGAATTGCTCTTTGGTGGTGACATCGTCTGGTAAATGACTTGTCGAAGCTTCAAGCGGCATACTTGGTGTGTATGTGAGGAGTCAGAGCACAGGGCTCTCGCTAGTACAAGGAAAGAGGTGCGGAGAGAGAGATGGTTGACAACGAACGACCGAATTGTCAACTGAATGCAGTCGAGTCAAGCGATATTAGCCAGCTTGGAGTATACCTGAGCCTCTGCCTTGGAGATACCTGAGATTCTACTATATCGTGTGCTGTAATACACTCGCACCTGTCACCCCTAATCGGCGGTCAAGCGATGGCCAAATCGCAACTGCATAATGTGGCCATCATCATCTCCATCATCACACAGATGAGCATGGCTGGATCGTTGATGTGCTTTCCCTTGTTTTCGAGTAACCTTCGTGATGCGCTAGGCTTGAATCTCAGCCAGGTCTGTCCGTCTTCTGGTCAAAGCAGTCCGACACTAATGTCGTAATGGTCCAGCTCAACACCATCTATGTGATGGGCTCGATCGGTCAATATACGTCAGCTTGCTATGCCGGTATACTGGCGGATAGGCGAGGACCAGCTTTGTATGTTGTTGTACGAGATATCGCTATAGCGCGACTGATGTGTCTACAGACTATCGCTCATTGCAGCTATCCTCTTCGTCGTTGGCTATTCTATGATGGCTTTGGCTCTCTCTCGTTCGACGCATGGTCAAAGAGCAACACCGCTACCTCCTTCTTCTATCTTTGTTCGAGTGACGGATTACGCCATGTCCAATTGGGTTTGCGTAGCTTCGTACTATGTCCTCGCTGGGTGAGCTAGGCTCAGCTCTCGTTAAGATGACACCTGATCTTGTTTAAAAAGAGCCGCGACTGCTTTCAGCTACTTTTCGTCCTTGACAACAGCTTGCAAGACTTTTTCCTCAAACACAGGCCTATCGATAGGTTTCGCATCAAGTCTTTTCGGTCTCTCCCCGCTGTTTCTGTCGCAAATCGCATATGCATTCTTCACCACCTCATACGGCGTCGAACGAGAATTACAAGCAGTCGCGTACCTCCGGTTCTTTGCTATCGCTTCCGGTCTCACCAACCTCGCTTGCGCTGTATCTTTCCACTTTCTCCTACCTACTCAATCGCCAGAAGTAATCAAGCTCGATCCAGAAACGAACGAACAAACTGCTCTCCTACCTTCAGATGAGAAATCCTCCTTCAAGTCATTCATCACTTCACCAGCTACCTGGGCCCTCGGCTCAATCTTTTTCCTCTCCATCGGACCAGTTGAAATGCTCAGCGCTTCACTAGGCAACATAGTCGATTCTTTCCCATCATCTACCAATCGAGCGTTATTATCGACTAATTTAGTACAAGGCATGGCAGCTTGTAATACCCTTACTCGATTACTCCTTGGTGGGATAAGCGATTTGATATGCCCAAGCGAGACAAGAGGCGGAATTAGCAGGTTGGTCCTTTTTAGCGGGATGAGCGTGATTTTCGCAGTGGTCTTGGGTAGTGCGAGTGATTTGAAAGCGGTTGGGCATTTATATGTGCTTTGTCTGGTTGCGGGGATCGCGAATGGGGCGTTTTCTACTTTGGTGTGAGTTTCTTCGTAGTGGTTGGAGGGATATAGCTGATGGGTTGGTAGACCGAGTATGACGGCGCGCAAGTGGAGCACAAAGGAGTTTGGTCGCAATTGGGGCATCATAGCGAATTGTGCTGGGATATCAAGCATGCTGTGAGTCGATTATGTATACGTCTAAGCAGTAGCTGATACATCTTATAGCTTCAACGAGCTATACGCTTATCTGTCCGACAGAGAAAGTCATGCTCAGCAAAGCCTCGTCTGCTCCGGTTCAAAGTGCTATCGCGACATCATGATTATCTCCGCCGTCAGTCTCGCCTGCGCTGCCCTACTCAGCGCGTACATGTCAAGACAAGCAGCTTGGAAGCGCGTTTGATCTGTATTAACTTGTGAATTGTACCGACCGCTTGTACTTCGTCTGTTGTAACACTATATCCGTTCATTTTGCATTGTAACATTCTATGTATTGTACAAGATCTAGAACAACCAGTCCCAGAATTTCTGCGCCTTTGTAAGGTTTTGACCTTCTTTCTGCTTGAGCCAGTAGGCTTCATCTTCGTCAATCTCTTGCTTGCCAGTGACCAGATCAGCTTCTTCTGGTTTTGGGATACCAGGTTCTTTGCGGTAGAGGAATTTGCCGAGCAGGTATAAAGCAAGGTTGAAGGGGATAGCAAAGTAGCTCGCTGGATGTTGGGTCAGCGCGGCATGTAGAAGGGTATAAAGCAAGGCTCACTGATGAAAGTCTGCGTGCTCCAGTGACCGGTGATGAAGACTTCAAAGCCATTGGTGAGCCTGGGACATTAATTTAGTATGAGCTACAGCCAGACAGGCGCAAACTCACATGATCAGGATCAAGAAGAACAGAGCCATGTATGCGCCCCAAGGCATGAAGACACCTTTGAACGGGAGCGAGTCGTAGAGACCTTGAGCTTTGGTTGCTTTGTGGAATCCTGGTAGACTGCTTTAGCGCGGGTGAGGACCCAGCAACGAAATCCCTCACGAGTGTAGGTAATCATCATCCAAGTGTAGTTGGCTAGAGCTCCGATACTAGCCAGATCGAGGAACCATGTGAACACCGCAGCAGTAGTGTTGCTGACTGTCATGTAGGAAAGACAGAGAATGGCAATAGTAAGACCAGCAGCGACATATGGGACACCGTGCTTTGTAGTTCGAGCAAAGATTCTAGACGGTAAATCAGCCAGTGCTAACCATGAGCGAGAAGCAGGCGTACTTTGGTGCGCGACCATCCTTGGCCAGACCGTTTAAGCTTCGAATGCTGACATCTGGATCTCTTATTAGCGGAGCCAAGTCAGACGGAATAGGACACACAGCAGAACGAGTTTCCGCAAGACAAGGCTGACAGTAGTACGATGGCGTTCATGATGTTTGGCAGGACTTGAACATAGGTCAGACAGCTGATGAAATCGGACCGATGATAGACTGACCATTGTTTAGACCAGCGCGGACCATGCCTCGCACAAAAGGACTAGCGCCTACGCCGGTTTCGGTTTTGATTGCTTCAATCAAGATCATGTCGTTGAACGGAACCAGAATGCCGACAGACAGGATACCAAGCACGTAAAAGAATGCCAGACGGTAAAAGACGCGTCGAATTGCCTTGGGGATGGACTGTCTTGGGTTGATCGCTTCCGAAGCTGCCATGGATACCTTTCAGAAAGTTTCAGTAATAGACCTGACCAGCTTATGATTGAACTCACAAATTCTGGGCCACCGATGGAGAAAGCCTTGCAGCAAGTTTTAGCAGGAGTTCTAACACCAAGAGCCGCACTCACAGCTATCTTGAAGCAGTACCAGAATCCGAGGAAGCGCCCTGTGGCACCATCCACAACATACTCTTTCATGACACCGGGGTTTTTCTGCAGCCGAACTCGTTAACACACATTCAAGACGACTCGGAACTAGCTTGCCCAGTATCTGAAACCAAAAGCGTCGTGATTCGGGTTGCCTCCGACCATAAGTACGACTGAACCAGAATTAGAAAAGAAGGACTGATCCTGTGAGCAGTGTAGCATACAGGTCATGAAGATGAGGCCGATCTATTGGCGTTATCGATATCAAGACGGCAAAACGACAGATATTCAGAAAGCGCTTACGATCAGTACCACTAAAAACATAGAATTAGCATTGTGAACACAATGGGAGACAGTGAACACATGCCCTTGGACACAGCAAAATAGAACTCGCTAACACCACGTTAGACAAGCACTTGGTATAGGGAATCACAGCTTACGTAGCGCCATAAACTCGCACGGGTGTAAAATTCAAGAGTCCAAAGATGAGCAAAGATGCGGTCACCCAGATGGCTGCGTTCGTCTCCGGTAGCCAATAGTGACACAGGCCGACCACTGCGACGATATCTGCGCCGCCGAAGGCGAGAGTTGTATACTAACAAAAATCAAACTGGGTCACAAGTAAACCGGTTGCAAGCAGTGAGACACATACGTAGTAATTCCATCCGCATGCGAAACCAGCAGCAGGTTCGACGAATCTGTTAGCCCAGTGGACAAAAGCTCCGTGTACAGGTAACTACTTTTCGCATCAGTCTGGGAATGACAGCAACTACTCTCGAAACCTACAAGAGTAGCCATTTCTCCAGCTCCCTGGCTGACGAGAAAAATGATTCCGCAAAAGCATGAGTACGACAGAAGACAAGATAGAGGGCCAGCGTTGGTGATAGCTCTGCCACTGCCGATAAAGAGACCTGCGCGCTTATCTGAGGGGAAACCTTTGACTTCCGAGATTCAGACGGACCAGTACCGATAACACTGTGTTGGCATCAGCAGGAACCTTCAGGATTTGATGGCAAACTCACCCTCCGATAGATAGCAGCTGAATATGCCTGCTCTTCAAACCTCGCTTGAATGAAGTGTTGGTGTGCTGCTGATGGGCATCCATAGGCAGGAGCACAGGCTCCACCTCAGTACCTGCCTGAGACTCGACATCTTTCTTCTCAAAGCTAGGGTCCATAATGGGTTATTGGACGAATTAGGAATGGATGATTGTCAAAGATGGGCAGATAGGAAGGCAGTACAATCTACCGCCTTCGGATATGAAGCGCGGGGCGCTATCGCTGTTGGCTTCCTTCGGCAGCGGCTAGTCGGGTGAAAGATAAGGTATTGCATGCTACCGGTTCCAAAAAGAGCATACATGTGAGACATATTAGTGGGCATCGGCGGATAGGACGGATAAGACGGATAAGACTATCAGGCGCAGACAGACACCCTGAGACCTCAAGATTGTAATACCACGAAGCATTCAACAATGGTAACGGCAAAGACAAACGGTCACACTAATGGCACAAACGGACACTCTGCGAATGGAGACATGGCAGGCCTCAGATCCATTGATCAATTGGACCCAGGTGCGTGTGCAGAGATAGGGAAGCAAAGATTTTGACATGAACTTTGACAGGACTTCCACACGACTCGCCATGCTTGTCGTTTTGGCTTGGGCAGCAACGCCAGTCGAAGCTACTTGGTTTAAGGACCACGCCAGATGTGCCAGAACAGACAGATGTCGCTATCAGTGAGCAATCGTCGCTTTCCAACCTTTGAAGCGAGCTGATCCAATTCATGTCTAGTCGGCAGCGGACTGAGCGGAGCAGCTACGGCATACTTCTTGTTGACTAGCCCCAATCCTCCTGCGAGCGTCACGCTCCTCGAGAGCAGAGAGATCTGCCATGGCGCGACCGGCAGGTGAGTGACACTTCTCAGTTCTGTATTCTGGCTAATGAAACTTGTACAGAAACGGAGGTGTATGTGACCCCTTCTTGGAACCTTGTATGCGCTGACAAGAATCTCCTGTATAGCACTGTCGACGTAAGCTCATCCGCTCGACTTACATGAAACTAGTCTGACGCACGGTCAGCTGACTGCTTCCGAGGCTACACTGGCTATCGCGCTGCTGTAGGCAAAGAACAAGCGCTCAAGATTATGGCAAACGAGATGGACACTTTCAAATTGCTTGCCGAGATCATCAAGAAGGAAGGTCTCGCTGACAAGTGTGACTATTGGTGTGGTACGCGCTCTCTTCTTGTAGCTCCTGTAACGGTCTAACCTCCCTTAGGCCTCACATACGATCTTGCTCTGGACGAGGGCTGCGCAAAGAACTTCAAAGACACGCTCGAAGAGTTCCGCAAGGACGGTGGCCCTATTGATATTGTCGAATGGATCGATGCAGAGGAAGCCAAGATTGCGACTAGAACACCAGAAGCTCGAGGAGCAGCCATCTTCCCAGCCGCTTCTTTCTGGCCATACAAATTCGTTTGTGCAATCCTCGACATTTGCCTCAAGAAAGGTCTCAACATTCAAACCAACACGCCTGTCAACAAAGTTCTAGCCAGTGAAGATGGTCAAGGAGGGATTCTCGAAATTCCTCGTGGTCAGATCAAGGCGAAGAAGATTGTTCATGCGACCAATGCTTATGCTGGACATATCTTGCCCGAGTTTCAAGGCCTTATTTCGCCTTTCCGTGGACAATGTAGTCAAATTACCCCGACCAAAGCATACTCTGGCTCAAAGATGCTTACTCACAGTGAGTGTTCTGTAAATCTAGTTGCACTTGACTGAATCGGATGGACAGCCTATTCATTCCGTTGGAAGGACGTTCGCAACGATTTTGACTACATGATGCAGCGACCAGCCGGTTCGTTCGATTTGCTGCAGATTGGCCTATCACTCATGACTATACAGATGGCAGCATCATAATTGGCGGTGGGCGCTGGAAGACAGACATTAAGAAGCTCATCAACCAAACGGACGACAGCGTGCTCATTCCTGAACTGAGCGAACACTTTGTCGATTGCATGCCAAAATACTTTAGCAAAGATTGGGGCAAAGAGGAGCACGGCGAAGGTGAGCTATGCCCTGCGTTCTGTTTTCGCCGAGTTTGATTGTGTGTCAGGTCTTACTCGTGTTTGGGCGGGCATCATGGGCTATACGCACGAAGCTATTCCATACGTTGGCGAGCTGGAACAACGCCCAGGTCAATACATTATCGCAGGTCATTCGGGTCACGGAGTATGTCTATCACATCAATCTTTTGACAATTGCTCATTGAGTACAGATGGCTCGAATAATGTCTTGCTCGCGTGGAATCGCTCAGCTTATCCAAGGAGAAAATTACGCCGCTACTGGATTGCCGGAATGCTTCCAGCCTACCACCGAGCGAATGCAGAGATACGATTTTACCGTGCAGAAGATGTGGGCCGTAAGTGATTCTAGCGCTCAATTGTGCAGTACTGATACGATGAGCAGGATCACGAGGGTGTCATACCCGGCACAGACGGTATGGTCAATTGATATTTCTGGTGGAATTCCATGGATGTGTCAAGTCAATGCATTGTCAAAAAAGAAGTTTGGGTTCAGACTTTGGGCTTGAAATTGGCCAGGTCTAATAGTGTCAGGACTCGGACATATCAGTCGCTATGATCGTGTCCCTTGTTGAATGTTGCTGCCTTATCTTTGCCTGAAATTGCCATCACGTAAGCCTTAAATTGGATTCGCTCGAATGCAGTTTCTTCTAAGCCACGATCTGCCTCTGCTTTACAGCAGTTATATATGCTGCTCCTGTCTGCTTTCCGTAGAGTCATACCGAGAAGCGTGAGAGAAACAACATAGCCGCGTTTGGAATGTGTCGGAAAGGGGTAGTGTGCACCTCGGACCCCCTTGCCTGCTTCTCTTGATCCAGAATTCTCTTCTTGCTCTCTTCCCATCACTCTTTAATTTTCTCGCTTCTCTACAACTTTGCCCACTCTCGTTGTAAGTGTCCCCTACTTAAGCCTGTCAGGTGCCCTCTATGTTGTCCTTGTGACTTCCGACTCCGACGCCGCTAGACGCGTTCTCGTTTTTTTGCGCTTCTATCTTGGCTTGCTTTCCATCAGCCGCCAGAGCAGAGAGCTCATTGTCGCATCTCTGCAGTACATTCATACCTTTCACGAATACCAAACATTAACAAGATGTCTGTCGAAACTGCTCAAGCTCCCGTTACTACTCTTCCCGTCGAGGACAAGGTTAGCCGCCATACACTCTAGCCCCGAGAAGTCTGACATTCTATGCTAGCCCGTTACCGTCGAAGAAGTCGCTGCTGGCTCTTTGGTCTCTGGTACTCCCGGTCCCGTTATCCTAGAGGTCAGTTTGGCCCTTTCTATAAGCTCAGACCTCTAAGCTGAATCTGTTGTCAAGGCTGAAAACACCCCTCCTGTCGAAGCAAAGACTACTACTACCATCAAGACCGAACAGGCCAAAGACTCGTCCAAGCGCTCTCCTTTTGCTCAACTGGGCAATGTTCTAAAGTCCAAGAAGGTTTGTCTCTTGTATTCGCGATTTAGTATCTTGTCTGATATGTGACGGCTAGAATGAGAAGAAAGAGGACAAGAAGGAAGAAGCTGTCGTTGCAAAGGAAGACAGCGCTCCAGTCCTTCCCGAGACTGCGACCGTTGCCGATACCGAGACTGCTCCAGTTGAAGCTCCAGCGACTCAAGTCGCCGATACTGAGGCTCCTGTCGAGGAAGAGAAGGTTACCGAGCCATCTTCGCCTAAAGTCAAGTCTCCTGGTGTCTTTGACAAGTACGTCTTTTGTTATCTGCTTACAAAATCCATCTCACCGGCTCAATCAGGCTCAAATCTTTCTTCGGAGACAAGAAGGAAAAGTCGCCCAAGAAGTCTGGCGAAGAAGCCAAGGTAAGCTGGTTGTCTGTTCAACTCGCTCAGAGCTGACATCGAATGCCACCTTACAGCCTGCTGAGACCGCCACGGAAGAGCCTATTGCACCTGCTACTGAGTCTGCTCAGCCTGAAGCTATCGCGATACCCGCTCAAAGTGAGGAAGTATCGCCTGCGGGTACCTTCGCTGTCCCAGTAGAAGCTGCCAAGGTATGTTTGAGTCGCCATGCTCATTCGAATGGGGCTGATATCTCTTTATAGGTCGAAGAACCAGTCGTATGTCTATCAGAATCAATTCAGCTTCGAGTTTGTGATTGACGAGATTGACAGGCTGCACCGGTCGCTACTTCCACTGCCGAGTCAACTCCTGCTTCCGATATCAAGACTGATGCTGAAGTCGCTCAAGCCGTTGTCGATGTGCGTACTTAGGATCTAGATTTCGGCATAGCTGATCATCGCTTCCGACAATGTACAGGCTCCCGTCTCTACTGAAGCTACACCCAAGTCTGTACCAGTCGCGGAGGAGACCAAGCCTGAAGTAAAGGCTACCGAAGTCGATGCTAAAGCTGAAGACAAGAAGAAGGCCAAGCTCGGTCGTCGTTTGTCTGCTCGCATGTTTGGCTTGATCTCGCTAGTTTATTCTACGACTTCATCATATAATGTATGCTTACGGATGTCATGACAGACCAAAGAAGGAAAAGACTGAGAACCCGCTCGAGAAGGCTGCCGAGAAGGATGAGAAGAAGAACGAGGTCAAGGAAGAAGCTGCTGTTGCGCCTGCTACGACTGTTGCTGAGGTGAGCTCTCCCTTATGTATCTTTTGATTGTTGCTCATCGCGTGCGCTTTTGCTCACAGCCGGAAAGCTCTTCTGTACCACTGACTGACCCACATGTCTCTTCCACCGCTGACAAGCCGGAAGAAGTTGTTCTACCTCCCGTCACCTCATCCGAACCCGCCGCGACCGAATCACTTCCAGCAGTCGTTTCAACTCCCGCTGTCGTCGAATCAACCCCAACTCCAGTCGAGACCAAGGTCGATGAACCAGCAGCGGCGCCAGTAGACACCAAGACTGATGCGTGATTTGGTTGACAATATTAGAGGTCAGATATAGTAGTAGCAGCTCTAGTACATTCATTTCTTTTCTACACGTTTAATGCATTTGGGACTTTGGGTGCACGTATCAATCTGACATTGCTCATCGTTCGATCTTTCAAAACAAGGCTGATTCTGAGTCAAAGATAGGGTCTGGAACTGCATGCAATGCGCGACTGATATCCGAACCACTTAAGGACTCATGCTTCGAGCTTAAGCAGAGAATACAGCAGCTTGCAGTCAAATGCAAAACAGCGAGATATAATTTACATAGCTTCTAGACACCTGATGGCCTTTCGATGCTAACCTAGATCCGCTTCTTCCAATCGCTGTTGTGTTTGTGTCGACCAAGCGCCGCAAAAGCTGTAGCCGCGACTAAAGACGATCCCCAAAGTATCCCAGGTCGGAGAAAAGGTCGGCGTGCGCCATCTTGGATGAATAGAGCGCCAAGTGCTGGTCCAGCTAGAGGTGCTGGAGTGCATGCTAGGATGGAAAGACCGAGAGCGGATCTGTGGACAGCCTGAGCAGATGAAAGAGTTGACAAAGCGGAGACATACCCTCTCTGTTCAGGTTTGGCTACTTTCAGAATGGCTGCGTCCCTTTCGTATACAAGATCATAAGAGTCGAATGCACGGTCGGGATCTGGCCTTACGGAAGAGATGACATTGCTCCAGACGCCAGACCGAAGAGAATGACGAAGGCCAGGGCAGTCTTCGTATCATCGATTGGCTATACGTATATTTAGCAATACGGTGCTTGAGACGAATGTCACATACCAGCCATGTAGCCCCTGCGATAAATCAGCGATTTCGTCACCAACGGCGAGAAAGACTCACAGCCAACTATCGCGCAAAAAGCGGTCACAGCGATAGTAGTATCCAGCACTCCACCTGATTCGTCGCCATCAGCAGTGTCTCAAGGTCGACAGGGCATCTGCTACCTCCGTCAGAATACCAGCCTATCAATATCCTGTTTGCGGTATCAGATCTGGTCCAATGCTTTGCCACTTGCTTACCGCGATACGATGGAACAGCTTTGCGATATGACCCATAACTTTAGCTGATATCAGTTTAGAGCAGAGCTGATTCAATGCTTGACCCACATAGTCTCGCACACTCGAGTCAACAACCTGATCGAACAACGTCTCAGCCCAGACTGTGCAAAGATGAGCGAGGGTTGATGTTGTAGTCTAGGCCACTGACCAGTGTATCCCCTGATTGCATAAATTGTATTAGCAAGGCCCTAAAGCAGAAGACGCGACCTACCATGCACTAAAGAACCCCAAGCACTTGCTAATAGCCAAATACCGAAGAGCCGGATCTTTCAAACAACTGATCTTGGGTACCAAATCGCCAACCCTTATCTTTTTCTTTCCAGATTGTACTGGCCGCAAATGTTTCGGTGATCGAAGAAACACAAAGACGAAAGCGAGCATGGGTACGAGTATAAAGCCAATAATGCGATTCCGCCATGCTGAGTTGACTGATTTGCCCAATTCGTTGTAGACGACCGTGAAGATCAATGCACCCGCGTTTACGCCTGAGGCTATAGATGTTACGACCAGACCGGTGTGTCGAGGAAAATGCTGCTGAGCAAGGATGATGGCCGGAAGAACAAGGGCAGCTGAACACTCATTGAGCAAAGCCAAGATTCGCAATTCAAGGATGCGTTACCGACGCCAATGCCTTGAATTACGCCTTGACATATGTAGATTTGCCATATTTCGGTAGCTTGCGCCAGAGTGATGAAAGACAGAACCATGCAGAAGCTACCGAAGAGGATATGCCATCTCGTTCCGAATGCTTCAATGAGAGCGCCTGAAGGTCCGCAGAACACATCTGCCACGGCAACATTGACGCCTGCTATTAGCGACTATACGTCCATGAGCCTCAAGTATCAGACGCTTCGCGGACTCGCGCACAAGTTCAGCGTAAGAGTACGAAGGGTATTCCTTGACTGTGGTAAAGTATGAGCAGTGCCATTATCGAGAGCATAATTGTCGTACCGTATCCTGCTATCCAGCTACCGATACAGACTTGAAAAGAGTTACCGGCGACAAAGGCAAGAAAGGCTGCAAAGAGGAAGAGAGCTTTTTGAAATCGGCTTTCTTCAGCAATAGCTCCAGACGCAGTCCTATCTTCATCTACTGCTTGCTCCTTCTCTATAGAGAAGCTATGTGAAGGTGCAGGTGTAGCGTATGGAAGCTCAACAGCTTGAGTCCCGGCAGACATGTTGAAGGAACAAGAACAGAATCGAGCAGTGCCAACGAAGACTGACAAGCAGCGCACACGGTAGAGGCAGACCGAAGAGGCGCTTCAGGGCTGTTACAAATTCGAGCTGAAAGACAAGAAGGATTCATCGATAACGGATGTAAGCCTCTCACGTTGCGGTAGCATGATACGAGAGAGCAGACGTAGCTCGCTGTGGCTCAGCAAGGCGGAAGACAGGTCAAGGCGACGAGGGCAGTTGCATATTGGCTGGAGCTGTTGACCCTCCAGAATCTGGAAATGTGCATTTTGTTGCTCTTGTACAGCGAAGAGATCTTCTTTACTGATGCCTGGATGCCTGAACACTACATATGTTGCCTGTGTGCTGCCCTTTGGCTCGGTGTCGTCTGTTTGACCAACGTCACTTCTTCGCATCTTTCACCGCCTTCTCTACAGAAGAAGGCTGTGATGTCTTTCTAACGTTTCCAAACTTCTCTTGTTTTGCTTCTTTTTACGTTTCGAACCTTTTCAATTTGCCCTTGCCCTGCTTCTTTTGACTTTGAGCGACACCACCCTCTTTCACTTCTACAATCGTCAAACAGCTCAATATGGTACTTGGACTGGGCAAAATAGGCAAGTGTTGCCTTTCTTGCGAGTTACGCGCTCTTATTCCTGTTCAACAGGCTCTTTCTTCGCCTTTGCGGCTTTCATTGTGCGTCTGAACCCGTGTTCTGGCTAGTCATAGCTTGACAGACGACAACAATGGCACAGATGCTCTTTCTCGTCTCGCTCGGAACGCCTAGTGAGTCCATTGGCATGCCAGACTCAGACAAGCATACTGACCTGTCGCGAAAGTCATCAACAACATTGCTTTCCTCAAAGCACAGGTCCTCGGTCGGACCCTTCGCATCGGTAACTGGGGAGGTATGTCGCGTCCCTGTCTATCTACGAACTGGGATTTGACTACTTGGATACAGCCTGCTTGGGAGGCAGTTGTACCAGCAAAGACCTCGGTTTCCGCCTAGATGATATTCTCGACTCTGTCGGAGGCGATACTTCTAACCTCGGAGGCGCTTTACGATATGGTGAGTTGTCGCTCAGAAGATTGTCAAAGCACAATGAACGATGCCATTACTCACAGGTCTGACTTTTGCGCTTGTTTTGCATCCCATTGCGACGGCTATGGCTCTCTTGGCTTTCCTATTTGGTATTTGTAACGTGCGTTAGCTTTCATGAGTCCCTTAAGGGGCTATCCTGAAACGTTCCAACGCACAGTCAATCGTGACCCACATCTTGGGCAGCATTACCGCCTTCCTGGCTCTACTTTTGACCATCATGTGAGTCTGCTGGAATGTGTGCGAGTGATCGCTGATTATCTCCTGCCTGTCTCACAGTGCCCTCGCCATCGACTTGGCACTCTTTATCCAAGCCCGTAACGAAATCAACAGCAACTTACCAGGCTCACCAGCTGAGCTCTCGAACGCCATGTGGCTCGTCACCGCATCCGTCGTCGCTTTGCTCATTGCATCATTCACCATCTGCTGCGGTGGTCGTATGTCCTTCATACACTCTTACCTTACATAGGCTGATGTGGTTTGTTAGTATCTGAACGTCGTCGCCGTCGTCGTTCTACAGCTGTTGAACCACAACCTGCTTACATGTCTGAAAAGAAACCATCTCGATTCAATTTCTTCAACAGGAACCGTACCACTACCGTTTAATCAAGCGGGATAGTAAAGGACGTTGATGAATAGTAGCGAATACCAGTATCATATATACACGTGCTGGGATGCAAAGGGCGGTCTAATACATTTTGCTATGACTTAATTCGCTGCTGTTCGATAATAGTTTCTCTACTGATTTGACCTTTTCGTCATTCGCTATCCGCACACGCGTCAATCTCTGTAAAATGGTTGAAGGGAGAAGACTGACTGCCTGATTTATCAGTCCTCGCTATTTCCATAGCATAAGTCAAAGCAAAAGGGTGAAGGGGATTACATACTGCCTATACGGATATCTGTAGCTATACGAACAGCACCGAGTTTATGTACCGCAGCATGACATTGCTCGATCGCGCGACAGACGTCCATCCATTCGCCTGTTTCGCTTAGGTCAGCCGGTGAAAGGGGTAGATGGGAGAATGAAAGAGAGCATACCTTCGACGTTGGTGCCGTAGCCATGTAGCTGTTGCGTGAGATAGATTAGCATCGATTCGGGGCTGAACAAGTTTGGAGCATTGAGATGATGACAATGCTTATTTGCCTGAGCTCTTAACACAGCTATTGCACATTGCAGCGAGGTGGCTTAAGCTGCTCTGCGGACGAAGATGGTTGCGCATGAGGCACATCGCGTAAAGTTTCCGCTTTCTCGTCCGTATAGATGATCGAGAAGCAGAGAAAGCAAAGAAGAGCGAAAAGACACACCTTATACGTGAGCCCAGCTGCTTCCAGTACTTTCTGGCACTCGGCGATGTAAGGCGCGACTGATGGACTGAAACTAGTCGAATTGCCAAAGGGGATCAAGCAGACTACCACGCTAATCAGCAGAAAATACAGAGATGAGAGGAGGACGAGGAGGTACAATCGGCTGTGCAGACTGTAGACAGCACAAGGGAATTAGAGGTGATTATGGAAAGTTGCAGATAACGGACGCATGACGGGATATCTAGACACGGGGGAATAAGCTCGTCTGGCTCTGATTTGTAGCAGGAATGTATCTACTCGGTATACACTAGAACAGCGACCTTGCAGATGACGGTCTCGCTCCAACATTCGCTCAAACAACTTTCTCACCTCGACGTCCATCGTACCTGCTACAATCATGCAGCGCACACTCGCTCGCAGCTTACAAGCGTCCACCTCTCGCTGCGCCCCAGGTCCTTCCACCGCTCGAGACAAGGCTCGCAGACTATCTTACAATGAAACCTTGCAACCTTTATTCGACTTGACTGCGATAATGAAAGACTCTATCAAAATTCAAGACGGAGGCACTTTTCATCATTTAGCGCTGGAACAAGAGAGGGAACGTAGACATTATGCTCGATTAGTGGCTTTTCAATTACCTGAACTCGCTAAACGTTTGTTCTCTATCGGCTACTCGATCTTCTGGTTGACAGCGGGTCTTTTTAGGGTACAGCAATAAATTCCAACCTCCGCCTAAGGACGCACTGCAACTAAGAGTGCTAGATTACTTTGGTGAACCTCATCCAGCGAATAACAAAGTCGTCTTGTCACTCTCAATACAAACATTACACCTCTCGCAAGCGGAAGGACACAAGTTTCGTCTGTTGGCTGGACCGAGATGGGATTCAGAGAGCGATGTGTTCAAATTGGCTTGTGACAAGTTTGAAACAAGGGAGGAGAATGCGAAATGGTGTGATGAGACTTTGGGGAAATTGATAAGCGAATCAAAGGTCGGCCTTACAGCTCTGAGTTCGGATTCGTCTGATTATGGATGCTGCTAACGACAGAACCCAGAACTAAAGCTCGACGATATCCCACTAGACGACAGACATACCCAAGCGAAACGGAGCAAGAAGCCAAAGAGCAGGCATGTGTCGTTGAAAGATTTCCCGAAAGCTTGGTTGTCGAAACGGCCGACTCAGGCAGGGAAAGATGTACAAGGGATAGAGACAAAGACAGATCACAAAGTGATAGAGGGGATGGTGCAGCAGACGGCTGGAGATGAGGGTCAGATTGCAACTACTGCATGATTTGCAATGTCGCCATGTATACAAGCATCTTACATTGACTTGCCCGGACTCGCGTATCGGTTCAGATAGCAAACACAGCTCTAGGCGTATAATGCTCCTCAATAGCCTACCCAAACAATCAGCTCGCACTCTACTTCTAGACATAGAACAGACCTTGATTTCTTCCTTATCCAAAGTAATCTTTAAACCCTCTACCAAATCTTTAATGCTCTCCAATTTCGTGCTTCCGATAATAGGAGCAGTGATAAAGTCTTTGGATCTAGTATAAGCCAGAGCGATTTGAGCCATTGATACGCCTCGTTTTGAGGCAATGGTAGAGATTGCTTCATTGGTCTTTTCGTTCGAGTCCTTTTCACGAGAGGAGAGACGGTTCATCATTGCGTCCGAGGATTGTCGGGTCGTTGGTTGAGACGTGTGCGGTCGAGTTAAGTAGCCTCTAGCGAGTGGAGACCCTAGCAAATAGCGTTAGAGAATCTCTGGAAGTAAAGAGGAACTTACAAGGAATGGAAGCTACACCAAAGTGTTGCAAAGTAGGCATCATCTCCCTCTCTTCTTCTCGATGAATGGCATTATACAGATTCTGCATCGATACGAAAGGTGTAAGCTTGTTATGGATGGCATATTGTTGCATGATCTGTTCCAATGATAAGCATTAAATGAGATAGATGAAAGAAAGACGGACTTGAAATTGCCATGCGTAGCACGATGACATGCCGATATACCTCACGAAACCTGCTTTGACTACATCGTGCAGGGCTTGCATGGTTTCTTCGATCGGTGTCTGCAATAACACTCAGCTAGCGACCGACTTGGGGAAGCATGCGTACGTTGGGGTCAAATCTGTGACATTGGAGCACCTTTGAAATGCATGAATATGAGCGAGAAGAAGGAGGTGCTGAAGAGAATCTGGACTGACATCTATATAGTCCACTTGAAGGCGTTCGAGAGATGCATGAACGCTGTCGAATATATGCTGGAAAGCAATTCAGCTCTTGGTATACTTGGTAACATTGAACAATCACCTTGCGGGAAAGACCTTGCATACTGTAACCAAATCAGAGCAATCAAGACACGATCCGAAATGAAATCACTTGACATAGCCCTCATTCTCGACATTCTTGCCCATGACTTGAGCATCTACAGTCTTGCCCACAGCGAAATAGCACTTTGTCAAGATGACTACTTCAGGTCGAGGGATCTTGAGCTGTTTCAGAGCTTTGCCTAGGACGACTTCGCTCTGTCCGGATGAGTACGCGTCGGCAGTGTCCTACTGATGCGTCAGTAATGTGGTAGAAAAGTAAGGGAGACGTACAAAGGTGTTGATGCCTAGACGGAACGCTTCTTCGATGTGCTTGATAGACTCTTCCTCATCTCTTCAAGACAGTGAGCTATCTCATAGCTTAACGCTCAAGTACGGACAATACCCATGCTCGCCAAGCTGAAGATCCGTCTGCGTCCACCGTGTGAGGATGCTGTTACCACTGATAGAGGGGCTATTACGAACAGCTCATGCATCCCTAGAACAGCGGTCCTGAGTCTTACATCATCAGTCGAGAGTATATAGGCTCACTAGAATGATCTGGCTGACTTTCAGACCAGATCTGCCTGTTCGTGTATTGCATGAGCTGAGCAATCTGACTGCCCGGAGGGGGAACTTGCCCAAATTGACGTATTTGACTGGTTTGCTCATCGTTATTGCTGTATTATTGTGCTCAGAGGGTCGCAAGAGCTCGTTGTGCAGGTTGGCGAACAGCAATCATGGCACTTCGTCCGTCACGTCTATTTTTGGAAAGTCTATCGTCCGTCGGTGAAAGGCAAATGCAACAAAATAATGCAGGAGTGCGCGCTATATACATGTAGGGTGTGGTATAATATGCAAGATGACAGTACGTATGTGACCAGTTGAATAAGCTGGTCTTTCGGAGAGCAAATGCCTGGCAGATCGTTAGCTCTCGCTGTACATCCAGAACAAGTACTCACATTATCAATCTTCAGGCCCTTCATCTGCCTGATTGGTGCAATTCGTCCAATTCCGCCAGCTCTTCAGCTGTAGGTTCCCAGTCATCATCCAGTTCAAAGTCAACAGGAAGCGCTTCATCTGCTGGAGCTGATTGTTCGAGTTTCTTGAGATCCGCAGCAAAGTCTCGATCCCTCAAGACGTTTGGAAGAGCAGCGCCAGAAACAGCCAGACTATCGGCCATGTCGTTTCCCGCATCGCCTGAATGACCTTTGACCTTGACGAAAGTGACGCGACCAGGATGTCGAACAAGCAGGGCCAATATGTATCTGATGAGGTCGCCGTGGAGTACTGCATCGCCTTTGGCGTTCTTCCAATCCCGTTCAGCCCATTTCTGGTGCCATTCCATCAAGCCTAGCGTTGGTTTCAGAAAACAGCTTTCGGCTGTATGCAGAATTAAGACTCACATGAAATGGAATAGGCCGAATCCGTGAATATATCGAGCGGTTCTTCGGGCTCAGGATCGGTTTCTAGAGTGCGACAAATGGCCTGGGCTGCATCAGCGGATGATATGACACTGCAGCACGAGACTTACATAGAGTTCCGACTTCTGATTCGTTTGACAAAGCCCAGGCAGCCTTTCGGCCACATTGCTGGACGGTTCTGTCAGATCTCCAAGTCACTTTCGCGAGATTTGGCACTCACGGTACATCACTGCGATTCCAGTACACGCCTGATCCAGCTCGAGCTGTGACCTTGCCATTATCTGGACAGGCTCCATCTGTATACGCTCGCCTGGCTCCACTCGCGACTGCGCCTTGACCCTGCTTATGTGCCGGTGCGCTCAAGGCTTTCGTTTTTGACTCTGCGCCGTACGGCGAGTGTGAAGTGCTTACTCCGGCTGAGGTTGTCGCTCCAGCTCCACTGACATGCCCCTCATACCATTCCTTAGCATCCGCGAACGTCTTGAAGCTCTTATGGACCGCTTTCGTCCCGTTGATCTGAGGCTGCGCTTCTTCCCAGGAGTTGTATATCCCTGAATGCGCAGGGATCAGCTCTGTATCCTTTGCTCAGTCGCCTTGACTTGCCTGGCTTATGACCTTGTGCGACCGCGTAGAATTTGTTCTTAGCTTTTGGCATGTCTGGAGGCAGCCAGACCGTCAAGAGCCTTCTCAAAAGCGGTGTTGGACGAATATTCGGCCTTTTCTCTATCTCAATTGTCGGCTTGATGTCGTTGTCGCTGTCATCAGCAAGCAAGCAAAAAGCGTCTCCAGACTTTTTGGCAGCTATTCATCAATTTGCATATACCTGGAGTGCTGCTGCTCTTGATCTAGGATGCTCGTATACAGTGCTGGCATGCGGTGTGCTGTCTGCTTGCTCAATTTGGCGATGCGTTAGTGGGACCACAGTCTTTTCTTCACTCGCTCTTTCTTTGCAATTGGCTTTCATTCCTCGGTCTGTCTGTCTGTCTGTCTTTGTTTACAAGGGATGGTACTGTGGACGTAACAAGTTCCTTAATCGCCAAGCGAGATTTCAGCGTGGACGGCACAGGTACAAATAGTACGCGCGACGCATCGACATGCGCTCCAAATGTCTTTGCCACATATGTAAATCGATGATGGGGATGATGAAACCTAAAACGGGAAAGGCGGGAAGCGGGTTGGATTTCCTTTTCTCGCTTCACTGAAATTTTCACAACGGCAAGATGGGAATCATCGAAAAGCATGGACTGGGCGCAACCAACAAGGAGAAGGCCATTCCTGAAAATGACAAGCAGGCATGCTCTGCCAATGCTTTTCGGGCGCTATTGATGAGATCCAACGCAGGTGTTTGCAGACCCCAAAAATATGCCTA
This sequence comes from Kondoa malvinella, assembly GCA_039545315.1. Lineage (NCBI taxonomy): Eukaryota > Fungi > Basidiomycota > Agaricostilbomycetes > Agaricostilbales > Kondoaceae > Kondoa > Kondoa malvinella. The sequence continues at coordinate 300,718 of BCIM01000002.1, read as the reverse complement.
CTGGAGATGCCTATGCCGCTCTCACCTTGTACGAGCGAAAATCTCTGCTCGTCCAAAAAGCGCTAGAGTAAGTCCCATTACCCCGCCAAGGTAATTTCTAGCTAAAGTATTTTCACAGCTCATACGGCATGGGTATGCATTGGAAAGGCGCACATTAGAAAGTCAACTGATGAAATTTGCTCACAGGTCGTTACCAATGGTACATGATGGGAAGATCGATATAAGCGTCATGAGCTGATTTTGTCGAACAGGTGCATTTGGGTTCTGTGCGGATTTGGATACTGGCTCGATCTAATGTGGGCGCAACTGTTTGGTCTCGTGTTGTCACCCATTTCGCAAGAGCTTGGCGTACCAAACGAACGTCAAGGGTTAGCTTTTTAGTTTGGAGGTGCAGGCCAACACTGACGTCTGCTATAGTGACATCTACGTCGCCATCAACGTTGGTCTTACCGTTGGCGCATTGTTCTGGGTAAGAAATCAATGCTGCGATTTGATCACGTAAGCTTACTTTGAGCTCAGGGTCTCGCTGCCGATGTCATTGGACGGAAGTGGGCGTTCAACCTCACCTGTCTCATTACGGGTGTCTTTGGAATCCTCACTGCGGCTCCAAGTAACTTTGTCGGCATCAACGTGTTAGCTTGCTTTATGGGCTTTGGTCTTGGAGGAAACATCCCCATCGACACTGCAATCGTCCTAGAATTTCTGCCAACCAAAAACAGATACCTGCTCGCGGCTCTATCGCTCTTCCAGCCTCTCGGCGTCACTATCTGCACGATTGTCGCCTTGGGTCTGATTCCACCATACAGATGTGCTCTTGATCTCCCAGCTTGCGGCGGTGGCATCGAACCTTGCTGCACCAAGGCTTCCAACATGGGCTGGCGCTACCTCATCATCACCGTTGGCTGCATGACTTTGGGCATCTTCTTCTTGCGCTTCGTTGTCTTCAACTTCAGAGGTAAACACCTTTGCTCGCACCAAAGATGTACTCTGATCGTACTTTCCAGAATCGCCCAAGTATCTGTTGAGCAAAGGACGAGAACAAGAGGCTTTGGATGTGCTTGCATCTATTGCCAAGTTCAACAGATGCGCTACTCCCGACCTAACCATGGCAGACTTCATGGCAATCAACCAAGAGATGTCAAGCATATCTGATCCCGAGCAGGCTGCAGTAGCTGGAACACAGCCAGAAAAGATTACAGAACGCAGCGCAAACGTCTTGAAGAGCTCTGTTCGCAAATTCGCCCATCTACGTGGTCTCTTTACGAACAAGTTGGCTGCTTGGTCCTACGGAGCATTGTTCATGGCCTACATCACGCAATACTTTGCTTTCAACTTGGCTGGTGGTTTCTTGCCTTTGATATTGGAACGTCGTGGTGCTGCTGCCGACCAGTCTATCGTTGAGACGTACCAGCAGTACTGCATGTACGCTCAGCATTCCGCTTTTCTTTGACCATGCACTGATTTTCTATATTCACAGCATCTACTCTCCCGGCATCATTGGATCACTATTGGCCACAGGTAGGCATGCCAGCTCTTACCTTCTGGGCATCAATAGCTCACTTTAAAACACTAGGCGCTGTCGAGCTTCCAAAAATTGGAAGAAAATACGCTATGGTTATCGGCGCATGCCTTCAAGGAATGTCCATGTTCCTATACTTCAAGGTCGACTCGATTGCCGGATCTGTAGGATTCAACGCACTAGAGTGAGTCTGGCGTGGCGCTTCAAAAGATGTAGGCCTGACAGATGATGTATAGGTACATCATGCAAACGGCATACACTGCGGTGCTGTACGCGTATACCCCCGAGATTTTCCCTGCCCCGTTTCGCACGTCGGCGGGTGGCTCGTTGTCAATGTTCGGTCGCATTTCAGGAATCGTTGCACCATTCATGTACGTTTCAGGCTTATTCTTGCCTTGAGGCTGCAAACTGATGATTTACGATGCAGAGCCGCTCCTTTCGTAAGTTCACGGCTCTCCTGCAGCGACTTGGCTCATGTCTATATTCTAGAATAATGCGGACAGCAACGGTATCCTCTTCCTCGCAGGAGGAGCATCCTTTGTCTCTGCTCTGGCTATCCTGTGCTTGTAAGTGTCGAGTACCTTCCGTCCGTCTCATATTAAGGCTTGTCTACGTCCAGACCAGTTGAAACCAGAGGCAGACAGGCATATTAAAAACGTATCATCATTGCAATAGGTCATGCCCAGAACCATTGCACATTTCCGCGTGGGATAATGTTGTACTTGTATTTCATCCAGAGGCAACTACGCTCGCTTCCAACCAAGCGCAGCCGGCAAGACCATAGTCTTTGTCCGCGAACCAAGATGCCAGCGATAAATGCTCAGTTACGGACGGGATCAACAGCATCGCCAATATCTTTGATGACCACCACAGACAGCTTGCCAAGCTACGTCGCTAGCTGATTCAAGGCAACTTCTACTCCGTTCATGCGCTTGAAGCAGCAAATGGACTTCCGTATTCTTTTATAGCCCATAACAAGCTATCAAGGCTTATTATAGCCTGCTGCATCGGACTGGGTGTCACAATGGTCGTCTAGGGTGGAGAGAGAGTCAGAGAGAGATCAAAAAGAGAAACAGATTAGAAACGTCAGCACGAGTAAGAACAGAGAAGAGAGCCTTCCTAGACAGAACCCGCAGGTCTCTTCCGCGCCCAGACATCATTGCATTTATCAATGCGATGTATGCCACTACTGTGTTATGAGGAACCCACAAAAAGGGAGCGAGCAAGCACAAGGGACAAAGGAAACAGGAAAAGAGGTACGTGGAAGGCTGTCTAGAGCTCATATGCTAGCTCGGAAGCTTTGGCTTAACTCTCGGCGCAAGAGAGTGAAGCTAGTGAAGCGCCGACGTCTGACGCGGAGCTTGCAACACGCGAGAGATTCAAGCAGAAAGAATTCGAAGGAGCCCAGAGTGACCCGCTTAGCAGTGAGATACTTAAGCCTGCAGAGGGACAATTCCAGAGAGAAATGCTCATCACGCTTTGGGCCAAAGAGCGTGCGGATTGTTCGAATTTCTCTTGCTTGCAGACCACCGACAAGGGCTGTTCGGATACCCGCTTAGTAGGCATATACCTCGCAACGAGCTGTAGCGACTCCACCGACCTCGATTAAGCTCGACATCGGCTTACAGACTGTCTGCAAACAAGCTTGTCGAAGCCCCCATCGTCCAGATTGGTGATAAGCTTCCTCGCAAGCTGTACATATGATGTCTCCATCATATCATCCACCCATGCGTCCTTACTATTCTTGAACAGAACCAGGACCTTCACTTTCTTTGATGCTTCAATACTGGCGATGGTCACTTCTTCATCATGCTCTGCATTTCTATTTGCAGCTTGACTGCGCAATTGGTCCAAACATTCGCCCAGGAAGAAAGCGCACACAAGCAGGCATAGGGTGGGCGCCTTTTCTGGTTCGGTGACATAGACTGATGACGCATAGAAATCTTGGACAACCCTCAGGTAGGCAAAATAGATTGTAGTGCCAACGTAATACACCAGAACTGTATCATTGTAGTCGTATGCCGAGTATGCATCGATCAAAATCTGAGTTTGGTAGTGGTGCTGAGGATGTAGTCGATCGTAAGCTTTGAGCGCGGCAAGCCAACGACCAGCATGGACAGCGTAGGCCCTAGCATAGCCGACATTTTGATCGAGGTAAGGGTGCAGACCAGGGTGCTTCAAGTTGTCTAAGGCGGCAAAGAGGCCCGATAAGGTTTGATTGGGTAGGTCGAGCAACAGGTGAGGATTGGGAGAAAGGAGATTAGGCAAGATAGCAGCGTGGTCTGGGTTAATGGCATATCCGGTAGGTGCAATGAAGTCATTTAACAGGGTGGTGCCAATGTCTTGCGTTGCTGATTTGACTGCGATTGGAGTTGATGGCTGCGGAGTTGATGACTGCGGAGTTGATGGCTCAGCCGCATGTTGAAACGCGTGAGGATACGACAGAGGAGTTGACAATATGGCTTGATTTGCTTCAAACATCCTTAGCACATGCTGTGGTTTTGCGAGTGATTTGGCCCACTCGACATCGGTCGAGAAGTCTTCTATAATCTTTTCCGCCCAGAGGTTGTAGAACTCTTGTTCTTCGTCTAAGTCAGCTTCTTGAAAGCTCGCTGGACATAGCAATAAGCCACAAGTCTTTCATATCATGCAATAATCAGACCTACGCATTTTGCAGTCGCCAAAAGACGTATCGGGTCTTTTGCGAGTCTCCCAAGCAGTGAAGCGATCCTCAGAAATATCCGGCAGTGCGTTCGCAATTTCGACATTTTGCAAGGCAAGAGATTGCAGCTCTTGCACCAGCAATTGGCCCTGCTGATTCAGATCTGCAATGTCTCTTGAAGCTGGAGTCGCGAAAGTGTAAGCTCTATACGCAACGTCAATCATGGAGCGCACCTTCATCCATAGTAGTTTGGCAAACTTGGTCTTGTGAGGTAGTCTTGCTGGGTATCTGTTCCAGCGGTGGGTATAATGCAGCGGAAGCTTTAGTATCGTTTTCGGAAGGCTCGCTTGGGGTGTAGACGATCCTCCGCTATTTTGGTCGACGTCTCAAGGTAAGCAAGGTAAGCCTGAGAACTTTCTCTCTTCGCATCAATACAAGCTACTAGTTACAACATTGAACTTACTCGTCTACATCCATAGCAGATTGATCAGGCGAAGACGGGTGCGGAGATGTAATAGGCGTCAGAGGGGAAGAAGCGCGATTCTCGAGATTGGTAGCTGCTTGCACGACTCTGCTTGGGTTGACATCAGTCCTCTACATAGCCAGTCAGTCAAAGCATAACGTCTGACAGTGGCCAGAACCTACTCTGGTATCTTGTTGTTGAGGAGAGAATGTTGGCGAAAAGATGAGAACACGAGACCCTTTGGCTTTCATGTTCTTGAGCAGCTTTTCCCTGCACCTTTCCGTACTTCAGCTGGTGGAGCGCTCTCTTGCTTGGGCCGAATCTCTGGAATCGTGGCGCCCTTTGTGTGCGTCTAGCTATTTAATCGCTTCAAGCTGCAAACTGATGTTTTCACAATGCAGGGCTGCTCCTTTCGTAAGTCTACAGCTCTGCAGCAGCGACTTCGCTCATGCCTATAATCTAGAATAATGCCGACAGCAACGGTATCCTTTTCCTCGCAGGAGGAGCATCCTTTGTCTCTGCCTTGGCCATTTTGTGTCTGTGAGTGCAAGTTGATCTTTCAATCTTCGATCACTGAGCGTTGCTTCTCGCTTAGACCAATCGAGACCAGAGGAAGACAGGCGTACTAGACGCATTTGCTTCCAAGCGGAACAGTCTGGTCTGGTCTTTGGCATCGTCGGAAAATTGGCTTCATGGAAAATCATGTCCGGACACAACATCGCTATCACCTGTGGTAGCGACATACTATATTACACTTCTGTATAGGCTAGTATATGTAAATGCACTGCTGACAAGTTTGCGACTTTTTCGGATTCCCCAGTTTCTTGCTATCAAGGATATTACCATACTACCCGCGATTGTCTGTGCCTATACCGCGTATCATCTGTGCTTGGACGCTGTGCTACAAACGACTGGCCCTGCTCGCAGCCAGCGAGACGCGCGTGCCTACTGCGGCGTCATCTGCAGGACAAATCAACAAAGTCGGAGGATAGGCACGCTAGAAGAACAGCAATGGCTACTCCAGCTCAGCTAGCCAGCTCAGAAGTAGCCGTTGCCGACTTGGGAGCTCTGCGCCAGCTGCTGCATGTAGGTTCGCCGCAGGACTTGCATTTCGAAAGAACTTTGGCTTGTACGTCTAGCGCCAGACAGGATACGCACAGTAAGAGGCTGAGTTGCACGCGGATTAGTCTACAATACGCCGAGTTATGCTGCTTTCTCGCAATTGTGCACAGACAGCTATCCGCAGGCAAGCATCCGCGTAAAGTGGTGTAAGGTGAAGTGCTGATCTCGCTAAGCAGGAACCTACAAATCTCGTTCTGTCTCGCTTGGCCAATTTTATCAACAAGCTGGACTATGATGTGCTTGAGCAAGACGAGATTCGCGATGAGCTCAATTGGTTCTTCGCGAGCGGGACTGTAGGCAATGTGATCAAGATGCTACGTGAACGTTTCTTGGAGGAAAACAAGGCAGAGGAACGTCGGGCTGCTCAATTGGCGGATCAAGCTCGTGCTGCTACTCAAGCATCTTTTGAATCCGCATCAGCCGCAGACGACATGTCATCTACCGCTGAGACCAACAGCACGTTCAACGATACCGTCAACGGCTCAACCAGTACAGATATCACCTCACCTTCCGTTGATGCTCCAGAACGGGAAATCCTTTCAGTCGAAGACTTTTTCAGATCCCTTGTGCCCAAAGACGAGAGCCGCATTATTGAAGAAGATGACGAAGATGATGAAGACGACTCTTCTATACCCATTCAGCATCGCGCTGGAACACAAAGAGCACGCAAAGCAGCTGCTCGAGCTGCTCTGATTGGAACAGCGGAAGCTCACGATGTTAATCAACACCAAAACCTTGCGCATCTTTTCCGCGAGGCTGAATTACCTGAATCGACGACTGTACAAGAAGCTACAAATTCCTTGTTGATCATCGAAGATCGTCGAAAGAACCTTCTGAAAGTACGTTTGTGGCTCGCTGCTTCGTGTCACGCGCTGGACAGGCATTATCGTACAGGATCTACTGAGCATTATGCGCACTCCAGCAGTCAAGTCGGACCTGAAACGGCGCAAAGAAGCAGCCGAATTGCAAGCTCAAATGGCGGTTGAACGAGCCGAGGAAGTCGCTGCTCAAAAGCAAGAAGAAGCCACGGCCGTTCAGACACTCCAGGATGTGGACGAAGACAGATATCACAAGGCACTCTTCCCTAGTATCTCGCCGTTGAAGGCTGCAATGTACTTTGGTCAAGATGCGGATCAGCTTGGAAGATGGCGGCTCTTCATTAGCGGTCGAGCTTGTCCGTGGTATCTCGCCATACCATGCTCGAGCTCATTCTTTGCGATAGTGAGGGATATCAGGCAGCTGGACGAGACTTCGATGGAAAATGTGCTGAAAAAGCTCGTCCATCATCTATCAAAAGGTCACTTCAGCAACGTAGGTCTTTCTGTAACATACATTCTTCATCTGCTGAAAATATAAGTAGGACAATATGAAGCCGCTGCAGCACGGAAAGAAGGATTCGATCGCTATTTTCGAAGCGAAAGTAGGTGGAAATCTGCGCATCGTGTGGTCTGTCGACATCGGGCATGATCCAGAAGACACAAGCATACGACAGATCATCCGTATTTGGGGTGTAAGCTACTGTCTGGATCGTGTTCTGGTCTAACACCTCATCCAGATCGAAAAGCATAACACCATTGATCACAGACGTACGCCAGCCTTACTTTCATTGTCCTATCATTGACTCTCGAACTTGCTACACACAGTATGGGATGCCGTAGCTGCACATTCGGCTCGCTACGATCGGGATCATATCAGGCGTGTCACGCATCGAGAAACGCCCAGAAGAAGAGGCAAAGGCATGTCGGATGTGACAGACCCAAAGATCTGGAAAGCTGGCGAATACAAAGAGTCTGAGCTAGCTGCCATCACGCAGCAAGATCAGCATGATGCTACCGAAGAAGAGATGCTAGCTGTAAGTGATGTCCCGACTACAAGGAGCGCTGCTCACCTATTGATATCCAGCTTCACAATATTCTTGTGTATTTCAGGCCAGCCGTCTAAGACGTTGCTTTGCTAACAGTACGAAACAGTCTGCAAAAGTTTGTGCCGGTCACGAAGCATCTTGTGCTGAATATCAGACACAACATCACCGGCCAAGCGGATGTGTTCGATGTTTCGTAAGTGAACACGTCTGCTGATTCGAGTAGCTCTGATCTGTCGATGAAGATTCGAGGAGGCGCAAGTGATCAACCACCATGGCTCGCTTTTTGTCATTGGCCGATCTGGTAAGTCTTGTGTGTGCTGCTTTAACAGACATTAACGGACGGCTTAGGTACTGGTGTACGTGCTCCAACAAATACTCTGTCAGGATATACTAGACTGCCAAACAGAAAACAACGACATGTCTGTTCCGTATGATCGGTAAGTCAATCAATTTGGTCAGGAGTATGCGTCTTAATACGCGAAGGCATGGAGATCGCCTTCAAATCAAGCACAGATGTTGCTGCAACTGCTCTCACGCACAAGCCCAGACAGCTGTTCGTCACACAGTCAAGAGTGTTGGCCCAGAAGGTCAAAGAGCAATATGACAAGTACGCCTCTAGCATCTCTAAATGCCTCTGTGTATCTGAGTACTTATAGACGGCTTGCAAAATCTTTGACGGTAAACATGGAGAACGATGCTGTGCAAAAGATAGCAGCGGACACAGAGAAAGCTACAGCTGAGGCATGTGTTCTGACGTGCTTGCTGTATTCGATTTAAGAAAATGCGTTATCGCAGAATACTCGGGAATACCTTGACGTTGATGCTTTGCAAAACGAAGCTTCTCTGCCACCGAGATGGAGTGAACTCAACGACAGTCATTTCCCTCTTTTCCTTTCGTACGGCAAACTGTAAGTCAATCTGTTCGAGCTTTGTGACGCATACGTAATGTGATATACTCAGATGTGAGCTTTTGGAGGGGGACTACGAGGCGGAAATACCAGGTGCGTTTGCTCCCAAAGGGACTGACATAGAAACCGCTCCAGCGGGCAAATGGCAAAGAGACATCATCACTTCTGAGGACTTCTTCTCTTGGTGGCCTACATTTCCAGCACATCTTACCAAACGTCTGGACCCTTTGGTAGCTTTCGGATCAGCTCGACTGCAGCAAAGGCTTATATGCTTGCTAGCTTGTCTTTTCCGAGATCCTTGGCACTTTGCAAGGCTCAGAATTGGCCTTCAGATCAGAAAAGGTCAGTCTGTCGTATCATGTGTTGCTATCTCTGGAAGTCGGAGCAGGGGTACGTGGAAGAGATCGACTATCTTGACGACAGCCGCAGAGCAAACGACATTTTGTCCGATGCTCGGTCTCGGATCTACCTCATTTTCAAAGTTTATATGGAGAAGAAAGCGGAAGTTCGGCGACGAGATGCTGCAGACAGGTATCGCATCTCCTTTGAGCCTTGCTGGACCGGCTGACATCCGCAGAACTCGCGATCTCTTGACTGCCATGTCAAAGCGGGCACCTTCTCAAGTTGAATTCATCTATGTAGACGAGGCACAAGAGTATGCCAAACGTGAATTTCAGAGTGGCAGTCAGCTGACTCTGGCTACTTAGTAATCTCCTGATCGATTGCCGCTTGCTGAGAGTTTTGTCCTCAAATCCACACGGTTTCTTCTTCGCAGGCGACACTGGTACGCTGATATTTATAGCATAGGCTAGAACTGACAAATGCGTAGCGCAAACAATCACCTCCTCAAATTTCCGATGGCAAGACTTAAGCTTACAATACTGGGAGCTAGAGCAAGCAGAATGGGCAGTAGAGCAACGCCGACGAAAGTACGCGAAGCCTGGCGACTACCAGCTTTCTACCAATTATCGAAGGTATGAGAGCCATCGATGCATCCATACTCGCTCACATGCGTGATGCGTGACAGTCATTCTGGCATCATTAAAGCCGCAAACAGTGAGTGATTGCTAAGCTGTCGATTCTGTTTCGATTGACCACGGGCAGGTCTGGTCGAGACAATCTTCTTCTGGTGGCCTCGGTCAATAGACAAAGTACGAGCCGAAAAAGCTAACATATCTATTGGTCCACGTCCAAAGATCTTCCTTCCGCGTTCTATACAAGAGATTCTCAAGATGACAAGCCAGAGCGAGAACAACGGCGAAATGTCCGGCGAGATCGAATTCGGTATGCCCTGATCTCTGTTCCAATTCAGTGCCTGACAGTCTGCGTAGGTGCAGAACAAGTGTTCATCGTGAGGACAGAGGAGCGCAAGGCAGAGCTGCGCAAAGTCATGGGCGAAACTTTCGCTCAGGTGTTGACGATATACGAGAGCAAAGGTAGAATCTCGGACGTGCTTTCTGGTAATTCTGATTGGTAGCCAGGTCTTGAATTCAACGATGTGATCATGTTCGACCTCTTCCACGACAGCCAAGCACAAGCAACAGATTGGCGTCTTCTTCTTAACCGATGTTCAGAAGAGAGTGGACTGCGTACTAGTGCTCCGCGATTCGACCCTTTACGGCACTCTACGCTCAACAGGGAACTTAAATCACTCTATGTCGCGCTCACTCGTGCTCGAGCCAAAGTGTACATCTTTGATCGATCTGTGGACAAAGCGGAGCCCTTCAAGCTCATGATGCAGACCTTGGGCCTGTGCGATGTTGCGTCCACGGAAGAAGCGCTTCCCCAAATTGCTCAGAAATCAACGCTGGAAGAATGGGCTGCTCGTGCTGAAGAATACTGGAAGTGAGGGCTTCAAAGCTCTGCTGTAGTCGTTGATCTGACGCTTTCTTGCGATAGTCGACAACAATTCTCAGAGGCTGCAGGTTCGTTCCGGAAAGCCAGAAACTTCTACATGGAAGCTCTGTGTAAAGGTGCGAATTGCGCTAGTGTTGGAGAGCTTTTCTGATGCAGGTATAGCCTTGACGCGCAAGAACAGCCTTCACACTTCAGAACGGAACAATCGCGATCCTGTGCTCTTATCCAGCTTCAAAGATCGTTGGCTAACACTGGCAGATGTCTTCGAGTCCATCGCTACCGAATTCATAGAGGACAACGTGACTATCGCTTGGCGTCGTGCAGGAGAGTGCTTCAGACAAGCTGGCGATCACGAATCCGCCGCTCGCTGCTACGAGACAATCCGCGATTTCGACAACGCCGTGGTTTCATTTCGATCTGCTGGAGCTTTCGACAGCATCACCCGCCTATTGCTAGAACATGAAGCTCAACTGACTTCAACGCTGCGTGACATGCTCGACATCACACGCTTTGAATACTTGCGTACCAATCAGTATACCGTGGCGCTGACGCTCTTCTCAAACAACCCTGCCGAAATGGTGTCCTGTACGTTCCCTCGTAATCTCGATTCGGAGTGATGCTGATTTGCTTTCCAGACGTCGAGAGCAACGACCTCTTGGCAGTCACTGCTGATTTATACGAATCATTGGGAAACTATAGCAAAGTCGCTGAGCTACGAGACCAAGAAGGTGCTTGGGCGAAGGCTGCCGACGCATACTCCAAAGTGCCGGATCATAAACGCAGTCTGGATTGCCGAGTCACACTGATATGGCAGCTTATGCCTCTCGGCTCCCCGGTCAAGGATGAAGTCATCGAGCAGATATTAGCGGCTGAACAAGCTCTAACTCCTCAACTCTCCGCAGCAGTGCCGCAGCAAGTCAACATGGTACGTCATAGACTGAATTTGCAGCTTGCATGCTCATTCGGCGGAACAGATGCAACTACTGCGACATCGTGTAGGAAAAGGCAAAGGCTCAGACAAGCTGCTCACTGAAGGCCCTTCCACGGTGCCATGGGTCTTTGCTACAACAGACTTTCTCGCAACGACTCATCACATCGCTCGAACGTCCTGGGCAGCCCTTTCGCTCAAGGATACTATCCTTTATATCAAGACTATGTCTCAATATGCATCACTTGCAACGACCATGATGTCATGCAACCTTCAACACCTACCTGTGCTTCAATTGATGCTGGCTTTTGATGATCGCACCGAATTCCTTGTTGACAGAAAAGCAGCCTTGCCTTCTCACTTCCGGTTCCATGTCACTACCCCCTTACGCAAGTACCTTCCTCAACAAGCAGTCAACACGCTTGATGTCGAGAATACCGCCGTCATAGACTACTCTGTCGCAGCAGCCGCTGTTCGCAGCTATCTCAGCGGGCGCTTCTACCAAGCTTTACGGCAACATCACGAGGCTGCCTTGACCGCCAAAGTCTTGAAGGGTCCTTGCATCGACTTTGCTACTGCTGGTATATCGGTGCGTTTAGTAAGGAGTACTCTTGAAGCAACTTCTGATATGGTTTCAATATCAGTGTGCCAAAAAGAACAATTGCCTAAATAGTCATGTCAGCTTGGCCACCCTCACAGAAAGCAAGGATTATATACTAAGAATAGGTAAGCTTAGTTTACGCGGGAGTCAACCTTGCTCAAGTCTTCCCTCTCAGACGCTCTCCGGACCCTTCTTTCTATGTCAACAATTCCGCTTGAGCCTTCTCACGCAAGATGCACGCCAGAGCAAATTGCCGCTTGCAAGAATATGCGCTCTGTCTGGAACGACCGTCTCTTTGCCGCCCTTTATCCTATGATGCCGGCTGGCGGGTCTATATACGAACTGGACAACAGCAGTGTCGCTATCCGTCAGACGCTAGCGCAGTTCGCCAACTCGCAACTATCAGCCTTGTCCTACGACGGCAAACGAGGCAGTTTCCTTCGCGCTCTGCTTGCGTCCACCATGCTCGCTGCCGACACGAATCCTCTACAACTTTCATCATTCATCTTCGTCACTACAGCCGCTCGGACTATACATCCAGACATCATGCATAACGACTTGCCAATCGCAGAGCAACTCGCCTTCTATATCGCCAACAGTCGAGCGGTTACGAACGTGTCGACCAGGACGCTCAGTCGCGGCAGACAATTTGCGCAGTGCGTACTCACTACTCACGCGTGACAGCACTCATCTCTTCTCGATCAGCTGGATCCTCACCAATGGTGAAAGCGTGGACATCAACCTGGTTGTCGCATACATCGAAGATCTGGTAAGCTAGGCGGTAACACTACTGTCCTTCCTGACAATGGCATAGGTTTCTGTCCTGATCGTCGGCGCGAGACGTAAGTGGCTGTCAGAAGCAAGGACAACCGGTTTCAACGGCCTGAAGCTACCGCTCCAAATGCTCAAGTCACTCGTCATGAACCACTTTCACCAGTCTATCCAACACGATGACGCAGCTTATGGCATTTTGAATGAAGTAGCTTCCACTTTGATCATGAAGATGATTCGACAAGCACACAGTGCTGAAGGTTTGTTACGTTGCTAGCTAGGAGAACTCGACTGATCATCGGTCCGCACAAAGAGTTCCTTGCGTATGCCGGACAACCTTTAAAGAAGCTGTCGAAGTCTCACCAAATTGTTCTTGTGCATCGCTTGTGAGTAGTATCTGCTTTCCAGTCATGAGAAGTCTCCGCTAAAACAAGCTGTAACTAGGTGTCGCCTATTGGCTCTGGGTGCGTCACTGATCTGAGGGTTTGTGTTGATCTGACAACGCGTTGCAGTGGGTACAAACCTGCCAGAGCTTAGATCTACAATGCTTGAGCATTTCAAAAATCTGACAAACAACTTCGCAGCGACCATGAAACAGCAAACGCTCAAAGGGTACGTTCTTGCCGCATTGACTATCGTAGTTTGTTTGATGATGGAAATAGCTTTTACAATGTCACCGCCTGGGACAAAGTCGAAGCAGCGCTTCAAACCAGCGGAATCCTTGGTCCTGTAGACGAGCTTACGGAAGTTCGCGTCGGTACAAGCACCAAAGCGGGAACTGGTTACAAGATTCTTGCTGTCGGCAAATTGGAACAACTACCTCAGAGGCTCAAGCTGTCAACCGCGCTTGTTGTCAAACCGATCATCACCCAGCCGATTGTCAATCCTCGATCAAGCAAGCCAAAGAAGAAGGAAACCAAAGCAGCTATCCGCCTGCAACAGTGGATCCGTCGGTCCAATCAGCGTCACAAGCCGCCCAAGCAGCCTGTCGGTCAGCGCAACTCTGACAATCGTGGTAACCAGTCAGCAGTAAGACAAGCTTGCAAGCATATGCACGAAGTCATCATGCCTAAGCCTGACAAGTCCACCGAAGCAAAGCGCGCCTACTTACGCCTACTCTTTGGTCCTGCGACCAATTTGCTTGCCGGCTCCAGAATGCTCAAGGAAGCCATCTTCAGGAGTCAAGTCAAGCTTCGACCACGCTTGCGATCTGAGACTCACGATAAGCTGAAGGATGTACAAAATGCCCTGACTCGTGTCAAGCAAGTCTGATTCATGCTGCACTATAAACAATCACTGATACGCATTGTAGTCGTGCGAAGAAGGCTATCATCTCCTTCCTCGACGAGTTTGACAACCCAGCACTTCATCGATATTATGACAAAGAGCAATTACAAAGCTCAACTTGCCGCGCTATTCGGATTCTGGACAACGTCTCTGTAGACCTTGTCAAAGCAGAGGCAGCAGCGATTAAAGAACATCTTCTCCTTGCGCACAAGGGCATTGTCGATGTTGCGGTCAGACAAAGCCGACTAGTTGTGCCCACCGCCAAGAAGGGCAAGAAGCCTGCTCTGAATACGCGCACGACCTACTCTTCGACTGATGAAGATGCAGAGGATGAATACGAGGCTAGTGACCCAGATGTAAGCTTCATTCAACAAGATCCTACTTAAGTAACACCTATCTAGGACTTGCCTCTGCCCAAGGCAACAAGGACTGCTCCAATACCAGTCAAATCGCCTCCACCTTCTGCATGTAAACCAACCAAGAACTTCAATGCAAACCTATCAGGCATGTTTGGCAGAAGTTCCACTCCCAAGTCGCCCACGCCGACTCCTGCAAAAGCTCCTATTCCCCCTCCTCTTGCAGCCAAGAAGCCTGCTCCTGCTCCAAAAGCTAAAGCAGCTCCTGCACCGACTAAAAAGGCAAAGTCTAAAAAACCGACTGCGATTGATCCCGAAGATATGCGTATGTCCTTCAATCTGCTTTGTGATGTCTCTGATACATGATCGATGGGACAATGCAGCTCCTCTCATTGAGGTATCGGACTCTGACAGTGCAGATGGCAAAGCTCCCAAAAAGCCGCGGTACGCTGATCTATTTTTCTTACTTGAATAGTACTGAAATCAACTGCACAGCAATGGCAAGCAAGAGGAAGATTGGACTTCTGAAGGTTCCTCCATCCCGAACCTCAAGTCGCCTGATGCCAGTTCAAACGAGGGAGAGTAAGTTGCTGCGGTGATTCCGTCATAAGCGTTCTGCTGATAGGTGTCTCGCAGCGACATGCCCGATCTGGAAGGTATGCTATCCCATTCACACCAGTACCAATAGCTAATCTTTGTGTTGCAGATGTCGACTCGAGCGACTAGACTTTACTTCAAGTCGTTCGATGAAAAGCAAAAGGAAAACGTCAGATTCTTGTGCAATAGGTTTCCTCGTGCATGCAAGGTGCTGGTCGCCTCAGGCCAATCTCTTATTGTCACGGAGGGCAAGGAAGATGTCAAGTTATTAGAATGCAAACAGAAGCAGAAAAGAAGGATGGTAACGAGGGTCGCAGATCATAGCCCTTTAAAGTGCTACCTGAAAACCGAATCCTACTTCAAGTCGGACTATGTTGCAAGTTCGCAGCGTGCCTTTCGACGAGCTCTTCCAGCTGAGCAACACGGCCTTTCACCTCGGCTGGAGAATCGATAGATGAGCGATTGCAGTATTGCTACGCTGAATCTCTCGTAATATGCTGCCGCCAACAGTAGTGGACAGAGCCACGTCCATCGATGACCGTTTCAGCACAACCATTTTGTGCAACAACCGTACAGTGATAGCTCTTGTGTTTTCGTTTACAGGGAAGTTGAAGGTGCTAGTCTTGCTAGAACAAAGAGATCTGTCGTAGAAGATGCAGTCGAATTTCATGACTTGTGTCCAATCGCTATCAAGGGGCGATCAGCCAACGTCAGCAGGCAGGAGAAGCCAACTGCTCACAAGGTTCTGTCTCTTCTGCAGCTGTTGCACCGTGCGAACAATCGCCTTGTAATCTTGTGTGTAGGATTCCTGTAATGACAGAGACCGCTTGTAAGCTTCCATAATGACAGTGCAAGAGTAAAGACACACCATGAACCTTCCAGATATTGCGAAGAGACACTGTATCCGGGGTGAGAGCAGAGCGCAGAGTTTCAGGGTTGGAGCTCACGTTGCAGTAGAGCTTTGACAGTCTTGCCGCCCGGTGTAGATAAGTCGTTTGTAGCCAACCATTCTTCCATCGCAGCCCCGCTCAACCTTTCGGCTACCGATGACACGTCCGCAAAGAGTCGCCCTAGACGGTCCTTCTCCTCTTCTGTAAGATCTCGTTCCTCCTCTTTCAACAACACTTTTAACCACGGTTCATCTTCCAGTACATCACTCATGGTCCAAAACCTACCCGTCACTTGGCACAGGAAAACATCAACAGCTTGACCTACCTGTACCAATTGACATTTGAGAGGATTATCAGATAGATGTTCTGTTCATATCAACCCAATAGGCCCAGTGACGATTTTCGAATCGCTTAGTTCGTGCTACTTGCACGTTGAAGACTGGGTTTGATGCTCGGTCTAGAGCAGGATCTGATGCCCAGGCTGCTGGAGACTCGGTTGCTTTGCGCTGAGACTTGCGATTGATCGCGGTAGACATGATGGACCAAGGAGATCTGGGTATAGTAGAGACTCTGACGAAGGGCGCGATGTGACAAGGTAACGATAGAAGAGACAGGAATGGCGACGACCAAACCAGGTTTGGCATTCAGTCAGGACTCGGTGGTAATCGAAACAAATAAGCGGGTATATGCAGCGCAGGGTGGTATCTGAGCTCTGTGCTGCTGGGTATCGGTGACAGTTGAGGGTATACTTGTGACCGTTCGAAGATAACCTGAGTTTCATGATTGCGAAAGCCTCTCATCCTCTATTTCACGTAAAGGCTGGATACCTGTAACCCGTCTGACTTTCCGACAAGACGTTGGCCAAGTCTTGAAGCAGAGCGATTTCCCCCGCTGTCCAGGATGTACTCTTCTCTTGCGACAAAGCAATGAGAGCCGCCTTGGAGGTAGGCGAATGAGACGCTAACGCTGGCTCTCTCGTAGTATGCTGTACCGATTGCGCTTGTCTGTCTGACACCAATGTCCACGAATTCTATACTCGACGCGGAAAACGTCGTTTCTTGTTACCGTATCCGCTTTGCATGTTTTGACTTGCCACACCCTCCTTGTTCCGCTACAATGACTTCATACCTGACCTCCTTGTCTGCTTGGAGGCAGCAGCCTATACCCGTTGCGTCTGGCAGTTCCAAGCCAATCAAGAGAGTTTCAGCAGACTTGAACGCGCAAATAGCAGCAACACCTTCTTTTCAATTCCAAGACGATACACCTCCCGCATCAGACGAAGACGAAGAAGATGATCCCATACCATCTGATGAAGAACCTTCTTTCCCTGCGAGGAACAGCGCTCAACGACAAAACGGTCTTGGGTTGCCTCCTTCGACCAATGCTGTGCCAAAGAAACCTCGAAGAAAAGTAGCGCTGGAACCTGGTTATAGTCAATTGGATTGGGCAAAGCTCAAAAGTTCAGGGAAAGATCTGAGGGTCAGTGTTGATGCAATCCAAGTTCAAAAGTGTTTAGCGGCTGATACAGGAGAGAACAGGGAGGAGTAACGCAGCTCAGTCGAATCACGAGGGAGGAACTAGCGCAGCATAAGAAGAAGGACGATTGTTGGTCTGCTTTCCAAGGCAAGGTGTACAACATTACGCCCTATCTCAAATTTCATCCTGGTGGTGTACCTGAATTGATGCGCGTAGCTGGCAAGGACGGTATGTCTAATCACTGCCTTAGTGGAACTAAGCTGATCAGAAGATAGGGACGGAGCTGTTCAGTGAGCTCGCGGTGGTTCAGATTGGATGTAAACTGACCTGCTTCTAGTGAAAACGCACGCTTGGATCAATGCGGAAAACATGCTGGATTCCACAATGGTCGGCATACTCGTCAATTGATCTCTGTGTTTGGTCCTCTGTATACATGCGCTGGTAGTATGTATTGTCATTGTCGTTGCATTGTCCGGTAGATCCTTCTCGTGTGCCCACTCGTACCCAATCCTGACCTGTCGCACGCCTCTGTCCTGCGCTCCTTCGACCTCGGAACTCTTACAAGACAGATTTCTGGCTGATCCTGCTACTTCATGACTGCCTACTTTCGATACGCCAAAGTTGCGGACAACTTACCGGAAGCTCCAAGATTGTGGTTGGGATAAGCCACTCTCTTCGAGTACCATGCCCGAGCTACCGGTCGCCTCTTTCCGCTAAATACAGTATGTATGCTCATGCCATATTCTTTCCTTTTAGCAGATGAAGACTATGTCTAGCGCACTCGCAGCACGGCTCGGACTCTCTTCAGAGCGGTAGCTGTGTAAGACGCAAGTAGGCTGCTGTCTGCTCTGCTGGTTGGATATCCCTCTGGTCCATGTCTTTACTCTTCGGGTCAATACCTTCCTCTCTCAGCATTGTAAGATCCTATGTTGGCTTCACACTTGCTCCGTCTTGGTGACCTCATCTAATTACACTGCTCTCGCAAACACTGCCGCAGCAACATTTGCACTGCCTATCTTTTCCTTTGGACTTCTCCGGCACGATCTCTTCCTTTGTACCTTGTCCTTCTCAAAACGGCTTTTGCTCCTCAGCCTATTATGCAAACGATGGTTCCAACAGTACCGATGGCACCAGTACTGCAAAGTCAGCCAGTAGTGTCTGCCTTTCCGCCACAACCAGCTTTCGTTATGGCGCCAGCTGTCATTCCAGCTCCGTTGGCACCTGTTGCACCGATTCCTGCAGTTCCTGTCCAGATTCCTGTCGCTGCAACCCCGACCCCTCTCCAGCCGGTGGTGGAGACAGAAGAAGAGGAAAAGAAGCCGCTGTGCTGCGTTGCCTCATAGATTCCTGGAGGAATGATCTTCTATGAACAGCTTGAGTCTGCTCACCTGTTTATCAGAGCGGACGTCCAAATCGAGGGGACATGCCCGAATTGTCGTGCCAAGTGACTACCTGGTCGTAAGTACTCTTGTCGACTTGTCAGCGAAAGCTTATTCGTTTGATTCTACAGGTATACTTGCCATTGAACTATAGTCGGGCATCGCTTGCGCACATTCTACTTCGGACCGTCATTCCAGAGCATTATCGTACATTGTGCATTGCACCGCTTGTATCGCCTTAGCGGTACAGCAAGCCTAGCCTCTTCTCTTCCCGATGATTCCTCTCTGTGCATCGTCCATACACCGATGGCAGCTATCATGTCCGCCCAACCTGCTATGGCGCCTCAGCCAATTGCACCTCAGCCAATGCCATCGATCATGCCTCAGGCTATGCCAGCAATGCATTCTACTGCACTTCATCCGCCAGTGGCATTAGCGCAGAAAACGCCGTGTCCTCTTGCTCACGAGTCGAGGTCTATACAAAGCTGCACAGCACGCCTAAAGCGAAAACGACATCTGTCGCTATGACTCCTGCGGGACCTGTTCCTTTGGTAGAGAAGAAGAAAGAGGATCCTATGGCTGAGTGCTGTGTAGTTTCGTGAGGTAGATGATAGAGCATCGTCTTGAAGCGGAGACTTATGGACTTGCACAGAAGAAGAACATCCAGTCAGAGTGCGAGGACTAGGATGAAGAGGCACCGATGTAATCTATAACCTGGCAAAAGTAACCTGTAAATAAAGATGCATAGTGATTTAATACAAGAACCGATACGACATGGATAATTGTCCGATCAAGGATCACGACCGTAGTAGACCGCTCTGGCCATACATCTAACGTCAACAGTTCAGCATTGAAAGCGTAATAGCGTATAGAGTTGACCATACCCTTCGGGAATGCCTGGACCGTTAGGGAATCCTTTCAAGCACATCCACGTTCCACCGTTTGTGTAAAACTTCAAGCCCTGTTGCGGAGAGTTACACTTTGGCGCCGGTACACCGTCAGGATCATCATTACGTTGTACGATTGAAACAGCGTAAGTGTACAGCCCGTGATCTGAGCATTCGGCAAACATCAGATTCCCGATTCGTGAAGGCAGAGACAGCTTGACATACAGTTGTCCGAATCGATTCTCCAAGAACGAGCTCCGACCGCATCACCACCAAATTGACCCAACAGCAAATCATCGCCTTGCCAGCTATGTGTTTTGTTGAGTCTGCTTGGTTCCGAATCTGATGCAAAGTAGCTTACAGCGTGTATTCCTTCTCGGCTAATTTCGTAGATTCGTCGCAATTGGGACCTTCGAAAGCCTGTAGGCGTACCCATGCAGCAGCGTGACCGCAGAATGAGGCAAGGACGATGGCGGAAAGGGAGAGCTTCATTACGAATTTGATTGGATGGACTGGTTAGAGATGAGATGAAAGAGAAGAGAAAGAGAGCTCGCGCAGAGCATAAGGAAGCAGCGGCGGTCTAGAAGGCGTACATTGATCCTTTGTGGCATGTCTTTCGTCCGGTACGAACGTACAGAGCATGTCAGATGGTCGCAAGGCGACCAATATACAGAGTCGACAAGCAGGCGCACGAACAGATGATATGCCTTGTGACAGACAGATAGTGCTCGGCTTGCAGATAGATTTGTTGAAGAGAGCAGCGAGGCTCGATGACTGCCCTTTGTCCTAAGTCCGCCAAATTCATGCTGCGACGGCAACTTGCGCTCAGTAGTCCAGAGCCTAGCTACAAACATGGCCAGAACAAAGCAAGATGAAGCGGCGACTTGATGCGCTTTTCGGCTTAGGTCAAACATTTCTTGGATTCTGGCTAGCTTCTGTCCGGCGAAGCGCGAGTCCTTAGCAGCGTTGATAAATCGCTATGACTGGACCGTCTCTATGCATGGGCATGCACAGCGCTTGGCGGTCGAACAGCAAGACGTCAAAATAGCGCTTTTACAGGTCCAACGTGTGAAAGCCTTATACAAGGCTACTTGCGTCTCCTTATATTATGCTCTACCTGGCTCGTTTACTTTCTGTGCTGTTGGACTCCATGGTGTCTCATTCTGCCGCTCTTATGTCGCTTCACCATGGCAAGCTTCTGCACCACTCAGGGATAAGTTCATGGCTATGCTGTACAGTCCCTAATATTCTTTTCTTCTTTTCTGTTCGCATGTCAACATGGCTGCTCCCAAAGGCACAGGGTCACTTTATCCGTGTCATTTGCAATGGCCAATTATAGCTTCAACGCGTCACTTGCTCCCCGCTCAAATCATATTTGGATTATCCCTATGCCGTGCTAAAAGCTCTGTTCCTTAGGTGGACGCGCTAACCAGCGGAAAAGGTTCACCTTCAACCAAACACTCGAGAGAACAGCTTCACCATGGGAGGCGGAGGACCAGTAGCGAGTTTGAAACCTTCGGAACCATTCATTGTGCGTCCATCATTGCGAGACGCTGGCGATCATTCCGCCGGAGCTTCGATCATCCTGCTGAACCTTACTTGTTAGTTCCGACACCATGTCAAGGGCATTCTATATTGTGTGAGTGTTTGGCCGAACTTTACACCTGTAATGGCTGACTAATGTAACGGACATAGGGATTCTTCGTTCTCGGTATGGCCTTTTGAATTCATGCATGGACCAAAGTTGTCTTACGTGATCGTGTCTATTCTCTTCCAGGCGCTGTTTTATACGTAAGATCATTTGCTGGACAGACAGAGTCTATCTCACAAGCTGTCTGTGTGAAAAGGGTTACGATGGGGTCAGTCTTCTAGCGCTCCGACTGTCTCTTTGTTCAAGCAGGTGCTCATGCTTCGTGTCATGATTTTAGACATACTTTACAGGCATTGTGGCAATGTAAGCAGTTTCGGTTGCGCCAGTTCAGACCTTCCTCTAAAACCTTTGCAGGCCAACTTTCTTGAGGCAATATGGCGACACCACTGATGCAAATGGAAATCCTCAAGTCACGTCTGGTACACTCAGTCTGCTCTCCAGTATCGTGCAGGTGGGAGAGCTTGTCGGCTCTCTCTCCGCTGCTATCGTTGGTGGGTATCTGGGCAGGAAGGGAGGTCTCGTAGCTGCTGTGAGTGGTACAAATTCTTCACATTCAGACCACTAATCCGGCGCTAGTGTATCTTGGTCAGCTTGGGGACGATCGTTCAATTAGCAACAGATGCAAGTATTCCTGGTTTGACGGTCGGTAGACTGGTCCTGGGTGCTGGCGTGGGAATGATCAGGTATTTACTCCGATCACTTGAATGGCACAAATCTCAGTACCTTCAGTAACGCCGTTCCTCTGTACTTGTCAGAATCTTCTCCCGCAGCTATCCGTGGTATCATCGGTACGTTCACTCCTGAATTGGAATGTCGTAGCGAATCTGATCAATCGGTAATAGTCGGTTCATGGCAATTGATGCTGGCCATCGGTCAAGGTAAGGTTTTACTGCACACCAAGGCATTATTGCTCATCTCTTCTTTCAGTCATCGGAGCGGCAGTCGACGAGGGCACCCGTCACATTGACGGGCAAGCATCTTATGCTATTCCCATCGCAGGTCTTCTATTGATACAGCTGGTCTCGCCGCTGACATAGGCATCGCAGGGTCTCAACTTTCTCATTCCCCTGATCGTCTTTATATTCATCGCCGCTATACCGGAATCGGCCAGATGGCTCGTATCTAAAGGCCGCGACGAGAAGGCATACCGCAGCTTGAAGAAGATCAATGCCAGCAATCCAGACTATGAGCCTGAGCCGGAGTTTCATCTCATCAAGAAGGACCACATCAAAGCCCAGGAGATCCGCGCGGCTGGTGGTGGATGGCATGAGATCTTTACAGATCCAGTTGAGCGCCGCAAGTTGATCTCTACCTTTGGCATTTTAGCGGGACAGCAAATCGGTGGAGTCCAGTTCATCTTCAGGTATGCGCTTCAGGATTGGATGCGTGTGAATGTGCTCATGGGCCAATAGTTATGCGACTGTCATCGCTGTCAATCTCCGTAAGTCTGCAGCCTCTTCATTTGCAACTGTGGTTCGCTCATGTCTACTTAACGCATAGAATTGGCTGAGCCTTTTATTATCACGATCGCAAGTTGAGATGTGACGCCCGTCCGATCATACTGCTCACACTGTGTCTCCCTGTGCAGATTATCGACAGTACGTGGGCCAAAAGTGTCAAAATCAGCGCCAAACTGACATCCTGTACAGTTATTGAAGTTCTCGGGGTCATCGTGGGCTTCTTGGTGGTGCGTTCCTTCTTGATGCTAATCTCCTGGTTGGCTGGATAAATATTTACCTATGGCACAGATCGAGCGTGTCGGACGCAAGCCATTGCTACTGTGGTGTAGTTTGATCGAGATCATCAGCATGTGTAAGTCAACAATATCATACAGCGATTGTGCCCTAGCTCATGTCTACATCCGTGTTTGCCAGTGATTATCGGCGGGTTGGCATCTGGACCCGAAGTTGCTCCCACAGTCCCTCCCCCGGCATACGGCAAGACTGCGATCGCAATGATCTGCATTTATGTGTTCTTCTTTAACGGTATGGAGGATCGCAAGAGGTTTTTGAGCAGAAGGAATTCTAATCTTTCTGTGCGACAGTTTCCTGGGGTCAGTTCAATTGACTCCACACTTCCTCTTTGCATGCTCATGCCTTTACGAAGGACCATTGGCATGGAGTGTCGCAACGGAGAGTAAGCTCTGTCACCCTCAAGCACAACTTCAGCTACCTGACCGGATGACTTTTTTCTTCGCGCTCTAGTGTGCCCTGGACCTAACCGATCAACGATCATGGGAATAGGAACAGCAGCGTTCTGGATTGTAGCATGGGCGGTGAGTTGAGATATAATGCGTTGCGGCAGATGCTCATCAGTCTGACTTTAGGTTACATTCACTTTGCCATACCTGGTAGATTTTCCGTAAAGATATCGCTTGGCGTCCTAATTAGATCTGACTAGTACAATCCTGAATCTGCTGGACTTGGCTTAAAGATGTAAGCCATCAAGTCTCGTTCCGACCGATTAAGCTGAAGACCGTGTTCGCTCTGCAGCGGCTACATTTACGCTGGCGGATGCGCTTTAGCGGCTGCATTTGTCTTGTGAGCTCTTCTCAGACTCTTTTTGTGCTACACTCACCTTAGCGAATAGCTTTTACATTGGCGAAACAGTATATTTGCTCCAGCTGAATCCTTTCGCATACTGAATCGCTCACTCTGCAGCGTGGACGTACTCTGGAGGAGTGTAACTATATGTTCGCTCATCGGGTATGTCCCTTCTTCATCTTGACTTTACTCGCATACTAAGTCTGCTAGGTCCCGGCACGACAATGGTCGAAATATGTTGTGCCCAGAGATGGTGCAGATGGCGAAGAGGTCGTTGATGTCAAGCAGCATGAGCTCGAAGCCGACAAGGTCGACCGCAAGTCTGGCAAGGGCTTCTTGAAGAGTCGCAGACATATCGAGGAAACGGAGTAAGATACGATCTTTGACGGAGATATAGTGAAGCCTGGCAAGGAAATGCATCCACATGTACTCTACATACAGACGCCTTTATGACAGCAGAACTGCTCTGCTCCAAGATTGTTGTATTCAATACAACAAGTTGCCGTCACATAAGCGCCATTAGCTCTCTTCCAAGTTCACCACTCCGCTGCGACAGCGACTTGGGCCCGATGACCCAGTCGCCCAGAGCCTGAATACGGCATGGTCAGAACAGCAAGAGGAAAGCGAAGGAAGCAACTTGATGCGCCGCTTTTCGGCCTGTCAAACATGTCTTGGATTCCTGCTGGCTTCCTTTCAGCAAAGCACGAATCCGTTCAGACCGTTGATAGATGACTATGACTCGGGGCTACTATGCCTGGATTTGCAGAACAACGGGTGGTCGAACAGCAAGATGACAGTCTAACGCTTCTGCCGATTGTATGAAAGGCTTGCACAAGGCTCCTCCGAGTCATCTGGCTTATTAGACCGCTCTACCTGGCGTATCTACGCTCTGTGCTGTTGGATACCAAGTTGGCTTCTTCTAACCGCTCTTGTGTCAATGCACCGCTTGTGCACCGCTCTGCATAAAAACTTCTTGGCTATGCTGTACAGATCGCACTCCGTTTTTCCATCCTTCTCTTCTCTGTTGATACCAATATCGATATGCCCGCTCGAAAAGGCTCCACGGCCAAAAGACCGGCACCGCCGGCCAAGCATACTTCTAGCACGACCCAAAAGCGAGCTTCCGCACAGCCAGCCAGAGCGCGCACTTCTGTACAAGTGCAGCAGCGACCTTCGGGAAGGGTATCGCCGAGTGCTGGACGCAGTGGTCTCAACAGAGCGCCTTCGTATGCACCTCGGACCAGTGCATCTCATCCGACTCAAGGGATCAATCGACAACAGACAAGCACGAACAGGCAGTACGATAACACCTCTCGGTTCAATTCTTCTACTACGAACAATAACGATTCCCGTCTCACATCTGCACATCCTCAGGCAGATAACGACTATCGCAGCACTACTTTCACTTCAACAAATGCACAAACCTCCAGGCAAAACTACACTAATCGCGAATACCTCACTACCCATGGTCTAGCCTCGTCGAGACAAGACCAATATTCAACGAGCTCGCCAATTTTTGCATCTCAGCATCATCACTATGGCAATTCTCCGCAGCTTGCATCGCACCAGATCCAAGGCTATTCACCTCAGCATTCGCACAACAACTATCAAAATAAAGGTGCGATTCACTATGATGCTCAAGGTCGCCCAATTCCGCATGGTCAACTTGAGTACGGTGACCAAGCTCATCTTCCGCCGTCGCATTACATCAACGCTGAACATATGTCGGAACAAGAGAATCGAGATCGTGGAAAGTGGGAAAGGGAGCAGATGCGGAAAGAAGACAAGAAGAGACAGAAAGAGGAGCAGAGATGGCATAAGGACGAAAGCAAGTCTTGCGCGTGCATCATTTCCTAGAGGTCAGTCAGACCTGTCCTTACAACGGGTTTGGCTGCTCATTGTACATCATTACAGTATTTAGGTGATGTGGGTGCTATGAGGGAGAAGACGGACACTATACTGTACAGTGCGGCTAGAACTCGCTCAATGCTCCTGCAATGCATTGCAGCTTTGTCGCTTCGCAATGCTGAACGTGTCACCATCTTCCTATGCCAACCGCGACTGTTCAGCACCGGAATTGAAGATTTGGGATGGCACGAGTTGCTTAAGGGCGGCGCTCCGTTGCCAATCCGTCAGCTCAGAAGCAGATGCCCGAAGATTGCGCATGTAGCATTCGGCGATCTTGGCGCGGTTGCCATGTTGACATGTCAACAATGCCATTATGATGGCTTTGCCGCCTGAAGATTACATGTGGATGAAGAGGAAGGTAAACGAGGTATCGATATCTGCTCCTTCGCCTATATTAGCTTATTGAAGAAACGCAGTTCAAGCGCGCCGAGAATGGTTTGCGCAGGGTCATCATGCCCGAATGCAAGCCGATGAAGCGAGGCTAGGCAATCACAGGCGGTTACAGTAGAACTGCTAGGGATCACAATATCATTTGTCTGGAGTCTCGTTGATTGCATACCGTCAGTACGTACCCAGATTTTTCGCGAGCAAAGCGTGTCATCAGCGTGTGTGAATGTCACAGGCCAATATTCTGCACACGCACTTCTGTCCAAGAGTCGCTGTCTTGCAAACACCAGATGTTGGCGACATCGCTCGCCGTAATTTGCTCTCTTCGGTCCTTTCCTCTCTTGAAGTATGTTCCAAACAGACAACTTGAAGAGCGCACGATGCAATGCCGATGCTGGATTGCACGCACGCACGATACTCATGAACCGACTGCAGCCCATGTACTTATGCGACTAAGTGTAACGGCTGCAACGATTGTTGTTTTCATCTGCCGCGCGCTGCCGGCCTGCTTCCGCTCGTGTTCCGCTGGTCTTCCTCTTCTTCGCTTTCCCCATTGTTATTGTTATTGCTTTTTGCCTTCGAGTGCCGACTCATCCACATACTTGACCTTGATGTGCCTCGCTTTACTTTGATGAGCTGGATCTTTTGCRATGACTCTGGTAGCGGTATTATCGATCTCACTGTGCTTCTCTGGCTTAGAGCGATACCGGAAGTCTAATAGACTCATCCAGCTCTGGCCAATGCCAGGCTCAGCTCGACCTAGCACCTTCCACTGGCACATTCTGCTACCAGGCATGCCCTCGCCGCAACAACGGTGTCTACTTTGCTTCTGGCAATCTCATCTCTTCCGGACGGTAAGCAAGTCTGATTTGAAGTTTGAATCGTCTTGTTGACTACGCCAATGCAGAGCCCCTGTCACCAACTGTTCCTATTCTGCCACGCAGGCCGCTGCCGACGCTGGTGATGTAACTTTGCTCTGCAACTATGATGCCTCTACTGGCAACTTCGTTGCAAGCTATGGCCTTGATGGTTCTGGCACCTGCCCTGCCACCATCCCTGTCACTACTTTCTGTGTGGCCAACGTTCCTCCTCAGTAGATGCAACGGCAATAGATGAGGCTTATGGTCAATGGAGACTCCCAGCATTTTGTTTCTAGCGTATATGTGGCATTTTACAGCGGTTTAGTTTCTATGGTATTACATGAGATGACTCGCTCTCTCCTGTAAAATCACACAGTCGATACATTTGGCATGGGATGGCCAAAATTGTGAGTCTCACAATCTCACATTGCTCTGGAGCGACCAATCCGGGCCCCCGCTCTTTCACTTGCAGCGATGAAGCTCCCCTTTGCGATATCTGAAGCTGTCCTAGTAGACTTCCCAGCACCTCATGTGCTCCTTATCACCCTCAACAGGCCTACAAAGGCTAATGCCATGTCACCAGAGGTGCTTGCATTCTGGCCGGCTATATCAAGTCACGTGAAAACTGATTGAGAGTGCAGATGGATGCGGATCTAAACAAGATACTTGACTGGTACGAGACTGAGCCTTCACTCTGGGTCAGCATCGTCACTGGCAACGGCAAGATATTTTGCGCCGGAGCGGATTTATTAGCTTGGAACAAACAGCACTCGAATGCACCAAAGACGAATGAAGCTGTTGATTGGGCCCTGGCGGAGAATCCAAAAGGCTTTGGCGGACTTGCTTTAAGGAGAATGGCCAAACCGATCATTGCGTTTGTCGAGCGCATAACGATGCTTCAGTCGATTCATGCTCAGACAGGGCTCTGAATGGCTCGGCTCTCGGCGGAGGAGCGGAGATGACAGTCAATGTGTGTCAACTTCGTGCTCTGCGTCTGCATTATTGAAACAGAGACAGTGCGATATTGTGGTCATGGCAGATCACGCTGTCATCGGTTTCCCAGAGCCTAAGCGGGTCTGTCTTACCCTTATTACAGCTCCTTCTTCCACTCAAAGCTGGTACAGGGCGTCGTAGCGATATCAGGCGGCATGACTCGCCTCATGCGAGCATGCGGAAGCAAATTGGCAGCGGAAGCACTACTCACAGGTCGATCCATCCCAGCCAACGAAGCTAAAGACCGCTTCAATATAGTCAACAGCGTAGTCCGTATGTCGCTCCTCACGTTTACGCTTCTAAGCTGAACATGGGTTCAAGCGAAAGATCAAGTCTTAGCTACTGCCTTGGACTGGGCGAAACAGATTATCGCTTGCTCGCCTGACGCGGTGCAATATACAAAGGAAGCGATGAACAATGCGTTCTATGACGGGGTGGGCGATAATGAAGCTGTTAAGATGGCAGTCAAGAGCGAGTATTGCGAGAGGTTGTATAGCGGAAAGAACATGGGCGAGGGCTTGGTGAGTCAATCGCCTGTAGTACTTGGCGCTGACTGATTCAGGATGTATTTAGCTTGCTTTCACAGAGGTAAATCATCGGCTTGAAAATGGCGATCAAGCTGATTGCATGTAAACAGCGTCGCGATCCGCGATGGACTGATCCGCAACCGATCAGACAGTCCAAGCTGTAAAATGAAGGTAAAGGTCTGATGTATGCAAAGTATGCAATGCAATTGTCTGTTTGTCTATCTACATATGCATGCCATTCAGCTTCCTTCTGCATCATCAACTAGAGACTCACCGTACATTATGTTTTCTTGCTGCTCTAGATGAACTCTAGCGGATCTCTATCCACGTCGCTGACGACTACACTGTATTTCTCTTTGTCCGTGCCGATGTTTTCTCTTTCAGCATTCAATTCTTTGGCCAAGCGAGGAGCGAAGTGTTTCAGGAATGGTCGTTCGGTGTTTGAGTGGTTTGCTATCCGGGAATCAGCCTTGCGAGCACACACACGAGATGAGACTCACTCAGGATAATGTTGATACCCCTAGCTGTCGCTGCCAGAAGCTCATGATGCGAAGCCTCTCCTGTTAGCCAAGCGTCTGCTTCAACATCTTTAAGCATAGAAGCGCCTGCCCCTTCATCAGCTAGTGCGCTAGATCCAGGTCGACTCGCTTACCACTGCCGGCACAAATAGCTATGCTTTTGATTGTCGGTCGTTTCGATCTCGCCAGCATGACTATTGATCGATATGAGCAAGAGAAGCTCATATAGAGCGACAGCATACCGGTCTTCCTGCCCAAATGCGACTTGACCCTCTCAACAAGCTCTTCCACTTTGACCTCTTCCTGCAGATCAAGCACCATTCCTTCACCCGCACCATCCTGACCATCCACATGACGCGTGACCAACCTCCTCTTTTTGCCTTCACCTAAACCATCCGCTAAGAAATCATTGATCCCGCCTACGCAACCATCCAAAGCCGAATGAGGAGAGTAAACAGCTATACCTTTTTGAGTACAAAGCATGAGCGTTTTCTGAAGTGCAATATCTTCATTAATTCGCTTGAGACCGGAAAAGATAGGCGGGTGATAGGAAACTATGACGCCTGTGTCTGATGGAGCGGCAGAGAGGACATCCAGCGTTAGATCGATGGTGAGTAGGACTGTACGCTTGCTGGCTGTTGATGGGAGAGCTGGAGGAGAGAGAAGCAGACCGGTATTGTCCCAATTGCCTGCTAGAGCGAGAGGTGCGATGCGCTCGAAGGAAGCTTGAACGGCTTTGATGAGAGCCATGTTGTGGACAGCTTCTATTTAATTGTGCTGTGGCAGTAGATGATGGCTAGGAGCTGGCTGTTGAATGCCAGGAGAGCCTCGAGAATTATCCTCTTGACAAGATACGGCGGATACCTAGCGATGCCATTGGAGGATACCAGTCTGGCTAGAGACACCTCTTAACAACGCGGCTCCGGTGACACAGAGACTGCAGTCGCCTGTTGCTTGAGATATCGACGCCGGAACAAGGCGCTGATATCGCAGTGACCGCTACTATAGCGTGCGCTTCTCACTTCCTTGCAATTTATGCTCTGTCTGCAAGCATTGTCTCGTATTGAAGCTCCGGCTAATTCCCCAAAGTCGTTATCAGGCTCTGTCCTTCGCAGGTCTTCTTGCAAACTTTAACCATTTTCCATGCACCGCTTTACATTTGTACAACAGCTATCCTTCTGCTCTTATCGCCATCGGACTGCATACAAAGAGGTCGTGCGCCATAAATTCAGCCGTACTTAGGCGTTGGCGTATTGTCCCCGAGCGCTGACACTTCTTTTCGCTAAGCAATCTCGATGGGCGTCCGTGCGTCGATGTGTATGCCGTTCCGCTTGGTTTCTCTTGGGTCGCTTCTTTTCCTCCAACAACAAGCAAAATGGCTACTATCGATAGTGAAGTGCTCTATACTGCCATTCCTTATCTGCTCGGCAACCTCTTGGTCATCTGCACCGGAAGCGGTCTTGTCACGGTCTCTCTTCGATATGCTTTTGCGAAAGATCGAACCTATCTAAAGACTACTGTTCGCGTTGGAGCTGCATTGCTTAGTGTTCATGTTCTGCTTGCCTTTGCCGATACACTGTGAGTCCGAAAGATAACAGAAGTCAGACGGTCAGCTACTGATATCTGATATAGCTATGTCTTTGGACAAGGTTTTGGCAATATCGACCGAGTATTTGCGTTGTCGCCAGTATTTGTGACCAACGTGATTGTGGGCGCAACTATAGCTGCCATGATTCAAGGGTATGATTCAGCATCTCATGTGCAGGTCAAGGCTGATCGCATCATAGCTTCTACGCTTGGAGATCTTACATTCTGCTCGGTCGACAATTATGGCTCGCAATCTGTCTCGGAGTCTTGATTGCCTTTACATTCGCCGCAACAGTGGTCGCTCATGCTCTTGCGCTGAACTCGAACAACCCAGCACTCTTCCAGACGAACGGAGCCAGTCTTGAATCCTTCATCTTCTTGCGTCTACCCTATGTGAGTCAACAAACTTTGCCATCGATTGACAATTTCTGAACCGACATCCAGATCGCAGCGATCAGCATCGATGCTATCCTATGTGGCTTGACTCTTCTTGCGTTGTATCGGGCGAGAAAATTTGGCTCACCCCAAGGCGTTGGCATGTACGGCACTTTTTATTTCAAGCTCAAGCGAGATCTGACTGTCTAGTAGGCTGATGAAACGCTTGGTTCTTCTGACCATCACATCCAAGTCGGTCGATCTGCAGTCCTCTTACAGCTTTACTGATCTTTCTGCCTGTAGTGGATTGACCACTATTCTCTTTCTCATACTTCTCATATCGTCCTTTACGGCACCATCGGTCTGTAAGTCGATCTCTTCTACGCGAGATGCATCAGATAGCTGACCGAACACTCAGTCTGGTCTTTGACTCTGACCAGCGCGGAAATGTATATGCTGACACTCATGGTCTGGCTCTTTTCTCGATCATCGGAAACCGGAGGTGTACATACTTCTGGCGGGCAACAACAATCCAGTCCTCAAAGAACGAAAGACAGAAGCACACGTAGGACTATGGATCTGCAGGACCATAGCGTAAGTTCCTTTTCTCGATTGATGCGGCGTGTTGCTTATCCAGGCAACAGTTTGCTAACGCTATCACTGTGGAACATGCCACTTCAGTCTATACCAGCAAAGAGGAAGAGAGGGATTTTGAACTTGGAGATCTTAGACCGGTGCAGTAGAGATTGGGCAGCCGTTGCCAAGATGTAATTAGGTCCTGGTGTGACTATGCAACTTCATTCGTTCTCTTGCCACATCCGTCTCGCGTCTCGCCTTGAGACTTTGACGCAAATGAGCCAACGCTCGAAGTGTTCGTGATCATAGTATTCGTGTTGCAATTAAGTATATGCTTTCGTCGTGTTCGTCCATCCCCTACTCGTATTCTTATCCCAAAAGCTAGCGACCAAACTTCTTCTTTTCCAAGAATCGCAGAGGAAGGAAGACGACAGCGGAAAAGCCGATTGCTAGCAAGAAGCCAAAGTCCCTGTTTGCGGTCAGCAACAATCGGAGCTCGAAGTATGGCAAACCCACGTCCCGTAAGCCGGGTCGCCGACGAGCTTGCCAATTGGACCAATGAAGAAAGTCGTCGACTTAGGAAGGAGGATCAGTCTCGCTCGAGTGCGTTGGAAGTGCGAACTAACCATGCCTAGCACAGCTCCGACCCATCTGACAGCCCGATCAGCACGCGACAGTGATTGTTCAATAATTCCTCGTACCCAGCACAGATACCAGCGAAAGCTGCTATTCCGACCGGTAGAGTAGAAGCGACATCATAGCGCTCGACATCATAATTGATCCACTTGCCCTTCCGGAAGACGAGATGCTCGAGCAAGATCAGAGTGGCAAACATAGCGAGCCAGTACGACAAGAAGAGAAGTAAATTTCCATCTGTTAACATTAGCAAGTCCGATCTTTCGGCTCTATAGGCTCCAGACATACAGACTTCTACGAAGGAAGACTGGCCAGCGCATGCCAAAGCGCAGTAGAGGATCGATCCAGCCAGAATAATGAGCGGGCGCGGAATTGCTTGCATGCCGGGTAAGACTTGGAAAGTCATGGCAAAGGAGTATATGTTGGGTATATTGTTTTGAATCTATAGGCAACGAAAGATGGTCAAGTCTGGTCAACATCGTGCGAAAGGGTCACTTACGACTGATAGTCCCAAGACGATCATGAAGAAGGAGCCGATGCCGCCCATAGGCCCAACCAGAGTGCTGCCGAGAATTCCACCTATGTTTTCCGATTCATAGGCAGCACCCCAGGAAGGCTTGGAGTTGAAGGTCGTCACTGGCAGAAACGGTCAGCTCAAATCTGTTGAACTGAAAGTGCAAACGCACCGACAGCAGCGCCAAGCAGTTCCAATAAAATCATAGGAATATTGAGGCCGATATAAGTGAACAGGAAAAGCTTGAAGCTAGATGCTTCTTGAGGCATGTTCACTACGTTGCGGTTAGCAGGGCGGTTAGCAGAGTCATACTTATACCGATCATGAGTCATACCTGTATAGTCACCAGCCATAGACAGCCAGCCGAACGAGAAACCAACGATGGCGGCACCTGCTCAGCTCATTGAGATCATTGATCGATCGCAAGTGAGATCGGTACATACCGAAAGATAAAACAGAAGATGCACCAGCTTCTCCAGCAGCACCCCAAGGCTGTGCTTCCATAAATCGAGCGCTTTGCCCCAAGACCTGTATATGTTGAGCTGAATTGCATTACAGCTCAATTATTGCTCACAATCAAGAAGATAATAGCGACCGGGATCTGCATTGAGCGTTTACGAATCAGAACAGATGAGATAACAGACAGCCGACTTACCCAGCTGTAACGCTCATATAAATGTACGATACGGTAGCCAAAGAAAGAAATGATGAATGTTCCAATGGTCAGTATAATGATGGCGGCGGTAAGCTGGAGAAAGAGTCAGCAGAATTGGAATCGCGTCTGCTATTTAACGTACTGGCAGACGATTGCTCGTTGTTGCTGCGCGCAAGACCAGACCACCGGCGATAGAATTCGATACACACCAACCGAGGCATCCGATCAGGTTGAAGATGGTCGGAAGGCTGCTTGGTGATCAGGTACTGACTCGTCATCGGGAGATATTACTTACTAAACACCAAAGAAACCAAATGTGAATCGTCCGAATGCCAATGCTCGAACGCCTGTACCATAATCAGCCAGGTAAATTTGGCAAACGCAAGTGACATGCCTGTAGCCTTTCCGAAAGTGCTAAAGTATGCCGGTACGAGAGAAGAAGCCAAGTTGAAGAATATGATGGTCAGAGCAGCATCTCGAAAGCCCATTGCCCAGATCGAGCTGCCCAGAGTGCCGAGTGCGAAAGTGACACTTTAGCGAGACGAGGTCAGAGGTTCGCTTTACATTTGATCGAGTCACTCACATTGTGCAGTTAGCACTGAGACCAAAGTAAGCGTGTATCGTGCTTGATAGCTTGCCGACTTACCCTAGCCATAACCACAGATTGCTGTAACGGAAGAACAGTCAGACTATATCGTTGATCGCGAGCGGGCTTACTCTACAGTTCTGACATGATGTCTGTCGGTCGCAGGAACTCGCTCGATGCCCCGAGCTTCGACTCCCAAATGCCTTTCTAGACGGTCCATGACTTTGGAACCTCAAATTAGCTCTGTTTGGAATCTGAAGACAAAATGAATACCTTTCCAAGCTGGAGCCATAACACCTCTTCTGCCATGTGCACCAACAGCATGGTCCCCAACAGCAGCTTCGTTGATAATCTGCTTTTCAGGATCATGTCCTGCATACTCAGGGTGCTTCCCGTGAGGGCTGTCGATGCGTGAGCTGATGTTTCGTGCATCGATCGTAGCACATACTCAGCAGCCAGATCAGAGAGAACAGCGCCGCCGTGTGACATTGCTCGATAGAGGGTAGAAGGGAAAGATGGGCGAAAGCAGAGGAGACGAAAGGAAAAAAGAAAAGATGCAAACAAGATTTCGGTCAGTCACATGGAGCATAGAAGGCCTGAGCACGGGCACACGCCCAAATGTATATATCGATTGGCATAGCAAATGTGGACGAATTTAAATCAGAAGAACTTGGCTTTGTGGAAGCGGCTGAATGACCAGTGCGGCTGAAGAGTTGCTGTATGCGGATAGCCTGAACAACTCGCTCCAAAGCGGTGTTGACACATTGTGCTTGGACGCTCGGAGCAACGTGCAAAGTAGAAGATACTCGCTTGCCAATTGACGACCGATGCCAAGCGCAGCAATAAACAAGCCTGCCAATGCTGCTGGAGCTGGTCGCCTATGTTCCGAAAGCGCACAGGCTATGATGCCAACTCGCGGAAGAAATGTCGAAAACACTTCTTGAATATCAGTTGCAGCAAGGCTCTGATACGTTATGCTTCTATAGCGACAGCGTCAAATGGACCATGCTTTGGACAGAAGAGCTCAAACGGGCCGTCGGTCCCAAGGTTCTGTCAATCTTTCGCATTCCTTGAAAACATCGTTTCTGCCTGTTTGGTCCCCCTGCCAACATGCGTAGATAGCGCTACAGACGTATGTCTAACTGTCGGCGACCTTACTCGCTCAGCTGTCTTAACCGGCCCTTTGTCTGTCATTCTTTCGAAGATGCTGTCTTCGAATTGTCTCTCTCTTCCTCTCGTGACATACCTATTGGTCTGATCAGTCGCATCTGTCGCTTCGCATCATGACTCCGCCTACTCCAACGCATTCGGTCTGTCCTATGGCTTTAAAAGGGTCAAGCTTCTCATTGATATCGATTTGACTTCGTCAGACGCCTCAAGGCCCTTCAGTCGCTCGATCTGCTATATTGTCTGCAGCCGCTGCAGCCGCTATAGCCGCTGATCTCGCTAAGATTGAGACGATCTGGAAGGCGTGGCGAGATAACTGCGCAGAGGATGACAACCGTCAGGTCAAAGATACCACTATAGGTGCAGAGGACTATCAGAAAGCGGCTGTGGTACTCGCCAAAGCTGCGAGAGTATCTCAAGCTCTTGATCGCCAGCATCCTCTTGTGCAAGGTCTACAGCAGATATATGATCGAACGGCGCCACGCATTTTCGGCTTTGGGCTCTTCCTGACCTGCTTCCTTACCGAGACGAAGGAGACCTACGGAGATCCATCAGCAGCTAGAGCGGCGGACCACTTGTTGCCTGTAATGTCTACACTACCTCGTCCAGTAGAACCGCTAACGATTGGTACTAGCTGTTGACAGGCAATCGTAGGCACTACCAACCCTCGTACTTTCTGGAGGATATCATCTGGCAGCATTATAATCCCTCCGCCAATAAACCTCGTCAGCGTAAATTATTCCATTTCGCCCTAGTCCGATCAAAGCTCATTGCAACTCTTTCTGCCAGACGCGATAACCGAGAAGACTGCTCATGAGCTCAAAAGCAAGGCCAATGGGACTCTCTATTTTACACGTATGCCGGCCGTCTCTGAACTACCCGATGTAGCTGACACTCCAATCTGCGCCAAAGCTGGATTACCAAAATTGAAATGGATACTCCCAGCTCAAGTTCAGACAGAATACGTCTTCTTTGTCGGCTACTTGTCCCCGTACTTTCCCAACAATCCGATACATTGGCAAAAATTTGTTACCAGTATGTCGGACCGACGTAAGCTTGATGAGCGCACGCTGATCGGTTGCCCTCAGATCGCCCGTACTACTATAAAGTCAGCGATGGGACTCATCGTTATGCTTTCGATATCTTGGGCTCTCAACAAGAGAAGCTAACGACAATCGTGCAAGGTGGGTCTGTGTCACAAATTGTGCTGTTTCGTATACCTAAGCGCCTGCGGAAAGATGCAAGTAATTCCAGTCAAATGATCTTGCATGGAACAGCAGCCGGCGAGGGCATCAGGATCAGCAATTACTTCTTTCCAAGTGCTCAAAAGTTGTACACCCTGCGAGCTGTCGATTTAAAGGCGTAGGATCTGATGGTTGGCTTCAAGCTCACTATAAGCTAGATTAATAAATATGTACAGAGACTCGCACCGCTTCGCGCGTGGATACGAGCAGCTCTTCTCACGACGCTTTAGCTTCTACAATCTGTCCACGCTCCAGCACCACGACCTTTCCTGTCACTTGACCATCAAGCGCCCGCAGCGACATATCAACAGCCACCTGCGCTATCGTGTCCGCAGACTGACGCCATTTATCAGTCATTGACTTCCAATACTGTTTTCCAACATTTGCAACCCCTTCCAGCACTGCTTCAGCCCATTCCCTACTTTGAGGTCGACCCGCGATATAGCCTGGACGTAAAAAGATTGTCGTATCGAAATTGAGTTGACGAATAGCATCTTCTATCTCTCCTTTGCGTTTCGTATAGGCGAAGAAAGAGGTCGAATCTGCTCCAGCGACTGTGACTAGGACGTAGATTTTCGTACCAGACGCTTTGGCTGCTTTAGCGAGCGCAATATTGAGGTCGCGATCGATTGTTTGGGCCGCGGATGCACCTTGATCTCGTGTTGTGCCTAAAGCGGATATGAGGATTTCTGGTGGAGGAGAAGCGGATGATAGAAGGGAAGGCCAGACACTCGTATCCGGATTCGAGATACAAGATAGCTTGTAGTCCGTCGTGTTGGGTAGCCGGCGTGTGATAGACAGTACAGAGGAGATTGCAGGATTGACGAGCAACTTGCTCAGGACATGACCTCCCTACCAGCGGGATTGAGAGGTGATAACCCTATTAACGCAGAACTGACAACCAAGCCTGTGCCTCCAACTAGCGCTACAGCGACCATTGCTCTGAATAAAGCGAGACGAGTGGGATGAAAGAGGCAGAAAACAGCAGGAAGGCCAGGGCAGACAACCATGAAGGAGCTAGATACACGCAAGTGCTTCGGCCGATCAAAGATTCAGACATCATAGGACAGAGATGGCAGGCAGTCGCATTCGGCGGATTCTCTACGCAAGCCTTTGCGCGACAGCCCAGCACTTACGGGTGACAGAGTGCGCCAGAAGATTTTGGGCGGAGACGGCCAACATGATGCCTCGCTTACCTGACGAGCTGTTACAGCAAGTGTTTGGAGAGTGCCAGATCTTTGGCTCGACCACACTGGAATGGTCTGTGATGGCTCAAGTCTGCAGTATGTCGAACTTCTTTGAGTGATGCACTCATACTGATCATTATACAGAACGCTTCTATAGCTTGGTCTCGCCGCACCTGTACCATACTGTTCAAGAGGATCAATTGGCGCATCCATCTTTCGAACAAACTCTCGCGAAAAGGCCACAACTTGCAGCTTTCGTCCGTCAAGTCAGCTGGCAACTATCACCTTTGCCTATCGCCGACCGGACCCTCGACAAACATACCGCACGTCAAGCGGAACTTGATAGGCTGGCATCATTGGTTTCTTCGCTCTCAACTCTTCAACGTCTCTCGATCATCGTCGGCGGTCGAATAGTCGCTGAACACCTCGAAGATGATGAGATCACAGACGACGATGTAACGGAACATGTATTCATGCTGCACTTGGAACAACTGGACTGCCTGGCATTTTCCTGTCCAGCCGGAATCTATATCGTGCATAGCGAAATGTGGAATCTACTCAATTGCATCGCATCCGCGACTTCTGCTCGAACTCTCGAATTCGACTCATCTGCACTTTTCGACGAATATCCCAATGTATTGCTTTGGCCGACAATTCGAAAACTAAAGATTCAGCGGCAGCAAGTAGAGACCGAAAGCGATCCTATCGTTGCCCAGCTTTCCTCCGGCTGCTCATCATTGGAAGAGTTGGACTTTGCTTATTCCGAAAGCTACGACGCGCTAGAATGGTTCTGTTGGGCTTGCCTATCTCTGAGGCCCAGGAGCGAAAGAATTCAACTCAAACGCCTCACCATGGCTGGCTTCACCTTCGACACCCATAACGAGGTCGTCAATATCCTAACCCTCCTTCCAGCTCTGCAAGACTTCAACTTAATCTGCGGTACAACTTCCACCGTCGACATTCATCCTATAGACAGTTTCAATCAAGCTCTTTCCGCGCTCTTTCCTCCTTCGCAAGTAATTACCAGTCTCAGAACTCTGGCCATCACTTTGAAAACCCCGCTTGACGAAATACACTGTCCTAAATTCGCCAATCGACTGTTTGGTCAATTCATAGATCCAGCTCGGTACCCAGCCCTCACTGCCTTTACCTTTTATTGTCTATACCCTTCGACATACTACAGCCTCGCAACTGGGCAGCCTGAGCCACAAGACCTGTCTGAGTACAAAGCCGACTTCCGAAGCTTTGTTGCTAAAGCGCCAGCTGGGTTACGGATCACTTTCGGACTGGAAGGTGATGGATCAGGTGCTTTGCGATCATTGTGTGCTTCCGGGGGAGGAAAGGTGGAAGAGCGGTATTAGTCGTTGCTGTAAGTTCCTTGCTGTTCATCATATGATGTACGTTGACGCTTTGGTTGGCTTGATTACAGGTCATAGCATTGGGAGGTACCCTCTCATCACCTTGCGAACGTTTTCACGCTATCTGGGCTTCACTGTGTCGAACAATACCCAAGCAAGAACGTTCTGACCAAGCTTCTCCTTTGACACGTAAGACCGCTATTTCGCATCATCTGCTACCGTTTGACTGATCCACGATGTAGATAAGCTCAAGCTAGAGATGATGTCCGCTGTAGGTGCCTGGGTTGTGTTGATTGCGCGCTTTGTGCATGATCGAAATCTGTATTCGCGCTATGGACTCGCGGAGGGAGGAAAGGCTGCACAGATACAGTAGCAAGTAGCGCAGACAGTATAGAAGCGAACAGAGCCTTTGCCACACTTTGCACTGGCATTGTCGTCCTTGCTTCACCTTGCTTGACCATCTGCCGAAATTGTTTAGCTGTTTGGCGACTTACAAGTCTTCGACTGGCTTCTACAAACAACGTGATAGCTTGATTTCTCCTAAAGGGATACCACATTTCAAGCTTCTCAAGACGCAGACGACGTTTCCTTCTCAAAGGCGGCTCTCTCTAAATCCGCTTTGTGAACGATTCTCGCCCAGTGTTCTGCATTTTTGTAAGTCCTAGCAGGTGATAGAGTAGTATTTGAGCGAGATTGACTTGGAAGTGCGCGCTTGGGCAGCTTTCTATCTCTCAACTTTCGTCTGTCTCTCTCTCTCATAAGTACCACCCTGCACGATGGAGGTAAGCCTGTCCACCCAAGGGTCAGACTCAGGGTTTACGACGCTGCTGTGGACGCAGGCTATTCTCGACTTCTGTGAGTAGCTGCGAATACGTATGTTCAGTCAAATGCTCACTCAAATCAACCGTTAGCTCAAGACGTCGACGTTGCCCTGCTTGACCGTGTCATCAACGCCTTCTTTGCCGGAAGCGGCGCTGAGGTAGGTCGTCACTTGTGATGTGCTTGTGCATAGCTCACTGCGAACGATGGGTCACAGCAACAATCAGCTCAAAAGGTCCTCACTCAATTCCAAGAACACCCAGATGCCTGGCAGCGCGTGCCAAAGATTCTGAGCGAGTCCAACAACTCCCAAACCAAGTTCATAGCTCTTCAGGTCAATAATGCAAACTTACGCACGTGCCGCTACATGCTAAATCATTTCGAACACTAGATCATGGACAAGCTGATCACGACGCGTTGGATGGTCTTGCCTGAGCAGGAACGAATGGGCGTACGGAACTTTATCGTGGAAATCATCATTTCCACGACGGGGGATGAGGCCAATCTGCGAAAGGAAAAGAGCTACATCAACAAGTTGAACATGATCCTGGTTCAGATACTCAAGCAGGAATGGCCTCGTCAGTGACTCGCCTAGGCTTTCGGCTTGTGCTGATGTGTTAGGCGACGTGTGATTCTGACAGACAATTGGCCAAACTTCATTCCCGAAATTATATCAGCATCGAAGAACAACCTCGCCCTTTGCGAAAACAACATGATCATCCTTAAACTGCTGTCGGAGGAGATCTTTGATTTTTCAAGCGAGTCAATGAGTAGGTCCTTATTTGTGTTCGCGCCTTGGACGCATCACTGACGCGGACGTGCAGCGACCGCAAAGACAAAGAATCTCAAGAACACAATGTGTGGCCAGTTCAGTGAAGTCTACGAGCTGTGCCATTCTGTTCTCGCAGCTGCCGATAAACCCAGCTTGATCAAAGCGACCCTTGATACCCTTTTGCGTTTCTTGAATTGGATTCCCCTCGGCTACATCTTCGAGACGGATCTTATTGATTTTCTTGTATCGCGAGTGAGTTCCTTCATCGCAGTATTATCTGATTACATCTAAGGTCCTTCGGCAGTTCCTCGAAGTACCACAATTCCGCAATGTCACTCTTCGCTGTCTGGGCGAGATTGGCGCGCTCCAAATTGGTCCGGAGTACAATAACAAATTCGTAATCCTTTTCAACATGTGCATGACTTCGGTCAACCGCATGGTCCCGCCTAGCACAGACATTCGAGAAGTCTACAACAACTCTAGCGATACGGATCAAGAGTTGGTACTCAATTTGGCATTGTTCCTGTCAAACTTCTTGTCTGGTCAGTATTGCAGACGCCTCTGCATAATTGGTGCTGAGGCCTCTTCGGTGACATTGACAGCCCATCTGAAACTCCTGGAGAACGACCAAAACAAAGATGTCCTGCTCAATGCTCACCTATACCTAGTCAAGATCAGTCAAGTAGAAGAGCGAGAAGTGTTCAAGGTATGCCTCCTGCCATAGTAGCACCGCATTGGTGCTTACTTTCATCGCCTGTACAGATCTGCCTCGAATACTGGTCTAGCCTCGTCTCTTCTCTTTACGAAGAACAGCAAGCTCTTCCACTAGCGGAGAACCCTCTGCTTTCGCTCAACCTTTCCGGTAACGGTCCTTCAGGCTCAATGGCCGGTCTCGCATCTTCA
The DNA here is from genome assembly GCA_039545315.1 of Kondoa malvinella. Classification (NCBI taxonomy): domain Eukaryota; kingdom Fungi; phylum Basidiomycota; class Agaricostilbomycetes; order Agaricostilbales; family Kondoaceae; genus Kondoa; species Kondoa malvinella. The sequence continues at coordinate 259,385 of BCIM01000002.1, read as the reverse complement.
GCTAACCTGCGCAAGAACATCTACGTCGAGGTCTTGAGCAACTTGAGGCTGGTCATGATCGAGCGAATGGTCAAGCCTGAAGAAGTGTTGGTGGTGGAGAATGACGAGGGAGAGATTGTGCGAGAGTTCAGTGCGTCCAGATCTCAGTTTGGCACGTTCGCGTCTTATTGGAATCCGCGTAACGCACAGTGAAAGAAAGCGATACCATCGTTTTGTACAAGAGCATGCGTGAAGTGCTGGTCTACCTCACCCATCTCGATGTACAAGATACAGAAAATATCATGACAGAGAAGCTGGCCAAGCAGGTAGATGGCAGTGAATGGTCTTGGGCTAACTGCAACACCCTTTGCTGGGCTATTGGGTCGATCTCTGGCGCTATGAGTAAGTATCGAGCGATATTGTCGAGTTTTTGCTGATCCTTCCTCGCCTCTGCTCACAGATGAGGACACGGAGAAGCGCTTCCTCGTCACCGTCATCAAAGAGCTTCTCAGTCTCACGGAAATGAAGCGGGGCAAGGACAACAAGGCAGTCGTTGCTTCCAACATCATGTACATCGTCGGCCAATACCCGCGTTTCCTCAAAGTACGTTTCGCTTCTGTCTTTACATTATAGTTTAGATTATAGCTGACGCATCGTGACGATAGGCGCACTGGAAGTTCTTGAAGACAGTGGTCAACAAGCTCTTCGAGTTCATGCACGAGACTCACGAAGGTTCGCTCTTTCTTCTTTCTGGCCATTGCTGCAGATTGCTTACATCTACGAAAGGTGTACAAGACATGGCCTGTGACACTTTCATCAAGATTGCCCAGAAATGTCGCCGGCACTTTATCCTTCAACAATCAGGCGAGACAGAACCTTTCGTTGACGAGATCTTGCGCAACCTTCACCGTATCACCGTCGACCTCTCACCTCTTCAGACTCATGTCTTCTTTGAAGCTGTCGGGTACATGATCGCGGCTCAGCCCAACAAGACAGCGCAGGAACGGCTCATTGCGAAATTAATGGAGATGCCAAACCAAGCTGTGCGTATGATTGCTCATCGCCCAAATAGAGCTGATCTGGTATACTTCGTCTTCCATAGTGGGACTCGATGATGGCCCAAGCTGCATCAAATGTCGATGTCTTGTCGAACCCAGAAAACATCAAGATCCTCTCCAATGTGTTGAAGACTAACGTATCGGCATGTACGTCTGTTGGCAGCTTCTTCTTTCCTCAAATTGGTCGCATCTACATGGAAATGCTTGGTCTCTACAAGGCTGTCAGCGGACTTGTCAACCAGACCATCGCCGACCAAGGTCTGATAGCTACCAAGACACCGAAAGTTAGGGGATTGCGCACCATCAAGAAAGAGATTTTGAAGCTCGTCGAGATCTACGTTCGCAAGGCAGAAGACATAGAACAGATCAACCGAGACCTCATTCCTCCTCTACTCGAAGCCGTTCTTGGCGACTACCTGCAGAATATACCGCCAGCTAGAGACGCTGAAGTGCTCAACGTCATGGCCACCATCGTTCAACGCCTTGGGTCCCTGCTTACAGAGCAAGTCCCATCCATTCTTGCAGCCGTCTTTGAGTGCACTCTCAACATGATCAACCAAGGTGCGTGTATAGTAGAACAGAGGGCACTCGCTGATGTGCTGGGTAGACTTTACGGAATACCCGGAGCACCGTGTTGCCTTTTTCAAGTTGCTCAAGCAGATCAACTCTCTTTGTTTCCCAGGTAAAGTATAATATAAACGTCATGCAATCGTCTGACTGGTCTATCCAGCGTTACTGGCTCTCGAAGGCGCTCAATTCAAGCTGGTAATTGACAGCTTGTTGTGGGGAATCAAGCACAGTGAGTCGCTATTGCTGCCGGTTTGGGGAATATCTGACGTATTTTCAGCGATGCGCGACATTGCTGACACAACGCTCGGTATTTGCTTGGAGATGATCAACAATATCACCAATTCAGATCCTTCCGTCGCTGCTGGCTTTTTCCAGCAGTACTTCCTTGGTATCTTGCAGGATGTCTTCTTCGTGCTCACAGACAGCGAACACAAAAGTGGTGGGTCAGAGTGTTGCAACTAACAGACGCTGCTGAGACGCGCAAACAGGCTTCAAAGGACAGAGCACTCTTCTTGCGCGCATGTTCTTCTTGGTCGAAGACAATCACGTCCAGGCTCCACTCAACCCTCAGGACCCGAGTATGTCCAATCAGAAGTACATCCGAGAGTATTGCACAGACTTGCTGCGAAATGCCTTCCCGCATGTGCCCTAGTAAGCCTCACGTTTAGGTCTTTGGGCGCTGCTGATGCTCAGCACAGCGCATCTGTTCAAACCTTTGTCAATGGCTGCTGTGAGCTGAATCAAGACCCTGTCCGCTTCAAGACGTGCTTGAAGGATTGGCTGATCATCATTCGTGCGATTGAGCCTGACGAAGACGCTGCACGTGAGGAAAGGGAGCAGGCCGAAGCATTAAAGCAACAAGAACAGGTTGCGAAAGCAGTGGTGCCAGGTAAGGCTATCTGGGACTTCTTCTCGTCTTACTAAGATGCCTTTACCATGTTTCAGGTATTCTGAAACCTGCCGAGAAGGAAGATGACGAGGAATTGTAGTCTTGGACAAGCTGCAGATTTCCGTGAGGCAGTGCAATTGTAAATTAGTTTGGGAAGGACCGAAAGTCGTCGTTATAACGTCATCATGGATTGATATCTGAATGCACAATGATATGACCTGGAGCTTGGATCATCTGTGCTATTCGTTCATGTATCGAGGACCCGTCTTGCGATCATCAAAAGTCTGCCCATCTGAAGCAGTCACGAGCAGAGACATGAGCGAACCGCGTCGACTGAAGACGCTGCAGACTCACAGATCTTCCTCTTCCTTCTTCGCAGGAGCTGGCGCAGGCTTGGCTCTTGCATCAGTATACGTCCTGAAGCCAGTGTTGGTATTGCTTCCGTATGCAGGAGCAGCGTTGGCATTGCTGCCATATGTAGTGGGAGAGCCGCCAAAGCCCGTGTTGTGCGAATCAAAGAAGTCGTCGCCTTCTTGACCTGCTTCCTGCCTGTCTAGTGCCGAGGCCGACCCAACAGTCGAGTAGCCTTGTCCTGCTGTGCCGCGCGCTATCCTGTCTACGTAGCTCTGTAGCATCGTCAGCATGTAAATTTGTAGTATTGTCTGACTTACAGCGCCCATCTGATCAAGTTCGAAGCATCAGCAGCGCACGATTACTGTATACATGTGCTCACATCGCCAACATCTTGTTTGATGTATCAGCAATAACCATAGGCAACCAAAGGAACGCACTCACCAACCCCGAAATCCCTCTTTGCCCTCTCGGAAGAAGTATGCATGACATTCGATAACCCAGCCGCACCCTGTTTCGTTACATCCCCAAACGTCTTGCTCGCATTCTGCCAATAAGAAGAAAGCTGTTCTTGCAAAGCCGGATCTTGCGTTCGCGCATAACCAGGTTGGATAACCGATTCGTTTATTTGCGCTGAAGCTTGTCCTACTGTGGAAGCAAAGACGGACCAGCCTTTGGTGAATGCGGATACTGGATCAGATCGGAAATCGTCGAGTGATGGTACAGCTCGAGAAGAGGTGGTCGCGGAAGGGTTGAAAGAGCCTTGTGAACCGAAACCGGAATATCTATCGATGCACAGACAAACACATCAACACGAGATTGAAGTTGCTGTCTGAGTCACTGACTTTCCACCCTCTGACGGTCGCAGATTATCTGGTCTCGCAGCATTCGCTTGACCCAAACCGCCAAAGAATTGCGTGTCCACAACAGCTTTCCCGCCGAAAGGGTTAGCAGCTTCTTGTGGTGTAGAAGGAGAAGCAGATCTTCCAGAAGCAGGTGAAGCACCTCTTTGAATGCCTGCTCGTGGTTTACGTAGACCGCCTGTAGAAGTGGAAGTGGTTTCGGTCGGTAAAGGTGTTTGTGAAGGATCCCAGGGTTTGCCTTCTACTTCTGCTGCTAGTTCTGCAAGCAGACGAATCAGTCAGGCGATGTATACCATATCCAGCTATTCAAACTTGCTATCACGGTATTGAGCTGCGAAACTGGACGAACATCAAATTTGTAGTAGATTCTTTTAGGAAGAGAACGCACTGCTGGTTGTACACCTCGGCTATAGGCATCGCTCTACTATATTTTCCAGAGTTCTGAAAGAAAGCTCTGCAATTCGCGTTTCCTCCTAAAGTCATCTTCTTGACTTGAGTTTCGTTGAACCTGCAATGCCTCAGCTGGACTCGTGAGGATAGAAACAAGACTTACTTGTCCATTGTCAGACTGCGGACGTAGCTGATGTGTACTCCTAATGATCGATGCACGCCAGAGCATGTCAAGCAGATAAAGGTGCTGCGAATAGCCTTAGCGATAAGAGCAACATCATGAGTGGACGCACTCACCCATGACTCAAGCTACACCACTGTGGTTGAGGAGCCTGTACGTACTCGAGCCTTTGAGCTATCGCGAAACAGCTGAGAGGCTCAAATCCGCACATCACAGTCAAAACACTGTTGACGCATCAGTCTCTGTTTCGGGGCCGGCCAGGAGCTACTCACCAATTTGTTCGCAGCATCATCCTTCATCAACTTGAGCAATACGCCTAAGCATTTCAATAATCAGCTTGGGTCCGTTCGACCGCGTCGTCCAGCGCACCTTTTGCGTCGTATTCCTGTTTCATATGATCAGCAGAGCTCTGTGCAAGACTATAGCAGCGCGACTGACCATCCTGTGCTGACGGGAGATGGCTGCCTTGATCAAAAAACATGAAACTCGCTTAGAATTGGACCTCGAGTCTCTTTTATGCGGCTTTGATTTCGCTCTGGAGATGCTGCAAAGACCTACAAGCACTCTCAGAAGGGTCTCTTAGCTGGAAAATGCCGTCTCGACTGTCTGGGTACTGTACTATTCGAGCATTCGTCTGCTCTATGTCTCTCTAGTGTCTATGATACGAACGACTCTACACCTGTAACCTACTCTACGATCAATCTGCACTGCCCTCCTGCCTCAACTGCATGTTGACCAGCGCAATCACCAGAACGCAAGCCATCATACTTGAACAATACGTTAATTGCGTTCGCAGGTCCTCAATCTCTTCGTCCTTCTCTTCGAGAGCTTCTTCAGCCAATTCAATCTGTCTGACAATCAGCTAGCTTAAGAAAAACAAGGCAGAGAAACTCGCCTGTTCCCTAAGGTCATCCAGCTCAATCTCCTTATCCTCAAGTTGCTCTTTCGTTTGCCTTACTACACATTTCCTCTCTTCACAACGCTCAGCAGTTGCACTCCTCTCTTCAGGCCGATGCGGCATTGCTGTACTAGCAAGAGGTAAAGCACTTCGTTTAGCTGCTGGAAGAACCGCCGTGTCGACTTCTTGCCAGCTTCTCTTCCGGCCTGCGTGGGAACTGGAACAGCTTTGAATGCGCTGAGAAAAAGGAAGTCGTCCCAGAATAGGTCTATTGTATTGCGGCCCTTCCGCGTCCGACCAAACATGATATTGAGGCTGTCGGAAGGAGGTTTCGGGTGTAGGAGGTCTGGTAAGCTCTTGTGTCGCATTGTATGGTGAATAGAATTGCTGATGAGGTGGATAATAGGCGAAAGATTGTTCTTCTTGTTGAGGAAAGGTGTAATCAGCGTCCATGTGAGAGCTGAAGGACGAGTCTGCGCTGGAGAATCGCTCCTCGTATGCCGCTTGTGAGTGCATCCTCGGCCCGAAATTCATCGTGTCGAAGCAAACCTTGCAGCGCGCTGAAAACACAAAGCCTATCCAGGCAGATTAACCGCGAATGTCAAACGAACAGCGTCTACATCATCTTCGAGCTTCATCTACGCGTCAAGCTCAAGCTCTTCCTCGTCATTCCTGGTAAACAATCGGCTCGTCGGCTTGTTCTGTTCCCGCTGCGAAAATTCCTTCACCAGGTTGTTTCTCATCAAGCTCTGCAATGCAATAATCAGTCACAAGTTCCACAGCCTCGCGCGACCACTCCAATCTATCCTCCAAACTCAATCTCTTTATCATATGGCAAGACTTCAAATTTGCAACACGCTTCTTCCTTAAGGCATGAGATGTCGAGACTTCATACCTCCGAAGATTAGTAGACGATCCTTAAAAAGATTGTCGAAGTCTTCTTTGTCGTCGCAGCACCTTTCGAGGTCTGTCTTACGAGTGAGTCCATTTCTCAAATTTCCATGTATCATGGTAACAATGATTTGTTTTCACAGTTCTCAGTTGAGTCATAATGGAAGCTAGATTATCGTTGAAGCGCACGTTTCTATTGGACGGCTAAGGTTCCTTTTGGGATGCTTGTTAAGTCGTTACCAACGTGCATTCGTACATTCTCTCTCTCCTCATCTCCTTCTTGTTGGCTCTCATTCAGCACTGGCAATGGTATCGAGAGGAAGGATTGGCTTAAATGTTCATGCAATGGAATACTTAAAGGTGCACTTCTCTCGTTTGACCGGCCTTATTGTGCATTCATGTTCGTGCCGCCTTCCTTCCGTGTCTTGCGCAGCTTTCATCTGCTCGGATGCTCAGTCCGCTGATCAAAGCTAATGCCCTCGGGACGAGCGACTCGCAAGCATTCCCTTGACCCTGCCCGTCTCTCTGCTCTCTATTTGGCTGTTGGCGGCAACTGAAGCTCGAAACATGTTGAGATCGCAGGTAGTCAGTCTGCTGGAAGATGGTACGGCTACTAATAATGTCTCACTGCTACGGGATTATGCACAATAGATAAATTGTCCAGTTCAATGCCAATCACGCTGTTCGCCGCTCCTTCATATGCATCGACAATCAGTGTGAAGGTGGACCTTGCGTTTGGTAGTGCGAATGTATATTGCGAGACCATAGCATGGGAGCTACGTATGAGGCTGCCCCTTCATGATGATCGCATATGCGGCCGTCGGCGGTATGAAAGTAGTGGGCATGCTGTTGCTCAGTAGCGAATTGCGGACTGCCTTTGTACTCGGCATGCAGCTCTTGCGGCCCATAGTGGTAGAATACCTCTGTGGACGGATCAGCTTAGGCTAGAAATGTACCTGCATCACCCACTTCCTGAAGGATGCGGAACTGCATACGAGACTACACCCTTCTTGACGTGGACTTGATTAAAAGGTTTTGACGGGGTCGGAGAATCTAGGCCACAGTAAGCTCTATGGCTTGCACAGATGGTCGAAAGCCGACTGACTGAAAGGCTTGAACAAAACTTCGTGCAACCATTGCAACACAAGTCCGGTGATTGTAGCAACTGGGGGGTCCGAGATAGGGTCGCGGCAGGAAACATTGACGTAGCAGACTATGGTGGTATGTTCCTTTGGGTGGCCCATATCAATAGGATATTTTGGCGAAGTTGCAAGAGCCAGAGCGACTTTCCGGCCTGATTGAGCTCGTCAGCTCCGTGATAGCGGGTAGTAGAAACACAAACTGTGGACAACATTTTGGGCATCCTTGAAGCTCCGCGTAAACAGTGGAACCCGACAGCCATTGTCCGTTTCGTATATTTCCGGCACTGCAATAGGCCTGAAGATAAGCTGTTTGCCCTTGTCTGGGTCATGTGTGAGCCATTTCACAAGATCTGTGGTCGCATACGTACTGAGAGGACCATACAGGTGAAATCTCAGCCAGTCCACAATGTCCTGCTTGAGCTGTTTTTCGATGTCCTTCTCGTCGAACCATGGTTGAGACTGATTGATATCCAGCAACCAGTGACGGATCCTCGGCTGCTCAATAACCTCGCCGAGTGGATTAGGAAACAGTGATACGGCTCCCTGAACGGCTAGGCAATACAGTCATGAGACTCGCTCCGTTGTCACAGAGAGAAACGCACTGATAGAGTTCTTGTTGAGCACGGCAGGGCATGCAAACAACGGCAAGTTGTAGCCCTTGTTTGTGGCGATTGTACCTGAACATGGACAAGCGACTGTCAGTACAAGGCCAAAGCTGACTTCATATGTTGATGACTGACTTTCAATGAGTTGATGATTCATATGATTCTGCTGAGATGATTGCTCGACAAGGAAAAGAGACGACAGAGCGAAAATAAGACAGCTGTCCGGAGTAACGGCTAGACAGTACAAAGGGACGGTAAGTCATTGCATGTTCAAGAAGTCAACGTCCAGCCCATTTTGGATACTAGACATACTAATATAGATATAATGAGAGGTATGGACAGCCCTCGACGGTATTTCTCCGTAGCGAAAGGAAGGATTCGAGGCTGAAATTAAGATGACGAGAGAGGAGACGGAGGCCAAAAGCCATCTCGCCTAAGTTACAGCAGAAGGAGCTGCCAAGGGAACGCAGAAGGTATGCTGGCACCTTGTTGACAAGATCACCTAGCTGTAGATGGTGAGCTATATTCATGCATTCTAATACTTAGCAAGATTCACAGCTGGCAAATCAAACAGTCTTGTCCTTGCAGCTACCATCCTTTTCTGTCCATTCCAATAGACGGAAGGGTGAGTAGAATCATGCGGCGTAACGGAATCTTGATCATCTCTAGCCAGCTTGTATCCGCGACCAAAGAATCCGCCAATCCGGGACAGGACACTAGATTGATGCTTATTCAGCTGCTCATGTATTGGGTCTAGTAAAAACCGATGACTTAGAAACAGTCCCCCCAGAAAGAATGAACGGCTCACCTTGCAATAAGAATTTCTTCTGAGCGAAGTACATCCACCAAAGAGCTGCTGCCGAATGAGGTGACCGCGAGTCAGTACTGTTCCACACTCTTGTCAGTCGCGCGCTGGTATTGCATGTCAGTCAGATGCATTTCAATGGCGAAGCAGACGCGGATTGAACTATCTGTTTGGCCTTGGCTGCAATAGATCAAGCAACATATCAGATCTACGCCTTCCTCTCCTGCTTCTGCGCTTTAGCCTGTTTCTCCTTTAATTTCTTCTCTTGATCCTCTCTGTACATCATCGAGTTTCAGAAAACTTCATCGGTCAATTGAAACGAGCAGACGCACTTTTGTTTCCTTCTATCAGCAACATCTTTCGCTTTCTTGGCCTGACCCGCTTTCGCAGACGCTTCCCTCTTTGCAACTTCTGCGGCTTTTACTTTTGCTGCATTGTCGTTCGTTACCAACAACAGATCTATCACAATAATCCGCCTCAACATGAAGAGATTAGAGACAAGGGTAGAGACGCACCATCAGGTAAAGCTTCCTTCTTCTTTTTCTTGCCTGATTGTTTGAGCATGGGTTGAGCTGCATCTGCCGCTTGAGGGAAGAGCTCTTCTTCTTCTGCTAAATCTCCATATTGCTGCCCGTTGTCCTTTCAATCAGCATAACGACGCAGGTTGACATGGCAGACATACACGCAGTAGACGAGCTTTCGTCTCGTCGTCCAAGCCTTTCTTACTGCTAGAAGCTTGCGGTTGTGCTTCAACTTGAGCTTTACCTGTTCACTTATCAATGAGTTCCGTGCTGGGTAGACGAGCAGAAGTGTACGTTTCTCTTCAGCCAATCTAGCCAATTCCTCCTTCTCTCTTGTAATAACAGCAGCTCGTTCCCTCTCTGCCCATTTCAGCACAGATTGCATATCATCTATCCTGCGCCTTTGCATCAACCACATAGTCTATCCCTAGACCAGAGAGCGCACCATCATCAAGGGATTCGAAATCGTCCACCATGCACATTATTGCGCTTGATCGGTTTTCGTCGTCATCTTCTGGATCAAGCAGGATTGTAGAAGCGATCTCATGTTGTGTGGGATCAGCCACGCCTAGTTTGGCCAGTAGAGAAGATAGTTCATCCATGTTGCTTTGAAATTCGCTAGATGTCTGGATAGTCTGCGAGGTGTTGCACCGCTGCTGCACACGATCTGAAGAGACGGCTGATTGTCGCTTGGGTATGTTCTTCTATAGAGTTGGTCGCTGACGGAGAAGCAATTCGGACAAGCCAAATTGACTGGAAGCAACTCCAAGTGAGCGAGACCAGTGTTGCGCGCAGCTTGATGAAAAGTGTACAATACAGTGTAGAATGATATACAATGGGAAAAATGCCAATGCGTGGATATCGAAATGTAAAGAAATCATCATGCCCTTGTGGTCGCCTCGTTCAGGCTTTCGTGCTCTGCTCCTAATGCTCACTCGCCCTAGTCCTGCTCAGGGCCAGCCTAATCCTCTTCCTCCTTCTTGTCGACTCTTCCTCTCGCGACCCATTCAGCACTGTCCAACTCTATAAGCTTGCACTTATCATGAATAAGCGAAAACACAAAGACTGACTACTCATCAATGATCACGGGGAAAGCAGATTCTTCACTAAAGCCAACGAGCTTTCGACCTTCTGATTCTGGACCGAACGTGACTTCATGAACGAATTCGTTGACTTGTTTCCAGGCACTGTGAAGCACCGCTCAGCAAAGCCAGAGACTGCTGATAGGTAGAGCGCACTCTTTGTTGACACCTTTGTATTTCGCTTGACTCTGTAAGCAAATTGTAGCAACATGAGCATAAAGCTAAAGCCGCGCCGAACATCCTCACCCCAAGGTAATCAACAAAATCAGCCGCGACAGCGCTCTTGTACTTCAAAATGATAGTCCAAAGCGCGTGAGCCATCTGTGCATATTCGCCCACCATCTCAGCATGAAAACAGCAAAGAACGTTGACCAACGCACCTCCATGCCCATAGTTTTTTGACCTTCTTCAAGACAAAAGGGGTACAACCAATCGTAGAATCGATCAAAGGAAGAAGTCTCTACGTCTGCAGTCATTGCTCGAAGGTACTTGCGCAATTTCGGGATGGAATCGATCCTAGACAAAGGAAGGAATTTAATACAGGGGAAGATAAGAACAGGAGCAAGACTCACTCGGAAAGTTGGAGGCGATAGAATTCTTCTTTCGTCAAGCTGCCCATTTTGCTCGCTTTCAAGTCGAACTGTAAGGCGCAACCATCGGTACAAGTTCCACCTTGAACCAAAAAAAGTGACTTACAGGCAAGATGAAAGGCACAATCTGTGCGTTGCATCGCATCCTTCAGGGACTCTTCGAAAAAAGGAATGAAAGGCAGACGCACGGTTTCCATGTCAACATTGAGATCAGCAAACATTCGCTCTAAACCTTCACCACTAATCTCTTTCGGGTCTTCCACATCTGCTCACAAACAAGTAAGCTTTCATCCTTCCTAATAAAGTTCATTGATAGCAAAAGGGGAAATGATGTATCATGACTCTGATGAACCACGAATCCCAAACGCAAGCATCTCACACCTAACCGAAGCCAAGTCTGAAAATGACAACGTTGCTACAAAGAGCTAGGAAAAGGGTTGTCTGAGGTTGATTTGAAAAAGGTTGATCTGGCTCTTATCATGAAATAGAGAATACGCGTGGAAGTAAATGCGCATAGTCTCAGAGTGTTAGAGAGCGTCGTTGAAGCACCAAAGTGTCTCAGATTGGAGGCAGGAAGAAAGAGTATGGAAAAGAAGGATGAAAGCTTACCGGCATAGGTTTTGTAGAGTGTGTCGAGCTTCCTCATGGTAAAGGGAGAATTATCTTCGACTTCTTTGACTGGTTCGGGAGCTGGTGGTGGAACTTCTTCAGCTTCGGGAGTGTCCTGTCAGCGTGAAACTGAGCCCAATCCTTGTCAGGACTGTACAAGCCCATACTCACTTCGACGAGTTCAGGCTCGGGCTCGACCTTCTTCCTCTTCTTTGGAGTTTTCTTGACAGGGACAGCTTTCTTGACAGGAGCAGTTTTCACTTTAGCCTTTTTGACCGGCTCAGGAGCGACATCTTCAGAGTCATCCTCAATTTCGACTACTTTTGTCGCAGCTTTTTCAATAGCAGCAACACCTTTCTTTGTCTTTGCTTTCTTCTTAGGAGGCTCATCCTCAAGCGCTGACAGGTCCGAGTCGGAAATTGCAGTGGTGCTCGACTTTTTGGCGCTTGCAACTTTTTTAGCAGGTGCTTTGGTTTTGGAAGAAGAAGCTACAGGTAGTGCTGCTGCTTCAGAGTCGGATTCTGCAATTGTGGATTTGAGTTTGGATGCTCGTGTCGTGCGAGAACTGGAAGCTGTTGAGTCAGAGGCACCTGCTTTGCGCTCTGTGAACTCACGAGCGTAGTCAGCATGCTGTGAAGCTGCCACACTACGAGGGCGAACTCACTTGGAGGCATGTTTTGTGGTCGAGTGCCTGTTCAAGAGCAACCCTTTGCTCGAATTTCCTTTGAAAGGTCCCTGGAGGCGAAGAAGTGTGTGGAAGGTGTCTATATCTCTCTATCTGTGCTCTCAATAGTGTCCTCTGTTCTATACCTTGTTTCCATCTCCCAACTCTCGAGCGTCATTTCACGTGAATCGCTTTGCTCGCTATTATGGCTACATTGCAGAGACTAGCAGCGTCTGAACAGCGTGCGTGGATCTTCCTCTGCGAGGTAAAGAGCTCTTTGGAAAGTTTGAGAACGTACAGTGTCACCGCTGGTCTGGCGCATTCTAGCGCAAAATGCCGGTCCATTCACTCTACAAGGTAGCTTCCTGCTCCGTGTGGCCTGTTACTGGCATCTTAAGTTCCCTTGATCTCTTACAGGGACAAACACCTATCTTCTAGGCAACAAACCGCCTTTCATCCTCATCGACACGGGCGAAGGCAAACCTGCATACACGGAATTGCTGACTGCTCATCTAAGAGCGCATGCTACAAGCTCTCCTTTGATTTCTGATATCATCTGTGCGCTGTCTTCTGCTTCTTCTGTCTTTGTGGATCAACTGATGATCTGTTGTAACAGTGACGCACTGGCATCAAGATCATGCCGACGGCTTACCCTCTGTGCTCGCTCTGCTCCAGTCCCTTTCCTCACCAGCTCCACGAGTGCACAAATTTCCTTCGACCCATAACATACCACACGCCTTTACTCCTTTAGAGCACAAGTAAGTCTGCCTCTGCAGTACCATCCTACCTTATCCTCATGCTTCAAACCTCAGTCAAACATTCACCATCACCGGTTCTTCCTCTCCGCTCAAAGTAATTCACACACCGGGTCATTCAGACGATTCCATCTCCCTCTTTCTACCCGATCAAGGCATCTTCTGCGCCGATACCGTCTTAGGTGAAGGAACGGCCGTTTTTGAAGATTTGCGCGTGTACATGCAATCTTTATCTAGCCTTCTTGAAATTATGCAAGGTGGGCAAGAAAAGTTGTTCCCCGGACGTGAGTTTTTGGTATCTCGTGTTGGAGCATAGTCTGATATGATGGCTAGATGGACCTGTTCGAGAAGATGGAAGGGAGTTGGTCAATATGTACATTCGACATAGGAACGAGCGAGAAGGTCAGATTGTCGATTGTTTAGAAGGGGAAATGGGCTTGATGGAGTAAGTTCGCTGATTCCAGCGAGCTAGAGGGAAGCTGATACTGGAGACAGTCTGACGAAGAAAGTCTATGCGGCACAGAATTTGCCTGATAAAGTACTGCCTGCTGCTGCGAGGGGTGTGTCGTTACATTTGAGAAAGTTGATCGAGGAAGGCAAAGTAGCGGAACGAGGTGAAATGTACACAAAGAATGTAGCAAAGATGTAATCAAACATTCATGTTGAACAAGAGTATTCTATCTACATTATTGCGAATCTATAGGGACAAAGCTCAAGCGTATTGGCTCTTGCCGTAGTTCCTGTTCTTGAACTTTGAAGCCGGGACATCGACCTGAATCCACCCCATTAGCTTACGTCCTGTGACGATAAATCAGACCCACAGGTTCAATCTGGCCTTATTGAGTTGCTCGATCTACTGTATCTGACGCAATGGCTGTGGAAGAACGATACTGCAGGGAGACAGGTGGAGCCAACAATCGCTGGCGACTTCAGCAAGGCAGGCAAGAGCGCTGATATAGATCCGACCAGAGCGATGCAATGCAGAATTGAAAGCACGACAAGCAGTAATAAGCTTTAGGACAGCAGAGCAGGAGGAAACAGGAATGCGCAACCTGGCAATGCGCCATCGGATGCGGACGGAAGGAGCGTATAAGTTGATCAAGAGGGCGCTCCTCGGGTCTCGGCAAGCTGTCGAGAATCTCACGCTCTGTTTGCGAGCGACATCCAACACTGCAAAATCAAGCTGCCGCGGTTAATTTCAGCAATATAATTCAGCAGAGTGGCCAGCCTGCTGCATGCTTGCAATGGCAGCGTTGTCCTTCCGACAGCCCGCTGTTTTTGTTTCTTTGCCTCGAGCGGAATTCGCGTGGAAGTCGACAGCCGCTGTGCCGCTATGCAGGTTGGGTCTGGACCGCACAAGAGTTTCTTGTCCGCTGCGGTAGCTTGCCGTGTCTCTGCGAGCGGGCGTGTCTTTGCATGAGAGTCAAAGAATCAGAAACATCTCCTGGTTATGCATCATGATCGAAAGGCACGCGTGAATGGCGCCTGCCTCAATGAGGATGTCTCACCTTTCAGTGTTCCCGCTCCGACTCGTCTCTGATCATTCGCTGCCCTTGTGGACGCAGGCCGTCTTGGAATGGCCGCACCTCTCATCTTTTCATTGATTCCCGTTCCTCTTTCTTCTGCTACGGTTCACTACGAGCAGCTACACTCCCGCTGCCTCTATCTCTGCGATACACACTCTCTTCTCTACAAGCAGTCTTTTCGATAAACCAAAAGAAGCAACGCAAGATGTACATTCAGATCACCTTCCTTATGATTTCTCTTCTCGACATCTGTCTGGCAGCAGCTGTTTATAACGGCGCCCAGCAAAAAGCAGTATCTGCAGGTCAGCTCTTCTCTCGACTCAACATCATAAGAGCTAAATAAGTCTTATAGCTGCCGCTGAACGTATTCGTTCGTACACGATCACAGGTCAACTATACTGTCTAATCAGGGTTGCTTAGGCTCTTTACAATACAATCCACTCAAGGGCAAAAGCAGAAACAAGTTCGCTAAAAGGGCCGAAGCTTCATGCGTGCGCGCTCATACGACTTTGGCGATTTGCTTACCTGACGCCTATTTGGTAGACTACTACAACTTGCTCAACGCAATCCTGCAGTCTCAATAACGGTGGCTCTGATGGTTGTACGCCTTACTCGGTCAGTGCTGCTGGTGTACAGCTTCCAGCTGGCCAAACCTTGTATGTCATAAGTAGCAGTCGAAAGCAGGACAGCTGATAAACGTCGATACAGCCCGAAAAGCGGTCATGTCAATTTCCGGTACATTTCTTGTGCTGCCTACAAACGATGCGGTAGTTTCCGATGTCCACCGACCGGCGGCTATACAGATGTGAGAAGCGGCGGACTGCACTTTGATCCGTAAGCGTGATTTTGGCTGCATTGAAAATGGCTGATGTTTGGGACGCAGAAACAACAATCAACCGTGACTCCCCACATCTGACCTTTTTGAACACTGTGCTGATATATTGTCATCGAAGTGGTAAATACTATATCAACAAATCCTTCTTCGACTTTGGGTCAGCCAACAAGTACGCCAATAGTCCGGCAAGCGTCTTCCCAGGCGGCTATTGTATTCTTTGGGTTCAAGTGTCAGTCATTACCTTGCTACTCACACCCGAGTATACAGCTCATGTTTGGCCAGCGCTGACTACAACCAACACTTTGGTGAAGGCTGGCAAACGCCTGTGTGTAATTGCTAGAAGTGTCCTTGTTATTCGGATCAATGTTGTAGATAGCATTGGAGCGTAAGCCTTATTTATTTAGCTCTGTACACCCTCCCTTCGTCTCTTAGATATTTGCCTCGCTTCTTCAGACCACTATCCCCGCCCCTCTCTTCTATCATCCTTTCCAACTCCTCGCTCTCCTTGCCTTTATCATACCACTTCCAGATGATCCTATCTTGCGCCTTTGTGAAGCAACCTCTCCGGACCAATTGCTTTTCATGCTTATTGCGCATACTTCTAGGCTTATTACGAGCTTCCATGACCGTCTTGACTCCGCCACAGGCATGATATAGGTTTGCAATCTCTCTTGGTAGGCGGAACAGGGCATTTGAGCTGTTCTGAGCATGAAAGGTAACTGCACTGCAGACTGTGTAGAAACGCAGTCGAGCGTCATCGTCTCGGATATCGTCAATTTCGTCGTCCGATGCAGAAGCTTGATCTTCCTCGTTGGGATCGTCTTCTGGTGAAGGTGAAGCTTTTCGAGGTGAGGCAGAATGAGAATATGATTTTGATTGAACAGATGGGGCGGCAGAGGTTCGGTGCGATTTTGATCTTGAACGAGACGTACTTGCAGAAGGTCGAGGTTTTGAGCGCCCTACGACTTCGATACCATCTTCTGATCCCGAAGGTGCTAGCTGATCGACCTGACTGTCTTCCAATTGATCCATACGGGAGTCTTCCAATTGATCTAATTGACTATCATCTTGACCATTCTGCATACTTTCATCCTCTTCCGCTTCCCTCCTCTTCGGCTGTTTCGATGAAGACTGTTTGCTTGTGGAAGTCGGCTTCGACGGCATCTTGCCTGTGCGCTTGTCTTTTCCCCTAGAAGGATATTCATCAAGCGGCAATTGATCATCGGGATCTGCATCGTTCCTCCGCCTCGAGCGAGCTTCTTCATGCGCTAGTCGAGCTTTCTTGAAAACAGTATTATGCACGCCATCCGATGATCGTTTCTTACTCGATTGTGGTGGATCCGATTCAGACTCGAAAGCTTCTTCTGCAGGTGGTAGTCGAGAAGTAGAAGCAACGGGAACTTCTTCAGTTTGAGCAGGAAGACGAGAATTGAAAGGGACTGGAGCTTGAGTTTGCGTTTGGGTATCACTTTCATCTCCTGACCACAGATCTTGAATATCGTCATTGGCCTTTGTTTTAGGTTTGCCAAAAGTCTTTGTCATAGCAGTCAGCCAGGCGTGTTTATCGCTAACCTCTTCAGGTCGTGCTGCGGCTTCTTCAGTTCGTGCAAAAGGTGACGGTGGACGAGGTTCAGTCATTGTGACATCTTGATCGCGAGAAGCCGATCGAGGAACGGCAGGCGAGGAAATTGTGATATCTCGCTGTCGGATAGAAGCTGCTCTAGGAGGAGAAGGCGGTTCTTCGATGTCGGGTGCTTCAAGATTCTGTACCTCTTCCGCAAAAGCAGAAGCAGCTTGAGCGACGCGTTGAATGCGATGGTCGTCCGTTAGCTTGACTCGAGGAGGTGGTACGGTGCGAGAACCAATCATTCTGCCTTTGCCTTTCTTTGCTTTGTGAAGTTCTTGCAGGACTTCCTCGTCTGAAGTAGGCTGGATAAGATCTTCGTCTGATTCGGTATCGGGTATGATAGTGGGTGCGGCAGGTAGAGAGCGCCTAGTGTCTTCTGCTAGTCGAGAAGGTTTTCGAACGGGTTCAGAAACGCGAGGTTTGGTCTTTTTCAGCCTGAATCATACGACATCAGCATATTAAAGCAAACTGCAGCTGGTAGGAAAGCTCACTTTGAGGTAGAAGCGACAGGGACTTTCGGTCTCTCGTCCTCGCTTGATTCGCTATCATCGTCGAATCTCCTCTGACTGTCTGTCCGATCATCGCTCTTGCGCGGCTTCTTTTTGATATAATCTTTGCCCTCTTTCTGTTTGCCTTTATCCCTTCTAGCATAAGTTGGCGCTCTACCATTAATTTCCTTGACCCTCGCGTCAATCTCGTGCAATTTGCGCGTATGAAAGTTTCGCCAGCTCTGCTCGCTTCTATCTTGGCCATCTTCGTTCCACAAGAATTTGATTGCATCGTTGAGACCGCCTAGCTCGGCCAAAGCTTGAGCGAACCTTTCAACAGTTTTGGCGGGAAAGGACTGCCTTGTATCTCCTTTGGGAGACTTGTTGGTTCGTTTGGCCATGGCTGAAGCCAAATCTGGGTATACCGTACAGTTCAAGTCGCTGTTCAATGCGAGCAGGACTTTTGTTTGTTTACATGTGCAGGCGGTGCGCGCCGGTGGAAGGGCAGCACAGTCATCCCAGGCCCTCACTGGCATATCTACTCTATTATACACATCCCAGTCCTTCCGCTTGATCACGAACCCATCCATTGGCCTGGTTAAACCATGAATACAGATTATGAAAGGTATGTAAAAGGACATACCGCTATTGACGTGAATCGTAGCACCAGTCATCATATTGCTCTCATGCGAGGCGGAGTAGACGTATGCTCCAGCTTGTTCCGCTGGTTGTGCGACTAGAGCAAAAAGTCAAACAATGTGTTTTTGGGGGGAAGAACGGAGACTTACCACGACCTTGTAATGGTATCTCGCCTAGACCCCAACCATCCATTTGCTCAGCTGGACGAGAAGCGGGCTGTAGAGGCGCTACAAAGTGATGTTAGCCTGAAATCACTCCGACTACTGTGAAACTGACTTACTGTAGACGGGACCTAGCAACGTCATTTCTGAGCTATGTCATGCTTTAGAAGAGCGTGCTACGTACCAGGTGCTACGCTGTAAGTCATTGAAAGCATATAAGACAAACGGAATTGTCACACCTACCCAGACTTACGAATTGACTACTCGTTCGTAGACAGCTGATCAGCTTGGCAGACTAGATACCATACGATTCGACTGACTTCTGATTCCCTTAGGGTTCAACTGCACAGCCATTGATCGCCTGTACGTCGGGTCTGTTGACTACCGTGAGACGGTTGATCATAGATTTGACGTACGTGAAGGAGACGATAGCTCCTTTAGTGCTTCCATAATCCACCATCTATTTTTCTCAGTCAGCTTCGGTCCTTTCAACAAGCCCTGAAAGCGGAGATACCTTGTTTGAGCCTTTGAAAGCAGTCACTGAAGCAGTGTTGATGATGTTTGAGCCTCTTTTCATGTGAGGAAGGGCGAATTTAGCTGATACACGATCAGTCTGAAGGCGACAAGAGAACAGTGAAACACACTAAGTGCAATCATCGCTACAATGTTGCTTTGGAAGCTCGATTCCTGCAAAGTCATCAGACGCACATGGCAGAAGTGACAGTCAGACTTACTACTCCTCGTAGATCAATTTCAGCCAGATCCTGGCATTGCATCTGCTTCGAAGCATTGTTGACCAGCACATCAAGATAGCCATACTCTTTGATGTGCTTGTCAACAACCTCAGTTTTGATAGCATCGACATTCATAAGATCAAATGGAATGCAAAGGCATTTCCGACCAGCTGCTTCAACTGCTTTCTTTGTGGTTTGCGCATCTTCGTCTTCAGCGGGAAGATAGACGATTGTTAGATCTGCTCCTTCGCGTGCCTATGCGATATCAGGCTGTGTACAAGAGATCGAAGAGAGCGCTCACGAAGAAGATTGCAACTGAGCGACCGATACCAGAGCTGATGCACGCTCAGTCGAGAGACTTGGCCAAATAGACGAGCAGCTCACTCGCCGCCAGTGATCTGTGCAGATCAAAGTCCTAAGCATGCATACACGCAAAGAGCATTCGACACGCACAATGATTTTCTTATCTTCGAGCTTGCCGCTGCCTCGATATTCTTCCAAGTCTTTACCGGCAGGTCAGCCTCGCTTGTCCCATACACACGATACAGCACTTACAAGGTTTCCCATCTCTGTCCCATTTTTCAATGCGCGAATGCTCAGCTAGCGGGTCCATCCTGCTATGCATCAATTGGCGATTCTCGAGCATTGCCAATACGAACGCGCTGTCTTTCCCTGGCAAATTCTGCTCTTGCGCTTGGGGCTCTGGGTTGGGATACGCTGTGATGCATTGTTCTCCCATTTTGAAAGTGTTTGTCTTTGCTGTTTCGAAGCAAGAGAAGCGTTCATGCAATGTCAAAAACGTCATTCGAGATTTTTGGTTCCCCTTGCATCTCTTCGTGCTCCTATCGCAGTCTTACGAACTGCGAACACCAAATTGGGTTGCCGCATGCTGGAACTACCTTTCTGCGTCCCATAGATTTGGGCCCGCCCATGGCAACTAAGGTCAAGGTGAGTTTGCAGGCTAGCGAGCGAGGCTACACACCTGACAATGAGTATTGGATAAGACAGGTCATTTCGTCAGCAAATTATTGGAAGGTAGAAACGGATTGCTGTCGACTATTTTGCGCTTAAGTTCATCAAGGCAATAGGACTTCCTCCGAGCCTACCTACCTATCACTAGCTACTCTCTATCTTTCACTTGCTATGTATTCATCACAGCCTTTGCTCTTGCATATATACGTGCCCATTCCAACTGCCGACCGACCTTTCTCCTTTCGGCACCTCATCCTTAGGTCTCGGCTCTTCTGCGTGTCGCAACTACCTACTGAAGCGGCGAGCTGTACGTACTGACGACGCTGAACTGCATGTTTCTTATAGACGGAAATTCGGCCGACCCGCTGGCGTGGATCGTGGTGCTCCGATTTCTCTGATGTCGCTTGCTGTCGCTTCCTCTTACACCACCTCGTCTGTCTATGCAAATTTTAGAATGGAGGCCACCACAGAAGCAGACATTATCACAAAGCAAGACAATCTAGATGTCATTCCTCAAGAGGCCAAAGCGATCGAAAAATCATCAAGCACAAAAGATGAAAAGGTCGAGCATCCCACAGAGCTGCTGTCCAAAGCTACGACCTCTGGGAAAGATGAAAAGGTCGAACATTCCGCGGAACTGTTATCTGCACCTGCGGTCTCTGGTATAGACGAGAGCAAGATCCTAACTGGAAAGTAAACTGGCAGCATCACTTGAGGCAGGTACTAGCTCTAACGCGCGAGATGATAGGAAACTCTTCTTTGCCTTTGTCGGCATGCTTTTAGCTGTGCTTTTGATTGCTTTGGATCAAACTATCCTTTCCCCGGCCCTCGGACCAATCTCATCCGCCTTCAATGCGCTGTACGTCGAGTCCTAGTAGGGAGTGGACAGTGCTAACATTAACGCGACCAGGGACAAGATAGGTTGGATCGTCAGCGGTTATTTTCTCACACAAGCCGCCTTTATCCTCACCTATGGTCAACTGCTGCTCATCTTTGATCGCCGACTGGTGTTTCTCGTCGCTATCCTGCTGTTCGAGATTGGATCAACACTCTGCGGCGCCGCGCCTTCTGTAGAGATTCTCATTTTCGGTCGATGTGTAGCTGGTGTAGGTGCCGCAGGTGAGCTGCTACTCTGGTAGGTCTAGGCACTGCTCAAGTTTCCCAGGCATATTCGTATCTATCCTCTCAATCATCGGTGAAGTTACTAGACTGGAAGATAGGCCAATGTTGTTGGGAGCTTTTGGAGGTGTATTTGGAATCAGCAGTGTGGTGGGACCGTTGTTAGGTATGCACGCTGAGGCCAATGAAGGATATCGCTCATTGATTCATCGCAGGTGGAGCATTTACAGATCATGTGTCTTGGAGGTCCGTAAAGTCGACGGAAAACTGCGCTTACTGACGACCGATACGAATAGATGGTGCTTCTATGTGAGTCGCACCTCACATCGAAGGGCTACTCTAATCATGTACATCAGATAAATCTGCCAGTTGGAGCGAGTGAGTAATAGTCTCCTCGCATACACAGCATTTACTCACACCCTGATCTGTCTTAGTTACTGGTTCGTCTATTCCTCTAAACTGAGCAGCTCCGTTTGACAGCCAGAACTCTTCTTCTGACAGTTCTCAGCATCTTTCTTCTAATCCCTTCTTCTCCCGCACCACCTCTTGATCAAATCATCGTTGAGGGAGTGAAGAAGAGATGGGCATTCGTCACGCGAGGCAAATACTGCCCAAAAGAAAACTCTATCCTGTTCAAGCTCGCTAGTCTAGACTTTGTCGGTGCTATCCTCATGCTAGGTATTGTTACCAGCTTGGTTATGGTTCTGCAGTGGGGAGGAGTAACTTATAGTAGGTTTCTTCAGCTATTCCACAGCTGCGGAACTGAAATGAGTCGTATCTAGAATGGAGTGACCCAACCATCATTGGACTCTTTGTGTGCATCGCAGGATTGGTTGTGCTCTTGATCTGCTATGAGAAGTGGCTCGCTGGATTTAGTCAACTGCTTCCCTTGCGCTACTTCAAGAACAGGTGGGCACTATTGTTTCGCTAACGATATCCTACTAAAGCATTCACGTAGGAGTATCGACGGAGCTTGTATCATTTCCTTTTCGTGCATGTTCTTGCTGCTTCTCGGTGTAAGTGCACCCCTGTTTATGTCAAGATTATACTGATGTTTGCTTCTCAGGCCTACTACTGTATGGTCAATTAGATCCAGCAGTACTCCGTATTGATCTTGTGACCAAACAGTGCCGCTCTACTATCAGACTACTCTCAATCACTCGGCAACTAAGAGTGGCATTGACATCTTGCCCTTCATGTTGTTGATCGTAGCTGGATCTGGTATCAGCGGTAGGTGGCATCCCTGGCTGTTGTAAATCATCTCACCAGCTCTTTAGGCGTGACCGTCAGCAAAACAGGCTCATACTGGTACTGGCCAATTTTCGCGCCAACCTTGTCAGCGGTTGGAGCTGGTCTTCTTTACACCATTGACTCGAGCGAATCTGCTGCCTTTGTGATTGGCGGACAAGTCTTGTTGGCTTTGGGTGTCGGCACCTGCTTCCAGCTTACCGTCATTATCGTGCAAGCCAAGTGAGTTATTCCTTATTGCCAATTTCGCATCGTGCTCATTGTTGTCCAGTGTCGAGCAGAAAGGTTACTATTTCTCTCAGTCTTGCAATATTCTCTGACAGAATGCAATAGACATACCCCCAGCCACGGCTTTACTCTCCTTGATCCAGCTCCTTGGCGGAACTTGCGGCATAGCTATTGCTCAAAGCGTAAGCCTCTAGGCAATGCTCGAATGAGACTAACACCGGGCTGTAGGTCTTTGCAAACGGTCTTCGAAGCAACCTCGAGCGATTGGCGCCGACTTCCGACATTGATGCTTTAGTCAGGTCAGCTGCAGATGTGTGGAATGAGACTGTCACGTCGCCAACCATCAGGCCTGCTGTTATCGAAGGTGCTTTGTCCCAAATCAAGTTGCTTGCGTGTAATTACTGACTTTCGGCATTAGCTTTCGCCAGATCTCTCGGAAGGGTATTCATTATTGGCGTTCCTCTTGCTGGAATCACCATCATGGGAGCGCTTCTCGTGCGTAACACAAGTAAGATAGCTGCTTTGTTAAAGGATAATGCGCTGATGCCTTGCTGCAGACATCAAGGGCAAGAAAGTCGAAATGGTCGCAGCATAAATTACAGTCTGTTCGTTGGTGTATCTGGGCTCGGGATGAATAGGTATACCGTAATCTTCGCATATCATAATGCATTGCACTGCTCGTTACCGATTCTCGCGAGTTGTCGGTTGTCCTGTACCACCTTCTTGACTGTTGCTTTGCATGAAGATGTGCAGCACGACCTGCGACTTCGCCTCGTGTAGCTCTTACCTCATGAAAAGCAGAATGTGCCAGAAGACGAGCAACTTTCTCTCTGGCATCCTGTCTGCTGTCCTATATACCCTCTCATGGCCCCGCGGCTGCTCATCTTCTCCTTCGTGACTCGCGATGTGCCAGGCAATCCTGCTACTGTTCAAGGAACTGAGCTGCTGCTCTATCGGCCACAAGGGCCAGCATCTAATTTCACATACACCACGCTCTACACATATTCCGAGCCAGAGCCGCACAAGAGCCCTCTGGCTGCTGCTTCGGCTCCGAAGCCGCCAACTCCGCAGCTTCTGTCTAGCGCACGGTCGAGAATCAGACAGGTTTACCTGTTGGTGAGGGCCATGTCTTACAGCTCACAAGGCGGTCGAAGAGAATGAAGTGGGACAATGATACATATCTGGAGGCCTTTCTCTACCTTTTCACTGTACGTAAGCCGATCCTCAGATGTAGCTCAGGTTGATTCGCCTGCAGCCTCCCGCCAGACCCGATTATCACTTCTTCAACTCATGTCTTGGATCTCGAGATCACCACTCATGGTTACCAGTCGGACCGGTGAGTTGACAGGCCAACTGTGACAGTCCCGCATTTGACATAGTCCAGGTGATCGCCAACACAGAGTCTGAGCATGTCAATACAGCACTCAACTCGGTCATCCTACCTCCCTCTTTCTGTGCTACTTTCGACCAGCTCCTAGCCGATGCCAGCTCTTTGCCTGAATCTAAATTCGTCCTCCTTGCCCTTTCGCTGCTGCATCAGACAATACGGACCAAGGCTGGCAGGCAAGGATATCGCTACTATCCTGTGAGACTGAATACACCACCGCAGCGAGGCAGCAAAGAAGTATTGGATGCTTGGACGAGGCAGCAAGTCCTTGCAGCGAAAAGCAACATCTTTGCATACTGGAACAATCTGACATGGCACATGCGAGCAATGCACAACTCGACTACGCTCAATCACTGGTTGGTCCGCTGCACGGGCGGTATCAATACATTGGTCGCCGATGCCAAAGTGGACAGCCTCGAGATGTTTGAAATGCTTGCAATGAAGGCGGTTCAACTAGAGTAGGCCGATTAACCGAACTAAGGCTGCTGCTGAAAAGATCAGAACAGAATAGAACGACATAAATCAATGCTCTCAAAGCAAACTTCTGAATCTGTCAATCGCTTGTTGCGAATCAAATTTCACCATGAAGGTCTTTCTGTCGAACCCGAACATCTTTGCTTAGCCATCGCATCGCCTTCGGCATCAGTCTTGCGCATAGTCACCGGTATCATCAGGCAAATATTGCTGCCGGATCTGCTATCCTCCGACCTGCCTTCTTTCTCGGTCAAGCACCTACACCTCATGCTCGCAGAAGGAAGACCTACTCTAGATGGCGTAAACGTAGCAGCAGCGTTGCACAAGGTCATCGAAGATTGTCGGCAACAAAGTTCCAGAAAGGGTGGACAAGAGTCAGAAGGGCCTTCCCTTATGGTCACTCCACACCTAGGCGGTGAAATGGTCAAGCATACGACTAGTCAGCGCACATACCAGCTCCTCGAAGAGAGCCTACTCCATTCTCCCAGTCGGAATCAAGTCACTATCGAGCTCACGACTGATTCCGGCATGCCTGCTCTAATACATCGCAATTTCCGGGAGAAGCGAAGTCAAGTTGTTCTTATTGGTGGAGACTCGATGACGCCCGAAGCAGACGTTATTTCCCGTGGCGGAGGATTCGCTGCAATCAGCATGGGTCGACGAGTGGAAGCGCCATGTTTCGCGGTTGCAAGGATCGAAAGTGTACAACTCGAGCCGAATGATGCACTACTCTCGCAGAGTGGCGATCCGAGGTCTTTATTGCCAGCTTGGTTCGCGGGTGATGTTGATAACAAGAGGGAGTTGTTTGTGAGAAAGGCTTCTTCGGTGGATCAGACTGTACTGCAAGTCACCTGTCTTCAGTACGAAGTCGTGCCGAGTGATATGCTGGATGGCTATCTGACGG
This sequence comes from Kondoa malvinella, assembly GCA_039545315.1. Taxonomy (NCBI): domain Eukaryota; kingdom Fungi; phylum Basidiomycota; class Agaricostilbomycetes; order Agaricostilbales; family Kondoaceae; genus Kondoa; species Kondoa malvinella. The sequence goes on along the minus strand of BCIM01000002.1, from coordinate 234,200 downwards.
AAGTGAGTGTTCGACTGCGTCTCTGCTATTCACGCTCATGATCTGGCCAAAAGTCTGGCATAGTAGATGCCGAAGCAATTCGAGCAGCGGTAGCCGCAAACGCAGAAGCAGCAAAAGCAATGTGGGCATGATGGATTGATGGATTGTGCGATGCAAGTGGTATATGTGTGTAATCTAGTCTACATCAATGCGAGTGAAGAAGTGGTACAGCTACAGCTTTTACAAAACTAGTCTATCTCTAGGTGATCCGAAACCGATTGTCTATGACATAAGTGAGAGCCGATGAGGCATGGCGTACGTGTCTTCTCTTCGTAAAGGGCAGACGGCTGCGAAAGGTCATTAGCCAGGTCAAAGCCAGCGATTAGAGGCGTACCGATTGATCCGCCTGATATTAAGCGACTTTCCCAGCCCGTGCCGACGTGTATCCCTCTTTCAATCAACAAGGTGACCAACTTCCAATGTCGGATGCTGTGAAAGATGTCTTCCAGGAAGCCATAGGTTAGGCGATGGCCGTTATTGCTGCCGCCATTACGCTGCCAGATACAGATCTCCTTCAATTGAGAGAGTTGAGGAAGCTGTAAAGCTGTGTAGAGTCCTTGAGGGCTGATGAGCTCCTACGATGACATCAGTTTTGGCCCTAGCAGGGGAAAAGGGCACTTACAAAGTCGGTGATGCCCAGTGTCTGAACTCGTATATCTGGATGTAAGTTCAGGAAGAATTGATCCGTCACGTCTTGGCCGGCAACTACCAAGTCTGTAACCTTGGAGCAGTTCTTGATAGCCTCGTCCAATATCGGAGGAACGGTATCGACCGCTAGCCAAGGCGTCCTACAGGATGATCAGCTTGCATCCATGGCAGCCAAGAGGATGCCTCACATTATGCACAGCTTTCTTAGTGTGCTAGCATTAAGCTGAATGAAGCGTAGTAATCCAGCTTTGGTGATTGCGCTGGAAGTGATGCCTTGGCATGACATAAGAGTCAACTCTGTGAGTCGATGCTCGCCGGAAAGATGAAAGAGGGTTCGGTCGTCCACTAATGTCTCTCGTAGGCTGAGCTTCGTGAGATGAACTCTGTGCATGGGAAGAGTGAAACATCTGGGTGCAGGTAGGAGGACGGAATCGGGTCGGATGTGATACGAATCTTTGGCTAGGGAACGTTCAGCCAAGACTGTGATATAGGGAGAGTGACATACGTTGATGAATGACGGAAAAATTCTCTAACATCGGCCAATACATGAAGAGCGAGCTCATCACTTCTGTAGTCCAGTCAAAGTAAGGTATAAGGGCCGAGAAGCTTTTCGATCTTCTATCGCTTTCCAGATATACGCGAATTTCGAACGACTTGAGTTGATGAAGACCTCTCAATGCTTGCAGAACTCTTTCCTTAGAAGCGAATTCGAATGACGCTACGGTGAGCTTGCGGATATTGGGACAGCAAGCGACAATGTCTGCAAAGCATTCTCCTTCGTTCGCGTATTGCTTCTAAAAGCAGTACAAAGGGATCCATCAATATCCAAGCAAGTTGTGGCAAAGAAGGCTAACTCACTCGCCAGAGAGAGGCATCTAGAGTTGTAGTGACATGTAGCGTCCTTACAGCTCGAGAAAGCACCGAGTTCTGTTTCAAGGCGGAAATCATTTCAGGAGCATAGTAGCCTTGACTTCTGGATAGTCCGTCGCCGAGATGACGCCAGAGACATTCCTGTGCTGGCTAGTATTGAAGCTCAGTCAGCCAATACTAGGCTGAGCATGAAGAGGAATAGACTGACCTGATACCAAGACCGACAAACGCGAGCATAATTGGACAAGTTTGCTTGATAGCTGGCATCTCTTTCTTCAGGCTTGTCAAGAGCGTAGAAATCAAAGACCTCGCGTAGAATGTCTTGATGGAGCGCGGGGAAAGGTTGCTGGATCTGGTCGATATCCATCCGGGGCAAGAAGGAGAAGAGCAAGGGGCTTCGCGAGGGATAGACAGAGCGAGTATCGAGCGGTGAGCCTTAGGCGTAGAAAAGGTCACGAGGTAAACCGCGAGAGAACACACTGCTTTGCAATGCTAGAGCGAGAACAAGAGGGAAGAGATATTCAACGGATGAGAGCATTCTAAAGGCCAGGAAGGAAGATTCGCTCTGGGAGTGTGTACAGAAAGGGAGCTGAGGTCTTCTCTCGGGTAGCTTAAGAAGGATTGGAAGCCGACATCTGGATTGTCGTGAAGAGCCAGGCATGAACAACATGATAGGCCGCTGCAGGCTCTGCGGACAGGTGTACCTGTTGTGAATTGTGTGCTGCTCAAGTCAATCTGTAAAGTTGCTTGACCGAAACGAACCAAGGCAACGAAATACCAGAACAGTGGAAATATCCCAGAGGCCATGTTGGAAATACCTTTGGAGCTGGCAGAGATAGTCAGCAGATGGGAGACGACGTATGGCTACCCGCTGCTGACTGCGGAAACGTTCAAGGCGGATGGAAGAGAAGGTCTCGATAACCGTCTACGTTCTGTCTACTGGCGTGCCTATTTGGGCGTGCTGCCTCTGCCTTTCAGTCCAAAAGATGCCTTCTCTGCTTCTTACACGTTTGCACTACAACGCTCGCGTCGAGAGTGGAACGAATTGCGAGAGCGCTACCTCACAGCGCCAGATGGAAGGTCCATATCCGGCTCTTTACTGTCTGCTTCTTCAAACAAAGCTCCTGTATCGATTGATCCTCTGTCGCTCGAGTCGTCAAACCCTTGGAGTGATTGGTTCAAAGATCTAGAGCTGCGAGAAGAACTACGTAAAGATGTCCTCAGAGCGTAAGCCCTACAAGCCATAGGCCTGCGCGCTACGATCTGATGCCTTGGGTGTAGCTTTCCCGATATCGAATACTTTCGCGACTCAAGAGTGCAGGAAATTAGCTTAAACGTTCTGCAAGTCTGGACCAAGCTCAATGGCGACATAGGCTACAGGCAAGGAATGCATGAGCTTCTCGCACCGCTTCTTCTCGTACTGGACAGAGAATCCATTCCACAATCCGCACAGCAGAATGGAATCATGTACGAAACCTTATCAAGAGATTACCTAGAGCACGACACTTGGGCTCTCTTCTCTGCTTTCATGTCGAACGCCAAGACCTGGTATGACCAGACGCCTTCTGTTGCGGTGTCTAGTCAACCGCAAACACAAATGCAACCTGTCATCGCTCAAATCAACCGCTTGCAGAATGTACTTCTTCGTACCATCGACCCAGCACTACATAGGCATCTATCTTCTCTTCAGATTGAACCTCAAATATGGGCTTTGCGGTGGATCAGGTGCTTGTTCGGCAGAGAATTTGAGTTGGCAGACTCGTTAAAGTTGTGGGATGGCATCTTTTCCGTCTTTGCGCAAGATCATAGTTTCAAGATCGTCGATTATGTCTGTCTGGCTTTGTTGGAAAGAATGAGAGAGACATGTCAGTGTGTGATCATACTTGCGAGATCTCTCGCTTAGATGATCCCCAGTGCTCGGAGGAGACTTTTCCACTACTCTACAAGCTCTGCTTCATCTGCCAGAACATATCATCAGCAATGCCCAGATCCCTATGATTCTACAACAAGCTCTCATCTTGCGCAATAACCTCACACTCGAATCCGCAACCCAAATCTACCAGCAAAACATTGAACAAGGCTTCTGTACCGGCTCTCATCCAATCAATACCTCAGAATTATACGGTCACTCTCAATCGCAAGCACAACCGCGGACTAATCATGGTCGATCTGAAAGCGCTTTACCTCAATGGTCGCCTTCTCTGCCTAATTCGCTCAATGAAGGTCGTGATATGGTCGGGAGCCTGGCTACCAATATCTATGGACGATCGGAGGCTTTAGGGATCAATAGAGCTGTACTTGGCACATTGGGCGAACTGAAGGTGCGCGATGATTTATTTTGCTGTCTATTCAGCTAAACGTAGTGGTCGGGTACAGAGATCGGTCGGGGCTTATCATCAGATCATGTCACCTCCAGCAGATCACTCTGGGTTCCCAAAAGATCTTTCTTCCGTGCAGACATCTCGATCAGCCGCGCAGATCCAATCCCTCACTAACGAATTATCTACCGCCAAAGTCTCAAATGCGCATCTCAGTGATCTGCTTGCCTTATGTATTGAGAAACTCCAACAACCTGAAGCCATACCTCGAATCTTGCCAGTGCTCAATCACGCCAAAGAAGTCTTAGCTGCTAAAACACCTTATGACCCTACCATCCTCTCTTCCCTGACAGACTATCATCAAGCAGACCCATTAGCTCGGCCCAAACTACACGAAGCAGAACCACCAGCCCGACCCAGATCAAACGAGGCCCCAAAATCTCGACCTAGTCAACCGACTCTCTATCTCTCATCTAGGGACTCGCAAGTCTCTTCCTCGTTGCCTAGAGTAGGGTTCGGAAGGGGCATAGCGGATACTGTCTCTAGTAATCAGAGTAAGATGGCAAGGAAGGTTGAGGGGCCTTTGGGTGCTTGATTAGGCCATGCCTGCAGAGGAGAGGTGTCTTCATGGATAGGATAGGCAGATGTGCTCGTATAAGGAGCTCAGCCCATAGGTAAGTTACTGCTTGTTGTCCAAAATCATACTGACAATCGTGATAGGGAGCTATACACCTCTCGTGACTGGCAGCGAAGACCGATCTCCACCAGCATCTCTTCATCAAGCTCAAGGCTCTGCCCTACAGACGCTCCAGCACTCTCTTCTAGGGTCGCTCATCTGACGCAAAACCAGGCAGTGAAGAACTCAAGGCAATGTCATTGAACACTTTGCGCACGGCGACTCATTACTGTAGCCCTGTACAGCTATGACTTGCACCGCGGTTTAGCTTAGCATTGTATATCGGTGTAATTTTAGACTTTGGGTTGACCAAGAACGAGCATGCCAAAGACGCACAAGGCAAAGCAGACAACGCCAGAGAGTAGGCCAAGCCGGTCTTGCACATGATATCCAAGCTCAAAGAAGGTGCTTGACAGACAAGAAACCTTCTGCTCATGCGTCGAGCAGCAGCAATATCGGCCAATCTAGTTCTGCTGTAGCTGGTCCTTCCAACGAATCAAGATGGAAAACGATACGGCCATGGAAAGCGCCAGATGGTCCTGCAGACGAGGAAGCTACAAGTCCGTCGGATTCAGCAACGTTGGAGAATGCAAGCGGGTGTTTAAAGCTCGAAGTCATTGATGTGTCTTCTACTTCTGTCGCTCTGGCCATCGTGTCTGTACCGTCTCTATCGTGTCCACCTTCTCCGCTTGTAGCAGCAGCGGATGAAAGCCAACCTGTCGCTGGACCTTCGAATCATGCAAAGAGACGCTCAAGATCTGCTTCAAATGCTTCTATCAAGACTAGTCCTGCTTCAATACCTGCTCCGGCTATTTCAATCCGACTCAATTCAGTCCCTTGGCCTCATGTCCTTCATTCAGATCCGGCGTTCCTAGACCATAACGGACAGAACAGCAAATCCGATGGTGTGCCTTCAGCAACTATCGTCGTCTACAATCTCGAACCAGGGAAAGAATACGAAGTCGAATTAGATGTAGTAGAGCAGACGCAGAAAGCAGAAGAACCAGGTCGACCGCCGACTATTCCTTCACCTAAAGTTGAAGAACCTCGCTCCAAGTTCACTACCACTGCTCTTGAACCAGATGGTCCTCCTCCGCCTTATTCCTCGCACGATCCGTCGAGCAGCACAACTCGACCTACACTCACTACTTCTGAGCAGTCTTCCTCTTCTAACGTATCTACCCCCTCGCAACCGAGTGAAGCACAACTTCGAGCTACCTTGGATGAAGTCAAGATAACAAATAAGCAAGCCGAACAAGCGCTTCATACGTCTATAGCAGCCATCAAACGAGCATTAGAGAAATCCACTCGAGAAGATTTACGAGGCCGACAACGTATTTCTACGCTTGAAGAAGCTACGCGAAAGATTAAAGAATCGCTAGCGGAAGATGCAGAGGATTTGGATAGCTTTGTGGATGAATTGAAACCTTTGCAAGAGGAAGAGCAAGAGTGGAAAGCTCGGGTTGAAAGTTGCAAGATTAGGATCACGACAGCTGATGCGGAAGGGCGAGCATCGATGGAAGCGGATGAGCAGTCTTTAAAGTCGTTGACGAGCGAACTGGAAGAGATGACTTCTAGAGAGGATGGGTTGAATTTGGAAAAGGCGAGGTTGGAGAAAGAAGTGTTGCCGGATCTGAACATTACGCTGGCGAATTTGGAAGCCGAGATTCGTCGGATGGACCTCAGTATGCAGATGCACCCTGTTCAAGTTGAATATCCAATCACAAGATCAGCAGTTGGGTCGTTCAAGAGACAGAAGCAAGCTGTGCTGCAAGACTCGTACTTTCCTCCCTTAATGAACAACATGAGCAACATCTCGCGCTCAACTTCTGCTTCTTCTCGTATGACGAACCGAAAACGAACAGGATCAGACGGCTCGACAAATAGACCCACATCAAACACTTCACTCGTCCCTGGTCTCTTCCGCAAGAACAGCGGAGCGACAGTCATCTCACCTCCGGAACCAATTGAGCCTCCACCTCATCTAGATGGCCTGGGATTGTCATCATCTCCGCCAGCTCAAACAGACAGCGGAAGTAGATTCAGTTTCAGGAAGAGGAGTGGTAGTAGCGGTGTCAATGCAAGTGCCTTGAGTCCGTTGACGCAAGGTCAAGCTATCGAGTCGGATGAGGCAGATAAAGAGTCGGAGAAAGCTGCCAAGAAGCCTTGGAGTGAGTCAACAGTACCAGGAATTGAAGCAGCTGAACAATGTGACAGCGGATCAAATGCCTTCTTGGTCGAAAGTTGTAGGCAGTAGGAAAGGCGCATCAGCAGCGGCTGCAGCAGAGTAAGGCGCAGCAGGTCTGTGTCGTTTGTATCGTTTGTGTTTACATGTGCTGTACTGCTCGAAATCCCGTCGAACGAGTCACTGAACACACAAGAAGCATATAAACACAGGTCTATCATGTAAGATGATGTTACAAGTCGTCCTTCAAGCTTAGAAAGCAGCCCTCGGCGCAATGACAGGATAGCCACGAGTTTTGCCTGTACATCATATCAGCTTCGGGATTCGCCCGTAGAAAAGAAACGTACCTCCACCCCTTGTCATCTCTACTCTCATATCCCAAACTTGATCACCATTTGGCTGGATCTCGACGGTCACCTGCGTTATTAGGGTTATCCTGCGTTATTAGGGGCATCCTGCGTTAAGAACGAACGTAATTGCGATTCCCGGTGATGTATGTGTCCTTCTTGGTTGGCTTCCCTGTCTCGACATCTGTGGTGAAAACGGACTCTGTTATCTCGTCGATGCCAGCGTGATGCAGAGTCTTGTGCGTCTTTGTGCAGATCTTATTCAGTAGCTTGATCATTGCCGGAGGCTGTATGCTATGTAAGTGTTCGGTCCGACAACTTTCTAGCAAACCCGCGTACTGGAGGTGTATTGACAATGGCTGAAGATATGATATTGAGTATGTACTGCGTTATACAAATTGGACCGCGCGCGAGCAGTTATAGCGAAGCCATGCTCACTTTAGGGTCTTTTGCAGGATCGACATGATCTTTGCTGAAGAATTTGCCGACGCAACCAGCGTGAACATCTCCACTCAAGTATGTGACACGAAGGTGATTGTCTTCGGCCAGCTTGACGCATTGCTGGACGAGCCAATTGCGCTCATCTTTATGGCACTGTTTCAAGTCCTTTGAGTCAACCGACTACCGGGCGAAATCGAAGGTCACAAACCGCAGCAGACCTAGAGGCTCAGCCGTTAGCCACATCGCCAGCTGATGGTTTCAAGAAGCTCACCAATGGTCTGACAGATCGTCCAGAAGCTCTGCTTGACCATTGAATTTGTCTAAAAGGTCAATATGAGCGAACACCCAGAACATATAATGAACGAATACTTACTGACCATGCCGCCTAGTCCTAGTGAGCCAGTTTTGGCCAGCTGGGGCAACGTTAGACTTGGACAACCTTGGATGGACAAATCCTTACAGCCAAAAGAGGATTGAAGGAAGACTCGAGGACTGCAGACTTATTCAGCATGTGTTTTGTGCAGGTGCACATTGTGAGCTTACACTTCTCGGCGAAGGTCATGCGAGGGTAGGCGATCTGCTTCTCGTCAGCTATTGCTTTCTCTGCTAATCAAGCGACCATCACATACGGGCACACCAATGAGGATACACAGATGCTCAACCTCAGGCGGTAGCTTGTTGATTTCCGCAAAGACGCGCTCGTATGTAATGTTCGAGCATATTTGGTGCTTCTTTCGCTCCGCACGGCAGTCGAGAAGAAGGATATATTGGTTTGGACCAAAGCAAGAGAGGAAAGAGTGGTTCGGGAAAGGAATATAGGCGCCTTCTCCACCGATGATCATTGACTTGTTGCTGTGCTCGCTGCGAACGGGACTTGTGCCATCGACCTCATCGACGATGAAGTTTTCTGCTCGCAAAGTCAGTATGCCGCCAGAAGATGAGGGGATTCGCCTTACGGAACAGCAGATACCAGAAATATCCCCTTCCGCCGATGCTGGAGAAAACAGGCGAGAATTGAAGTCGGTCTGGATAACTTCCAAAGCCATCGATAAGCTACAGCAAAAGATTGAGCCCGAGCTGTTTAGACAAGCATCATGACAACTGACATCGTGGTCATCCAACATGTTGAGCTGAGGAATTCGAGCGATAGCTCGACCGAAAGCACCATTACGGAACCAAGCGCAACTAAGCCAATGTCAGCATAGCATCAAGATCGTCAAAAATGCTTACTAGTGATTGAAGAAGAACCGATCCAAGGCAAACTTCATCTCAGCCGTCAAAGGATGTTCCGCTTTCCAAGCTTCATCCTTTGAAGCGATCCAATCCACAAATTCCGGTTCTCTAGCCAGAGGATCACAATAGATTTGATCTCCACCACCAACGACACAATGATATGGCGTGGTTTTGTGCTTTTCTAGCAAGTCTTCCCATAGTGGAGAAGGACCGTTGAAGTCTTCTACTTTGACTCCTGAGCTGAAACCGTTGCATGACTGACCGACCCAACGCATGTTCTGTCTGATGCCAGGGATGTAGAACTGGATTGGTCGTCCGCCCTACAAGAACAATGGGCCAACACACAACATGAAGCACAATATTGCTCACATTCAACGAATAAGTAACAGGTTGCTCGTGTTCGCCCATCGGTACTTCAAGCTTGAACCTCCAGAAATCGTTCGTCCCACTGATTCCATGGTATTCAAATATCTTCAAGCCCTCAACAATCCCACTTGAAGGCGCACTTCCACCATTCAAAGTAGCTTTATGTTGCATATCTTCTTCTAAAGAGGTCTCCCCTCTGCCAACCCTCCAAGAGATGTATGGTTTGGGTTCGTAGATACTTCCAGCCAATGATGTAACGACCATAGCGAATCCGTGCCAGATTCCGTTTTCGAGCGTATCGAAACGAAGCATAGGACCGCACATGACTTGGAGATGAGGTTTCATTCCTAGTTGAGCTGCTTTGGGATCATCCTTGTGGGGTCCAGATTCGGTGAAAGTGCCTTGTAGCTATAATGCAACACATCAGGATGTATCACTCCAGATGCTTCAGCAAGACGCACGCCTTCGCCGGGTGACATAGCACCTGGAATATCATGCGCATCGATACCTGCGGGCGGCTGGAGTCCAAACGATTCAGTACATATTGACAGCGATAGAGAGCTTGAAACGGACCCGATAATTGGGCACTTGATAGCCAGTAGCACCGGAATGCTCTGGCAAATCAATCACAGCAGCGACTTCTTCATCCGTGAGCGGCTATCGGGAGTCTCAGCATATCACATCAAAGCAGGGTAATGCAACAAGATCTCACCTGAGTGTTTGCAATACCGCCATGTCTGCTTGTGTACGCATTTTTCTGTTCTTTCTCTGCTCTGTAACGAGCTCTGAAACCTGTTTGAAGCCGCCACGAACTTAGATTTTGGCAAATATCAACAACTCTATTGGTTGCGGCTGACCTGGTTCATCCATTTTGGGCTACTACGGTATACTAGATCAGGTATATTGAAGCGATTGCAAGGGGGATACGCCTTTATCGGTGGTATCGTCGACTGGAATCAACGAAATTGCAATCGGCGGGCGCCAAGGTTAAACTTGAGAACGGCAATTCTCAATCTAGTGCATTGCTTCCAGCGCCACGAAGTAGCAGCTAGTCTTGAAGAGTGATAGCGATTGCATCCCGACCTAGTCTACAATCTTCCAATAAACAGCTGTACAATTCGCACCAGCGACCTATTCGAACTCTCAGCCATCCACACTGTCTGCACGAAAGAAAGACTCACGATCGTTTCTTCCGCAAGATGACCGCCGACTTTCAGCGCTGGATGCAGCTGCAAACGGTTGTGCGGCATGCGACTCGATATCTTCCACTGCTGAGCATCTTCTGGCATTACTGGTCCGCCAGATAGAGGATGTAGATGTTGCGGTATAGCTGAATTTGAGCGTTTGCCATTGCCAAGCTATCATCGAATGAGTTTGGAACAGTAGCATGAGCGAACATGCTTGACGTACCTGGTAGCTCTCATTCAGACCAAACACAAAGACGTCCCTTCCACTATATCACTAGATCAGCTAAGGTTCCGCTTTAGCTGTGCGAGTGACTTACTACTTGGCTTGATCTATCGTTACTGCATTATCGAGCACAGCGACAGCATGCGATCTACCAATAGAAAGATCATGTATCGGAATCGGCAGCACAGCTTGCGCCTTCTCGTCCCCTGCACCTAACATCAGCCGTCATATTCACTCCTGAGACATCGAACTCACATTCCATCAACCCGCTGATAGTCTTGACTTTCGTCGGCGAACCTTGATGGTTCCATTGTCCGTTGCCTATCCCGCCCCATGAACCCATTCCACAAGCAAGTACATCGATTCCCTTCCGACCCATTTTGAGATCAGTCGTTTCCGCTACGAAATACGAAGTGTTGCCGCCTGCTGCAATGCTTCTGCAGGAAACTCTGACATCTTTAGGATAGGAACGAGTGAGAGTGACTTCTGTTGGTGTTGGAATGATCTGCCGGCTTTCGGTCAGGGCCCTAAAAAGAAAGCTAGTGGATCACTCACAGGAAAGGCGAGCGAAGGCCCAACACCTAGCGAACCATAATTGTTTGCGCCAAAGCTCAAGATCCGACCTTCAGAAGTTCTTGCGAGAGAATGTCGATCACCAGCAATGAACTGAACCACGTTAAGTCCTTTGAGCGCAGGAATTTCATGTAGAGTAGTAGAGAACCGAATGTCCTTGTTGTCGAATCGCAAGTCTTCTGTTGGCTTGAGGACAGGTTTCTTGACTTCTTCAGGCGCAGGAACAGAAGTGACCCAAGATTTAGGAATCGAAGCTGATCCGCCTAAACCTTTCGGTTTCCGCACTTCGATATCTAATGCTTCGCTTGCTGGTGCGCCCAATTCAGCAGGTTCAAAGCCCATAGGATGCAACATTTGCTGTTCTCCCCCAATCTCTACTGCTCGAGTGCCAAGTTGACCCCAAGCATTCGCTGTTGAGTCGACTGGAGTGCAGAAAGCTCTTCCGCTGCTTGTTCTTGCCAAGAGATGCGAAAGACCAGCAGAGAGGGCTTCGACCTTTTCAGACGAAGCTAGCTTGACGTTTGGTTTCACTTCGGCTACATCAACTCCTGGATCTTGAGCAAATATCCCACGAATTCTCCACCAACTTCGAAGGGCTTTCCTCTCGTTCGTATCGATAGCTTGCTTTTCAAAAGATGAAGCATAGACGTAGACTTTGCCAGATTTCGAAAGAGCATAGATCTTGTCGTCCGTTGTAGCTACTTGCACAATGTTTCGACCACACAACGTCTTGCGAGGTTCTGTAGATGATCCCGCTTGATGTCCTTCACCCCATTGCAATACATCCCCATGCGCGTCCACAGCGACTGCATGATACTTTCAATTCAAATGCGAACACGATCTGCTCGATCGGTCAAACGCACCTGCGTATTTTTCATGCAGAGCTAAATGTCGCAAAGGCTGCGATTCGAAAAAGACCATCTCCTTAGGCCTCTTGATCATTTCAGTCTCTGAATTTGACGGAGCAACGACATTATGTCTGCGAAGAGACATGCCAGATCAGCACAAAGTAGGGCCTTGCGCGTATATCAGGCGTACTTGTTGCTGCCCCAGAAGTATGTCTTGCGTGTCCGATCTTGCAATTGACTTCGACTGGCCCAATCAGCAGGTTTGGATTCGATTACATGATTCGGCACAACAGCTTCATCCGCTCGCAGCGTGGATGCACAGTAAGTCGTACCAGCTACAGCTCCAAGGAAGAGCAAGCTAGGCCTCAATCTGCTGGTGGAAGCCATCGTTCAATGTCAAGCTTGTCTGTCATCAAATCTAATGCATTCCGACCGAAACTACTTGAATACTCTGAAACCCGCTAACATCCCCATACTGAACTCTGCTATCAGATAGCCGTTGACTAGGCGAAGATTATAGAATCATCGCAAGACCGGCGACTGCAAGAAGTGATAGAGCTCCACCGGTGAGTTGACTGGCTGATGAATCAGGAGTTGTGGCTGGCTCGGCGGTAGGTTGAGCAGTTTCGGAAGCGACGGACGATTCAGAGATTTCTGGCACGATCGTGAGTAGGGTTCTCTAGTGTGGAAGCAGACCATACCAGATGCAATAGACGAGCCAGCTACGCTTGCAGTGCTCCGAACGCCTGAAGAAGTAGACTATAACACTCCATCAGTCGTTGTTGCGCTGATAGAGCGAATGAAACTCACAGTAGCTTCGAAAGAACCAGTGTATGGTCCAGTTCCAGTCACGGTAGCCAAGATCGAGTTTGCTTCTTCAGGGAAAGTGAATGGTACACCGACAGCTTGGCAGAGCTACCCCTCAGATAGTCAGCATACGTCTACACAAAGGTGACCGTGGGACTGACTTCAGTCCCTAGAGCGGCACCAATGGCTGCTTCTTGGGGAGTGCAGGAAGATGCGAAACATTCGGCACCAGCAATAACAAAGTCCTGCACTATTGATCAGAATGTGGGACCTTTGGCAGGCATCTTGGCTCACTCCAGATTCACAAAGACAGGTAGCGTCTTGCTGTGATCGGAACAGAGGTAAGCTATATTCTGAAGCGCAGAGTGTTGGCCTTACCAGACTGTTGCAGTAGGCGGTGATCGCAGCTCCCTCCAAGCATGAGTAGACACTGTTATGAAAAGTCAATTGAGCTGGTGGGCATTTTTATGCTTGACTCACCAGTCAGGTATGTTCTGGCGCTTGTATAGCGATCCCAATTCAGATCTGTACAAGCCTCCACCTAGCGCCAAAGGCAGAGCAGACGCCATAAGGATTGACTTGGAAAGCATTGTTTTGGGAAGATCGATGAAGGTGCGTTAAAAGCAGGGACCTGAAAAAGAGACGAGGTGGTTCTTTTGAGAAGAGAGAAAAGGAGAGGAGAGAAGGGACAAAGGCGGCAAAGAACAAAAGAGCTGAAGATCAGTCAAGATTCTTGATCGATAAATAAAAAGAGGCGTGCCTGCATTCCGACCCCACACATTCGGCTTGATTAATTCGTTTGAGCATTCCGCCGCTTCCGACCTCGAGGAGCTTGATCTGAATCGCCAGAGAACAAGGCGTAAAGAAAGACAGAAAGGGCTTTTGTTCAAGGTCACAAACGTGCGTTGGCAAAGAGCAAGCAAGATGTTTCTGACAAGCACCATGTGACAGCTGTAAAGAAGAAGCATTGCGTCAAAGAGACAAAAGCGAGCAAGACATTCCACGGCAGTCAGATTTAACGCGCGAAGGCCAATTGTACGGACATGGTGGTCCATTGTCAAGCTACTTTATGCAAGATGCCAAATACCATCTGTCACGCAGCCATCTACGCCTTTGACGGTGTTTGAGCCTGAAGCGACGAGAAAGAGTCCTGCTCAAACATATCAGCATCTGCTCGCTCTGGGCGGAATATGGAAATTACCTTGTTCCTTGATTGCCTCTGTCAGGCTCGGTACTTGGTTCTGCGATACACATCAGCCTAGATCTACCACAGACACAGATCCCACGCACTAGCAGGGCCGAATTGAACACGACACCCAGCAGGTTGTTCGCTTTCGCAAACGCCACGGCTTCCTTGATGCTCGTACACCGCCTGTCATCTTCCGTCCTGTTTGCAGGCACGATCTGATTGACGGTTCCAGTACGCGACAATCCGCAGAATGAAGCAAAGAAGACAGGATCTAAGTATAAAGTCAGCATATCACCGGAAATGGTAAACAGGAACGCACAGTTGGGCTGCTTCCAATTAAGGGCAGTACAGACGACCGGGTTGTATGACGAAAGCACAATTCTGCGCTGTGTCTCTGTCTCGATTCCGCCAATAAGTTGAGTCTGATTGCTGAAGCTGTATGCCAATGTGAGAACCGAATCAGCTGCTGCGTTGAGATCGATCGTGTTGGTGAGGCCGAGTCGTCTCTCGTCAGACGCTGTTGGGTATCTAAGCTCGAGGTTGATGCCGAAGCGCGAAGGCAGTATCTGATTCAGTAAGAGTCAACCAAAATGTGTGGTATATACCAACCGCTCATACCTGTAAAAGCTGTTCCAATGTAATCAAGCTACCCTGAATCGCCTGATACCACTGTTCTGTCCTTTCTAGACCCTGTATCTTGTCTTCGTTCAAAGCCAGATCTTGCCTCACAGCAAGACCTTCAAGTTGGGCCGAAGTCATCTGGCTAACGTAAACTTCCATTCCTTCTATAGGTAAAGGCCAGAAGGGATAGCAGAACGGTACGCCGTCTTTCGAGAGCTGAACGACGCAGCGAATGTAGTCACCTGTAAGCGACGAAGCGGTAACGATCGGTGCTGCCTGCGACGATGAAGCGGGCTGTGAAGCCTTCCAGTAGGTATTGAGCTGTCCCGATGGCGCCAGAGCAGCAGCTTGAAATGGTTTGATTAGACTGAGTTCAAAATCGACCTCTCCTACAGTTCGAAGCTGATGGTCGAAAAGAGGTATTGTGAGCGAATCGAGACTGAGTAGTTTGTTGAATGCAGCATGAAGAGCGGTAGCTCGGCCAAGTATGCGGGAACCAAAGGTTGGGTAAAGATCGAAATCGAGAGAAAATTTGTCGAAAGAGTCGACTTGGAAAGTGTAGACTTCGCGTTCGTTGGAGAGAGGGAAAATGATGTTGTAAGGTATAGCGAGAGGATCGGGTTTGCAAGTGAGGATAAGCTTCATGGATGTTTGCTCGTGATTTGTCATTGCGTATAAGCGAACAGGCGAGGCGATAGCTGTAGAGGCGGAATTATTCGAAGTAGAATGACCAAGGGAGACGAGGACGAGAGCGCGTCCATCGAGGTAATTGTGTCCATACGTCCGGAAAGGCATGATCGGAGGAGGGAGCGAGCTATTCAAGCGGTCACTTTCTATCAAGTCATTCAAACCTTGTGCACTCACAGACTAGGTATAAGGTCCATTTCCAGATCATCTATCCCATCCGAAGAACGACTCTTGGCAGATCCAGCGCCTTCCGGAGAGGTAGCTGAAGCCAGTATAGGCGCATATCTTGCACCGGCTTGAAGAAGCAGATTAACGCAAGCGATATGACCTTGCCAAGCCGCATAATGCAAAGGTGTTCTTCCGGCATCATCAGTTACATTGAGGTCGCAACCAGCATCGATGAGTGTCTGTACACAATCCAACTTGCGACCAACAGCATGAAAGAGAGGCGTCCAATTCGAATACTTGTCAGTTTCGTTTATGTTTGCTTGTCCAGATTGCAGCAGTACGCGAAGACAATCTGCGTGTCCTGATTTTGCAGCAATGTGTTGAGGGTAGAAACCGCCAAGATCCGCTTTGACCACAAAACCGTTTTGTAACAGCAGGGCAACAATTTCTGGTCGGCCGTGCTGACATGCGAGATTGAGCGGTCGGAGTTGATCTGAACTTGTAGAGCTTTCATTATTGAATGCGCCAGCTTGTAAGAAGAGTTGAACAATGGCTAAATGACCATTGATGATTGCGTAGATCGCAGGCGTGAGACCGTCCAAATCTTTACTTGTCGCATCGCTTTGTAACGCAAGTAGAGTCTGCACTATGAGAGTATGCCCCTTCATGGCGGCGTAGTGCAGAGGCGTTCGACCGTAAGCGTCTCTTGCACCGACGTCCAAATTTCGCGCAACAGACAAATCGACTAGATCCGTTCTTCCTGCCAAACTCGCTTCGTGAAGAGGTGTTCGACCATTAATGTCATCAATGAATCGAAAGTTGAGCAAATCGGTCGGTATGAGTCTGGAATAAAGAGCAGCTTGCCAAACTATCCTGGAAAGCCTGCTGACATATTCAGTTGAGAGAGTAGGTCGATTGCATAGCGGAGTAAGTGTTTGCGAAATGAGATGAGTATCGTTATTTGCTATCGCTTGTTGCAAAGCGTATTCTGTCTCTTCTATCGCTTCTGGTTCGCTATCGGTCAGGTTGTGATGATCGTCCAATATCCGAGTCTGCTGATCGGACGAGCCAGGAGCGATATCGGCATTCGTATCAAGCTGTTCAACAGCGAGAGTGGGCGCTTCTACCAGTGTTTCTAGCTTTGCAGTATTGATCGAGACGGCATCATGCAGTTCGGACATGAACTGTCTGTTGAAACAAGGTTGGACTTCGATCTGTCGAGCGAGGTACATTTCCTTTGTCGTCGATTTGGAGCGCTTGTCCCATTTCTTAAGAATCTTTCGAAATCCCGTCGCACTAGATTCACACTTAGCCAGACATAGCGAGCTGAGTAAGAGCTATTCACTTGATCTCTATAAATGCCTGGATACCAGAATCAGCCTTCTGCACAAGCATGGCAGCAAAGAAGGCCGACCTGCAGCCTAGAAAGATCCTGTTCAAAGTGCTTGAACCCCTCCCACAGGGCAACGAAAGCACTGCTCGATCTCGTCAAGCGACCTTTACTCGTCGCCTGAATGCTCTTGCGCTTATCAATCAACGTCCTCAACCTGACTTTGATCTCGCCCTCCTTTTGGAGATAGAAAGCATTGATCTTCTCCAATTCTCGTTCGAGCTTGAAAAAGAAGGAAGCTTTGTGTGCTTGCAATAGATCAGACTCGGATGAAGGGGATTCAAGAATGTAGGACGGGTTTTGACCATCTATGTGAGGTGCTGGTATCGGTCGGTGAACTGCAGCTAGAGCAGCGGCGTCCAGGGGTCTACCTTTCGCCAACGAGTTGATGATCTATGCTTGTAGATGAGCCTGTGATCCTAAGACAGCTGCGGCATCTAGCCTGACCTTCTTGAGGCCCTTGTAATCGAGGTAGAATTGGCTCCAGCTGTTTGCGCTGAGTATCTGGATCTCCTTGCCAAACTACAAACCCTTCTGTATGAGTGCTGATACTGCCCTGCACTGCTGCAGCTTCACCTTCATCCCGGCGAGCTACAATTCGAAAGTGGGACGTTTGCTGCTGTTTGCCTCGGTAGGCGTTCTGACAGGGTACCAAGCTTCTCTAGTTTATACAAGGCGCATCAGGCGTTGTCTATGGTATATTTTCGCTGCACGCAGACTCGCTGCAGGACGTATCGCTTGAGCGCACGTTCCGCTGCTAGCGGTAAAATACATTGTTTATCTAACAGCGGATAAAGGCGATAGCTAATGATCGACAGACTACTTACTCTGGGCTGCCCTTCAGGCTCTGCAACTGTCTGTCTCTGATTCACAATCTTTGCCAATAGATTCCGATCAGAAGAGATATCCGCGCGTTCAGCAGCTCTGTAGCAAAAATGCTGCTAAAAGGTGTCCGACTCATCGCAAGATGAGCTGCCTTATGAGCACGCTGGGACCCGCAGATTGGGTCAAACCTAGGCGACACCAAGGTGTACAAACTTGACATCCGGCCTCAGCAGAAGTCTAGGCTAGACAGACCAAGCAATTTACTGGACGTGAAGGGACTGTTCTAGACAGAGAGCATCAAAGAAAGAGCGAAACAGCCAGAGGAAAGCAGGGCGACTCCGAGCAACCTGAAACTGCCTCAACACAGCATCGAGCGATACAGGGAGCACGACAGTTGTCCAGACAGATACATAGGCAGAAACAGAGCACGAAGGACGTGTGAAAGAAGAATTTGACACTGTTCAATATGCTTGCAATGCATCATCGTTCGAGGTCAAGCCGTGTCGACCATCTCGCATCCGCCTGCGCTGCTCTGAGCCACCGCCAGCATCTCTACAGGTGCGTGTTTCTGCCGTAACAGCAGCTGTTCCTCATTCCAGCCAAAGTTAGGCTCCCGAGATGTCAAACAAGCTTCTCTCTGGCCTGAAGCTGGCGAACGGCACTGCAGGCTTCTACGACGCCGTCTATCGCACTTTCTTGGCTTCCTGCTTCATTGCTGCATCAGCTTCAAACAGGATCAATGCTCCTTTCGTGAGTTGTTTGCAGATATAGTCTGTGCGGTGAGCTGAAACGTATACTGTAGGGCCGCTTCTCGCAGCGTAATTCAATGTTGAACATCAACGCCAACCTGGGTTGGTTCATCATGGTCAGTCCTAGACCTACTTGGCCGCGATCACGCTGATGCCGGCTGAAGGAAATCGTATCGCCCATCACATTTTGCGTCGCTTTACTAGGCAAACCGTTCTCCAATGATCCTAGGTCCATCTCATACGCTTCAGATAGACAAGCTCTCACATTCGATGTGCAGCTCACTGAGAACAGACTGGTCTACACCACAAGAAGCCATCGACAGACTGCAACAGCTATCCAAGCCTACACAGCTCATGGCTGCACTCTTTGTGGTCCACTACATCAACCGCTCAACCATCTCTTCCCTCCGAACACCGAAAGCGCGTAGCCCAATGCACATCTCCGTTATGCTTTCCGCTATTCTGTTCAACCTCGCCAACGGCTACCTACTCGGCTCATGGCTAGGCGGTCGCACTCACCCAAGTCTAATCACCATCAACCAAGGTGCTCTTGCTCCTTCCGCATTCGAGAACCCCATTTTTTGGTCAGGCATTGCGATATGGTTCATTGGCTTCATTGGCAACATCTACCACGACGAAATTCTCTATTCCCTTCGACGACCAACAGCAAATGGGAAACCTCGAGCTCGATATTCGATCCCACACGGCGGTTTATACAACTACATTTCCTTCCCTTCCTACACATGCGAATGGGTCGAATGGCTCGGTTTCGCCCTAGCTTGTTCTTCAACTTTATCAATTCCACCAGCTTTACCAGAAACGTCCTTCCAAACCATTGTCGCGCAAGACGTCAATTCCTTTCTTCTTTACCTTCAAGGAATCTTTCACTACCTCTGGACCCTCGCGCACAACGCTTCCACCTTTGTGCCTCCGCCTAAAGAATCCCTCGATTCGCCCTTGTTGCACTGGAAGACGTACATCACTCCGCCTTGGTGTTTCCTCTATGCTGAAGTAAGTCTTGCTTTCTCGAGAATAACTCTTGCTGATGTTGTTCTAGTTGTGCACCATGATTCCCAGAGCTCTGAATGGCCAAAAGTGGTACCGTCTAAACTTTGAGGGGTATCCAAAGGACAGAAAGGTTGTTATTCCGGGTCTATTCTAGTATCACTGTAAGGAAGCATAAGTTATTGGCCAAATCGAAACTTGGAATGCAAACCGCACAAATTCGTCTCGTTTCCTGCTTGAAGGTGCAGGTGATAAGTCTAGGAATTCAGCCGTCATGACACGGGTGAGGAGATTCCAGGCTTTGATTGTGCCAAAGTCTATGCATGATGCGTCGTCCTGTAAGTCTATCAGTGCTGCTCGATCCAATAGGAGGAGAGGCTTGCGCTCATCTTGTGCCAGCACGATGGGAAAGGGACTGGTATGAGATGCAATATCGGTACGCCACGCGCCATAAAGGGTAGATGATCATCTGAGCAAACTTGAGCTTCCATGAAACCAGACAGGCGACAGACATACCTTCTATATGACCGCCCATAACTTGCAAAATGCTCGTCCTTTGCTGAAAGAAGCTCCTACTAGCCGGCGCACCAGGAGTTGCAGTATAACTCTCAGCAGCCCATTCCTCCCCTGCAAAGCCATCCCATAAGTGACCTGCTTGCCCGAGTCTAGTCTCTACGTCCACCAATCGATCGAATAGCCAGCCTGTGCCGTGATAGAAATTCCGTATAAGAGGGTTCGGCGCGCCAAGCAGATCGAGCAGGACAAAAGTCGATATTTGCGAGAGGGTGTTCGACCGAGGTGTATTGGCTTGTGGTTGCTGGTTAGCTTGTGACCATTCTTCTGCCAAATGTCTGCCATTCCATCAGCCTCAACTCAGCTTTAAGTAAAACAGGCATACCTAGCGCCATATATCGAGTCGGTCGATGTCCAATCTTTGAACGCCTCTTCTCCATCGAGAAAGACCATGCTGAGCGTCATACGAGGTGGAGGGGTATCTCCAGCAGCAGTCAACGCAGCCGCTTCCTGATCTAACCTTTCCTCTTTCGCATCCAGGATTTCCGACAGCGCTTCTGCCACATCCACAATGATCGAACAAGGTACAGCAGAATCTGTAGCGCCAACGAAACCAGTCGGTGACCATTTGCTGTCGGTATGACATGCCAAGACCAACTTGAGATCCGCTTCTGGGTTATGCGTAAAGACGAGGTTGGTGAACGATTGCACGCCATAAGGAGTTTGGTCGTCAAAGTGATCTTCTAGTAAAGTCCAAGTAGGCGTCTTCCTTGATGATTTGGACCGCAAAGTCGCAAAACGGGATTTGATGGAATTGTGCACTCGCGTCAGATTGGCAGAGCCGACTGGTCTTGGAACAAGGAAACCAGACAGAAAGGAGTTTGGGTCATCGAAATCGAGTTCGGAAGAGTCTGACAGCGCTACCAGAGCGTCGAGGCTCGAAATGTCTAGAGGTGCATAACTCCGTTCGGCCACTTCTAGCGCTTCTTCATTCTGCGCTTGAGCAGATAACGCGGCCAAACCTAGCAGACTGAGGAGCGAAGGCTTCAAGTACATCTTGTCAAAAAGGTCTTTCGCGTCGTCGCTATAGTTCAAGACCAACGAGATCAAGCGAATTCGTACATATTCCCTAGTCTTGCACACTACTTTACAACCGAGTCATATATCCCTTTTTGTTTTAGCCTACGCTTTGGCGTACGCCGAATTTCCTTGGATTGATTCACCCCAAAGCACTGAAGGTAATTCCCCACCATTCGCCAGAGCTCGCATGTCGCTGTTTAGCAATGCTGGGACAATCTCAGGACCAGACTGGCTTTCTTGTTAGGTCTAAACAATACACACAACAAGTGACATACCTCTGAATCGGTCCAATCTTTTGAACATGCGTTACTTGAGCTGCTGAGATCATTAGACCGAGGTGGTGGTGTAATAGCTGGTAGAGTAATTGCTCGTGGTGCAGCTGCTGCCCATTCGCAGAAAGCAGGATAGCCGGCTAATGCCTAAAAACCACTTTAGCTTTTGCCAATGCGACAGTAAAAGGATGCCTACGTATAGGAATGATAGCGTTTCCAGTGCCGGTATCGGGAGAAGGAAGATATAGCAGAGGCTGTTGGACAATCAGGCTAGGTCAGACATTGTCGTCTGCACTGACCAGTAATACCAAGTCCATCTAGTAGCCATGTACGTCACAGCTCCAACGATTGCAAAGACAGCAGTAGGAGCAGCAGAGCCAACAATACACCTAACAATGCGATTGACCTTGTTATCGACTCGAAGCTCGATAGGATGTCCATCTGGGTCGGTATGGCCTTTGTATGACCAAAGTCGCCAGGCTAGAGTAGCCGCGATACCAGCTTCCGTCAACATGGAACTCCAAAACCAGACTTGGTTGGCGACGATGAGGTAAACGGCTTTGTTGCCAACGTCGTATCGGGACAAGACTGTTACAAAGACATCAGCTAGAGATGTCTCGCGGTAATGAAGACGCACAATTTGTCACAGTCACGATAATGACTGAACCAAAGCCAATCACAACCCCGGCATAAAGCACAGCGGTCAACCATCTGAAGCGTTGCTGAAGGAACTGCATTCAAGCGCGTCAGATCCGTCGGACTTCCTCTTCCCTGTTATAGCTTACATATCTTGCTCGCTTTAGAAAGAAGAGCTGAGCGAGAAACATGATTGCACCACCCGGAAAAGGTTGTACAGCTTGTACATTTGTGTACCGGCGAACTTCAGCTTCAGCTTTCGCAGTGGAGCCACTGTTGAAGAAGAGATCTTCGAACGAGAGAGCGGCCTGCACCAAAGTGAGCAGCACTGTACATTGAATATTAGCTTCACGTTCATCAACGGAGGACGAAGCTACTCGCCTATCAGAGAGAAGGTAATCTTGTTGTAGCGAGAGAAGCGAGGCCATGATGTAGACCAAAGGGAAAGCGAGCAAAACAAACAGCAGCCAGCCAAAAGGACGTAGAGCGTATTGGCGACTGCTAGTGGGCCAAGTATTGCGCCGGCATATTGAGGCAGCAAAACGACTCGGAGCTCTTCTAGCTCGGCGTTATAGGTGAGATTGACAGCCATGCTGCGATCCCAGCAAGGACCAGGCCTCCAGATGAACGAGCGGATGTCAAGAACCAAGAAGGGAAAAACATGCGGAGGTCGGGGCGGATCATGCAGGTGTGGAGGTGAAATGTTGATCACAGGTCGGGATTGCCTAACGACCTTTACAATGATGCCTCTATATAATACTTCTCTACATGCTGATCTAAACAAGATATGCACACCTTCTAGCTTCTAGACATGTCTATTTCTACATCTTCTACGGTTTTGCGCCAGTCTTTGCGGCGACTTTGCATGTTCTTAACGGCGCGCCAGCTGCTGCGAGAATATGTGGAAAGCGCTTCCCACGTAAGCGCGCTCTTTCATAGTCTTTGCGAATCTTTGGGTCGACTTCATCTTGCTGCATCTCTTGCCTCAGGTATTCCACCACCAAACTCAATTGCGCCCTCTCGTCCCCTTGCGGCCAATGTGGCTCACAGAAAGGTGAAGACCGAATGGGCAACAACCAATCGTACCAACTTCGACCGAGGACTTGCTTGAAATTCTTCACCACGCCCATGTCGTATGGATTCGAGCCAGCAGTAGTCTTTGTCAGCCGGAATGAGTTCTTCGACGGTTCGGGCGCTTCTATCGCCTCTGCTTTACCGGCATGTGTTTTCGTTCCAGCTTTCGCTTTCGTCTGAATCATTAATTGCCAGACTGCTGTTTTCATATTGACGTTTTCTAATGTAGTGAGGTTGTTGCTGGCGCAGAGGATAGCTGAAGTACCAGTTCCACCAGCAAGACAAAAGAACAAGACGCCAAGGGCTATCGTTAAGCCCTCATTCACAGTCTGGGTATAATTCTCTTGCGCTTCTCGAACATAGACCGCAGAGACGATCAAAGCGTAAACGCTAAACAGAGCGGCGTAGACGCAGAATTGAATGAAGAACTTGAAATTGTTTCGTGCAACGATGCCTCCCACCCAAGCTACATGGGATGATCAGACTAGCTTCGATCAAAATGTAAGACAAGCTTACGACAGTAGTGATCAAGCCGCTGCACACAAAAGCCAACACTGCTCAAATGATGCGCTCTCTCGGGTTTCCATATCTTGCACTTGTCACACCACTTGGGTTTGCCTTCTTCCGTAGCATTGAAAAAGTCAAGCTCGTAAAATTCTTCTAGTTCAGGCGGCGGTGTGACCCAACGCGGGTAGTATTCGCCTGGTTTCTTTTGCCATTCGCCTGCCACAGGTTTACCGGTTTCTGCATCTTGGCTGACTTGACCAACGAAGCCTGCGTCGAATATGCCATGATAGACGCATTGAAAGTATGAAACGCTCATCCTGTGATCGATGGAGACATATCAGCTGGAGGTACATGTCAAGTGGAGTATCGCCCTTACATGAGCAGGAGGATGCAGAAAAAGACCAAGATGACTATACCAGCAGCAGGTGTATCGCTATACTTGCCTGACGGATAAAATAGATAGTTGTCTGAGAAACAGGTTTAAACACCAGATGACGCAGAGCAGGTCATAACAATACTTACAGACTAGCGACACGATGACTGCGTACACGACGTAGCCAACCACAGCGATGATCAAGACTGGAGCCAGACGAGCTCCCCAGCGCATAACCGACATTTTGGTTCTATAGCGATCCGCGTGTTGTTGATGGAACCAGCTTGATGAGAGGGTATACAGATGACCACAGTATTCTAGGGGTATTACCAGTCCGAGTTCGCTATACAGCGGGTATCAAAATCAGATTGCCTTGCTTCAAAAGGTTCTGAGTTCGGGTATCAAGGGTTTTCTAAGTGCTAAGGTCGGAGATCAGCCAATGGCCTTGTGATCTAGGCAGAACCTGCTCACCCTTTCCTACAATCGTCTGAATGCGTTCTGGGTGGTTGGAGTCCAAGATAGAATTTGCCAAGTCAACAGCGTCATTACAAATCATTTTTTAGAGTAGGGTTTCAAATGATGCAGTTTCTGTCTAGTGGGCTAATTCAAAGGCGACAGCTAGGTACACTCTTGACATGCTCTCATCTACTGTGCCTGACTTTTCCAAAATGCATACATGCTGTCCATCCTGACAGTATTGTCAAGCACATCAAAGGCCTGTAGAGCCGCTTCAGTCAAATCTCAGGCCGAGGATCAGAGCCTACATGATCGAGGGAGGGATCTTGAATCATTTCAAACTCATGCTTGACACCATTCTCCTTGAGCGCTTGCGCAACATCCTCTGACTGTTCCGGCCCGACAAATCTATCGCGAACAGAGGTAACGAGGTAGGTCTATCAAGCTATCAGAGGGGCTGGTTCCGGAAGCATAGAGAAACACACTGGAGGATAGCTGCTGTTGACCAGGTTCGACACTTTGTATTTTGGCCCATCATTCACCACATCTTCAAGGACCAAAGTAGCTAAAGCGGCTTGTTGAAGCATGTACGAGTAGAATGATGATCTTGCGTTCGGCGTGTATGGACTGCTGGCTACCACTTGTCCTTGTGGATCAAGCACAGGCTTCATTTCTGCAAAATAATAAATTCAGGGTTCCACCCAAAGATATCATGGCTGACCATCATGCGTAACGCGAACAGCTTTCGAAAGAGGAGGATAGTCGAACGGTTCTTGCTTTGTAGCAAAGAATGTGCCAGTCGGGTCTGTGATAGGGTAGATGGCCAAAACCGATCGAATGCCTGGTACAACTGAACCTCCAAGTAGAGCGAGATAGCCTCCGGCAGAACTTCCACAGAGAGAGATGTTGGAAGAGTCGATCTTGGAGCCGCCGAGAAGCTTGTCTAGGTCATTCTTGACCCAGGAAGCTACCGCTTTAACATCTTCGAGAATGACTGGCAGCTTGGCCTGCACACAAGACGCTGATCGAAGCAAGTAGACTGTCATGCAGCATCGCACATACCTGTGGAGCTAGTCTGTAGTCTGCAGCAACGACACAGACACCGTGGGTTTCTGGCGCTTTTGACAGATGCGACGCTATTCCTTTGCGAGAGCCGACTACAACAGCATGCCATCAGCTGAGGACCAGGCGTGTTCATTGTGACATACGCAGGAGCCCACCACCGCTACGCCGACAGCATGAGCAGCGCCAATTGAAACAGGCTAAAGACTGACTGGAACCAGATGATAACCGGCAACGGCTTATCACACTTCTCTGGCAAGTGCACATCCGCTTCTATAGCCAGCTCGCCTCCAGCATTATCGCTTCCTTTGTTGAATGTAAACGTCTGCACTGGCATGTCGGTCGTTTCGGTGGAAGAGGACAAATCCGGGGTATTAGTACAAAACGACAGCAGCTCTAGAATGCTATGGAGGTATACAAATGCCGCTGTTATTGTCCGTGTTGAACCCAGAATGCCCAATAAATAACAAGCCGATCAGGCTTCTTTTGCCCTTCTGACGATGTTGTCTGTCCCAACTCTATAGACGACCCCACTGCGCCAGCTGATATTGTTGCTGCCCATGGCGTAGAGGAAGATGGGAAGAGCGCTGATTTCTCTTGCTAGCCAGGCGAGTGACGAGAACTTGACTGCTTCGTTGGCAGTTTCGTATTTTGGCAATGCTGCGTAAAGCGAGTTGTAAATAGAGCGGTCGATAAGATACCATGCCAGGACGTGTAGAGCAAAGAAAGTGACAGCTGAGAACGAGGTGAAGTAGCGAAAGCCGAGAGCGCCAACAAGACCATTGACAAAGCATTCGGTAAATGGTTCGAGGCAGGTTTGCGGTAGTAGCATGTATTTTCTGTAGGACATTATTAGTCCTCTAAGTCGCCATTCATATCGAAGAGCCTTACCTAGCCCGAATCCAACGGATGCGTCTCCAACAGTAGGCTGACCAGGTCATTCCAGCCAATGTATTTGCTATGACTTCGCCATTCATTTCGTGTCGCAGTCCCAGATCCCAGATAGCGATGCCAATCATATCTGTGGGCAGCAGTAAATTTAGAGCAGATCTCTAAGAAGTGGGTGCAGACTCACTGTCTTCACTTAGATAGCAACCGAAAGCCTGCATAGCGCAAGCCTTGGCGTCCTCAGCTTTCGCCGCCATAGCAAAAGCGGTTCGTTCAAGATCAGACTTCCTATACAAGCAGCTCTTTCCCAAGACCAGGGAACCCATCTCGAGCTTGTTCATGCTCAAGTAAGCTTTCGCATGACCGGTTGCCAAAAAGACTTGTTCTACTCTGGAGGAGAAGGTGTTTGCTGATATTCCGACAGGAACATGGTGGACCAATCCGACTGAGCGTCCATCAGGTCGCTGACGAGAGAACAGAGGAACAGCATTTGCCAGTGTCAAGGGCGAAGATGCTTTGGTGTTCGAGTCGCATACGTACAGAATATCGTATTTCGCAGCCTTGTAGGGCCTGATGAGGTTGTTAATCTTTGGGTTGACGCCAACGTCCTCGTCGCCTATGATCAAAGTAGAGTCGACGTGAGGGAATTTGTGCTGGACAGCTCGAACGACTGGGATAGCTGGATCATTGTCATCCGCTACACTTAGGATGATCTCGAATTTGGGATATTGCTGGCGGAACGATGATTCCAGATTCAGATGGAGGTGAGGATCAACGTTGTGCAAAGGTCGAATGATGGAGACGCCTGGAACGTCGTCGTCGTCGCTCTTTTCTTTGCTCTCTTGTACAGACGCAGAAGGGGATTCGAGCGCCTGCACAATGTCTTGCAGACGCGCCGCATTATGATAGCGCGTTCGACTGGAAGCAGCATAGGTCAGCAACGGAGAAGGGACACAGGCAATATGCACTCACGCGACATGCTCTGCTAGCAGGCACATAAACCAGATGCCCGCCCAGACCGCCAAACCGCAAGACGCGAAACAACTTGACCCAATCAGTAGGATCCTCAAGCAGCGACAGGCAGCTCACCCGAGTACCGATAACATCTTTTACTTTGCAATAGAACGATAGCAAGAGGAAAGAGAGTCACACCGCACGGGCATGCAAGGTAATGCAACTTCGTACGTTACGAGCAAACACGGGCCATGCAGCGCTTACGCAATTGACAAGCCAGAATGCGTGCACGCTTAGAGACAGCCAGCACTTGGCGCTAACAGACGCCGGTCTATTGGCGACGAGGTGACAGTTCGCAGCAACATGTCCGGAGCGCTTATATGACGTTGTTGTCTACAACTGCATACCCGCGCTTACTCTGTACTTGTTCGACAACCTTGCCATCCATTCTCACGCGATATACGCGATCACCTCGCCAGCTCACTTCATTCGAAGTCATTGCGAACAGCCATACTACGAGCAAACGCATCAGCTCCTGTCGCAAGAACAAACGTATGCACTCACTCGGTAGAGCCGAGCATTCTCTAAGCAACCAAGCTTGAAAGAATTGCCAGCTAGGCCTCTCAAAGTCTAGCTTCCTAGGTTGTAAATTCGGCGAAGCGGCAGCGAGAGACTTGAAGACGCTGACGTCCACCATGTACCAGGCAAGCATATGCAGTAGGAAGAAGAGGGATGCTGGGAATGAGGTAAAGTGTCGAAAAGACAGAGCGCCAATAAGGCCGATGAGCAGACTTTCGGTAAAAGGTTCTATGAGGGTCGAGGAGCTGCAAAAGGATCATTAGACAATGTGCTATTTCTGGCACAAGTCACCTACGTAACCATGTACTTTCTGATCAGCAAGATTAGCAAATTAAGCACTAGTACCATCACGATTGACTAACCTCACTCGTATCCATCTGACCCTTCTCCAAAAGTACGTCCGCAAACTCATCCTTCCCACAGAATTACCCACCACATCAGCATTCATCGCATGTCCCAGACCGAGCTGATGCCACAACGCATGCCCGATCATGTTATCCTCCCCTAGATAGTCTCCATAACCTTGCAGAGCTGTGGCACCTTCATTTTCAGCTAGCACCTTCGCACCAGCTGTTGTTCTATCCAGATCGGACTTCCTCCAGAGTGTTGATTTGCCTTATAGCGGTATCAACTTTACGCAAGTCAAGATTTGTAAGGAATCTACCCATGATGCAGGAATCCATCTCAGTCTTGTTGATAGCCAAGTACATCTTAGCATGCGTCGTGCAAAGGAAAGCTTGTTCGACCCGAGAACCCCAAGAGAGATCTGGGAAAATCGCAAACGGAACATGATGGACCATGCCGACTGGTTTCCTTTTGCGAGGCGTAACGGTATCAAAGAGCGGCACAGCGTTCGCTAGAGCATGAGGTCCGTTTAAAGCATTGCTATCCGCAATCCAGAGGATATCGTATTTGGCAGCCTTGTAAGAACGATTCAAGTTGTTGATCTTGGGATTAACACCAGTCACCTCTTCGCCAATGATGAGCCTTGAGTCGACATCAGGGAACTTGTCTTGCAAAGCGCGAACAATAGGAATCGCTTGATCGTTTGACTGCGCGACAGAAAAGAGTATCTCGAATTTCGGGTAGGCTTGAGTGAAAGAGCTCTCTAGGTTCTCGTATATGTTGCAATCCAGTCCACGCAGAGGCCGAAGGATAGACACGCCGGGTGCATCTGGCTTGACTACTGCTGGAATTCGCGAAGCATAACGATATCGCTTGCGGCTGTCGCGCTGTTCAGCTGAAGAGTTGGAGGATTGTAGTGGGACTTTGTTCTCACGCTACGTTCTCTCCCAATAGACAGACGGACCAGATCAAAGCCCACAAAGCAATGCCAACGAAACTGATCGAGCAGCAGGTCAGTTTGTCACATCTCCGTACTGCCAGGCAAAGAAGATATTTACGCAAGGTATTCTATCATAATATGCACATATCCCAAGGCCTTGTTGGCAAAGGGAAACTCGAGACTGGTAAGGTTGTTCGTCAAGAGCCAAGCGCCAGATCACGACACTCTTTCTAGTCATGCATGCAAATGAATACAAACACTCTTCCTGCTACGTAGACGCGGGTTCAATGCTTTCCATCTTGACCTCCCAACCTTGCTGCGGCATAAAGTTCGGCATCATAACAATCGGAATAGGATAAGAAACTGTCGCACTCTATTAGGCCTTCCTGCTTAGCTAGAGGAAGACTGACTTTGAGCTCGAGGTAGAGCCTTCACGGCTGCTTGTTCTTGCCGACACGTCTTTTCCGCTTGCCCGAACAAGGCTCGCAGAAGCAGGACCGTGTTCAACACCAGACCGAGAACAGGATATCTGCATTCTACCTGTGATTCATGATCTACCATGATAGAGGAATAACACTCACATCGTGACCATGCAAGCTAAAAGGATCGAAATCTTTAAAGGCGACAAGATGATTTCGTCGAAATGAAAAGCGAATTGACTGAGCAAGATAGTATAGGCGGTAGCAGTAGCCAATACGACGCCGATTTCAATCACCATGAGCCAGTAGCATCTTCTCGAATAGCATGCTCGACGACTTCGGCCTGAATGTTCCGTTTGTAATGGTTCTTGTAGTGTTTTGAGCTGTTGAGAGAGGATGCGGAGATAGGCGAAAGCGCAAGGTATGAAGAGCTGCATTATATGTTAGGGATGTAATAGTTTCAGGTGGTTAAGGTCTTACCAATGTCAGAATGAGGATCACCACTAGCAAGACTCTATAGCCGATTCGTAGTCGGGGTACTAAAACGCCAACGAAATGTTCCGCAAAACCAAGAAGCAGTCCGGTCCATGATTCTGCTCTCGCTATCAACATGAGTGAAGCTTGTGCGAAACAGCATACCTTCATAATCGAACTGGCATCCGACTGACTTCCGATGATCTGATAGCGCCAAAGAGGATTCGAAGAAGATCAAGGCCCTCGCTGAGGGAATTGCTCATAAGCGTAAAAGCGACAAAGATGATGGTAGTAGCTGCTAGGTATATCGTACTGCCTCAAGCTATTCAGTTCCGTAACAAGAAATGAGCCTTTGACGTACATGAAGAATAGATTTATAGCCAGAGGAAGGATCTTGATGCCGAAGAAAGTCGGTATTTTGGGTCTTGACAAGTACAAGAGGATTGCGATGCCGTGCAGTTCAGTGATGAGACCGCAGACCACTAAATCATGATCAATATCGGGCCTCTGCTGAGAGAAGGAGAGCCTACTGAGAGGCAATACGAATGAATACAGCCGCTGATATACATCATTTGCTCGCTCGACGTGTTTATACGCCATAATCATAGAAATATCATGCGGTATAGAGAAGGCGTTGAAAGCAATCGACAGAGTTGAAAAGACGACGGTGATGTTGGGCAAGATCAAACTCCGATTGGCCGAAGAGAAAGTTTTCGTCTTGTAGAACCATAGAGTGTTTGATCGATAGCGACATACGAGAGTGATGGCGGCGAATAGCGTCGAGAGGACGAGCAAGGTGATGACACAGTATGCCCAGAAGAACCAAGCATTCGACATCTGTACACCCATTCGATTAGCGTTTGATGGTGAATGAAGCGTCAGAGGGCTTACGGGTGTATTGATAAGACCCAACAGAGCTCGATGGTATGCCCTGTACGCTGCAGAAGTGCCCTGAGCTCAATTCTCCGTAGTCCGTAAGAGCACTCACGATTCTCATTCAGCGGACATTCTTTTGCCGTTTTGACAACATCGCATAGGAGCGCAAGATGAGCCGCAGACATGAGAGATGGCAGTAAGAGAGCAATGAAGGAGTAGTGCAGTACGGTAAATGCATCGCGAAAAGAAGGACAGGCAATCAAGAGGTCCGAGAGATTTTTGCGCAATGAATTTCGTCGGAACTTTATCTGCGTGCGTTCAAGATGCACTGGCACGCAAGCAGAAAAGATAGAGAGAGAGGAGAGACCGCCAGCAAGATTTCAATCGTGAAGTCTATGCCGCTCAGCCCAGCGAACTCTGCAACTCTCTTAGACACAAGAGACTTTCATTCTCAGACACTCTACCGCGGAAAGCACATTGGACCAGTTTGTCTCCAAGTTGTTTTTGCTGGAATCTGGAGAACGCTGTTGCTTTCCGACCTATCCTCGTTCAATCATCCTGTCACAACGCATAGCTGGCAGACCTGCTCAGACAGTATGAGCGCATCATACGTGAGCTCGCTCACACTCGCCTTGTTATATGGGATGATGTTTACTTCTGCGAAATAGGTCGACATGGATTGTAAGGCAGCTTTCATAGCGTACACCCACATAGTCTGATGATGTTCACAGCATATCAAAGCATGGCAGAGGAAGCGAGTCAAGGGACGGAGGACATCCAAACGATCTATGCGAATGCGCTGGCAGCTCGTGAAGCTTCCGAGAAAGCTGATGATCTGCATTGTGAGTGTTTCCTCAGAGGTATGCCCTCTATTAACTGACTGGTTGAGCATAGATATCAAACAATCAAAGGAATACGTAGAATTGCGAGATCACATTGAGGTGAGTGGATTCTACCTTGCAGCCAACTATCGCGCTTAATACGCGTGCACAGTCCAGCACTACTATGCTAGACTCGCTCGAATCTTTTCTTTCTACCTTTCAAAACGACCTGTCTTCCGTCTCGGGACATATTTCAGAATTACAAAATCGCAGTCGAACCATCGAGTCTCGTCTTCAGAGTCGCAAAGTATGTTTCGTTCGAAGCCTCCCATCCTATCTGACCGGTGAAGTAGAAACTGGAATCTACCCTCGGTCCAGCTGTCAATGCCCTAGTATTACCGCCAGACTTGATCACTTTGATTCTCGATACGATCCCTGATGAGAAATGGTTACCTGCTATTGCCCAATTGGACATGAAGCTCAGCGCGATCCGAAGTGGACCTAGGGTAGAAGCACGAAAATCATTAGACGTAGTATCAGAGAAGCTGCGAATCAAGGTACGGCCATTGACATCTATCCAAAGGACAGACATTGACTCAGGTTTTTGAACAGGCAACAGAAAAGCTTCGACAATTCTTCATCGACCTTTTGACTCCCTATCGTACTTCTATATCGACCAACATTCAAGTCTTGCAATCGTCCAGTTTGATGAAATATCGCGATTTCTTTACTTTCTTACAACGACATGCGGCGAGACAAGCGCATGAAGTGCAAAAGTACTATATTAGTACGGTCCAATGGTACTATGAGACTGGCTTCCGGAGGTATACGAGAGCTCTGGAGAAGATTAGGGTAAGTGCTTGTTGTTCGTAGGCAGGCATTGTGGCTAATGAGTAAGCAGTTGCGCTCTTCAGGCAAAGATGAGGCCTCGTCGAGTCTCCCCGGAGGAGAAAGTAGTCTCAGTACGGATTCCCTGTGTTGGCATATTGCTCCGACCTGACATTTAGCATCAGATCTGCTCGCCGGACGCAATGCTTCAATGTTGACTGTCAAAGACTCTGTTGGCTCCGGAGAACCAGCCTCGTCTATTCCGCATGCAGCGATAGAAGGTCCACCTGTACTGTTGGCGTACATGGCTGATGTGCCGAAAGTGGTCAGTCTAAGCACACACCACTCTACTCTTACTGACTATCGCTCCTAGGTCGCCTCACCTGAAGCGCTATTTAGATCCGTTTCGCTCGTCATGGCAGATAACGCAGCTTCCGAATTCGAATTCTTGACCAACTTTTTTGGTGCACCAGCAGATCGAGCGAACAAAGAACCGATCACCTCCAATCACTCCGATTCAAGTAAAGGCGGTTGGGACATGCTGTCTCGGTCCAACAGCTACATGGGCGACACTACCTTCAACAGCTTGAACGAGGACGATTTTGCTAGTCAAGGCGATGCGGCAGAGACGGCTAGCATGTCCACTAGCTCTGAAGTCGTCGTTCAGGCCGGTAGAAAGGAGCAGCGGGATAGGATGAAGAAGTCGGCTGTTGATACGATATGGAAACAAGTCTACGAGCCCGTACTAGAATATTGCAGGGTAGGTGGTTCACTACCAGTGTCTATGGTCTGTTTGATCTTGGTACAGAGCTTTGTTACTGGTCTGCTTGAAGGCTCGCCGCCATCCACTGTTGGCCTACTCACCATGATCAGACTGAACGATGCCGTGTTTGATGACCTGATCACTCAGTCCAAGTGTCCCACATCGCAATTAGAAAGTCATCTCGTCGGTCTCAAGTTGCAATTGTGGCCTCTGTTTCAAAAAGATCTCGATAATCAGATTGAAGCGATGAAGAAAATGGCAGAAAGCGCAAAGGGAAGCACGGGAGTCGCAAGCGTGTTTGGCAATCGCGCAGGTGTAAAAGATGCTGCTGTGCAAGATGTAAGTACTTTGAATCTTCCGTGTTCAAAATCTAATCTTCTCGTAGGCGATGACCAAATATCTTGCTCTTTTCGATAATGTAGTCCAGCTCAGCCGCGAAGAAGATGAGGAGATGGTCTTCTCAAGGTATTTCGATGTCCAACTTGCTATAGAAGGCCACTGACAATTGGTAGAATACTGCGACTGCGCAATGAGCTTCAGAAAGTCATGAATGCTCAAGCTGGTCGATTGCCTGACCGTGTCAAGTCTAACGCCTATTTGAGCACTCAGTATGAGACGATGTTGTCTGGTATCAGTGTACGTTGGTTTATTCGCAAGTCCGGCCCATCTGACCCCTTGCTCTAGGCGAGCGAGCATTCTGGCTATCAGAAGACGCAAGCGGAGATCTCACACTGGCGGGAACTGGCCAGAAGAGCCACGATCCAGTAAATAGGGCACCCGGAGAAATGACAACGCATAATTCGTGTTTCGTTTTAATGAATGACCTAATTGTACAAGCATGATATGCTGACGAAGAGCAATGTGCACCTAGCAACCGCATTCGCGAGCCTCGACTTCAACACCGTCACCCTGTTGGGCGTCGTGTACACCGCCAGCGATTCCAGCACCGTTAATACCCTTGGCAGCCTTGAGGGATTGACTCTGCTTGAGGAGTTCTGTGAAACAGGTTAGCCGACTATTTGCCTGGCGCAGCGATACACATACCTTCAGGGTCTTGACCAAGGTCAGAAGCATCGACGAAAGCTTCCGTGCCAGTGCCGCCAGTCTTGTTGTATTGAGGGAACTCGCTCTTGACAATCTCCTTGTGCTTCTTCAGGACGGAAGCCATTTCTTCCTCCGTCGCATCGTTGACAAAGGTGCAGGTTCCCATTGGCTTGGGCTTGGCGAACCATTGCTTGCCGCTAAAGAAGATATGAGACAAGTCGTACTGATAGATTGGCAAACTCACTCTCTGGTTTTACTGAAAAAGAGGAAGGTAAGCAACCTGCCTACAGCTGGACATTGCAGACTTACAGGATAGCAGCAGTAGCCACCTTCAGCAACTGCTCGTCGAATTGAGGGTGGTCGAGCGAAAGACCGACAGAGTAGACAAGGTTGTGGAACTCTTTGCGCTCTTCCTCAGAGATATAGCCTCTCGTCCATGCGAAGGTAACAGCGTAGGACATGTCGATGATGATGGCATGCTATAGTAGGAGCAGAAAATTAGCCGTGTGTCAATGATGACAAGAAAAGGGCTTACTCCGTGACGCAGAGGAACAGTCGGTGTGAGTTCTATTAGAGAATAAGTCAAGTGTCACTCTGGTTATATGTAAACGGACCTAATGTAGGGCTCCAGGTCTGTACCACGCATGAGCTACAGGCAGAACACTCTAATTCATATGGTGCTTACGTGACCAAAGGCAATGACTCGGTCCAACTTGATCTCGTGAAGGTTGGGGGATTCCAACTCCAACATGAGCTTGATACCGCGCTCGCAGATGGAGTCGGCCTTGTCCATCAACTCCTTGTTGTTGGTCTTTCTGCCGAATTGAGTCTCGACAAGGTCCTTGCCGTACTTGACGAGGTCTTGCCATAGATCCTTGTTTCCGACGCTGTATCAATGGTCAGGTCAGACAACCCTCGATCTTGTTAAAGCAAGAGCTTACGAAGAGATCTTGATGAGCTCTGCAAAACCATTGCGAACTTGGGAAATCTTTATAATGGAAATTAAGCCACTGTAGTGTACGACTGAAGAGAAAGCTTGACTTACGGGTAGGGTCTTGAGGAAGTCAAAGTCGAGAACAGTGAGCATAGGAGCGTGCTGTGAGAGGCAGTCAGCGTCTCAGAGCGGTAAAAGTGGCAAAAGAATCACGTAAGCGCCGACTATCGTAATCTGAGATCAGCAAAGATCACCTAAGCGAAGATGATAAGCGACTCACGTCTGTTCTTGAGCTTCTTGTGGTTGATACCGACTTTGATGGAGACGGCGGCGTCGATCAGACCAATCAAAGTGGTAGGAACACGAATGAAGTTGGACGAGCGTCTGTAGGATGCGCAAGCGTAGCCAGTGACATCGGTGACGAGACCACCTGCAACGCAGTCAGCATTATTGTTATTATGATCAGAGTGTCGAGACGCACCACCAACGACCAGGACAGGCTCCTTGCGGATGAGACCAAAGTCATCGAAAGCATCGACTAGGCTCTCCATGGTGTCCATGTTCTTGTTGAGCTCTCCACCCTTCATGGTGTGAACGGTGACGGCAATGTTGTGGTGCTCAAAGTAAGCGCGGATCTTGTCGCCATAGAGCTACATCAATTCGGTCAGTATGCAATTTCCGATCGCAAACGTTCGACAAACTTTGGTGACAGGACCGTCCATGACGACCAGAACTCTCTTCCACTTGGCGTAGAACTCGCTGAGGATGGTCTGCTCTTTGGCAAAAGTGTCTCTGGTGAAGCGGAAACCTGCAGATCCACGTCAATTTGCATTATGCAATGCATAATCATTGAGACCAACCATAGTCTAGAACTTCAGCGCCCTTGACTCTCAGAGCCTGAGTGCCGTTAGAGGTGAATTCTTCGACGCTGGCGACGAGGTCAGAAGAGACTGGGCCTTCAGGGTGATCAGCGGCCTTGCGCATTCCATTGGTTCCGTTTGTGACAGTCATGTTGAAGTGACGTTTTATTGTATGTTGAATTCGGTTGAAGAAGAGTTCGACCTAAAGTGTTTGGGGAGAGAAAGACCTTTGAGTTTGAAAGTCGAGCAGTTTATTAAATTGACGATGATCGAATCGAGCGATTGGTTCGCGATAGTGTCCGACGAGTCTCGCGATGATGCAGTTGACCTAAAAAATGCAGATTATGTAAGATGCGTGTATACACGTGTTCCTGTTCGGATATCGCTATGATTGCAGACAAGGCACTCACAAGCTAATTAGCGCTAGCTGGATGGACTAGCAGCGGGAAGGAATTCTTGCTTTGAAGGCTCTTGACGTCTTGTCATGACGCGCAAAGTCGTAAAGTCGTGCACGATAATGACGATAAACAATTCGGTCTATTCCAAGACAATTCGATTAGCCCAGGTGGACTTGAAAGTGCCCGTGTTGAGCCAAGTACAAGACGTTCGGCCAGCTGATTGACTTCGCATGCACGACTTGATAACGTTGAGGGCTGCTGACGTGCGGCAGGGCGGAGCGCAAGCAGCAAGACGGTCAGGCGGACGAAACAAGCTTTTCTTATCATCACTGGATTCACTCCGCGTGTTTGACGTGATATTGCGTGCTTTGGTCTTCTGTAGCATTCCAGCTGTATCATTTGTGATTGGTACATCAAATGGCGAAGCTGGTCAGAGTTGTGATCAAGGCATAAGAAAGGCGGAAGCGAGTAGCAAAGATGGAGAGCGACAATAAGAGAAGAGGAAGAGAGAGAGCGGGATCAAGTGCAGCAGTGAGAAAGCAGACTGTCGGTGCTGACTGAGCATGCATGCAAGCGAAATACGCGTCGCAGTACTCCTCCGGTCTCTTGCTTCTCCTTTGGATCTTGCATCTATTCTTCCTTCTTGTCTATCTCCACCTCTTGTCCTCTTGCAGATCAAGCCTTTTCAAACCCCCAAAGCTTTTCCGCATTCTCCCTGAACAACCTCTCTACAGCACGCTGACCATCCAGCTCTTTGCACCATTTTGAGACCAACTGGTACCAAGCTTCATTATCGACAGTTCCGGTATAACGCGTGTTTGGCCAATCGGAAGCAATGACCAGTCGTTCGGGAGCTACAGCCAGTAAGCTCCGTTCTTCTTTTCGCATAGACAAATGAGCTCACCAGTCTTGTACAGCTCAGTGAAGAATGGCTTGAAGATTCGCCATGCTTCAGAATAAGAGCCTTTAGGTACGAAACGATACGGCGCAGAAATTTTGACATGAATGTTGCGCTCTTTATCGTCCGCTAGAAGATCGAGAAGGTTGTTGGCTTGCTCAGGCAGTTGCGAGGTGGAAGAAAAGGTAGGTCCGCCAAAGTGATCTATCGCTATCGGTATTCTATCGCACGATCAGACCATGTATTTGCATAGAGGTAGAGCTTACCCAAGGTTAGGAAGGAGCGTCTTCAGAGGCGCCAATTGATCCAAATGAAGATGCAGATCTAACACCCAATTTGGCATCCTCTTGACAATTTCGGCCAATCCGTTGACTCTTTTCACCAAATCTGCATCTGATACATGATCCGTACTGCTGGCCAAATTCAACCTCGCTCCCACAACACCTCTCTGTGCCAGATCTTGCAATTCGTTCGTCGTGATATCATTCTCTACCTCTACCACACCTTTTGCTTGACCTTGGAATTGATCCAGAGCATCAAGTAAAGCAGCATTGTTTGTTCCATAAACAGAAGGTTGGACAATGACGAGTCGATCAAAAGGTAATGCTGCTCGTGCTTGGGAGACAGTCGCGTTTGGCATGCTGTAAGTTTGGACTTTGAGAGGCCACCGGGGATCGAATATATGCATGTGGGAGCAGATACTACCTCGGGGTAGCTTCATTGTGTATTGCTGGAGAATGGAAGGGATTCGAAGTAGGCAGTGCAGATAGAGAACGCGTCGCTCAAGAGATGGCAGACAGGGCAGACTGCCGGTAGAGTCAAGACGAGGAGAGAAAGAACAGAGCAGATCCACAAGCCTGAGCTGGTTGAGTCAGTCTAACCCTTTCACACTGCGCATGCGCTGTAAAGATGGTTTGCGGGTCTGATACGGTATACCGACGTGCGCTGCAGCTCACACAGCCATACAATATGATTCTAGGGACTTGTTCTACCTGGTGCAAGGCTGCAAAGAGGCTAGACGACGCTGTTCTCCGACAAGATATGACTTTACTCAAATCCAACCATGTCTATTCGTTCCGGCAGATGCGCGTGCGGCAAAGTCTCTCTGACTATCCCAGAGAGCGTCAATGAGCAAACTGTGTGGGTTCGCGCGCGCTTTTGTCTGTTGGGTCTGGCTGATATCTGGCCAACCTGGCAGATGTCATGTAAGCTTTTCAATTGATCAGCTCAAGATGCAGTCACGCTGAAGATGGCACAACAAGTGTAATGGATGCTCTAAAGGAGGAGGAGGCTTGGGCAGCACAGTTCTCGTCATCCCTTCGGATAAAGTGCAAGTCCAGGGTGAATTAAAGGTAAGCAAGCGTTGACATCTATACGCTGTACATACTGATCTTAGCACCAGACCTACGTCGACAAAGATACTACTTCCGGCAAACCATTAAACAGGCAATTCTGGTGAGGTTCTCTCTAATCGGGCATCGGAATACCCACTGAGCGTCCACAGCGGTGATTGCGGTAACCCAATCCTATCCTACCAAGACGGTCTGAGTCTCTACTTTGTCAAGACGCCCTTGTTCGAAAACTGTCAAAAGGTCTTCAAGCCTGTTGCGCAGATCTTTTGTTCCAGAGCTGAAAAATGGGCTGTTCTGTATGTCATTCATTCATTCTTTGCGGCCAGGCTCTGATTGTGTGAATAGGCCTGATATTCCTGGCAAGGACACTATGTAAATTGCATCCGTCTTGCAGGTCGTCAATCGTTATAGCATGTCAATCGTTCAAGCATGTCGTTATTGCATTACATATGGCATGGCATAGAGGAAAGGAGAAGAAGCGAACAGGTGTTGTTGCTGCTTGCCCAAGGAGCTTCACCTGCGTGTGGCTGGCATGTATTGTCAAAGCGCGGTCATTCATCTTTGCAAATGCCATGTCAAGTTGAGCAAACATCGATAAAGCTAGCAGCTCTGTCGTTTGTCATGCTTTCTATCTGTAACCTTCTGTTCGTTGCTCGTGATGTCCCATATCGAGGTCTGGTTCGCTTAACAATTACATATGGGCATCTTGATGCCCTTTGCCGATCGACAGAATCCTGAGGACTAAGTAAGGTCAGTAAGGCGGGCATCTTGAAGTGATGAAGACCCTCACAAAGATTACTATCATCGGAGCTAGCGCAAACCAGAAGATACCACCCTCGTTTGACTTGATAGATGATGCACAAAAGAGGGTCTGTTGAATTCGGAATCCAATTCTTCACTCGCTACTATCTTTCTGCCGATCGAATTCCGCCTGCCGTGCTTCCAAGGCGCATAGAACCTGATGAGCTTTTTGGCGACTTCCCACATCCAACAGATAACCGCCTCTAAAACATTCCCACAGCTCTTCGTCAGGCCGAGGTCGTGGAAAGTAGGGATCATTGGCAAAGAAAGAATCAACGAGATCCGAGATTGCATCGTGCTCAGCATGCCATTTCCGACACTATTTTCTGAATAAGCAAGCCTAAGGTAGAAACACAGAAACTAACTTGGTTGAAATCAATACAGTAGTATTCCGATATCTCCTCACCAGCACTTCCGAGAACAAACTCAATGTCCCTGCCATCTAATTTTGCCGCAAAGTGCAGACGGCCCAACGTCTCCCCCATGCCAAAAGCAACTTGTGCAGCGGACGGTAGCGAAATAGCTAAAGCCAACTGGGTATACCGCTGTAGATCGAGGTTGAAATTGTTGGTATTCAAGAAGCGGCTCGGTGCTGATGTGGGTTTCCCAAGATATAGTCGACATAATCTCGCTAATGGTGCGTTTGGTGGGCGATGAGATGGATAGAAGTGCTGACAAACGTATTCAGCCACAATGAGAGTGACTTCCCGTACACGCGACTGTGCAAAGGCCGCAGTCTCGAGCCCATGAAGTTTTAGTTCTTCGAAGCTAGTAGATCGACGAGGATTGACAGCTGAATCAAAGAATGCTCGACTGTAGATGAGATCTATATCTTGAAGTGTACTGAAAGCTACAGGCCGCGGTATCAAGAAGAAGTGGTCAGAGTTGCATGATTTGTGAATGACAGCCAGATGATTGAATTCTCGCTTCAGCTCGTCTTGTCCGGTTGCATGCAAGCATACTTTGAAAGCGAGACCACCTGCAGCCCAAACTGGTGCGAAACTGCCTTGACCAATTTTGACGCTTCTGCTTTCGCGCACAGGTATATCCATCATCATGTCTGCCATTGGTGGTCTCTGCTACAACAGCTGGCAAATGGTGTGAAGCTAGGCGGTATAGCCCAGAGTTTGCATTCGTCTCGTGACTTTGCGAGCGCAACTTGAATTTATCGTTTGCGAACAACAGCCAACCTGTCATATCTCCCGCTCGTCCCGCTATACCACAGCAAGAGAGAGAGTCATGCCCTGTTAGAGCTGTCAAGACGTTGTCATCAAACGAATACTGCGGGCTGCTGTTTTCATGGATCTCGACATTGTTGCTCAAAATGACTTGACACCTCAAACTGTTGCTTCCACTTCTGATGAGCAAGCACCTGGAGGCTTCATTATCGAGAGCGAAGGAGCTCAGGCTACTCTCAAACCTGCTACGGAGTTGAATGTGGATTCAAGTCCTGGTAAAAGCGTCTCTTCCACCACTTCGTCCGTCTCTTCTACTACAACGACAACGGAAGGGACTGCTTCTACAAAGTCTGAAGAGAATGCTGAATCAGCACCAGAACTTCAAACAGAGCCAGTTGTAGCAGAAGAGAAACCCTTGGAAGCAAGCAACGAGCCTCTCAAACCGCCTAAAAGAAGAGTCAAAGTCTATCGATTAGACGGAGAACAATGGCTCGACCTCGGGACTGGTATTTGTGCCATTCATACAGAACCTCTATCAAACGAAACGAAACCTCTAGTCATGATGCATGAACCTGAATTGGATGAAGATGCAGATGCTGGACCTTGGATTTGCGTTACGCCTGAACCGCCTGAACACAAGGAAAAGAAGGAAGGCGAGGAAGAGAGTCCGAGTAAGAAACGAAAGAGGGAGGAAGAAGAGGCTGATAAGGCTAAAGGACCGCCAGAAAGAGAGATTTGGCGGACTGCGGTCAGGAGTGTGCTGTTTATGGCTGCTACAGATGGAGATAGAGGGTCTTACCAACGTCAACAAGGTATGTCGAGATGTCATTAGCAGCACGCGCTGTTGATTTTGATATTGTTGACATACAGACACTCTCATTGTCTGGACGGAAACAGATGGCACCGACATGGCGCTCTCCTTCGCCAACGTCACAGGCTGCAACGAGATCTGGTCCTTTATTGAGCGCGTTCGGCAATACCTCTTTGACAGCGACCTAACCTCATCAGACGAAGATGACTTCCCAGCCAACGCTCGACGAGTTCAGTCGGAAGAAATGTCACGACAACCTCAAACTTCATCCTCTCCACCCGGTGCGGCGCTCTATCGATCAGGTGGAATGTCTACAGCGGGCCGAATCAGCGCTGGTACTTTACCCGAACCATCTTTATCAAACCTAAGCGAAGTAGAA
The DNA here is from genome assembly GCA_039545315.1 of Kondoa malvinella. Classification (NCBI taxonomy): domain Eukaryota; kingdom Fungi; phylum Basidiomycota; class Agaricostilbomycetes; order Agaricostilbales; family Kondoaceae; genus Kondoa; species Kondoa malvinella. Next base: position 192,290 of record BCIM01000002.1, on the reverse strand, counting down.
ACGATGCTGAAATGGATCAGTCGGACGCCTCTGGGTAGAGAAAGACTCAGTACTTGGGTCATTCATGTGGATTACGCCAAGCAGTTGATTGATTTGTTTCATGATGCCGAGGATTTGGAGAGCTTGGAGAGCTTGCATTCGCTTTGTGTGATTGTGCAGGGTTTATGTGGGTAGTGCCGTCTCTTTGCTTTTCCGAAAGCTAATAAGCGACAATCGTCCCACAGTATTGCTGAATGACAACGCCATGTTTGAATACATTCTGCAAGACGAGCTATTCATCGGTATTGCGGGGATACTAGAATGTGAGCTTGGATTTCGATGCTGTACACCCTCACACTGACAATGTCGTCAGATGATCCTGAATACCCAACACTGAAGGCAAACTACCGAGATCACCTTTCTGACCCAAAACTCTATCGCGAAGTAGTGCCAATTCGCCATGGGCCTACACAAACGAAAATCCATCAAACATACCGCCTTCAATACCTCAAAGATGTCATTCTCGCTCGAATCATTGACGATCCTACCTTCTCCATGCTCAATTCCTTCATCTTCTTCCACCAAGTCGACATTGTACAACATCTCCAGAGCGATACTGTTTTCCTATCCGAACTCTTTGCCCTTTTCGAAACACCAGATCTTAATCCTTCGAATCAAGATGATGAACCTATGATAGGGCCATCCTTACCTAAACCAGCCATTTCACAACCGAAAGACACTGTGTCTTCCGCCTACCCTACCTCTCTTTCGCAAGAACAACACGACCAACAACACGGCGCTATTCTGCTACTACAGCAATTCTGTGGACTAGCAAAGAACCTTCAAATAGCAGCTCGAAATACCTTCTACCGCACACTGGCAGATCGAGGACTGCTTAGAGTACTCGAACGAGCTCTAATGCGCACGACTCATTTCCTCAACAAGGCGGCAGCTCAAGGAGCGCACATTACTACGACCGAAGAAGAACAAGAGCATTCTCTCAGAGTAGCAACGATCGATATCCTCATGATGGTGATTGATCATCAACCGAATGCAGTTCGAGCGTATTGCTTAAAAGATTACAACGATCAAGAAGCACCAGAAACATGCCAGAATTCGTTGATGCTCTTCTTAATCAAGTTGTTACTGTCCGAGAGGGATCTGGGTATTCAAGCACAGATGGCGGAAGCAATCAAAGTGCTTGTGCAAACTTCAACAGATGGTGGAGCGGGAATACTAGAGGTCATGCGCAGTCGTCCAGAGGATCCTGAGGCGGAGCGATTCTTGGACTACTTCTACAAGATCTGTGCGGGAGAATTGTTCAAGCCGTTAGCTGAACTCGAAGCGTTGCCGAAAGGTAAGTTGAACATGTAAAAGTCGCTCGTGACTAATCGGTATGTTAGGCGCTACAGTAACACTGGACAACAGCAAAGCATCGATATGCGCCTACCTTTGTGATCTGATGTGCTACTTTGTCTCTGCGCATACTTTCCGGTCAAAGTTCTACATTCTCAGCTCCGAGATTAGCAAAGCTATCGCAAGGTTGCTCAAGTCCACGCAGAAGTATCTTGTATTAGGTAAGCCTACTCTTCGCATCATCGTCAGCTGCTGACGCACGACTTTAGCTGCCATCCGCTTCTTCCGAGCAACCCTCAACAAGAAAGACGACTTTTACAACCGAGCATTGATCAAGAGCGACCTCTTCTTGCCCATTCTCCAAGCTGCCAAAGAAGAAGAAGGAAAAGATAACTTGGTCGCTTCCGCCTGCCTGGAATTCTTCGAGCACATCCGAACAAACAACTCTAAACCAATACTAAACCACTTGATGGAGCGACACGGCGCGCTGGTTAGGTCGCTCGCGCCTGGCAATGATACAATCAATCTACTGATACTGAGATGGGAACAAAACAATGAGCCGCCGCCGGAAGCTAGCACATCTGCTGCAGTCGACAAGTGAGTCTATCTATCCGCTTCAGGTATAACAGTCTAAGCGCTTTTTTAAACAGCAAAAACAATCAGCAGTCAAGTTCATACGGTCAGAGCAAAGTGCTGGATGCAGACGAAGAAAGTTACTTCAACGACTCTTCTTCTGACGACGAGACTACACCTGCAATCGTCGCAGCAGCTGATGCTGGCAGAAGCAAATCGCCTCCAACAAGAGCGACATCTCCGCCAGCCAAAGGAATGGTGCGGTCACCTGCCCAAGTCTTTCAAGAGATGGCGATCAGAGGAGCCAAAGGCAAAGCAAGAGCGATTGATCGTAGTAAAAGGTCGTCTAGCTTGGTCGCCTACAATGATGAACCGGATATACCACCTCGTTCATCGTCTAGCCAGGCCGACCAATCAGCCGTTGCAGCCATACCAGACACAAATGAAGCAAAGGAAGCTGCGACATCATCGGCCGTTGCTGCATCGTTGCTTCCGGACGACGAACCGCTTCCACCACATCCTCCGTCAGAGCCTGACTTGCTGTCTCCGCCTCGATCTAAAGCATTGGCTAATCTAGCCGAACCGTCACTACTCGGAAGTCCGTTCGAGCGCGTCACACGATCGTCAATGGATGAGGATGGTCCACCACCTTCACTAGCAGCTCTAGGCGAGAAGAGGCGAAGAGAAGCTGAAGAGGATGACCAGCTTGGGCAGCTGCAAAGCGGAGCGAAAAAGGTCAAGCCAAACGTTAAACCTGCGTCGACCGCCAAAAGCGCTTCTACGGGTAATCAGGGCAATGGTTTGACAAGTAAGTTCAAGCTCAAGATCGGAAGTCTTGCCAAACTAGGGTCAAAGTAGGTGTACATGGGCATGTACTTTGTATTAGTAAGAGGAGGTGTGTTAGTCGAGGGTCACATTGCAAGTCGTCGAAACTGTTACTATTACATTCCATTTCTATTGTTATCGAAGACTACACATACAACACCGAAACCGGAAACTAGACAAACAGTACTTAAGCGACCCCTTGCAATCCTTGCACTCCTAGCCCGAATCTCGCCCTATGATGTTCCATCGAAGTCAGATGCAGCCCTTGCTGTCGGACTGACGGAGCTTTGCCTATCAACATCCTGTCCATCTGCGGCAGGCATCCGGTCTCTTCGAAAGAGGTATCACCTGCGAAGTCGGCAGGGCTAGCGACGTCCTCTTCGCTACCTGAATCTCCTGAAGCGCTGTCGAGATCTAACGACGGTACCGGCGAGTCTGCAAGAATGCCTTCGTCGTCGCCAAGCAGGTAACCCACGAGTAGGGCTTCGTCCGTTTGATGGTTCGCTGACTCTGCTGGAACCGCAATCTCCTGACAGTCTGTCTCCTTGTGCCTCGATAGCGCATCATCCACCTCTCGGAGACACTCCGACACGTCTTTCGCTGTCTCGAGCCGTGCTCGCAAAGCCATCAATATTTGAGTAACATCGCGAGCTGGCATTGGCGGGGAAGTAGGTGTGTCCGATAACACAGACTGACGATCTGATGTAGAATCACCGCCTACAGAAGGCGATGCTGCCTGTAGAGAAGTCGTACGTGCTGGTACAGAGATCGGATCTGGCAAATGCGAGCTGGATTGCAAATCGAGCATGGAGACCTCTTCTGTGGGTGACGGAGCGGGAGCTGGTGCAGTGCCGCGATTAGCTGAAGAGGCATAAGCTCGCCTCGGTAGAGTCTTTGCGCTGGTACCTTCGTTAGGTGGAGCATCAGAATTCGCTACCGGAACCCTCTTGACTGTTCTCCTGCGTTCTGGAGTTGTTTCATCTCGTGATGTGCTACTGCTAGACGTTCGGATGATTGGAATTGATTGAGTCGGTGGAAGAGATGGCTTCTCTTCGCGTTCAGAAGGCTTTGACAAGTCGCGGCTGATGTGAGGTGTGTCAGAACTGTTATTGGTAGATTGAGCAGGCGGTTCCTTTGTAGCTTTAGTTGAATACGGAAGAGGTATGGCAGCTTGTAGAGTTTGAGCGGCGGCAGAAGGCGTGGTGATGGGACTGAGCGAGCCTTTGCGAGCTAGACAGAACATTAGATCGAATGACAGCATACTCATCTAACCTACTAGATGGAGCACTGTACTTGTCTTCGTCCACACTAGATCCCGATCGCTCAGATGCATGTCCGGATTGAGACGACTTGCGGGGTTCAGCTGGGAGAAGCAAGGACGAATCTGATGCTGCACGCGGATGCTCTACAGACGTCTTCCTCGCCTTATGGGTGGCTAGACTGGGCATCGCTCCGCCATCAAAGACTTTTGGAATACATGGAACAGGCGCCGTGACAGTCGATACAGCCTGTCTGCGAGGTGGACCGGAGAAATCATGGCTTGAAGACATTGAGTGCATCGACTTGTGCGATATGGAACGCGGCAGATTATGAGAAGGCGCGGCAGAGGTATTGTGCTGCATGGAGGCTCGACCGAGACTTTCGTTCGGATTGTAGTTCTCAGCTTCGTCCTTCGCAGGTGTCAGCTTGCCCATAAGGTTGCGAAATCTTGAGCTGGACTTCTTTCGTAAAGGCGGGTCTGACGAAATGGTGGTGGAAGTAGAGCCGGATTGAGGAGGTTCTTGATTGAAAAAGTCACTGCGAGACCGACTTCAGCACAGTCAGGACAGAAACGCACAGCAACAACACCCACATCAGATCTCGAGATGGCGCTGGCCTCGCTGTCTCGTCTTTTGGCTGCAACTTTGGTCCGCGCCTCTTCACGGATGCAGGTGTTGCTGAAGCATACGAATCGGTTTGATATAAAGCAGAAGAAGTCATCGTGTCAGAAGAGCCAATAGAGTCTTGATTGCGTGAATGTGCTGCGCCCTTCTTTGTGTTGGTGATAGAAGCTAGCTTCACAGGCATTGGAGCTGGGTCTGATGTCCATGGTCTATGACATTATCAGCACACGTCACAGGCGGTGAGATGAGAAGGACGTACGGCTCGCTATCCAGCAGATCTTTGAGTGATTCCTTCTTTGGCTTCTTCCTGCCCGTGAACAAATCTTCATCGCTATCGCTCAAATCCTCTTCCGGCTCTTCTTTGATACCGCTGCGAGCAGTGAGACGAGTGCCAGCTCGAGGAGTCTTTGGCGCTTGTGTAGCCAGCTTGGAGAAGGGAAGAGGGCTCATGTCTATGCCGCGGTCTGGTTTGCCTTGTCCGTTCGAACGCTTCGTAGCTGAATTGGGCTGGAAAAGACAGTTAGCCTGATACACATAGAACATCTGTGTACCCACATTCATAGTGGAGATCAAACGATCTGGTGTGATAGAGAATTTCAAGCTATTGAGCCTTGCATGATCAGCCGCATGACTTTTGCCAGTGATATGAACTCACGTTTGGCCAGAGTGCATCAACTGGTCAAAATCGCCAGCATTATCTTCATCGTCCTGGAAAGAAGGAGAAAAGTCAGAAGCGAACATTGCACAAAGATCCGAGCATTCCACGCTAGTGCGCTTGGGCCCCTTTGGGCGTACAGAGAAATGGGAAGAGTCACAAGGGAAGAAAGAGACTCACGCTGTACTCGTCTGATTGACAACCTGTAGGTATAGCCAGGCTCGACTGTGTAGTGGAGCGGGTAGCTTGAGAGTCGATGGACTTGCGAAATTTACCGCTTTGAGGTGTTGAAGTGTCGGGAATGGAGCTGGACAGATCAAGAGAGAAGGCAGTAGAGACTGATGCCGTCGTATCGGCCCGGCGGATGCTTGGTTGGCGTCGTGGACCACCTCGAGTGATGCTTTGCCGTCTGGAAAGTTGAGCCACTTTTTTTTCGAGTATAGACTTTGTGCGTGTGCCCTGCGCAACTGTCAGAGCGAGTCATATCTCAATTGAACAGAAGAGCTCACTTCGAAGAAATCCCAAAAGCTATCATTCTCTTTCGCCGCTTCATACAAATGACGCAAGCCAGCTTCTTCGATTCGTGAATCCCTCTCCACAACTCTTGCTACAAACAGCAATATCTGCTCCACCAAGTAGCCCAAAGCAGTCGATACATAGATTGCCAAAGCGGGAGTAAGGTTGAGTGAAGTCTGGTGAGTGTCCGGCGAGCTCTGTAGCTTCTCCAGGACGGTATTCTGCAGGTCGTGAAAGTATTGAACCGACTTGAGTTTAATTTCGACAATTTCCCATCGAGACAACTCGCTTGATCCATCTGCCAAGTCTGCCGAGTTTTGCAAAAGCTCGCCGCAGAAGAGTCGAAGTTCTGTCCATGCTGATTTAACATTGACTTTGCCAGTTTCGGTCTGGGAAGAAGGAGCGAGAGAATCTTTTCGGAGAAGTGCTGTGTCGTCCTTCAGTGCGCTCCTGCCCGCTGACGAGCGGAGCAGCTGGCGAAGAGCAAGCTCGGCTTCTAGGCTGAGTAACACGATCAGAGACTGTTCAGGATGGGAGGAATGCAATCTGCTCACACGCAATTCTTGCCCAATACATTCGGCAAGACTTTACATCAGAGAAGCAATCAGCTAAGCCGATCTTGTGCACGATGAACGCAGACTGACCCCTTAGCAGACCTCTGCTCTTGTAGCACTCCGTAGTGAACGGTACAGCTAGATTAGCTCCGACTGAAAGAGCCGCGGTAGGTGTGCTGGGTATATCATTCTCGCTCGTCGTGCATGCAGATGTGCTCAAGAAGATGAATTCGTTGCAGAAAGCGTTGATCACTGCCAGTACATCTGGCGAGACTGAAATTGGTCTGTTGCGAGAGGTGATGGCGTTCGCTGCTTCTTGGCTGACGAACTCGACTTGAACCGACGAAGCGAAAGCGAACGAAGATAATTTGGCTTGCATACTTTTTCGCAGGACGAGCAGATCGTAGCACGCGATAAAGAGAGGAGGGAATTACAGAGTTCTTGCGCTTTGGGATTCCCTCGGCAAGACAAAAGCGGGTGCGAGCGTCACAAAAAGCGAGTCAAGAAAGAACAAAGCGAGTGATCGCTGTACAGAAGAGGGAGTGTACGCAGCGTCGTCAGGTGCACAAGACTGTCAAGACTACCTCTTCTGAGCGAAATTCATGGTTTCCCGAATCGTCTGATTGGTGTGTGAAGTCAAGAAGTTATCAGCCGCCAGCTTCTTGGTGTACAACGCCCATCTGGCATTCCTTTTGTATGTCTGATACAATATGGTCATGCGATGTGCCTTAGTATCTATCAGCAGGCAATGTGAGGACCGATAAAATCCGCTCAAGACAGTGAATGAAAGGCTCGCAACAAGTCATTGCCTGCTCTGGCCTTCCTGATGGAAGTCTCAGATTCTCTGTTCTCTCTCTGCTGTAGCGCACTTCTTCCGGTCAAGCGAAACGGTCGTGGTCTTGCACTCGCTTTTGACTTCAAGTTCCATTAGCTTCTTTGACGCTTTGTCTGCTTCATAAAATGTGGATCTCTCCTCCAACTCTCATCTACCTTGGTCTGACCAAATAATATCGACACCTGTCATGCTCTGGCTGCTTCGCCTCCTTGAGATTCTCTTATCTACGGCGGCCAGACCTCTTCTTTATGCCTCAACTCTCGGTCGTTCTTGGCTACACTCCATCTTTACATGTAGTTGCTCACTGCAGTCTACTACCACATCTGCGTGCGCTTGTACCAATAGCGGTTTTATGTTTCTCCGCAAACCAACAGTCCTAGTAAGCCAACGGATTTTCAGCTATCATGCGAAGGAACGTTCTGTTCGAGTACATCTGCACGTCTGCTGGTACTTCCTGACGAGCATCTCAGCTGTTCTTTTCTATGCGAAGTAAATGTACGAGCTCACAAATCTTGGCATCGACTACCACTCTCATGAACTTTCAAAGCTCCGCAATACAGTCTGGCAGTGAGGCTTGATCTATATGTCAATAATGCTGACCTGTAATGCGACTTTCGAACACCGTAAGGCTGATCACCTGACACTTTGCGTTTAGCATGAACGCGATTTATTGCACCAGTATGCCTGATGATCCTTCAGAGATTACTCTCATAGACAGTACGAGACTACTAGACGTGCTGGCGAGTGCATTTGCGACCAAAAATTCCCACCCTCACGAGTCTTGTTCTTGAGCCGGGTCGACCAAATATTATACCAGAATCTGTCTTTTGAGTATCTGTAGAATCACGGATACTGATTGGTGAGTTGAGCCATGAGCAACACACTGGTCCAGACCTCGGTGTCTTGTTGCCAGAGCGGGGAATTTATGCTCATGCATGTCTTGTGCACGATTTGGCAGACGGGCTCTCGCATCTCTCTCTCATCAATTCTGTTCAAATGAGTTCTGGCCAACCTGCGCCTGCAGTGGCTCAACCTGTTGCAATGAGCAAATCCAGCAAGAAGAATAAGAAAAAGAAGAACAAGCAAGCTGCCAATGCTGCTGCGGCTGGCACGATGTCGTCCGCTGTGCAAGAACCTGTCGCTGCTCCTCCCATGTCGCATCAGTCTGCTCAGCAAAGACCCAACAACAGTGCTGCTGAACCCTATCAAGGTTATGGCGCGCAAGAGGACGATGATTTGCCTGGCTTGGATGACATTGACTCTTTTGCGCCTGGTGGAGCTGCGTCTAGCTTAGCTGCTGCTGCTCAAGCTGCTGCGGTAGCCGCCGGTTTCCCTTCTTTCAATGCGCATGCGACCCAATCCGAATTGTTGGCCACTGCCAATGACCTGTATCGACAAATAGAGTCTGCTGCGACTGCTGCTTTGGCTGGTGCACCAGGGACGAACGGTCGAAATGGTGTAGAAGGAGATGATCAATACTGGCAATCGCTTCCGGCCCACCTCAGATCCTTCATCAAGAATGCTTTGCCTTTAGCTGCGGGACTTTCTCCTGGTGTAGGCGTAACCGCGAGTCAAGCTGGAGCAGCTGCTCAAGCGCTCAACCTTACTCCGGAACAAATGCATCAAGCCGCTCAACAATTGGCTCAAGTCGTTCAATCTACCGGATGGGCTGCTCTAGGCGTCGCACCTCCCACTGGGGCTAATGGACAACAGCAAATGCCTTTCCGTGGTGCGGCCGTCAATGGCACTTTACCGAACGGCGCAGCGACCGCGACTATTCCTCTTGGCTCTTTCACTTTACCTTTACCGCTTCATCCTCATCCTGATCATCCGCATCAAGGCTCGAACGATCAAGACGAGTATCTTGATGATGAGGATGAAGAAGAAGAGGAAGAAGAAGAGCTCGACAGCGAAGAAGAAGGCTCGCTTGAAGAAGAGGAAGAGGGCGAATCTGAGGAAGAGGATTCAGAGGATGAGCATGAGCGCATGAGACAGCAACAGGCAGCTATTGCTGCAAGGCAGAAAGCGAAGGTCTGTATCCGAAGACTGTTGTCTTTAGCAACTTGCTCAAAAACACTTATATAGCTTCCGCAACATGCAACGCAAGGCAAAGCTGGTCAACAACAGATGCGACAACCTCAGACTATTCAACAGCAGAAAGCGCAAGCGATGCAAGCTGCCATGCAACCGCCTACGCAAACAGCTCGTCGGACCAATGGTCCTCCAGCCCCAACTCGTTCCGCTGTGCCCGTCATTCCGCAATTGAATGGAAACGGAAAAGCTCGTCAACAAAATGCGAATGCTCAACCTGCTTCTGTCCGACCTGCGAATGCCGCTGCTCAAGCTCAAGCTGCGGCGAATGCTGCCCGTGTTCAAGCGCAACAGGCACAAGCTGCTACTCTTCGTAATGGTGCTCAAGCTGCTAGCGGAAGCACAGTCGCGACTACCAGCAACCCAGAAAGAGAGCGGATCAGGGATTTCTGGTTGGCTTTACCGGAAAGAGAGCGTCGAGCGTTGGTCAAGACGGAGAAAGAGTCTGTTTTGCGAAAAATGAAAGAGCAGCAAAGGCATGGATGCAGTTGTGCAGTGTGTGGTAGAAAGCGTGGTGCGATCGAAGAAGAGCTCGAAGTGCTGTACGATGCCTACTACGATGAACTCGAATCATACGCTTTCCATCAACAACGGCACAAGTCGAGCAATGGCGCTATTCCTCCACCGCCTGGTCCTGGTCCCTTCCCTGGCAGCGTCGACTACAATCCTCCACCAGTACCAGCAGCTGCTCCTGCCCAAACCGCGGGGCAAAAGAAATCTATAGCGGCCAATGCAGCCAACAAAAGAGCTCCTCCGGCCAAGAACCCTCCAGCAGACAAGAAGGCAGGCAATCACAAGCATAACCCATCCTGTCCGCATCACCCACATCACCATCATCACCACGGCGGTAAATGTTCGCACAATCATACACCCGCTTCAACTCAACCTCAATCAGAGGAAGAAGAGGAAGAGTCCTACGATGAAGAAGAAGAGGATGAAGAGGACGAGGAAGAGGAAGAATACAGCGAAGGCGAATATGAAGAATCCGGATCTGAAGAATCGCCTGCTCCTCCAAGTCAAGCACCAGTCAAGACTGCTAGCAATGGCAAACCTGTTCCTATGCCTGCTCCTCATGCCAACAAGCAAGTCGTCACTGCTCCTCCACCCAAGAAATCTGCCCCAGCTACAAATCCTGCGGGAAAAGGCGATTTCTTCAACTTTACCAACTCGCTCGCTGTTAAAGGCGGGATCCTCACTGTTGCCGATGATTTGCTCAAGAATGATGGTCAGAAGTTCTTGGAGATGATGGAATCGCTGGCGGACAAGCGTATTCAGCGAGAGCGAGAAGCCGCCGAACACCTCAACTTTGAAGAAGATGAGGAAGAGGACGATGAAGAGTACGATGGTTCGTTCTTTTGATATTTGCCCAATCGTGCTGTGTGCTTACATTGCGTCAGACGACGAGGAGGATGAAGACGAGGAAGACGAAGAAGAGGTTCGTCTGGAGAGCCTTTGCATGCGCAATGCTAACTGCTGCTTTTGACGAACAGGATGAGGACGATGAAGATGAGGAAGAGATCATCACGGACGATCAGCGCATGGAAGAAGGTCGCCGCATGTTCCAAATCTTTGCCGCCCGCATGTTCGAACAGCGTGTACTTCAAGCTTACAGAGAGAAGGTAAGAGAGTGTTGTCGACATGGCTAGCCATGTTGCTTAACCACCACACCTTACAGGTCGCTCAAGAAAGGCAGCAACAGCTGTTATTCGAGCTCGAAGCTGAAGATCGTGCTGCTGCTGACCGAGACGCCAAGAAAGCCAAAGATGCATTGAAGAAGAAAGAGAAGAAGAAGTGCGTATCAGCTCAAGGTTGGCACACAATACCTAAAGTATGTTCACAGGGCGCAAAAGGAGAAACAAGAAGCCGAGCGTCTACGTAGGGAAGAAGAACGCGTTGCCGCCGAAGAAGCTGCTAAAGCTGCTTTGGTCACAAAAGCAGAAGAGGACCGCAAGCGAGCTGCCGAACAACAAAAGAAGGCTGAAGAGCAGAAGCGTCAGAAAGAGCTCGAAGCCATGCGTCGAGAAGAAGAGAAGCGGAAACGAGTGCAGAAAGAAGCTGATGCCCGCCGCGAGAAAGAGAACAAGCTCAAACTTGAGCGCGAGAACAAAGCAAAGGAGAAAGAGCTGAAAGCAAAGGAGAAGGCCGAGAGTGCGTCGACAGCGATCTATCCTACCTTCAAGCTGATTTACCTTCTTTGCTTCACACAGAGGAACGCCTGGCCAAAGAAGCTGCCGCTCGCAAAGAAGCTGTTAGAGCTGAACGTGAGGCCAAGGAAGCAGCCAAGCGGAAAGAGGAGCAAGAGCGCGAGGAAGCTGAACGAGAAGCACAGCGAGTCAAAGCTGCTGCCACTGCTGCAGCGGCGACTGCAGCAGCCGCTCGAACAGCAGCAGCCAACAGACAAGCTTCATCAAGCAAGATCCACCCTGCTGGTCCCAAAGCTCTTCGAGACTCCCGTCAAGCTCAGCCCATCAACATTGGAGGGCCAAAGGCTGGTTCAAGCAACCAAATGCCTCTGATGATGCGCCCTCCCTCAGCTGGCATGCAAGGTTCCATGCCCCCGATGCATATTCCTCAACCAGGCTATCGCGGTCCTGGACCGACCTCACCTTCTGCATCGACATCTCAAATTCGACCTCCAATGCCTCCTGGCGGAATGCCGTCCGCTCGCTCTATGCAAAACATGCAAGCTGGTCAAATACCCTTTGGAAGACCACCTTCATCAGCGGGTTCTTATCAGCAGATGCAGCCTCCTCTGGCTGGACCATCACATTCGCCTGTCTCTGCCAACCGACCTGCCAATGGCTTTGGACCCATCGGTATCGGCTCGCCTGGCGGATCCCAGTCAAACAAGTATGGCATGTCATCTCTTGGAGCTCCGTTTGCCCAGCAGCAGCAGAACTCTGGCATGAACACGCCAAGTACCATTGGCAGAGGCTTTGCGCCGACACCAACGAGTGGAATGTCGCCTATCGGACCTCCTCCTAGGTCGCACTCAACAGCTCCAGGCCCTGTCGGAGCTGCAGCATCTTCTTTGGCAGCGCTCAATCTCGGTTCGCAGCCAGTTCAACGCAAGGTCAGCGCAGAACAACCCAACACTCCTGGTGCTATTGGCCCAAGACGAGCTTCTCTGCACGAGAAGACGAACGGCATATCGACAATGCAACCAATTGGTCCTCCTAAATCACAAGATGACGACAAGCCGGCATCATCTGGTTCCAGCTTGCGCTCGCCTTCTCCACCGCCGATACTCGGCAGCTCTGCTCTCCTAGATGATTACGATGATACCTCAGACACTCCTTCTTCGCCCGCGCAATCCTCTTCATTCCAGTCATCATCTTTCGGCGGCGCAATGTGGGGAGATCAGACTTGGTCTGCTCCCGCTGCTGCTGCACCCGCTGCTCCGAGTCGTAACGATATCATCCGAGTAAGCCCACAGTCCTGGTACATTTCTAGGCTCATTGCATTGACAGGCACGAGCGGGAGTCGCTTGCTTGCAACTCAGCGAAGCAACTCAACGATTCCAGCATACCGCTCAAGAGGTCTATCGAGTGCTTTTACAGACCTATGCAGACGTGAGCTTATCTTCCAACTTCAATTCGCCTTACTGGTATGCTGATGAATGTCTCAAAGTTCGCATCTGTGGACATCAACGAAAGTGAGTAACCTTTCCTCTTCTCTATATGTATGCTGAGCCTGTTTTGCCAGTGCTCGCCTCTTGCGCGATGCCAGCAAATCATGCGAATGGTGCAGGAGCGTTCAACATTGTTCGGGATGGGCCATCTTCTGTCTTGCTCACATTCAGCGCATATTGAGTATCGTATGCATCGTATAACAATCTGGCCTCGATGGGATATGCGATCATTGCAGACTGGTCTGGTTATGATGAAAAGCAGCTTGATAGTTTTGTTTGAATCAATCTAGCAGACGATAAACCTCAACGACCAAATTATGCTTCCCGCCATATCGCTTGGATTCAGCCGTGAGCAGGATCTTTTAGGCGACCTAGATCCTCTGGAGGAAACTCGGAGTCTACTGGACAACTTCCGAACAAACTTATTGGCCAAGGACAGACTCTTGGCCACTCTAACAGTCGCTTCCCTGGACCTTCCGGTACCGATCGAACTCAGCGACGCGCGATGGCCCAAGGCGAAAGAAGCGTTGATCTACTTCTTAACGGAAAAGTTTTCGCAGGTCGACCTTGATCGACTGAACACTACAAGGTCAACCGACTACCTTTACGGTCAGACTATGCTCAGCATGGCCGGAGAACGCCCCATCATAGAACTCGATTATTCACTCAGCGCATACCTGGAAGAGAGCAAGATTGCCCGACATGCGGACAATGCTTCAGCAAGACTTATCTTTCTGCAAACGTTCTACCACGAATTTATGCATGCGACGCAGCAATTCTTCTTCGGCTCCCAAAGATCTCCTCCCTCGCGCCGAATCCAGTCTATTCAAGGCATGTCAACTGCACTATCTGGTTGTTTTCTGGATCCAAATCCAGAATGCGGAGAGCGAGGGTACGTGATCGAAAGGATACTCTTTGGATTCGTACTACTATGCTTATTTTACCGAGGGAGTGGAAAAGATATGAGGGGAGTCGCAAGGGTATTGGGATTAGACCTTCGCACAAATACGTTTCATCTCATCAGTATGTGTTGTTTCCGCGTGCAGACTTATCATTCTAACTGATTGATCAGACAATCGAGAAGCTATCCGCTTCTACGACTCAGCCCTTACCGCTCCTCTCCCCTCGCCCTTCCTGCGCGATCTATCCCACCTACCGCAATACTATGCAACCGACATCCTCAATCGTCGGTTCGCCTCGCCAATGCGACTTCTAGCATGTATAGGGACTCGCGCAGAAGAAGAAAGTCAAGCTCTTCGTTCTCCGTCTTCGCATATGCCCTCTCGTCTGGATGACCGGCACTTAGATTCACCACTGAAAGGCCGCCTTCCGAAAAGCCATTCGGCTCCTCCCAACATCTCTCTCGATAAGCTAGACGAGAGTATGGATCGTCTCGAGCTTGGTGCAGATCAGACCCACCGCTTCACGGAGCCATCTCTTGTCACTGGAGGAAGCAGTAAGCCAGGGTGGGTAGCTTAGATGAGGAGAGATGTATATTTGATTGGTTGTACTGTATTATTGAGATTTAGGTCGTTGTCGTCTATGATACAGCTAGTACAAGTTTGGATGCTATTTTGCTGCGAGGGCAAGACACAAGAGGTCTATCGAGTACTTTTACAGACCTATGCAGACGTGAGCTTATCTTCCAACCTCGGTTCGCCTTACTGATATACTGCTGCTTGTCTCAAAGTTCGCATCGGTGCCAGATATCAACGAAAGTGAGTCAACCTTTCCTCTTTTCTGGATGCAAGCATTCTGACCTTGTTTTGCCAGTGCTCGCCTCTTGCGCGATGCCAGCAAATCATGCGAATGGTGCAGGAGCGTTCAACATTGTTCGGGATGGGCCATCTTCTGTCTTGCTCACATTCAGCGCATATTAGTCAAAGTCTCATGTAATGCATTAGCCTCTGATTCACTGTCGCGTTTGATGTGATCCCTTGGACCTGCTTGAGTGGCCTTCGATGGTCTTCTGCTAGTCTCTGGAAACGTGGAAAATGGAACGACTTCAAGGACGAAGGAAGCGCTTTTTGCTTTCTCTTGCATTGAACTATACACAAAAAACTATATAACTACCTTTACTGTCCTTTCTGATATAACCGACACTCTTTTGATTCACTATACCTAATGCTCGACAAGAGCTCGTTTTCTCAATCTAGGAGGGCAAGGCATAACAAGGTAAAGGCGAGTTCAAGAGCATTACAATGTACTGATAAGATACCAGATACTTCGGCGAGAGCATCCCTCCGACTTACAGATACCAGTTACCGACAGCCTCGCTCTACCTTCACCCTCTTCAGCTTCAAGCTTTCTAGACTCGATACCTGCTTCACCAAGCGCAATACCTTCGCCCATATCTATATCCTCTTTCGACTCATCGCCCCAAGCAAGTCCAATAGCGCAATCAGCCTCAACGGAAACCTATTCCGGCCTCAGTGTTCCGATAATAACAACCATCGCTTCAGTCTCTTCGAGCGTCTTTGTGATATTACTGGTGATATCTGGATTCTTGCTGTATAGGTGGAAGAAGAAGAAAGACAAAAAGCAACCAAACACCAGTGAGTCTCGATGCTTTGACCGAGCTGTAGCTGATGAAGCTATCAGTGATGGCCGAATCAACAGTACTAGATCCATACCAGCACGACAAGCACATTATTGATCAGCTTCCATCACCACATGCCATCGCCGTCCGCAAGTTCAGAGGATCTCTCGCTTCGAAAAAGTCATCGATATACGACGAGTTGGAAGCGGAAGATAATGCAAAACTGGCAGATATGATCAAAAGAAAGGAGGAATCAAGGACGTAGAGCTATTTTGAGAGATGCGAGTCGGGATCGCTCCGGGATGAGGCTGTAAAGGCGATCAGCTTGGTGGAATGGAAAGCAATAGCGGACACTCACATAGTAGAGCCGCATACTACGGCACATGCGACGCCTAGCCCAAAGTGTTGCATCATATCCATCTTGCCAGCCGACAACCTGATTACCACAGCTGCCAGACCAAAGACAAGCAGCACCGAGCCAGGCGGCAGAATCGACCTCCAAACAGCCTTCATCTGGCCAGACCCATCCCTTCTCCCAAACCATCTATAAATGAACCACATTGCCCAACCGATGCGACAAGCCATATTGATCATGTTTGCCTGAATCAACCCAACTTCTTTCTGACTCGTAAACCCGGCCAAAACAAAGCAAGCGGCCACATAGACGATGCTCCATAACGACATCCACCAAGACATGCTAGCTACTTCAGCTTCGTTTGCTACAGCTTGTACAAAAGCTTCCGTTATTCCATTCAAACCGAGCAGAGGGATGAAATAGCAATAAGCACGTAGGACAGCCGGAGCAGAAGTTTGGACCCATTTCTGACCGAGTATGAGTGAGAGTAGAGGTCGGACGTAGATAGGGCAAATGGCTGTGAGGAAAAAACCCAAGAGGAGATGAACGTGGCAGAGAGTAGCGAGTAAATTTGCCGCGCCGAGTAAGGTGGTGTCTTTCTTCCCTTCTGATGCTTTGGCTTTGTTTGGGTCGGAAGATGCGAGCAATTTTGAAAAGTAGACACGAGCGGATTCTTCGATCGGCTGGAAGAGGATGCGGATGACGAGAGAGCCTGTACGGAGAAGAAACACTTGCATCAAGAATCATCTTGAGAGCGTGCATCCTACGCGCCATAGTTCAGAGCCAAAGCATATCCTCCTTGATCATCTATTGCGCTGATTCGCGAGACGATAAACTTGTCGCCTTCAGTCAAGAATTGCTTGACTACTGATTGCTTCGTCAAAGCGAATGCGAGGGTGAGTGCAGAACTATCAAAGTAAGACATGTCGAATCTAGACGGAAGTTAGACATTGAACTGGCTGAATCTAGGCAGTGACAGGATTCACCTTGACGTGCCAATCTTACGAGGCCACAAAGAAATGCCCTCGTCTCGGAACCCTGTCCAAGCATACCTGACTACAATCACCAAACTGAATGCGACCTGCCCAAGCGCAAACCCAAGCAAAGCACTATCTTGACCAAAGCGAGCAATGAATGCCAAAGTAGTCAAAGCTTTGACGACGACGGCCATCCCTTCTATAGACACGCGTAGACGAAAGTTCATATCGCTCTGACAGAGGATGAGCATTGGACCAGCGAGTAGTTCGAGTATAGCTGAGACGGCATACAGCCAGACAGTAGCGACGAAATGAGGTTGCGCAGTCACAGATGCCAATGCAGTACGTTCATAAGCGTAAGAGACGATAACAGCCAACGGGATTCCGAGCAATAGAGGCAGACCAGCAGTATTGTAGATGCGTTGTCTATCGTTATCCTTGCCTGATCGAAGCAGAGCACCGCGTACGCCTTCACGAGAGAGGAATAGAATCGTGTTGAGCAGCAGTTCGAGCTGTATGGCGACCGTGCCAAATACTTGAGGTGATGTGAAGCGCAGCAAGATTTGGTTCAACGCGAAAGTGACGAGACGAGAGCTGAGCTGCAGCAGAATCAACAGCGCTGTGCCGCTCAAGGAGGCCGATAGCAGCTCATCGTTAGCCATTTGCTGTCCAGCTTGAGGTGACGGTTCGAGATTGACCCTTGCTCCGGTTGGCGAGCTGCTACGACAAAAGGTCCGGCTTTATTCATATGATCCTGCAGCGTAGAAGCCCTAAGTACACCTGTATAGCAGCTTGAAACTCTTATCGGGGTCCACCTCGAAGTCTCCACGTTCTTACTATCTGTGTCTGCGATCTATTATCTTGCTCTACCCGATTGTCTGGCTGGCGAGCTCTGTATGACTTTACTTGTCTTCTCCTTGGCTCTATCAACCTGTAACGCCCTCAATGTTCAGATGCTGTGCACCTGGCACAGCATTCTGAAATCTTCTTCCTTACTCTCGCATCGCTCTCTCTTCTCTCTCATCCTCATACTACGACGACCATGCCAACCTCAGATCTTATAGCCGATGAGGAAAGGATGGCTCTCAATGCTCACAAGCATGATCTGGCCAAGAGCGCTTTACTGGTCATAGGTAAGTTAGCTGCGAGATTCCGGATGTTCATGTTGCTGAACATCATTTCCCTAGATATGCAGAAAGGTTTCGCGAGCAAAGAAGTCGAAGAAATTACGGACAACATCCTTTCTCTCATCAAACAGTACAGAGCAAAAGGTTTGCCTGTCTTTTTTACTCAACATGTGAGCTCGTTCAATCCTCTTTTGTCCTGCTCTAATATTGAATGCCAGGGTCATTGTGAGTCGCGCGTTTCTCATGACACTTACTCAGCTCAAGCGTCGCAGATCCCGGAGACAAAGGCTGGCTTTGCAGAAGGGAAGGTCCTCCAGGAGAAGGTCAGTCTGCTGCTTTATACCCTTGCCATCGATTCTAAAGATGCTAGTAGGCACAATCCTAATCTTCAGCGAAGAATTCGACCTGATTCCAACCATACAAGCTGTTGCCGGTAAACTACCCTATCGCATCTACTCTTATTTCTGGCTAACATAGTATAGGGAAATACGAGCGCGTTAACAAGAGTACCTACAGCGCATTCGAAGACACGGATTTGGCCAAACGCCTCTCCTACTTTGACACAGAGACTGTTGTAGTCGTTGGCACCATGACTGATTATTGTGTTGAGAACACTGCGAGATCGGCTATAGCTCACAGTATGTCCTCTCCGCTTTTGCCTAGGTGCGGCGCATTGATGGCTCGTAGACTTTGACCTCGTCGTGGTGAAGGATGCTGTTGCCAGCTACATGCAGAAACAAGCGGAGAATACGCTGCACAACCTGCGATCCTACGGGGCTATCTTGAGCTGCGAGGAGGTGACGGCCGAATTGGCAGACGTGAAGGCTAGATAGGGAGATCTATAGCGTTGTCTCGATACGAGCGCGCTGGTCCCACAATGTAATGCTGGAATGGTCAACGAAGCAAATAGCGATAAATTACAGCACATAGCGAAAGCTCATGACAATGCACCGAATAACCAACTGTGTACATGACTTCCAGCGCCTTTGAGAGTGATATAGACATGACGCGAGGAACTCAATCAAGGCTCTGTACAATAGTATCAGCCACATCACAGGTTGTCGTGCGGAGAAGCCTACTTCTGAACTCTGACAAGACAGGATATATCTGGTCGAAAGCCAGATAGATGTCCTCGCGTAGCTGTCAAGACGCAGATCTCAGGCACATTCAAAGATGAATGAGAGAGCGTTACTGACCTTTGCTCCCGTCAACACGATCTTGCCCGATACGAAAATCAACAGCACGACTTTTGGCTTGACCATGCGGTAAATGAGACCGGGGAAGAGCTGTAACGGAGGCGAAGTTAGTAGGCGCAGACGTCCAAGGAGTAACCGACGCACCTCTGGCTCATAAGACGAGAAATTGCCATGACTGTACGCTAGCCCTTCAAGACGAATAGGAAACTTGACATCACACGACCCGACAATGTTCTGGATCTTGAAATCCTTGAATTGCGCATCGAAGCCGAGCTTTTGGATAATGCGGGCGTATTTCCTCGCGGCCAATTTCGAATCATCCTCACTCTTTGCACCCGTCACCACCATTTTGCCCGAAGCGAAGATCAACGCCGTCGTCTTTGGTTCCCTAATTCTCATAATCACAGCCGCAAAACGCTATATACTATGTCAGTGCCTTGTTCGTCTGAATACGGAACTTTCGAGGCACGACCGTATGGATACAACAAGAAGACAGAGAATAAGGAAGGGAGCGTTGAAGCACCTTTGGATTGTACTCCGCGTTTCTCGCATGTAGGGCACTTTGAAATTCATAATTGCAAATGTCAATACCCGTTACGTGACGGGTCATGAGAAAAGTACACTTACATCGTCTTTAGATCCAGCCTGCATTCCAAACTGACTGTCGCAACAATGTTTCTGCAAAAAAGAAGAGATATCAAATTCTGGTGGCAAACGCTTCGGCAGCTGACGCACTGCAAGACTGGAACAATGCCTTGAACAGACTTGATCAACGCTGCAGCTGGATGAGGCGTATTCTGAGCAGGAGTCTGCTGAACAGGAGCAGGGAGAGCAGGAGCGGGAGTGGCCTGTTTGGCTGCTGGAATTTGGTATTGCGCGGGCAGACTGAAATTGGGCTGAGGCGCGACTGAAGGGTTGTTTAAAGAAGGATTGTTGGCAAACATGTTCTGTCCGCCGCCTGGGAACACGAGTCCGCTCATCTTGATAGCGAGTTCAAGAGGGAAGAAATGGGAGACAAGGCAAGTTTAGGCCTTTGTTTTTCGAGACTCGTTCGAGTGTTTTTTGGCGAATCTGCTGCTTCCGCTTGCTGCACAACAAAGTGTTCGACTAGTCTTCTTAGGAAGGCTTAGACGAGAAGGGATTGGCTTGAGACGCTTGAGTCTGTAGTTTGGGTGGTTCAGGAAGAGAAAATCGGGCGATTCTCTTTATAAATCGCCACCCGGCTCGATATGCCGGAGCCTCTTTCAAAGCAAGGCAAGGCAAGCTACATTCCCGTGGGCTACATCTGTACAAAGCCACCTGCTTCGCCGAAAGTCAACTCCCTCGACTCTTGCTGAGGCATTTCGGGAGGTAATGGCGTCGAAAGCGGAGTGCCATGAGCTGAATAGAAGGTAGCATTCTCCGATGACCTCTGTGCAAGTTGTCAGCGTACCATAAGCCATTTGGAGAGGTGACATACCACGCTCGGCGCAACTTCGATGGTCTGACCGGGACCGCCTTGTAACTCGTCTTGTTCAGGAATGGCGTCAACATCAATCACATGTCCTAAGAGACTAGCGAGAACGACTTGGGCTCCAATCTTGCTGCAGACAATGTTTCCTTCCGAGCACACAGTGCTTGCAATGCCTTGAGTCGCTCATCAGCTTGTTATAGTGATGAGTATGTGAACACGGACAAGAAGGGCATCCCTCAGCGCAAGGGCAAGAGACAATGCTGGTATAGGCTTGACTGAGCAGCTCATTGACTCGATCAAAAGCTTTGGCGCAGATCCCGCCTCCTTTGCCTTGCGCATCGTAGAGAGTCAATCTGTTCTATTTCAGCTAGGGTCTTGCACGAAGCAATCAAGGCTGACCTGGCTGGACGAACACGACTCGTCTTGGTCTTTGCAAATTCCTTCTCTGGCGGCTTGCATTCCGTCCGCACATCACCAGAAACAGACATGACAAACATGGGCGTAAGACTGAGCAGCGCATGCTCAGCAGCATGAATAGAAGCTGCTACATGTATCTTCTTTGCATTCAGGATGTTGATGCAAGTGTAAGGCACATCGAGCCAGAAGCCGTGCGTGTCGCGAATGTAAGGCGGTGTATCGATATCGACGACATCCAGGATGTTATTACGCCTGTCGACCTTAAAGTAGCCAAACACGATAGAGGTGACTGAAAGCCAGCATGAGCTCCATCAGTGGCACAAAGTAGTGGACATACTCTTCACTTTGCCATAATACGCTCGGCAAGTAGAATTAGCAAGTTGACGAATGCGATAAGCTTCAAGGGCATCGACGTCTGTAAAGTCTCTTTGCTTGGTCGACCAGTCGACATTTGCCTCGGACACTTTGGCAATCTTTGACGTGTGGTCGACTTCGTTGACCAGGAAGGAGCGACCTTGATGCATAAAGACGGCGCCTTCATATACCTCAAACAGCGCTCTGGACCACTCCGTCTCTTCCAAAACATTGTACTTGCCATCCGAGACATCCACGACCGAGTAATGCTCGTCTTCGACTGCACGGAGCGTCACATGACGAGCTGGATTCGGCTTGAATCGCGGATGGCAATGGTAGAAGCCCTCATCGTCCACTACAAGGCGAGAGGAGCAGAGCTCAGGCAAACTCGAACCAAAGTAGACTTCATCGTCGACAGGATGAACAGGCATTTCATCAGCTGCGCATTGCAGATGACCTTCGAGGACGAGCTCATTGTTCAAGTCTAGGTTCAGTTCGACATCTGGCTTGGTGTACAGATCATTCGGCGACTTTGCATAGTGCTGGTCGAGCGGCCAAGGATCGCAAATGAGCAAAGCAAGGGAGTCTTTATTTCGTCGACCAGCTCTTCCAGCTTGCTGACGTAGACCAGAGAGCGTGTAAGGAAAGCCGACAGTAATCACAGCGTCCAAGCTGCCGATGTCAATACCGAGCTCCAATGCTGTAGTAGCGATGATGCCAAGTAGTTCACCCTTGAACATGCGTTGTTCAATGTTGCGTCGGTCCTAAGGGAGATCAGCTACTCTAAGAGAGATCCTAGATAGATCTCACCTGAGCGCTATATCCGGAACGATAGGACATGACTCGACCAGCCATGTCATTGCGACCTTCTGTCATTAAATCCGCTCGAACTTGCTTCATCAACAGCTCGCAGAACTTGCGAATCTACAAGAAAGTGGACGAGACTGAGCACCAGCGCTATTCACTGACAGCCAATTACGTACCTTGCAAAAGACAATACATCGTACGCCTCGATCCATCAAGAATCTGAAAACTTTCGACGCCTCCGAGATGGTGTGCACGCGACCTTGTGTAACATTCTCCTTGTCGATGAAAGGTGGGTTCCAGACGACATGCTCCTGCCAAACCAAACTCAAGTTAGCTTCAAAGGAGCAAAGAAGAGGTTGGCTGACCTTTCTACCCGATGGTGAACCATCGATGCTGACCACATGAATATTCTGAACGCCTAGTATAGCTTCCATATGCTGCAGCAATAGTTCAGTAAAACGCAAAGTAGCAATGCAAGTCTTTTCAGCAATGCAAGTCTTTTCACCTTGGCAGGATTGGAGATGGTCGCACTGCATGATACAAAGCGTATATCATGGTTGCCCAGAGCCGAACAAATACGTCGAAGCCTGTTTCTCGAGGTGAACCTAAATTTGTCGAAGGCCCGAGAAGCGAACCTCCGCATAACAAGAGCGACATGAGACCCAAAAAGACCGGTGTACATGTGTAATTCTGGCAAGCCGTCAGCTATGCATCGGCATTGGGTGAGTGACTCACCATCCAGAACAACGAGCTTCAGATTAGTGAAGAACCGACGCCATTCTTCTTCCCTTGGCAAGATCGTAACATGCAGCATATCAGGATTCACAAAGATGACGCTTGCATTCTCTCGAATGTAGGCGCGATCTTCTTGTGGTGTGTCTCCATCAAAAGTAGCGACTTGGACACCTTGTAACCCTTCACAACAACCTAGCAGTTCCGTCAAGGAGCGTTTTTGATCTTGCGCTAGTGCTTTGGTAGGGAAAATGTACATCGCAGTAGCTTCTATATCGGCTTCGAAAGCAGTCAGAGCAGGTAGTTGATAAATGAGCGATTTGCCTGAAGAAGTAGAGGTCGAGACAATAACATTTCGTCCCTGGGAAAGATGGTTGATAGCTTCTGCTTGATGCGCGTAGAGTTGCGTAATCTTTTTGGTCCCGTAGAGGGCATCCATGATGTTTGGTGAGAGATCCGTATCGAGATCACCGTAGACCGCTTCTCGACTCTCGACTATCCGATGTCCTCCGTTGACAATTTGGTCTTCGTAGAATTCCTCATCTTGCAAGTCAGACAAGATCATCTCGATAGAGGGTCGATGGTCCGGATTGAGAAGGAAGAAATCCAAGTCGTTTTGACGCGCTGATAGACTCTTTTGGCCAGCTGCGAGTTCTGGTTGAACAGGCAAGTGATCCTTTGTCGCTGCCATCAGTAGCTCCATTGCATCTTGATCCTGTATGACGCGTTCAGCATAAGCCTGTACAGGATTGGAAAGACAGACCTGAGTTGCGCAAGCTACCAAAAGCTCATTCACAGCTTCTGCAAATCGCTCATTCCGCTTTTCAATCATTTTCGTCATATTGGCAGGGGAGAAAGTAGGCACGATGTCAATGTTTTCATAAGTCTTGCCATCTTTCGACTTTCTGTTTCGCTTTTTGACCACTTTTCCGCCTTTGTTGCTTGCCTTCAATTCTCCATCATTGAATTGAAAGAATAGTACATGCTGATCAGCATTTGCGGGTGGAGGAGCTGAAGCAGCTGCGAAAGCATCGTCCTTTTGCTGTTCTTTGGTTTCTGCGCCTTGAAGATGCACGCGGAGAGTTTCAGGCTCAATGTAGGCAAACTTGATTAGACTTGGTAGGAGAGACTTCATTTGGGCAATGTCGTCGATCGCGAGCGGACTGTGATAGAGTCAGCATCATGATGCTTTAGCAGGTCGTCAAGCTGACCGTTTCAATAAGCCTTCGACGCTATTCCGCAAGTTTTCAAACGTGGTTGCCAGATGCCTTCTGGCTTGACAGAAAGTATACACAGTGTTGAGGGCCTGTATCATCCTGAGTGTCCGCAAGTCTTGTGGGACAGGATGCACACCTTGAAAGCCTGCTCGAGCTTCTTGAAATGCTCAGGCCATGGCAAAGTAAACTCGACAGTGGCTTTGCCTTTCCCCTTTGCTTTCTTGCCTTTGCCTGCTGGAGTAGCTTTTGCTTTCTTGGGCTTAGGCGGCTGTATACCAGGTTGTGAGGTATAACTACTTGGACCTGCGACGGGCGGATCAGCATCCAAGTTATGCTCGTCTACAGAGTCGATCGAATGTTGGCGTTTCCTACTAGAGGTGAGTAAGACCAGCAATAACGCCTGGCGCTTACCTGTGCGTGGAGTCTTCGAGCGCTTCAACTTGAGCCTCGTCATTTCGTATACCAGCTCCTACACACGGATCAGCTTACGACAGGCAGCCTTCACTGACGGACACCTACCTTGTGCGAGCTTGACTCTGCGTTTAGACACCAGACGGCCTCCCATCGTCGATACAGCGAGTTCAACGCGTCGATCAACTTGGAGGCGATATCTTCAATACTGCTGTCGTTCCAGACACTTCTATGCTACTATCTGCAGATATCGAGAGTGGAACAGAGTGTTCGCGAGCTTTCAGTGTCCACCACAAGGTCGCAAGTCGCAATAACCTCGCCGGTCAGAGTTGAACGAAACTGATATGTAACCCTTCGAGCTATATACCTGCGTACGCGGACTCTTGGACCACTTTAGTCTCGAATCAGTCGCCTATCTCTTTGTCCTCTGTCGGTTGATCTCGACCTGCTTGCGCGCGACTGGATTCTCACACTGTGATCGCTTTCTCTGCTGATAACTGTCACGGCCTATAATCCTCATTGTCTGGACATCTGGCTAGCAGCCGACAAGGCAATACTTCACGAAGGCTTCCGTGAGCAGTCAAAGAATCGCCGACATGATGGGTAAAAGAGGGCCATCAACGGCTAGGACCGATGCCGTTGCAGAACTGTCAGAAGAGCCCGCTCAGAAGAAATCCAAGATCAGCCATGATGGGCACAAGAGCGACAAGTCTGACCGTTGTGGATGCTGCGCCTTTGGCGATTCAACATAGGGAGGCTTAGAAGAGTCATACATGTAGCTCCATTCGTAGT
Source organism: Kondoa malvinella (assembly GCA_039545315.1). Taxonomy (NCBI): domain Eukaryota; kingdom Fungi; phylum Basidiomycota; class Agaricostilbomycetes; order Agaricostilbales; family Kondoaceae; genus Kondoa; species Kondoa malvinella. The sequence continues at coordinate 167,015 of BCIM01000002.1, read as the reverse complement.
GCCGAAAGGCCAGCCCAATTTCCCTCGCTGGCATCACTTTGTAAGCCTTTCGATGTAATTACAGGCGATAGCCTTGACGACACGCGCCTCAACGTCTCCCCTGGTGAATTGAAGTCTTTGAATCGCGAAGGTGCTCAACGGCTAGCTAAAGGCTATGGAGGGTAAGCTGTCGACTTCTGTTCATCGTATCCACAGCTAAGATCGAGTCAGTCGCGTGACTGGAGCTCCCAGCAGCAAGACGACCTATGTTGTTATCGGAGACAGAGCTGGTGCAGACAAATTGAAGAAGCTAGCGGGGATTACAGGCCCACAAAAGATGTCTGAACAGGAATTCCTCGAGCTCATTGCCACGAGGTATTATACAATCGCCCCATGGCCTGCTCCTCTTTGACGCCTTCCAGGTCTGCTGGCTTGATCGCCGAGCGTGATAGACAGACGGCTCTCATGGGAAAAGAAGCAAGATCCCGGCCAGAGTCCCATCCTCTTCCTGGTCCATCTTCAGCTGGATCTACATCAAATAGTCAGGCTGAACCAGCTGCTGGGTTAGACATTCCGCCAGCCCCCACTTCGGCCAATCATGTGCCTGTAGACTCTCCAGCTGCCCAGCCGGTGCCACAACCTCGTCCAGCCTACGCCCTTCCGTTCGCATCTTCCAGCTCAACGCATACCGCCGGCGCAGAACCCTTGGAACCTGAACGCCAAGAAACACCTGCGTCAGAAGATGTACGTCATGCCTCTGCCATGCTGATTCGTCCTTCTTACGAACCTCAGACCCGCTGGGACATCGGACAAATTTTCGACGAGATCAAAGATGGAAAAGGACGGCCACTTAAGCTGGGCGTACTGATCTCACCTGCTTTGTGCGTATCTCGATCTCGATCTGGACATCGCCTGCTCCTGATATCACCAACAGAAACTCAGACGGGATTACCACAAAAGAAGATCTAGGTTTATTCACTGCTGAACTTTGGCGCGACTATCTGCTGGAGTTCACACCGGATGGTCTGAAAGAATGTCATAAGTCTTTAGTGGAAGAACACGTTGAGAGATGGCTAGAAGAGCTGGTCTTGCCCCCTTCTGCCGCGCCGGAAGAGGAGTATCAGGTGTTCTTGAATGGCCTTCTGAAAGGCCTGGCTCTCAGGAAGTGGTCCGCTTTATGTGAGCTTTCATCTCTAGACTCGAACTAGAGCTAATGTCTGCTATAGGACGAAACTTGGATTCGAAGATGCAAAGAGCTTGATTGGCTATGAAGAGAAGTATTGGCTGAAGCTATCCGCTCGTCCGATGTGGCAGACAGATCCTTTGCCAGGATTCAAAAAGTGGATTCTGCAGAAGGTCATTGCTGAACATCTGAAGTCTCTGGAGGTATAGCGGTCTTGGGCTGAACATGTGATAATCGAGCAGTCGTGAAATAACTTAGGTGCATGCATATTAGTTTACTACGTGTTATCTACACTATATACAGATCTACTCGCTGCGTGATTCGTCATGATCTCATTCTTGGTTTTTGTTTTGCCTGTTTCGAGATCAGCTTGAACCGTAGCTGTCAATACGAGGGCACTCACTCTTCATCAATCGCTTGTTTGCCATCTTTTTGCTCGTCAAACTGGAACATTGGCAAATCGAGCAGGATAGTAGTCTTGACCCAAGTAGGTAGAGGACGGTAGATAGCAGGTGGAATAGGGAAAAAGATGCTTGTGCTTCTCAAGTATTCCTACTCGCAGCATTAGCTCGCTCATAGACCAAACAGGAACCAAGCCTACCTTGTAATCATCCCATGGTTGGCGATCCTCAACGGCCTTGGGGCCATGTTGCATCAGATAATGTTTCTTCTGTACTGGTTTCTCCGCTGTTGGTACACCACTGACAAAGAAGAGCAATAGAGAGATGAAGAGTGGTCCGACAATGCTACCGTAGAGTGCTGCTTGTGCTCTGTTGGATACTACGCCGGCTATAGCTGGTTGTAGCACAAGAAGCCATATTCCGAAATGCAACAAAATCTCGCTGGGACCACAATATCAGCTGGCCGTTTTTCGGTAAAAGATCAAACGTACCCAAAGTAGTTTGGATGCCTTGAGTAACCCCAAAGACCCTTGTCATTAACTTTGCCCTTTGGTGGTTTGTTTGACTTGAAGCGGTACTTTTGAACATCACCAATCGCTTCAGAGAGGAAACCAACAACAAAAAAGATGATGCCGATAATGTCTGTTGCTGAACCGAAATCTGCGTTTCCACCACCTAATTCTGGTGCGCTGACCGCTGGCGAGTTGATGAATGTTACTGGCATAGAGACAGTCCACGCCCAGAGCATTTGAAAGATCCAGAAGCCTTTATTGGAATGAGTACAGTGATCGACCTGCGTAAGAGCAGCAGAGACTGACCCATGAATCGGAAAATGTGGCTTCTCATCTCGTCGAAGCGTGAATCGGATCCGGTCTTCAACACACGGAAGAGCAAGAAAGAACCGAGTCGTGCCGACCAGACTGCGCAGAGATGAGCGAATTGAAGGTGCTACTGAACAGGCTGCAGACTTACGCATCTAATTCAATCTTTCATTAGTCTCTATAAGAATCAGTTGTAGCAGAAGCAACGTACGAGGAAAGCCGATGCCAGTACATTACGGGCATAAAAAGATTGAGGAGACCATGAGAAGTGAATGAACAGCGTTATCAGGGCGTTGAGGAAGAAGTTGAGCGAGCCAGTGAAATCAGTAATCTTGTCGAATTGCAAAGTGTAGGCGATGACGAAGCCTGTTGCTTGAATAGCGAAAGAGATGAGAAGGGTAATGACGAGGAAATAGCTGTAGGGCAGAGTCAGCGGACATGATCGGGTCAACTTTGTCAGGATGTGACTCACTCGTCTATAACTACTTGAACAGCCATGATAGCGAGATTGGAGATGGTCAAGATTGGAAAGAAGACGAGCAAAAAGCAGCCTCGATCACGATCAACAAACCCGATCAGTAGTGAAATTACCGACGACAGATACCGAGGCTGGGCTGGGCAAGCTGACTACTGCTCAAGGGCGTACGTCACACTTCTGTATTCCACAGCAAAGCAGCCCGTGAGCCTGTACCGCGCGCGAGGTTGGAAACACGAGTCGTGGCGAAAGTTTGACTTACAATGACATCACGACTTTGAGCGAATTCTCGAAAGTGCATCTGTTCTCTTCTTCGACGAACGACTTGCCTATCTTTCTTTAGTGAGCCCTTACTCACCGCGTGCGCGCTGCAGCACACATAGCTAAGTAGCATTCTCCGGACTTAGGATTTGGCAGCCCTTCTTCTCTATTTTCCTCCGTTAAAGTCATGAAAATATCCATTACCACTCTACTTTTGGCTTTCGCCGTTGCAGGTTCTCAGGCCAAACTCTTTGGCGGTAGCAATGGTCAGCTTTTCCCGTTTCATTGTCAAAAGAAATAGAAGTGACGTGGATGCTGTGCGCCAGTTCCCGCTTACCGCGATTGGACAGACAGTCAGCTCGAAGACTGGCTCACTGACCACAAAGTGCCAAACCCTTCAAGGCTCAACACTGACCAGATGAGGGACCTTGTTGCGCAAAATTACGATGCAGCGTGCGTTGAGACCCTCTATGCGTCTCAAGTTTAGACTAACGCAGTTGGAGTACAGTTACGACAGCTGGAAGGAATCAGACATCAAGTCTTGGATATCTTCCAACTCGCTTGTTCCTACTCCTACCCCTACTTCTCGCGAAAACATGCTTGCAGCTATTCGCCGTCACTACGACGAGGCCTACGTCAACTGGAATGAGGTGACTATACTTGTCAAAGCATTATATGATGTCTGCTGATATTGTCTTAGTCCGACCTTCACGGATGGCTAGTTCAGCACGGTCTCGCACCAAAACCCAAATCAACCCGGGAAGAGCTTCTTGACCAAGTCCGTTCCAACTGGGACTCTGCTCGTACCTACGCAACTGCCAAAAGCGGCCAAGCCCAACACGTCTTCCAAGACAATGCACCCAAAGGCCCAGTAGAAAGCTGGAACGACAGCCAACTTCGCGCTTACCTCGTCAAACAGGGTGTCGTCGCTCCTGCTACCACTCGCGAAGAGCTCATCGTTCTCGCTAATGCTTATGCTTCTTCTGCTTCCTCTCTCGGATCTCACGCGACTGCTTCTGTCAACTCGGCGGCTTCTCAAGCTAGCGCTACCGTTTCTGATTCCATCTCCTCCGCTTACCATGCTGCTACCGATGCACCTAGAATGACTTATGACTATGCTGCGGCAAAGATGAACGATGCAAATGACTACGTTTGGTCAACCTGGGTGCGTTCAGAAGTGGTTTCAGCTATGCATTAGCTAAACGCAACTTCGATGCACAGTCTGAAGGCGAACTCCGTCGCTACCTTGAATCAAAGGGTGTCGTCAACACTCCAGCTCAAGCCAAGAAGGATGAACTCGTACGTCCCGTTAAGCTGATTCTGTCTGATCTAGTCTAAAGTTTACTTCTACAGCTCTCATCCGTCAAGAAGACTTACTCCGACACAGCTGCCAACGTCTACGACACCTGGTCAGACTCTTACACTCGCAAGTGGCTAGAGAACCACGGCGTCGTCAAGTCTCGCACCGCTAAAACCCGCGACGAATTGTCCGACCTCATGGCTCGTAACTACTATTCTGCTCGCGATACTACTTATCACTTCTGGTCCGACAACCAGCTTCGTCATTGGTTGGAATCGAGAGGGTTGATCAAGACTCCTACCGAGGCAAAGAGGGATGATCTTCTTTCGTTGATGAGCGACAACTACTGTAGGTCATCCTCTCTGACTGCTCACATTTCGGAGTCGTTTATGAGCTTGCACTACAGACTCCCTACGCGACTCTGCTACTGCTACTTGGGATGAGAACTTTGCTCGATCCTGGTTACAGAAGCAAGGCATCGTTACCAATCCCAACGCAAAGAAGGACGAAATCATGGCTACCATGCGCGATCAGTACTACACTGCTTCAGACAACATCTGGGACAGCTGGTCCGAATCCAAGATGCGCAAGTTCCTCATTGAGAACGACCTTGCTCAAAAATCAGACGTTGCGGATTTGAAGAGGCATGAATTGGAAAACAACCTCGCTTCAAACTATTACAAGGCCAAGACTGTTTTGCATTCGAACTGGTCAGAGAAGCAGATGCGCGATTGGTTGATCAACAATGGTTACTTGAAGAGCGATGCGCAGGCGACCAAGGATGAAGTCTTTGAGACTTTCCGCAACAAGTACACTGCCAAACCTTCTGCTTCAAGCTACTTGTCTTGGTCTGATGCTAGAAGTGAGTTGCTGCGCAGTTTCAAGATGGTCTTTGCTAATCTGCTTCTAGTCCGTGGATGGTTGCGCAAGAACAACATCAAGGCCGACAACTTGCCCAACAACCGTGATGAGCTCGTTGCTCTGATGAAGGAGAACTGTCCGTTCCTTTTTCCATATGTTGTGACCTTCGCTGATGACTTGATCAGATGTCGCTACCGCTTCTGGCATGCAAGGTCTTTTGGACAACGTCAACGAATGGGTTGGTGAGTGACCTGTCGTCTCGGTGTATTCGTATGCTGAGCTGGCGAAACACTTACAGCCTCTGGAGTCCACGTCACGGAAGCCAAAGCTAGAGAAGCCATTGACCTCTTGAAGGGTGCTATCTTCCAGAACCCCCTGCTCGGCGAAGAGGCAGCGCTCAAGGCTAAATACGGAGCCCAGAACACCATGAGCTCTGCCTCTGCGTCAGCAGATGGTTACGCCTCCAAGATTTCAAGATCAGCCTCGTCGGTCATGCATCAAGGCACGCAGAGCGCCTCATCTCTGTCAGGTCAAGCCGGCAAGAGCGCCTCTTCGCTTTCTGGTCAAGCTGGCAAGAGCGCGTCTTCGGTTTCTGGTCAAGCAGCAAAGAGCGCTTCGTCAGTCTCTAGCCGTGCTTCTGCATCGGCCAGCAGCGTGTCTGGTGTTGCCAATGGTGAGTCCCGTTGTTACCTTTGATGGGCGATTCGCTTACGTCCATGTAACAGCTTCCGCATCCAAGGTTTCGGCCAGTCTCAGCTCTGGAGCTTCTTCATTGTCGTCGTCGCTCTCTTCGGTCCTCTCTCGTGCATCCTCAACAGGTAAATTCAAGTTGTCGTAAACCACAGCTTGCTCATGCGTTTTATACAGCCTCGAGCCATCTGTCATCTGCATCGAGCGTAGCTGACAAGTCTGCCTCAAGCGCAAGTTCCAGCGCAAGCTCGGCCTATGAGAAAGCTTCAAAGTCTGCCGCTAGCGCCGCCCCATCGAATTCCAAGAGCGCCTCTTCGTCAGCAAGCAGCATCAGCAAGTCTGCACAATCTGCTGCCTCAGTGCAGTCCCGTTCTGCCGTAAGTGTCTTGTTTCTTGGAAATCGCTCCGTTTGCTCATAGAATCGTGCAGTACGACGTCTACTCTACCGCTTCCTCTTCGATCTCATCAGCTCAAAAGGTCATGACTAGCTCTGCCTCTTCTGCCTCATCCGTTGCCAGCGTCAAGGCAAGCAAAAGCTTGTGAGTTATTCTGCGTGTCTCCGCTGTATCACTCACTGATGCCTGTTGATGTAGCGCCTCCGCCACCCGCTCAGTCAAGAACGAGCTCTAGATGCGAGCGAAGTCATGAAAACTGCGCCTTTGAAGTCTGGGTCAAGTAGCAGTAGGATGGAAATGGCATGCCTAAGTTGGGACATGCTTTGGTTCACGAAAAACAGTAAAGGCCTTAATTTGCAATGAAATCTCTATGTCTATAGCATCTCTGGCGCAAGCATGAGGGCTCTTACTCTAGCCTTGAGTCTTGATGTGATCTACCTGATTCAGTCAAGGTCAGTAACTAGTAGCATCCACTCGTCTCTCTTGAACCTGCCCCACCGAGCTGAAGTCACCAGCGCCCTACACACCTGTCTGGCGCGCCATCAAGGAGTGCAAGCCTAGTTGACCCAAGTGCACACCTGCCTGGATTCTCGAAGATCCAAAGCCAGAGAGACTTGACATTGGTGCAGCAAAACGCACTACGAGACATTGAAAAAGGCGGTCTCTGTCGCTGGGAGCACTTGTCGACCGCTGCGACAAGCTCAACGCAAATCTAGCCGGACTACCAGTACTCAGCAACACAACAAGAGATCGTGCGGCTGCCTGCGGAGCTGATGCAAGAGGTCTGGGAGCATTTCGAGGTCGATGAAGCACGGGAATGGCTTGTCCTGTTGGGCTGCTCAAGTATGTCGCGTATTGAGCGCCCGGAGACTTTCAGTCTAACGCAGCAAGTAGAAGCTTTCTGATCTACAGCTCTTCCGTATCTATACAAGAACATCTCCGGAGAGCAATTTGTCAGCGAGGGATTCTCTCGCACAATCGTCGCCAAGCCTCGCTATGCGCGCTTTGTCAAGCAAGTCAAATGGCTCATAAGTTTAGCTGTCTATCCGCGGAGAAGCCATGAACAAGCCCAATATTCTCCCTCTCGACACTATACTTTCCTAGAAAAAAGTCTTCGGCTCCTAGCGCTCCTCAGCAAAGTTACTTCCCTGGCTATCGCTTTTCATGTTACTCTTCCTTCAGCAACAGAGAATTGGCCGGAGGATCTGACAACGTTTACGCCTCTCCTCTTTCTGCCCTCGTCGCTTCAAGCTGGCCAACATGCCCTTCCAAAAGTGTCTACATTTGAGCTGGACGAAGCAATATCGAGCGGACCAGAAGACAATGCGGTGAGAATCGCCGACGTGCTGAGATTGCAGCAGGGCTGGTCAAGGCTGAAGAGCTTACTTTGCCCCGATACACTCGAAAGGGTGAGTATACACAATCCGCGCTCTCGATCCTATACATCCGACATATCGACATGGGCAAACATCAAGAGCTTGGCTGTCACAATGGCTGATTGGGATGTTCTTGTCATGATGAACATCGGCGCGCTGATTCGAGATTGCCCTGGTCTGAAGCACCTTGCACTGGTAGTCACCCACATGCCAATACAGCTGGAGACTCTGTTGGAATGCACTTTTGGCGAAAGTCCGGTCGACTGTCTCACAAGCGTGACTCTGGGTGTGTCGTGCACAAGGCCATGGACGACCTCGACCCTCAATACCAGATTTCCTTCCTGCTGCTCGATGACCCTTGGATTCCGCGAAATCTCCTTCGAGGCATTCGTCAATCTTTTCCAAACCTCTCAAGCTCCCTGGAACACTTGGCTTTGAGGACAGCCCCGCCATACGACATGACGTTCGGTGACTTGATAACTTTGCACGATCTCATCCAACCCTTCACTCGATCAGACCTCTTCCCAGCAATGAAAAGCTACACTCTTTCATGCGGCCTGGGAGACGATTTAGACCGACTGGAGAAGAGTTTAGCCATCGTTCACGAAGGCTATTGCGATTGTGATGAGAGCATAGAGCAGGTACACCAGGCGGTCATAGAACGCTTTAGTCAAGCCATGTCCAAGGCCCCGGATCAATTGGAAGTGACGTACAACTGCCTGCAGGAGGAAAGCTTTGAGGGCATTCGGATCAAAAGTTTGAAGGCGACTGGTGGCGGTGAGGTGAATGTGGAATGGCGGACAACGGTGTAATGCGAATCTGGCAACTCTGTTGACTGAGCACCAAAGCTCGCTTTAAAGTAGGTGTTGACTCATATCAAACCACTTACTTCTTCTTATCGTCCTGTTTGTTCAGTAGACGCTTACCCTCCGGCACCTGCATCAATCTATTCTGCGCAAAAGCTCGTGATTGGCTCAGGATCATTGGCTTAATCAGTCGCTTACAGCTGGCGGTTAGGCTAGTAAGAGCTTGTGAGTTCTTAACGATGAACGGTATCCCAATCATCGAGCCAAGGCCCTAGTGCATTAACCTTTGGAAGGGTGCCATCTTCCAAAACCCACTGCTGGGCGAAGAGGCGGCACTCAAGGCCAAGTATGGAGCCCAGAACACCATGAGCTCTGCCTCTGCGTCAGCAGATGGTTACGCCTCAAGATTTCAAGATCAGCCTCGTCCGTCATGCACCAGGGCACAAAAAGCGCTTCATCTCTGCCAGGTCAAGCCGGCAAGAGCGCCTCTCCGCTTTCTGGTCAAGCTGGCGAGAGCGCCTCTTCGGTTTCTGGTCAAGCAGCAATGAGCGCTTCGTCCGTCTCCAGCCGTGCTTCTGCACCGGCTAGCAGCGTGTCTGTTGTTGCCAATGGTATGTTCCGTTGTGCACTTTGATGGATCAACTCGCTTACGTTCATCGCTACAGCTGCCGCATCCAAGGCTTCGGCCAGTCTCAGCTCTGGAGCTTCTCCATTGTCGTCGTCGCTCTCTTCGGTCCTCGCTCGTGCTTCTCCAACAGGTAAACTTCAGCTGCCATGACTCGACACGTCGCTGATGCGTTTCGTGATCAGCCTCGAGCCAACTGTCATCTGCATCAAGCGTAGCCGACAAGTCCGCCCCAAGCGCAAGTTCCAGCGTCTACAAAAGGTTATGCCCAGCTCTCTCTCTTCGGCCTCGTCCGTTGCTAGCGTCAAGGCAAGCCAAAGCTTGTGAGTTATTCTTCGTGTCTCCGCTGTCACACAATCACTGATGCCTGTTGTTGTAGCGCCTCGGCTACCCGTTAGATCAAGAACGGGTTTTCAGATACAACGGCTGGGCTTGCTGAATAGCAGTATTTGCAATGAATCAATGAGACTCGGACATGCATTCAATGCTCCACCTCCACAACACCGCACCGAGAAGACCAACCAACCATCCCTAGCTCGGACGTCAACCTCATCACTGCAACTTGGAAGGTGTCACAGTAGGCGTGCTGGGCACCTGCCTGGTCCTGACACAAAGTTGCCTGTCGCTGCGCTGTAGACGCAATCGGACTACATGATGAGATCAGCTTATACGTACACGGCCCTGAGTACAAGACACCTTACAAATTCGAAGACCTCGTTGAAATAGAGCTGAAGGTAGCTAGTAAATCGTATGCAGAGCATCTGCGCCGAGAGCAACTTACGCAGGTGATCATCCCATTGTTGAAGAGTTGTCCTCTAAAAGTGAGATCCTCCAGCTGCGCCGGGCAGCTTAGGGTGACGCATTGATTTCTGCTCAAAATAATGCCAACTGGACAGCCTAGAAATCGTGTCAAGTGAATTCGCAAAGATCAACCAAACAGGCATACTGCAGGCTCCTTCTACGAAAGTAGCATCGGGAATGCAGACTAGGCACATGTATGAGCTATCTGCAATGCCAACAGAACGAATAGACACACTGCACCTGCCTGAAACCTGATCATCTGGTCGCTGATTGACGGGGCAAGCGCAGCGGTTGTCTGTTTGCAACACAAGATTGCCGGGACATGCTTGACAGCTGATGTCGCGATCAGCTCCCGTGACTCTGAGACCAGCAGGGCAGACTGAGCAAAAGTCAGAGAAGTCCGATTGCTTCAAGGGCTGATACAACCCACCGCAGGTCATGGAATCTGTATCATACAGAGCGTTCTCGCCAGTGCAGAAGGACGGACTCGGTAGCAAAGCGCGTCGGTCAACTGCACATTTCCTTCAGCGAACGGCTCAATTGATACAAGCAGACTTACACTGCGACTTGGCGTTTTCTGCAACCGTCTTCTCAGCAGATCGGTATTTACTTGAGCTTTTGGGCTATAGGGAAGCGCATTGCTGGCGAGTAGCAAGTTGACCAAAGTAAACAAGAGTACTGAACGCATTTGAGGTGAAGGAGGGTTTGCGTAGAACGGAAGACGTGCAAGTAGAGGGACAAGAGAAGAAATAACGTGTCAAGGCCCGTTGCTGATCTCACAGAGACTTGCAAGGACCATTGCCAGAGACATAGAACGCCTTGGTCCAGAGACGGAGACATTGGCAGTGGCAGCACTAGTGAGTGAAGTTCAGAGGATAGCGCGAACATACAGATCTTGTCACAGGGAATCTGGCGTATTTGGAGTCTTGGCCGCTTGCAGCTTCGCACCCCGTCGGTGACTTTGCTTTCATTGTCGAGAGTGCAAGGGACGGCAAAAAGTGTATGAAAACCAACGATGCAATTGCGTGTATATTCTTTGACATCAGGAAAACATCAGGAGCACCATCTATCGGCAACAAACGAACTTTGCTTTTTTTCTACCTATACCAAAATAAAATAAGCAACGACCTTCCCTCCTTTCTCCTTCCTTTGGGTATAGACACAGCCCAGAAAAGCGACCGACATGACTTGTCAAGAGAGCAGGAAGGAGACAGCGTGGGGACTTTCTTGAGCACAATCCGATCCATCCTTCTTTCCTTTCGACAATGACTTTTTCTGGCAACATTGGCGAGAGAACAGAGAAGCGAGACCGTCCATATAATAATACCCCCACCTCTTTCCCCGAAAACAGGACAATTCCCACTTATGCCGCGGATGCAGCTTCAGGTGCCGCTGCTTCCAGGTTTGAAGTGCCTTGACTGACTGGTCCGGCAGGCGCTTCGAGATCGACGTTGTCAATTTGGTGGAAGTCCAAAACTGCGAGTGCATTAGCTTGCGTCGATCTCGGTAAATCAGTAAAACTCACTTTCGGAATACATCATGACCTTCCAAGTGTCTACAGGCAAATCAGCATCGTTGAAAGACCAGTCGAATGCTTCTTCTGCAGCAGGCTCGTCGGTAGGGTCGTGGTAAGGTGCAAGGTATTCGTGCGCCAAGCCTTCAGCTGCTGTTATACGTGTCCGAGGATCGAAAACGAGCATCTTCTCGAGCAGGTCCAGAGCTGGGATGATCTGGTAAGCAATGTCTCGCACAACTTGCCAAAAATCGCTCACCCAGAGGATCGGCATTACGGAATTTTTGAGAGAAAGGAACACGTTGTCTCTTTGGTAGCGATTGAACGAATCTGAGCGTGTTTTCGGAGCAGATGGTCTGGATCACATCTTCGGGAGGTGTACCGAGGAGTTCAGTGATGATGGAGAATTGGTTGACGTCTGTCGATTCCGCTTTCGGTGAGCAAAAGCAGTGCTACACTAAGCGCAGACTGACGATCTTTGCCAGGGAAGAGTGGCTTCCCTTCGAGCATTTCCGCAAAGATACACCCTGCACTCCAGATATCTACAGCCACGTCATACTTTCTGTCAGAGCGCAACCCAGTGAGCTATATTCTAGCACAATGGACGCGACACTTACTGCCACGTCAACATGATTTCCGGTGCTCGATAATATCTCGTCGACACGTAGCCCGTCATCTGAGGATCTTGCAGACGCGCCAGACCAAAGTCACAGATCTTCAAATCGCAGTTCTCGTTCACCAAGATGTTTGAGGGTTTCTGCAGCAGATGTCAGGCCAATATACGACGCGAAAGCTGATGTTGTTGACATACCAGATCACGATGAATAACTCCGGCCGAGTGTACGTATTTCAATCCTCTCTGTGAGCCACGCGTACGATCAGCTCGGAATGAGCAGATCACAACGAAGACAAACCAGTATCTGGTAGAGAAAGTACTGGATGAATTGCTTCTCAAGCGGTCTTGACGTCAATAGACGGTGCAGATCCGTGCCAAGAAGTTCAGTCACAAAGTAGATGTCTACGCAGCAAAGGCCAAATTAGCATTCTGAAAGCGGTATAGCAAATTGTGCGCACCTTCAAGAGGTGAGATAAAGATGTCGGAGAGCGAGATGATGTTTTCGTGACGGATATGTTTGAGAAGTTTCAATTCTCGGTACGTTCTTTTAGCCAATACAGGCGTCGAGAAGGGTTTCATGATCTAATTTTTCAGGTCAGCATTCGAGGCCTTGCACGTTATCATCCAACTGACCTTCTTGACGGCAACAGACGTCGTGGTAAGCTGGTCCTTCGCGGAACCTAAAACAGTCGTAAGCGTTCCGTAATCGCTTGAGACAGATGCATGGACGTACAGACGAGACCGAACGCGCCCATACCGACAGGTTGTAGGTCTACATAGCGAGTTGTGACTTCAAAAACCCTGCGAAGCGTGAACGATAGTCAGAATGCATGATTCATGTAAAACGCTGGGATTCGGTTGATTTCGCTCGCAATACGCGTCAGCGGCTGCTCCAGCTGACATAGGCTTGCTCCGCCGTTGAGCCGGAGTCCGCAAACGTAAAAGAAATGCCAATCGGAAGGAAAGAAAACGGGCTTTGCAACGACTGTTGTGGGATCCAGCGACTCACGTTCCAAAAATGGACAATTTGACGAAATCCATGACTGCGTGTGATGTATAGAGAGCGAGAGGACTGGTGAAAAAGAGCGATTTCGTAGAAAGGCGTCTTAAGTTTGAAAGCGGAAAGCACCGAAAAAGGCAAAGGAGGCTTTGCTTCAAGGGGTGAGCCGCGCTGTGGGGACTGTTGAGCGAGAGACTGAACGTCTTGTGACTGTCTTCGCGCTTGAAGTGCTTGAATATTTGGTGGGTCAGTGCAAAGAGTGCTTTCGAAAGACGCTTGAACCCGAATCGCCACTTTGTCGCTGTTAGATTCTTGCTTACGCTATGTTATGGATGCGCTAGACTCTTCACTCTGTTCCTCTGTCCGCAGTTCTGAAGGCGTCAGGGCTGTCTAAACGCCAAAACTCGGTGGAGTTGCTCCCTTCCCTCTTTGCCGGTGTCGAGTCTCGATGTCAAGTGCTGTGTATATACAAGATCTCTTCTGTCCTCTAGCGTGCCATGAGTCTTCAAACCATGTCTCCGTTTCCATCTCTGCGCGGACATCTAACAGCGAGCGGTTGGCGGTTCACAGTTTGCTTCCTACAGTGCAGGTCACTGTCTCCTGGTCTCACCAACTTTGACCTGGAGTCGCCTTCTTGTGCTCTCGTCTTTGCGTTGCGCTGCTCAGACCGCTGTCATCTTTATTTAGACATTGCGAGTGTTGTGCGCATGCTCTTCACGTTAAAAGTCAATCAGCCGCTGACCTTTCTGAGCCTAGACTCCAACTCTCTCGTGATTCTGCACTTCTGATGACGGAAATGAAGCTCTCTATCACTTTCCACGTTCTCGCTCAGGCTCTGACGGCTACTGAGGCACGCTCTATTGCGGCGTCATTCAGACCATGCAAGTCAGTACTCAGTCTGTAAGGATGGTGTCTATGCAATGCGAAGACTATCAGCAGTGACCTACGTCTGAGACCGCAAGGGTTGACGTTGTTCAAGTGAGCAATATCGAAATTCGTTCCTGAGAGCCTGATTGGACGGCTGCTCGTCTGCAGCAATCCTCCAATGGACGACTGAGGTTGCTGGAACCCAGTTGTGCGATCCGAGTCAGCGATTCAGCATGTGTCCTTGAGGTATAAGTTATAGCATTTAAGTCGGTTTGTCTAGTGTCACATGGAATCTACTGTACTATCGAGTCCGAACGTACACTGCTCTGATTGATCACATATAAAGGCCTACTAGAGCGGCATGCCCATTTCCGTACCCGCTTCGCCTTCTCGTCGACGAACCGCGATATACACCCTATCTTGTAGCGCGAGGTCAACAGTCTGCCTATACTCTACGCAAACATGACTATACACAGCAGCCAGAGCAGCCCTAGGCTTGACGGGATCCCGTTCTCCTATTCCCACGAGATTGTTTCCCTTTCGTCTCGTTCTTAGCCAATCTAATCCTGGCGGTCTCGATGAGGCTTTCTCGTCTTCCTCTCACGCTCATCTCATTCATTATCACTTCATATCAATCACTGGCAGTGCTGCAAGGACATAGCCATGCGGTGCTCCAGTAAACTTTGGGCAGGATGTCAACTTCGCCTATCCTGTGTTAGGCGTATACCTAGTACAAGCACAGCATGGACTTCGCTTCCTATAGCCTTTACAGCTGTGAAGCGCTTTTCTCTTTCTTCAAGACAGAATTCAATCATGCAACAACATACTACCCTCGGTCTCGTTCGAGAAGATCCTCTCAGAGAGTGGGAAAGGCGAACTTGCCTCACTCCGACTCACGTCCAGCAGCTCATCCAGAAGCACAACGTCAAGGTGCTCGTACAACCTTCGGACAAGCGTTGCTTCAGAGATGCAGAATACACTGCTGCCGGAGCTACTATCACTCAAGATTTGTCACCTGCTACTGTTATACTCGGTGTGAAAGAAGTGCCTATCGAAGAGATAATGCAAGGCGACAGACTTTATATTGGGTTCTGGCAGTAAGTCAGAATACTTCATCTGACCAAATGGAGCTGATGACTCGTCAGTATCTGGAAAGGTCAAGACTATAACGTCCCTAGGCTCAGGAAACAGTTATCAAGTGGTGCTACTTTCGCAGATTGGGAATTGCTATGCGGTGAAGATGGCGCCCGAACCGCGGCATTTGGATACTTTGCTGGATGGTGCGGTCAAATGGACAGCATCGCCTCCACTATATCGATGAAGCTACTCTCTAATGGCTACAATACTGCTTTCGTCTATCTACCTCGGCCTATACAATGCCGAACTTTCGAAGATTGCAAGCAGGCTCTAGCTCAAGTAGGCAAGCATGTCGCGCAGGATGGTACTCCAGCTTCTCTCGGTCCCATCGTCTTTGCTGTCATTGGTACTGGTCGAGTCGCTAGTGGTGCAGTCGATGTACTCAAGGCGATGAATGTCGAATGGGTCAAACCGGAAGACCTAAAATCACTAGTTGCTTCGCCTGATACAAGCTTGAACAAGCTGTACGCTGTCCAATTCGCGGCTAAAGACTACCTTCGAGCGAAAGATGGCAGCGGCTTCGACAGAGCGGATTATCGCGCCAATCCAGACAGGTATCGCTCGATCTTTGCTGGAGAGGTACGTCTTCCGAGCGAGTATATAAATCGCAAGACTGAAATGCCTTGCAGTATGCACCCTATGTTACCTCACTACTAAATGGCGCTTTCTACCGCGACGGTCTGCCTCGAATCATGACTACGGAAGAATACGTCAACGTCAAGAAGTGTTTGGTCGCCGCACAGCAAGAGAAGTCTCGCCTTGTTTCTATCTGTGATGTCAGCGCTGATTGGTCGGGCGGTCTTGAGTTCGTAAAGAAGCCGTCTACGATCAATGACCCTACATTCTATCTTGACGCGCAAGGCAACGAAGATCCGAGGTATGCTATTCATCGTGCATTGGCATTCGTATTGACCCTCTGAGCAGTGCTCGCACTTCACCCTCTTCTACCGCAATGATGACTATCGAGATCTTACCAGCCGAGCTACCTCTTCCTTCCAGCGAGCATTTCTCCGCCTGCGCTTTCCCTTACCTCGAGTCTCTTTTCGCCCAAAGTCGTACAACACAGCAAGATGAACTCCTCGCAGCACTACACCGGTCAACGATCGTCAATCAGGGTCAGTTGGTCGAGCCACATACTTGGCTTTCTTCTCTCTTGCAAGATCAGCCTGGTACAGAAGTGTCTCAACTGGAGTCGGCTGGCTCGAAGAAAAGAGTCTTGGTTCTTGGCAGTGGGCTTGTGGCAGGTCCGGCTTGCGAGGTATTTTTGGCTCGGAAGGACGTCGCTGTCACTATTGGTATGCCTCTATGCTCATTTCATGTCATGTCCGCTGATATTTGAGTGATATAGCCAGTCAGCACCTCGAGTCTGCTACAGCTTTGGCTGGTGAAAGCGCAAAGGCAACAGAAGCAGATATTTCCGACACAGCAGCCATCGAAAACCTGGTCCAAAGCAACGATGTCGTTCTCAGCTTACTACCTGCTCCTTTACATGTTCAAGTGGCCGAATTATGCATCAAGCATGGAGTCCATCTAGTCACTGCCAGCTATCAGTCTGAGCAGATGAAGGCTTTACAACATCAAGCAATGCAGAAGGCGGTCACTATCATGATGGAGGTAAGTGCCAGTAGCATCTATCATGATCAGTGGCTGATGACTTGCACAGATTGGCCTAGACCCAGGCATCGATCATTTGCTTGCTGCGCAAATGATCCAAGATGCTCGCCGAGAAGGGCGCGAAGTGAGCAACTGGCTTCCATTGATGGACTATACTGATTTGTTTCTAGGTTACTTCTTTCGTCAGCTGGTGTGGTGGTTTACCTGATATCAAGGCTGGTACTGGTCTGCCGCTCAAGTACAAATTCGTCAGTCGATGTTTTGTCCGAATCTGGCTAGCCTAATTATTGCGCAGAGCTGGAGTCCTCGAGGCGTGCTATCTGCAGCTACCAACTCTGCCCAATTCGTCTTCAATGGCAAACGCAAACACATTCCTGGTGATTTTTTGCTCGAATCGCCCTTGCCTGTCTCTTCTATCGGTGGAATAGAACTAGAAGGTCTAGCGAACCGCAACAGCTTCGATTACTTGGAAGTCTACGAGCTGGACAAAACTTTGCCTACCATGTTTCGTGGTACACTTCGACATGCGGGAACAGCCAAGATCCTAGCCGCTTTCAAAGCACTTGGGCTGTTCAGTACTCAACCATTCTCTACTCAACCTCGATCCTGGCCTGAAGTCTTGCAAAAGAGTATGGAATTGAAAACTCGAAAGCACTTGGGGGCAATCGAGTCGGAACTTGAGCGACTCTTACCTGGCGGAAGTCAAGTTTCGGAAGTGTACAAGGCTTTGCAGTGGTTTGGATTGGTGGATAAGATGTCGGCTTTACCAAAAACGCCTTTACCTGGGAAAGCTACTTGTCCTATGGATTATCTGGAGGCCTTGCTTTCTCACAAGCTGTGAGTGTTATTATGATGGTACAAGACAGTAGGGCTAACGATTGGCTAGATCATATACGGAAGGCGAACGAGACTTGGTCATTCTGCAACACGAAATCGGTAGTCGCTCTTTGTCTGATCCGACAGACGAACAAACTTGGATCAGTAAGCTCGTCCTGTATGGCGACCCGACCGGTACGGGACATTCAGCAATGGCGAAAACTGTCGGTATACCAGCTGCGTTAGCTACTTTGCTCATTCTCGACGGTCAAGTCAAAGAAAGAGGTGTGGTGCGACCTATTGCGAAAGAAGTGTATGTTCCTTTGTTGCGTGGGTTGAAAGAGCACGGGATTGTGATAGAAGAGAGCAGGAAGAAAGGGTTGACTGATTATTCGGGTTATTAAAGAGGGTTGGAAAGCAACCGTTTGTAAGAAGAAATGGAATGTCGTTCTCGTGGTTGACTACAAAGCGTGGTGCAGCGTGGTTCAGTACGCTTTTGCTACCAGGTAGATTGAGAGCTTCGAAAGCCAAACAAGATGAGACGTTGATTCGCGTGATGTCAAAGTTTGTATTGGTGCAGGAGCGTATTTAGCACAGAGTGGGAAAGAAGCTGTACTGGTACCAGCCTTGGATGTGCAGCAAGCAGAGGATCAGGCGCTGGCTCAAGCCAAGCAAGATAGATTGACACAGTACGTCTCACGAAATTGTCTCAAAGGGAAAGAAACCGATGTGACTTGGCAGACTAGCACAGAAACGCTTTCACCTAGAGCACGAGAAGCAGCGCATACAAGAGAAGCTGCGGCTGGTCGAGAGCAAATTGGACAAGCGCTGAGACTGATGACACAGCACAGCCTATTGTAATAGATGTACAGTACCAATAGAGAAGCTTAGAGCAGCCAGTAGCTATCGCCTCTGACGATTGTGTTCATTGAGTCGCGCACATCTCCGCGCTCTGGACTCTTGTCTCTCACCAGCCTTGCATTCACATCAGCAGAAGGCAAAGGCTGCAATTAGGTCTGCTAGCAACATCGTGTAGCTGCTCAACAGCCGAGCTTCCACACCCCTGCCCGCGTAGCGTCAAGTTGACATGTCGCTGGATCATGATGGAAAGGCGCTCAGCGAAGCTCTGACCAGTGAGCAACTCCCAATCTGTGCAACCAACGCAGATGCTTAATTGGCTCGTGTGCTCTCACAGCGGTCAAATCACAATTGGGCGTCATGCGCCGCTGTCTCGTTCGTCTTCACCACAGATGAATAGAGCTCTCTAAGGCTCTGACACATGTACGAAACAGGACTCTGATCAACTAATGGACGCTCTCAAAGCCGCTTCAACCATGCTGTCAGAACTCCGGTCAAGCTCACTCTCGCCCAAACAATACTACGAACTCTACATGGCAGTGTTTGATGGTCTTAGACACTTGTCATCTTACCTCTACGACGCGCATACTTCTGGTAAACACCATTTGGCCGACTTGTATGAATTGGTTCAATACGCAGGCAACATTGTGCGTCCATCTTTGTCCCGCCATCAGACCTGTCCTTGATTCCGTGTCTATTACAGGTCCCACGTCTATACCTCATGATCACAGTAGGTACAGTCTACATGTCGATACCAGAAGCGCCCATCAAAGAAATCATGAAAGACATGATGGAAATGACACGTGGTGTGCAGCACCCTACTCGCGGTCTCTTCTTGAGGCACTATCTTTCTGGTATGACAAGAGATCACTTGCCTGTAGCGATTGAAGATGGTCCGGGTGGTTGTTTGCAAGATTCTATTGGCTTTGTGTTGACCAACTTTATCGAGATGAGTGCGTGGAATTGCTGCTCCATCAGATTCGTCTGATTTTATTGCTCCATCCTTCGTACAGATAAGCTCCATGTGAGCACGGACATGCCAGTTCTCGATCAAGAATGCTGATCGTCCTTATAGGTCCGATTACAACATCAAGGCCTAACCCGCGACCGAGAAAAGCGAGAGATGGAACGCAAAGAACTTCGGATCTTAGTAGGCACCAACCTAGTCCGACTCAGTCAATTGGATGGAGTCGATTTGGAAACTTACCGAACCATCATCCTGCCTTCCATTTTGGAACAAGTAGTCAATTGCAAAGATGTAGTTGCGCAAGAGTATTTGATGGAAGTTGTCATTCAGGTGCGTGCATGCCCGATGAATGTCCAGTCTGGTAGCTTACTTATTTACAGGTCTTCACTGACGAATTCCACCTTCGCACGCTTGGTCCTTTCCTCTCTGCTACTGCGCAATTACATCCCAAAGTCAACATTAAGCAAATCGTTATTGCGCTCATTGACCGACTAGCAGCGTACGCAGCGAGAGAAGCAGAGAACGATTCACCGGAAGAAGCGAAACGACGAGAGGAACAAGCTGCGAAACGATTAGCGGCGAAACTGGAAGAGCAGACGGACAAGTTAGCTCAGACTGATTTGGATGAGAAGGTTGAGGATGGTGAGGCGGATGAGAAAGCCAAAGAAGAGGGTGCTCAGAAGAGCGAAAAGGAGGAAGAGGAGACTCGCAATTTCAGAGGAATACCCGAGGATGTCAAACTGTTTGAGGTGTTCTGGCATCAGGTCGTTGAGCTTGTCAAGGTACAGTCACTTCTACGACCTTCGCCTAAAGCTGATAAGTACCTAGGCTCGACCGGATCTGTCGATACAAGACGTAACAGCCCTCCTTGTGTCTCTGGTCAACCTTTCGCTCTCCTGCTACCCTGATCGTCTCGAATACGTCGGTCAAGTGCTCGGGTTCGCCCAAATGAAAGTACAAGAATACGCCGACAGTTCCGACTTGCATCACTCTCAGACCACACAGAACCTTCTCGCTCTCCTCCTCGCGCCTATCAATACATATACCAACATTCTTACCCTTTTCGCTTTACCTAATTACCAAGAACTCCTTCGTGCGCAACCTTATTCTACAAGAAAAGCTATCGCGCATGCTGTAGTCGGATCAGTACTGAAGAACGACACCATTATTTCAACACCGGAAGATGTGAAATCTGTGCTTGACCTCTGTCATGTATTGGTGAAAGATCAACGCGATGCCGGAGTTGGCATGCCTTCTGGTCATCCAGGCATGGCGAGAGGTTACAGTTCAGGTGGTAGACAGGCCCAAGCGAGTCAGATTGATATGGAAGAAGCTGCTGAAGAGCAAGGGTGGCTAGCAAGGATGGTACATCTGTTCAAGTCTGATGATCTGGATCAACAATTCGCTGTAGGTCAACTGCGAATGTCTCAGCTTACGCTGATACGTTTTCTATGTGGTGCTACAGCTACTACAAACGGCTCGCAAAGAATTCGCAGAAGGCGGCGACAGGATACGATGGACTTTCCCTCCTTTGATCACAGCTTCACTGCATCTCGCCCGGCGGTACAAGTACCGAGAACATTACTTGGCCGACTTTGAAAGCAAGCTCAACACACTCTTCCGCTTTATACATCAAATTACGTCGATACTGTACAACAAGGTCGAGTCGTCAGAGATTTGCTTGAGGCTATATCTGCTAGCCTTGCAAGCGGCAGACGACACAGGTGTTGAAGGTCTTGCGTATGAGTTTGCTGTGCAGGCGAGTAGACACGACTGTTAACGAGTCTGAACTGATGAGCAATCATTATAGGCTTTCACTATCTATGAAGAATCGATCAACGAGTCAAGGGCACAGCTTCGAGCAATCACTCTGATCATCAACACTCTTCAGCAGACACGAGTCTTCTCTAGCGACAATTACGATACCCTCATCACCAAAGCTGCTCTGCATGGTGCCAAGCTACTCAAGAAGGGTCATCAAGCTACTGCTGTTGCGCTGGCTTCCCATCTTTGGTGGCAGACCGAGCGGCACGGCGAAGAAGTCAAGGAGGAGAAGGTCAGGCAATCCTTATCTTAGATTTCAGGCATGGCTGACTTTCTTTGCAGCCGCTGGTCAGAGATGGCCCAAGAGTGTTGGAGTGCTTGCAGAAGTCTCTTCGGATCGCCGCTACATGCGTCGATGAGCTCACGACAGTCCAGCTATACGTTGATGCGCTCGAGCAGCATCTGTATTACTTTGAGCGATCAGTCGAAGCGGTGCGTGATGATTGATCTTCAGTCTTCAGCTGTTCAATTGAATTCCCTGAGCACAGATTACGCCAAAGCATATCACCAGCTTGGTCGAGCTCATCACAGCCAACATTGACAACATCACGCAGCATGATATGCAGACTGTGCATGCCGGAGCTTCCTCTGGTCTGATTGAAGGTGTTGGCTCACCGGATGCTGTAACAAGACACTTTGTCGCTGTATTACATTACCTGGTGCGTGCTCACGTTTGTCGCATCATTGTATGCTGCTAAACGGTAATCGCTGGATAGGCTTCAAGAAAGGAGAACTTGACAAACGAGAATGAAGGTCTGCGAAAACGGTTTGATGAGATAGCGATCCAAGGTGCGCTTCTCAAGTACCAGATTACTGTGCAATGAAGCCATTCTCGTCGAGCGAAGTTGATGACGACACGGCTCAAAACAGTACGAAGTGTTGCGCAAGTGCTTAGCTATGTCTAAAAGCCATCTGTCCAAAGCTCGCAAGAGCACTGGCCGTCTGCTTTAAAGCGAGGTTGACCGGGATTTCCTGAACTACCATGCAGGCCTCTAATCCTACGGCTGGACCTTCGACTGCGCGTTCCTCTGCAGAAATAGCTGCTCAGATTGCAGCGCTACAGGCTGAACTAGCTGCTGCTGAATCTGCCAGAATAAGCAAACCAACGCGTGAACAGCAAGAAGCCGCACGCGTTCTAGTACAGCACAGTCCAAGCCCGAAGAAGAAGAAAGCGCGCACTGAACACGTTGTTCGACCTGCGAGACCTTCCTATGATTTGTCTGCTCCCCTGCCCAAAGCCAAAGCGAAAGAAGTTGCATCTGTTGATCTGTTGACTGACCGGAAACCAGAGAGTTCGCTGTCTCGCTTGCTGTGCTGTGGACTGCCCTTCATGCCTCTGTGTGCTTAGGACCTTCGAATATACTGCGATCACTGGATGTGCGCAGATCAAAGCTCAAAGACGCAGAAGAGCGACGCGGAATGGAGCGATCTACCGGCTTCTCTGTTGCAGCAAATGCTCCTCTGCCCAAACAGATACAAGAAGAGCTACCGGAAGATGACGCTTATGCGCAGCGGGATGAGAGTTTGGCGTTGATTGAGAAGCTCGAGATGGGCCCGAAAGAGTTTACTGCGCCTGCGGATGATCCTCAATGGCAAAAGGTGGAGCCAAATAGCAAGATACGGCTCAGGTCAGCGGTCTCATGCTACAAGGAGGCCGTATCATCTAACGTCTAGACAGACAAAGGCTGATCTCGCATGAAGACATGCAAGAACACATGCACATGCGCTACCACATCTCTCCGTCCCTACTATATTCTATCGTGCGACCTGGAAGATCTGGATCAGAGCTAGAAGTACCAGTTGAAGGCGATTTTGTCATTATTGGCGTCCTGGCAGAGAAATCCGATATTCGAATGCAAGCGAAACAGCCCGCACCTGTGAAGCCTGAAAAGAAAAAGAAGAAACAGAAAGAGCCTGCTGATCGAGAAGACGCGGACGAGCTGCAAGATTCTGAACCTGAAGAAGCACCTGAGAAACGTCAACCAAAGCGATTCGTTATGTTTAAGCTGCTCGATATGCGTTACAAGCGCGGTCAAAGTACCTCAGCAGGCGATGGCGTCCTTACTGTCTTTCTCTTTGAAGCCAATTCAAGTCAGACATTGTATGAGCTGGAACAAGATCAGGTCGCTACTACTTCGACTGGTGCCAGAGTCCGGCAAGAGGCGCAGGAACAGCAAAAGACGACGCTCTATAAAGGAGGCAGCGGAGGAGCGTACGAAAAGTTCTGCAAAGAGAGCAACGGAACAGTCGTGGCCATCGTCAATCCTAGAGTGCTCAAACCGCGACAGGTACATTCCTTGTCTCGCTGTGGTTCGAGCTAGCTGACCTGATGTATAGCCTGGTAAACCTCACCCGAATTCAAATACCCTAGCTATCACACCTGAAAGCGCGGACTCGGTCCTCATCTTGGGTCGAGCGCAGGATCTTGGCTCGTGTCAGGCACTGAAGAAGGATGGTCGACCGTGTGGTTCATGGTGCGATTTGTGAGGTTACCACCCTTGCAAAGCGGAAGCATGCTCAATTTGCTATGCTATAGACGGACCGCCGAGTATTGCGACTATCATATACAGCAAGCGGTAGAGAAGAAACGTTCTGGTCGATCGGAACTTATGATTGGGTGTGTCATATGTGACCGCTGCTCATACTTATGCTAACGAGTAATAAAGTACATCGAGTCTTACTTCTTCTGTTGGCGGACGAGGGGGCAAGAAGCCCAACATGGGTCAACGCTACGGCGGTTCAATCGACTATGATCCTTCACGCAAGACTGGTCTTTTACCCAAAAGCGGAAAGATGTCTGTCCAAGGCGTGACCACTTATGTGACTGGCGGTAGCAAGAACGTTCGGCGGACCAATGGGAATGTAGCTGGGTTTGCTGTACCTTCCGAGAAGAAAGAACGTGAAGAAGCTCAAGATAGAAAGAGGAAACGAGAGGCGGAGGAAAAGGTGTTGATGGGTGTTTTGAGGAAAGATGGTGGCAAGACTTTGGGAGCAAAGTATTTGAAGAGCGTGGGAAGTGTTAAGGATGAGCCTGGAGAGGAAGAAGAAGTTGTCAAAAGACCTAAAGTGTTTGATGCGGCTAGCTTGAGGGCGATTGGGTATGACCCGACGAGGAACGACAAGAGCATCAATCATGGTGAAGAGGATGCCGATGCCAAGAAGAAGAGGGTGAGTGACATGCTGTCTCTTCCTCTGGTCTAGATCTGATAATGTTTCAGCTCGATATTGTCAACGCTCTAGATTTCGGTTCATCGAGTACTGTACCGAAACTAGGTCCAGCTCCAACACCTAGAGAAATCGATCTTGGTTCAGAAGATGAGGATGATTTAGTCGTCTTGGTAAGCTGCTCAGTTGTGCAGCGCGTCTTCTCTGATGATGCGTGTTTAGCGGGAAGGTGAACTCCAACCAAAGGCGAGAGCCAAAGTGCGCTGGCAAATGCACGCCAAGAAGTTTGCACCCAAGAATGGTCCTACTGCTGCTTCTGCACCTATTGATCACGAAGCAGAAGCAGCAGCACCTGTAGCATCCACCTCGAAAGTCGCCGAAGCTCCCAAAGCTAAAGGCAAACCAACAGCCAACAAGAAGCGGAAGAAGGGAGCCGCAACTTTCAAGAGCGGTACAGAGGGAGAAGTCACTGGTGGAGACTCGCTCGCTTCCCTTATGGCCAACTTTCAGAAAAAGGGCGGCGCCTAGTGATGCACTTTCACGTCAAGTCCAAGCATTTGCATTCGTTTCGTTCAGTTTGTATCATGTGTATATAGTCAAGCATTGCATTTGAGCATTATTCTGCACTATCTGGCGGAAATTAGTGGCGTCGGACGCAATGAAGTCATGCAGACAGCTTGTCCGTCTTTCCCTCACAAACGCGATACATATTCAGCTCAGCATGTCAGACAAGGTGAGCGATAGCTGCTTAACGACTATTGTGTACTGATCACAATTGCAGGATACACTTCTCAGTTTTGGATTCACTGAAGCGCGCGTCCAGAAAGCGCTCAAGCAGACAAAGGTGCGCTAGGACGGAGTGTTCGCCTCTACGGAGAGCTGATTTACTGTCACCTACGCGCAGAACGCTGGCTTGCAACCTGCTCTCGGTACGTATTTATTGTCATAAGGCTACCGCAACCTATACTGACTGAGTCCTTGCACAGACTGGCTAAGCGCGCATGAAAACGATCCTGAACCTGTACCAGGTGAAGATGATACAGAAGAAGCCACTGGAGAAACAGAAGAAAGCACTATTAGTCGGCTAGAGAAGGAAGGGACTGCTAAGGTTCGCCTGTCTGTCTGCCAGCGCTGTTTCGTGCTGAACGATTTGTTGGCGTTCAGTCATTAATCTGCTCTGATTGTGGGAAACGATTTAAATCGACCGCTGTTGCCGAGTATCGTCAGGTTGTTGCATTACGTGTCGAGCTATGCTGATCCATCTCACAGATGCTACAAAGAGTGGGCATGAGAACTTTGTATGTCTTTCAGAATCCCATCACTTGACTTGTGTGCTGATACGTAGAGACACCCAGGAAGAATCAAGCGAGGAAATCAAGCCTCTAACAGAAGAAGAAAAGAAGCAGAAATTAGAAGAGTTGAGAGCTGCTATGGCTATCAAGCGCGCTGCGAAATCGAAACAGGATGCAGAAGACACAAAGCAGGTAGGTAGAGGCTTGCTCTGCGTGTTTACGCTAAACAAGATCCAAACCTGCAGAACGAAGCTATCAGACGCAAAGCAGGCAGAGATCAGGGTTCTATCAAGGAAGATGTAGGTGGTCGGCAAGCTGTGTCGCCTTCCGCTTAGCTCAATCTTCATCTCCCTATAGCTCAAACTGAAGGAGGCTGAGAAGGAAGCGGCGCAGCGAAAGAAGTAAGCTATTTGGCCATGACTTCGCTTTCGGCGCTGATCTCTATCTAGGGACAAGCTACTAGAGATCGAAGCGAGGAATCGAGTCAAGCAGCAGATAGAGGCAGACAAGAAAGCTAGAGCGGATAAAGCAGCTCGTGACAAGGCGTAAATCGACTCTGTTTGTGTCCCCACTTGCGGCTGACAATTCTGTCTGCCTACAGACTTCGGGAAGGCAAAGCACCACCGACGACGAACGAAGGTCCCAGTGGTCCGAGTACCGTTCCCGCACCAGCTAAATCAAATGCCTCTCAAGCTAGACTGCAAATTAGACTTCCAGACGGCCCTCCACTCGTAACCACACTTCCAGCTACCGACACTCTTCAATCAGTAGCGAATTACGTGACTGCTCAGAAACCTGAACTCAGCAATCCCAAATTTTCGATGACTTTCCCTCGCAAGGTGTTTGCTGCTTCGGATATGAGCAAGACTTTGGGTGATTTGGGCTTGACGCCTTCGGCTGTGCTGGTCGTTACTTTGTGATTGTAATGCAATGACAGAGATTCGTAACACCCTGTAGCTCGCGACATTCAACTCGTGTGGTCGAAGCATATGATCGAGTATACCTTGCATCTTTAGTACAACCTCGACTTTACAATATCAAAGCGCCCCAAATTTGCCATACTGATTGTGCCAGGAGCATGAGGGTTGCCTTCAAGCTTGACCTTGCGCTTGTCTAAAGAGTCATACGAGGTATTATTGAGTAGCTCCGAGATTATCCGATCAGCGGTCTATCAGACTGATCAGCAACAGCCGGTTCTAGCAGAGAAGGACGGACCTTTTCGACATCATTTGTACCAATCTGAGGTCGATTACGAGCATTCAAATCGTCTTCTTGAGCTCGTTCTTCCATGCCCTGTGATCGCTGTGCTGCATATGCTCGTAGATTGATGCTGCTCAATGGATCAGACGAGCTCTTTTGGCAGAGGTCATGCTTACCCTAAGAAGAGCTTGAACAGAACCAGGCTATCAACGCATCAGTACAAGGCTTTACTTAAAAAGGTACTAACTCACCAAGCCCAGCTCACACCGAGCACAAGCCCGACCAAAGCCCACTTCTTGACCTTCTCTTGACTTTCTTCCGCTAATACGCCACCAGTAGCTAACCACCCTCTACTGCCCATTCGCCTTTTGAATGGAGGAGCACATTCATCCACATGAGAATCATCGCTCAGCATATCAATCATCTGAAAGACGATCCGAACAGCCAAACAACCCAATGGCAGACTTGCGAAACCCAAACGCTTCGATACGACTGGAGATTGATCTACTGGTTTGTTACTAGCGAGTAGATCGGAACATAGTACATCGATGAAACGACCATAGACTTGAGGTCGGATGTGGTTGAATTTGGTGATGAAGGCGTGTTTGAGCCAATCGACGGCCATTTCGGATACGAGAACGATAAAGACGGGAGAGAAGATTTGGTTGATGGTCGTGAGCGAAGGTAAGACTGAGATGGTGATGTATGACGCAGGCAATGAGGAAAAGGTCGACCCAGAGACTTCGATCAGGTTGCGCAGAGCGATGATGGACAAGAGAGCAAATAGCTGGAAGCGCTCGACAATGTCTGTCTTCGTCGTCAGCGTAGATTCGAGGAGCGTACGAGGTAGAAAAGGCTGACCAGCGCAACTCATCTGGAATAGATTCTCTTTCTCAAACTTTTTGAACACCGCTCCTTTGATCTCGACAAATTGATTCGACAAAAGCAGCGTCAGAAGTGCATTGGAGTAAGAGTTGATAGCCACATTGAGCGTCACAAGTTGATAGAAGAGGACGAAAGTATGCGCAACTATCCAGGATCAATTCGCGCCAGTGAAACAACATCAGAAACTCACTAATGTAGATCAAGCATAGAGCAAACAGCGCGGTAGGTCTGAAATGCGGTTTCGAGCCATCGTTACGGTATCCAAGCGCGCTTTTAGAGAATAAAGAGTCGAACAGATCTTGGCCAAAAGAGCAGCACAACCGGTCTGCAATCTGTAGTCATTATCGGACACTGCCATCAGACAAGTCTGAAAGGTGATCCGTCTTGCCTACCTCCAATACATTGAAGATGACATAAAGCTTGAGGGTATCTTGTCCTCGCACAGAGTGATACATTCTGCTAGCATCTGTAGATCTTTGCAAGAAGATGCAGGAAAGGACGAAAAGGACGCCTTTGAGCAAATCGCATTTATGTGAGACTGGCATTCGTTTCCTACTCCATATCAGTATCGAAAGGTTGATGCGAGAAAGACAGCTAACCGTTTACGTCGAGCGTAGGCTGCTGCGACCGAGTCCGTGAGGAAGAGGTAGAGCGCGGTGAAAACACGCAGAGGCAGGATGGTGAAGGTATATAGAAAGGCATCGAGGCAGATGATAAAGCCGAAAACAATAGTCTGTCGGTCCACGACTATCACGTTAGACCTAAAAAGGTCATACAAGAAAGCAGGACAGACCTTTTCCACAGCCATAGGCACGCTAAAGAAGTTCGATACCCGCTCGCTGCGTTGTTCCGAGATATCGCCCATTTCTGTTACCCTAATCTCTTGCTGCAAATACTCCCAAAGCGATAAAGGCAAACGAGTAACAAAAGAAGCGTTCTTTCCCCTAGGTGGAGTCATGTATCCATATTCCGACGTGCCTCGTCTGAAAGGTAGACTAGAAGGAGAGAAGCGATCTTCAGGTGAAGGGGATTCAGTCTCGTATGCGTCATTGAGTGAAGCAGCTAGTCTTCGCCTTGAGTAGGATTGGCCTGGTTCTGGACTAGGTGTACGATCAGGTGTAGGTGGATATGTAGGTGTGATGGCTTCGTCGTCTTCGTCCTCTTGAGCGCTTCGTGCTTGTTTGAACGATTCGACAGACACGTTGCCCATGTTGAAAAGGTTTGGCTGTTGATTCGGTCAGTCGAGAGCACATCTGGAAGCAGGAGAGACTAACGGCAGACTCTGTTCTATGCTCGTATAGCGAGATGGGGCTGCCTCCCTCCGAAGTAGAAACTCGGGCCATCTTGCAGCAAAGCGGCACAGCGGTATCTGTTCTGGCAGGACGGGAAGGGGTATACAGCTGTCTAGTGGGTATTTCTGGCAATCTAGGATATCAATGCAAGGCTATTGTTGCCTGAAAAGAAATTATGCTTGATGTTCCCGCACAGTGAGGTCAGCCTGGCGTTGACGAGGTGTCACATATAAGTTGTCTGAAAAGCGTGCAACTTTCAGAGATAGCTGACTGGACAAGCTATCGTAACATCAAGATGTAAAGGCATGCACGCAGTGCTCTATTCATATTTCCGCTCGACTTTGTGCCGTCTGATTTGCTTTCGACTGCGAACTACATTAGCTATAAGCCAGCTGGGTACCAAAGAGCTCTGACCGAAAGACTGTGCATTTCTTATAGCTGACTTATCGGTCGCGCATTCCTGTATGTTCTGCGCTCTTTCCGTACCTGCGTCACTTGCTCGTACGCGTATGCGTAGCCAAGAAGCATAGCGTCCGTCCCGCTGTAAAGTTATTGAGCGCGGAAAACATTCAGAAAGCATGCTCTTACGCAGTACCCGCGCTTTAGATACCGTCAGCACATGATATATATCGTGAGAGATGAACACTTACAAGGACAGCCCAAAGGGTAGATTAGGATAGATATCATAGACTCTAGCATCGGTGTTAAATGTGTTGAGATCAGAGCTAAAGAGTACGCACTGCACTGGATGATGCATTTCCTCTTGACTCTTATGAGGCTGAAAGAAATCCGATAGAAACTTAGAGGGTACTGTACATTTATTCAGCTCTGAAGGTAGAGTTGAATGCAAAGACTTACCTGTAACCAACGGATACCCTAAACCACAAAGGTCAGGTCGAAATCGGAAGGTCATGGACAGCCAAACCAGCGTAGGCCGAAGCGCGTGGAAAGGGCGAGGCAAAGATCAGAGCAGACACATTATGAGCGATGAGTGCCTCATCGATCATCCGGCGAGCAGTGTCCTGAAGGTGCGCCGCTCTTCTAAGATGATCCTCGGTAAGAGCAGATCCAGAGGCATTCGCTCGCAGCTGGAACTCCAAAGCTTCGAATGTCGGCGGTCTCTCAAGATCTGGGTGCGCTTCGGCAAAAGTAATCAAATCTGCCACGGAGGCGACGCCAGACGGGATATGCCTGTTTCGATATAGATGAGCCACCGAATAACAGCAGCATCAAACTCACTCGAGCTTCGCAAGGTAATCTCTCATATCCGCCTTGAAATCGGTTGCCCATACTATAAGACGGTTAGCAGACATTCTCAAAACAGATTAGCGAGACCACTTGGTGTAGAGTCCAACCCATAGTACTCGTCCATACGAGTCATGTTCGCTTCCACGATTGTTGCTCCCAACTCTCGCAAAATCGCAACAGTCTCAGCCTCGAAAGCGTTCCGAGAAGTGTAATCTTCAAACTTCCATGGGGTGTTGCGAGCGATACCGATTCTGACACCTCGCAGTGCCCATCTGTGGAGATTCGTAGTGTAGTTCTGCCCTGTCTCTGCCATTGCAGTGAGCAGTAAAGCAGCATCGGCAACTGTCTTGGTCATGGGTCCAATCGTGTCGCTGCGATGTGTTACAGGCACAACTATCAGAAGTCAGAACTGTCTCTCTGTATTGGATTAGGCTAACTCACCACCAGTTTGAGACACGATACCCATTGTAGGCCGCATGCCGACAATATTGTTTTGCGAAGACGGAGCTTCCACCTGAGATACCTTTAGCTTGAAGCTGATCGCCTCTCTTTTATCTCTTACAGATCCACCTGTGCTGGTTCCTCTGCTCGACATCAGTATACATCAGATAACCTAGACGCAATGGACGTACAGACCGGCAGGAGCGAGACCTATGGATACACCAATCGCTGTAGCACCAGAACTACCTTGCGGATCACCATTTGGATAGAAGGGCTTCTCACAGGATAAGCGGAATACGATGACTACAGCGACAAGCTCACTGAGGTAGCCAGACCTCCAACAGGTGACCAGCCGGTAGGAAGAGATGCAGGAGCTCTGAAAGCAGCCCTACCCTTGCCCGGTCAATCTTCGGTAAAACAGTCGCAAAAGTTTGACCTACCATTCCATCATGTTTGCTTTGGCTAAAATGATGGCTCCTGCCTTTCTTAGCTTCTTGATGGCTTCGGCATCGGGCTGATTCGCATTCATCAAACTATAAGATCCAGCTGTAGTGTTGAGGTGCTTCGTCCCGATATTATCCTTGACCAGAAGCGGGATTCCCTTTGAAGCGCAGATAGTCAGCACAGCTTTTGCGCGATGCAGACCTTCATACATGCAAAGGACCTCTTGTTTGACCAGCTTTTCTTTCGGCATCGAGTTGCAAGGCGTCTCTCCTAGCATGAGGTGACCATTGGATGATCGCATTGAGATGCTTGACTTCTTCGGCTCGTTTCTCGTATGCCTGAAACGAATCTTCAACACAGCATCGCTTGATCCGACAAGTACTCACAGCAACAAGATCCACCGATGTGAAATGACCCGCTGTCAAACCTGTATGTAGATCACTGATGGAAGCATCGTATAGATCGGGGAGATGGTCTATGTTTCTGTGTCCTCTCTTGATGTGTGGAGCAATACTCTGGAGCGCAAAGACGACAATGCATAACATTGCCAGACAAAAGAAGTAGAACGGAAGCCGATAGCGATTTTGCACTGTGTTGCGTGTCGTTTGTACTCTATGAGACCGCTTGAGACGAGCGAAAGGTCATGAACAAGTAACGCACAATGGCTGCTTCTCGCCGCTATCATCACTTTGACGCTGCATTTCCATCACTGGCGATAACGCAACGGAAGCAAAAGGAGAAGAGGTGGTCGCTGTTCGTAGCAGGGCAGACCACGGCAGTGCAACGTAAAGAATTGCAATGCGATGAAATAATCACGAGAAGACCGAAGAAGCATCACAACACAGCAGCACAAAGTGTAAAAGATACACAGTCTACAGCAGCGCACATTGAGGCACAGCACACAAGCAGACAGACAAGCCAGTTGAGCCTGGGAAGATGCGCCAGGCTGGACCAAATGTCATCGCGATCGGAGTTCGTTCGCACGGCCAAAACATAGCATTGGTATCATTCAATCGCGATAATGATATCTGCAGGCAGCTTATGCGACTCTCCAGTTGCGACAAGTCGGGCCTTCATCGTCAAGGAGCACTTGCCCCAAAACAGCCAACTCATTGGCAATGCGGCCTCAGGCTACTGGCAATTGCTCTCTCGTTCGCGTGAAGTCTACATAGTACTCTGCGCAAGGCTCGCTTGTCTGTCAGTCAATTTGCTGCTCTGCTGATTTGATGGGCGAGTCTACCGCTGCAAGGCCTATTTTGGCAATTGAACCTCTCCTCCTTACATCCTTGTCTCTCTCGCGCTGCTTGCTGCTTTTGCGTGCAAATTGTATGTCTCTGGTCCCGTTTTTATCCATTGGTCATCGCATTATCGCGCGCATGCAGCGCCGCACGTTCTTCTTTCCATCTACTTGGCAGCCGGTAGTGATAAGCTGCTACCTGAACGTGCGCGAATGCTTCGCAATCATTGCAAATTGACAACTCTGTCCTCAACCTATCGTGCTCACTATGAAATCCGCTATCCTACTATCGCTTGCTTTCCTGCCTACTTTGCTGTTGGCCTCGCCTATTGCTGTGAGGAACAACAACAAGGGTTACAGTCTAAGAGAAGTAGGAGCTCGTAATACCGAGGTACTTTCAGCTGAACCCTGATCGAAACCGTGCTGACATTGTCCTGCAGGATTGGAGGATCTGGTTAGAGAAGGATGACAACCCAATTTCCTTCTGGCACGACGTTCCTCTCTACCCAGACTCGAAGAACAAGTCTATCTTTACTGCTCGTCTATGGGATTACGCGAGCCTACACCAATGGCTTTAGCTGGGTATGTATTCTCCTTGCAGCTACTTGGTACCGGCTGATGGTAGATCAGGACATCATCAAGTCGTCTAGTCTTGCCGATGTCTTCCTGTTTTGTGTTCGGATCTTTCCCATATCTTCTCATTCATTAAGGTCATTGGAGTGGGTTGAATGGCAGTTTAGTCTACGTTTTTCTTCGTTATTGTACCAGTCTACTTTTAAAATTGCATTTTTCGATTCTTCTTGCATGTACAAAACTTAGCACCGAGACAGTCGTGACACCCAGCATTACCGAGTTGCGCAGCATTGCACCCTACTTGTATTCTGCAGGGATTCTACTGCCGAAAGCCATTTCTCGATTGATTTCATGGAAGGTAGCTGCTCCGCTCCAACCATTGGCGATGCCAAGATCCCATTGAAATTTCAGCCTTCGAAGTGCTCGAGCGTTGTCTTGAGAGACTCCTGCATTGACTAGATCGGCGATAGTTGGATCAGGAATCCTACGAACCGGCTTAGTTACAGCCAGCTGTGAGTAGGCAAAGGGCCTCACGCTCGAGCCAAATCAAAGTAGGCAACCAGTTGACCAGCTCTGACCCATTCGATACGATCGTGAAATCGTTGTTCAGCAAATTGTCCTCTGTGTTTGACGGTTATCAGAAACAGATACAGACGGCGAGAAGGCGGGAAACACTCACTTAACACCTAAGGCAATGACTGTATCCTCGTGAATCATCCGAGCAATGTTACCAAGTTGAATTTCTGCGAATGCAAATGGCAGCTGATCGGGGTTCGGGAAAAGAACGACAGTTTCGTCGGTAGCTGAAAAGATCAAGTTCGAAGTCTCCATGTAGGTCAATGGTCGCAAAGCTGGCGCTTCTTTAGAAAAAGCTGCCAACACTACACTTGGTTGTCGAAGTGTGCTTGCTTTGCTCCCGGGAAAGTCGAAGTTTGTTCGTCCAAAGACAGCGTCCGCCTTCCAACGTCCGATGAATGACCAATTGTGGTCGACATCTGGGTGATTGGCGCTTCCAGTGTACCAATCGATCACGTTAAAGGCCTTCTATTGGACATAGACAGAAGATCAGTCAGACCAGCGCTGCAAGGAGTGTGAGCGCTTACGAAGCTCAGTTTGCGAGCATGTGTAATAGCAGCTAAACCCTCAACATCGTCCGCAGAAGCCTTTGCAGTTGTAGAAGTGAGCACGAGCGACTGAGTGATCGAGGTAGGCAATTGCCTAATAGTTTCGTTGAAAGCAAGCGAGAGACGGAAATGATAGCCCGCGTGATGACCTCTCAGAGGGCTCATCTTCAGAGCAATCTGGTTGGTTGGGAGGCCTTGGGAAAGCATGCGAACAGCCTCATACATGGGTCTGCCATTGTGTTGGAGAAGAACTTTATTTTTCTTATTGTCTGTGTCGTGCATGCGATGAAAGCGTTGCCAAGAGTCAGCGAAAGCAGGGTTGATACGGATGTATTCCAGAATGTCGGTCAGACAGAGTCTGCAGATAACGCGTCATCAATGCGAGACAAAAGCAAAAACCGACTCACAGTCCAGACGGGTGATAGACGAACTCAGCAGTGACGATCTTCATCACATCGAGCCAGGCATTGGGAGAATTAGCTTCTTCTGGTCCAAAAAGATCGCCAATCAACAGAGCACCCTTTTGCATGAAACCCTCATTTTAGGCGAGGAAAGAAGAAGCAGCGGTACAGCACTCACCGTAAGTGGTCTAAGGACAGCTTGACCGTAGTTGAAACCAGCTTGAGCCATTGTAGTAGGAAGTCGAGGTTAAAGACCAAGAAGCTTTGAAACGAGCGTCCTTCTGGTTCACTCAAACAGCGATGACGAACAACATCCCAGAGAAGCGAGCCAGAGAGGCTAACAACGATTTGGACAAAGCTCTGGCGAGGAAACAGAGTCCTCTTCCTTTATGTCAAGCGCGATTTCACCTGACATGTGTTCTGCAAAGCAGATAAGAAAATGAAAGACTCGAAGCGTCAAGAAGCAGCCACGACCTCGAATGGACCATTAGGCGCTCCTGGCCCTTCTCGCGTTGTTGAAGTACGTTCACTCCGATGTTAAACAGCGATACTGATGCGAAGCAGTCTGCCAGCCAACTTGCAGCGAGAGCAGCGAAGAAGGAGCAAGACCAGTTCGATGAGGCTTTGAAGGTGCGTCTCTTGTCGCACCCCATAGCCTGTTCACTGAGATGCATAACAGAAGGCTTCGCCAGGTCATCAAAGGCGCTACGAACAGGCTTTGAAGCAGATTCAAGTCAAGGAAGACGAAGTGCTTGCTGCCTTGAAATCTGATGCGAAAGTGAGTGTACTTCATGCAACCGAAGAAGTCTGCTCACGTTGATCATTGGCAGAATTCGACACGAACTGTAGAGAGTGCTCGCCTTTGGCAAGGTCGAGCTGTACAAGATCTGGCGGCTCTAAAAGTCGAGATTCTTCGCAATGCAGGATCAGCATCAAGCGCGCAAGCTAGAGCTGATGCTATGGCTGAAAAGCCCGCTTGGACTTGGCGCGGTGAGCCTGTGAGTTCTCATCTTCGCTCTTCTCCATGATGTAGCCAGGAATTGATTCATGACCTTCCATAGGAAAAGCGCGCTAAAGAAGCTCTCCGTATTGTCGAGCAGCATATTGCTGATCGACCAGAAGAGTTTCCTACCGAAGCTGCTAAGCACACTTACAAGCTTGAGAAATCTCCTCTTTACCGCCGATTATGCGCTCTGAGAGCACAACGTCAAGGCGGAAAGGTGAGTGACAACGTTGGTGCTCGACACGTGATGGAGTTGTTGAAACCAAACCAGATCGAATATGCTGTCTTCGAACGACCGGTCGAGCGAAATCCCGAAACAATTATCATGGCCTTGTCAAATTGCTCGACTGCGAAATTCGTAGACCTGGTCCAGCGATATCCGATTCTGCGGGAATTGAGTGAAGTATGGGAAGCAGGTGGTCCAATCAACCTTGTAGACACAGAAGGCATGGCTTGCAGTGGTGGTAAGCAAGGCAAGTTTGGCGAGATGGATTGCCTGGTAGGGGTTAAACTGCGCAGGTCCAAGGTCTGACAGTTACTTTGGCTCGGCAACTGTACCTGATCCTGACAGGCACAGGAACGAGTTCAGTTGGTCAATAGCTTTATCATGCAAAAGCCAATCGAGAAGGGCGACGACTATAGTCCTTCAACGAAGAACATCCATCTTTACGACTTTGCATCTACTTCAGATGACGCGGCTCGAAGATTCGATACTGCCGAATTTGTGCAGAAATTCTCTGCTTTTTGTGGTGAGTTTGCCCTTCCTTGAAGACCTCGCAGCTGAGCTCTAACGCAGGTACTGACCCTACGTGTTTCTACGCGAACAATGACATCGACTTCAACAGAGTAGATGACGCCCATGACATTCTCGGGCTTTCTAGCACCATCAATTGGTACAAGCTTGGCCCTCCTATTGGCGTTTTGTTTGGCGCGACTCGAGCTATCGTCAAGCCTTACCTTCACACGGTCAACGCTCGTCAAGAAACCCTGGGTCTCAACATGTTTGCACAATACCCAGAAGATGACCCTGCTGAAATACCACTGGACGACTTCTTCCGCATTCCTGCCACACCGACCGCTATTTACGTCTCGTCTGGTCGAGTCAATATGGCTTTCAAATGCGTCAGTGACACGCGAAACTTTGGTCGAACTGTCGCGCCTGTTCTCAATGCTTTAGGTGTCGCATTGAGGAAGAAACAGCCCACTTTGAAGACCATGGGCTTTACTGCTGCGATTGATTTACCGCAACAGTACGAACTGCTCTTTGACGATGGAATGGAATTCGAAAGAGATCAGCTTGACTCAATTGGCGCGATCAGCTGCAGTCAAGATGATGTATCCGAAGCTGAAGAGAACGACGACTATCTTTAGTCGTGCCATCTCCTCGTCGTGCCATATTGTCAATTGCTATGCCTGCGGCATTGCGGAGTTTCATGCTCGCAACTGAAGTAGTCGAAAACAGCAGTGGACCGAGACATCGTATGATAGCGATATAGTGGGCACTAGCACTGAAATTCCAATGTTAAATCACTATCTCTATCCGTGCGAAAGTGCAATAAAGCTTTTCTTCCAAGTAAATCGATTGAAAGAAGAGTCAGACTGGGACTGCATGAATGGCTAGATCTAGAGCATAAAATGTACATAGACAATAGCGAAACATTGTGCTGCTGTCCAGTTCGGATGATTACATGACACTTCTTTCGCGCGAACGAGCACAAGCGACGAAACGGAATGTGAGAGACGCACACCACAAGCCGCTGCTCTTGCTGAGCACCGTGTCTACAGATGGCAAAAGAGCCAGAGAATCCATTCTTTCCATCTTCGACGCCAGCAGCAGACCTTGATTTGATTGCATTGGACGCGTACGAAGACGAAGTCGCATGGCTGAACGATGTTCTCACTGGGTCCTCATACGAAGAAGCTGCAGATCAACCAGACTCGCTCTTGTCGCTTGCAGAGCTCGACACCAAATTATCTCGTTTGCTCGCTCAATTGGACTCTGCTTGCGCCGAAACTTCCTCTCAAGTGGACAGAGCTATCGATGACATCTCTCGCTCTGTACCCCGTCTCTCCTTTGACTTGCAACTCATGCGAGAACACGCCTTGTTGCTTCGGTTCACCCTGGACGGCATTCGAAAACGATCTTCTGCTTTACCCAATGATGCTTCTCAGCCCGCATCCAACGGCGTCCTTGGACCGATGGATCCAAATACCTATCAAGTGATGGAAAGGTTGCGCGTCTTGGATATGGTAAAAGGTCGCATGGAAGCCTCAAGAGATGTATTGCGCGAAGCGGAATCATGGAGCACGCTAGACTCGGAAGTCACTGCGCTTATCACTGAGCAAGCCTATGGCAAAGCTGCAGATCGACTAGCCGAAGCGGCCAAAAGCATGGTCGTCTTCCAGAACACGCCTGAATATGAAGCTCGAAGAGCGCTCATGATCAGCCTACAAAACTCGCTCGAAGCTAGTCTGAGCACCTCTCTAGTGTCGGCGATCAGCTCTCGCGATGTGAAAGCTTGCAAGTCCTACTTTAGCTTGTTTGGTCAGATCCAGAGGGAGGCCGAATTTCGAAATTACTACTATGGATCGAGGAGAGCACCGCTGGTCAATGCTTGGTCATCAGCGAATCTATCAGATTGCATACCCACATCATCGCCATCGATAGCTCCCAATTCGCTTCCAGCTCAACCATTCTCCGCTTTTCTGCCCGGCTTCTATGATGATCTTCGACTCGTACTAGAGGAAGAACGATCTTATGTCTCGTCCATCTTCCCTAATCCACTTCCAACCTTGTCCTCCTTCCTATCGTCGACCCTGGATGCTCTAACACCTTCTTTGTCGCAACGCCTAACTGAATGCGCCGATGTGCACGGTCCATCAACGCTGAATGAGCTCATCACCCTATATCATGCAACAGAAGATTTCGCCCTTCGCGTAGAAAGCATCATGGCCCGACTGATAGACCCTTCCGCTTCCATTTCACCAGCACAGTCGCCGTCGGTCAACACACCTACATCGGCCCGAGAAAAGCGAATGTCGAAAAGAATGTCTCGACGCTTGTCTGCTCATTCACCTAGTTTGAGCGGAATAGGGACATTGGGTGACATTTCCGAAAGCGATACTGGCGAAGCAATGGAAATGGCGAAAAGTTGGGAGGTTGCCTTGTTTGAGCCCTTCTTGGATTGGCAAGTCGAATACCTAGCCTTGGAGTCGAGGTTCTTGTCGGCTTTGATGCATGGTGAAGGAGTATTGCCTGGTCTGTTGGAGAGTGGTGCGAGCGGTCAACAGATGCGAGTCTTCTGGGACGAGATTCAACATGTGTTTGCGGCGTGCGAAGAAGCGATGGTTCGGAATGCGGCATTCACGCATGGTTACGGATGGGTACAATGCGTTCAAGCGGTCGATGAATGTCTCTCTGCACATCTGAAGCAACAGATTGGGCATTTGGACAGACTAAGTCGGAAGCAGAAGGATCTTTCAGGCGATGGCAGGGGGAAGAGTGCAAAAGAGGTCGACCTAGATGGCCTGGATTATTCGACTGAAGACTGGAACCTGTTTCAACTTGGCCTCAAGCTGCTTAGCATATGTCGGCAATTCGCTACTCGCTTAGCTGCGTTCGAAGAAAAGCTGAAAGCTCGTATGGCAATTCATTCTCAAGCGATCAAGGCTGCTCGACCCGTCGTGCCTGGTACTACAAATGGCGCTATTAGCCTCTTGCGTCAGTCTACCTTGTTCTCGACCGAGTTGACTGCTCTTCTGGATCAAGCAAATGATGCAAGTCAACAACAGCCGCTATGTCATGTTACGTTCGGTGCTTCGACTGAGTTAGCCAAGTCATGTCAGAATCTGGTCCACCAGACTATCCTTCGACCTCTAATAGCCAGTCTGTCTTCCTACGCCTCGCTATCAGCATGGGCCGCTACAACAGACTCTCGACCAGAAGCAAAGAGCGCCTTTGACCTGAACATGCCAACCTTCTCTCTTTCGCCCACAGAAATTATCTCTCGCTTAGGAGAAGGTCTCTTCAATCTACCTAGCTTGTTCGAAGTCTATGCCGACGACGACGCTCTGTCTGTCTCGCTCGAGACTTTACCTTTCGTAGATCCTGCTTACTATCAAGCTATGCAAGCAGCTGCTACGCCTTCTGTGCATGTCAGACGACAGTCTTCATACGGCAGCACTCCGGACTCCGAGTCTCTGTCCGCAAGTACTGCAAGCAAGGTACTCAAGCCCGAACCGCTCTCGGCAGAAGCCGTCATTTCTGCCTGGCTGTCATCTCTCACCTTGACGGTCTTGGCTCATCTGACCGGCACTGCTCTACCAGCAATTCAATCACTGACCTCGCATGGGTCGGCACAACTCGCGTCAGATCTCGCGCATATTTCCAACGTAGCAAAAGCGCTGGATGTGGAAAGCGAGGATTTGGAGAGGTGGAAAGAGGTATCAGAAATGTCCGATGCAGAAGGAAGGCGATGTATGCAAGATGCAAGTGGAGACGGGGATCGTATACTGCTGCAAATGGGAAAGATGAGGCGATGGGGCTGATTGTAAAGCAAATACATGTTATATCTTTTGGCACTGCACACGGAACGAATCACATCTAGTACGGCTGGTAGTTTGACCTCCCTCGTCCCGACGATCTTACCGGACCTGCGCCTCCTTCCTCATTTTGCTGCATTATAAGTCAGTGGAGAAGAAATTGCAAAAAGGTAGATCAACTCACAGGTAGACCGAATGGGTTGTGACCGCCTCGTCCACGTCCTCTACCACGATAA
The DNA here is from genome assembly GCA_039545315.1 of Kondoa malvinella. Lineage (NCBI taxonomy): Eukaryota > Fungi > Basidiomycota > Agaricostilbomycetes > Agaricostilbales > Kondoaceae > Kondoa > Kondoa malvinella. Next base: position 126,746 of record BCIM01000002.1, on the reverse strand, counting down.
CCACCTGATCCGCTGCTGCCTTGGTCGTCTCCTGATTGCCCTGGCATAGCACCATATGCGCCCATTGGCCTGACCATGAAAGTGAGCGAATGCAAGACTCGCAAAGCTGAAACATACATCTGACCCATACCCATGCCCATTCCGCCAGCACCCATTTGACCCATCATACCAGGATTCATCATCATCATAGGGTTCCAATTAGCCCATCCAGCTTGTTTGAAGTATTCAGCCATAGCGTTTGGGTCAAATCCAGCTCCGCCCATGCCGAACGCTGCCATTGGGTTTGCGGCGGCCGCTGGAGCTGCTGAATAGCCGCCTCGACCTCCTCCCCTGCTGCTGTTATATCCGCCCCTTCCGCCGGACTCATATCCGCCTCGACCCCCGCCATCTCTGTCTGGACGAGGGGCAGACTTCTTGACTTCGACCTGCAGATCTCTCAGCTACACACGATTCAAAGCTACGAATAATGCACCTGCTGATCGCCAAGGTAATGCGGTCCAGCGTTGATAGCTTTATCCGTACATTCTTCACCTTTATAAGTAACGAAACCGAAGCCTCGATGTTGATTGGTGTCTCTGTCCATCATGAGGGTACAGTCTGACAAAGGACCATATTGTTGGAAATGCTGCTGGAACATTTGCTGAGTCACGGTAAGGGGAATAGATCGAACAAAGAGCTTGTTGGTTCGCATGTCTTCCTTCTTGGGAATAGCTCGTTTCGGGTCAATCTACTTTTTATTAGCTTGTGCATTGGCAAGCAGATCGGATGCTTACTGTCTTTCCGTCCAAGAAATGCTCTCGCACCATGACTGCATTCACAGCAGCCGGATCTTGGAAAGTAAGGAAAGCGAAACCACGAGAACGACCACTTGACGGGTCTCGCATGATGGTACATTCCGTTACGTGACCAAACTGCTCAAAGTAGTTTGCCAGACCGTCTGATGCAAAACACGTTAATGCCGTATCTTCGCTTAGCACAGATATATGTTACCATCGTCTGTATCCCAATTGAGACCGCCAATGAACATCTTGCTGTGTAGTTGTGAAACAGTCGTTGGACATGATAAGTATCGAGAAATGCATTGATGCAAATTGTATGTATATAAAGAAGAGAAAAGGTTACAGCAATATTAGCACACTCTAGATCTATATAGTGAAATAGTACTACACTGCTAGAAATAGCAAACAGAAAGACTGCAAAAGCATATGCTACAGCCAAAGAAGTATGCGCGGAAAGATAGCTATGAGATGTACGATATACGAAGGAAATCGACTTGCCCATCTTCTGCTCCTCCATGACTACGGCCTCCTCCGCTGTAGCCGCCTCGACCACCGCCTTGTTGACCATAGCCGCCTCGAGAGGAAGGTTGCGCATAATTGGACTGAGGTTGCGAGTACGAGGGCTCGCCTGTTCGGCCATCTTCCCATGTAGGAATAGACTGAATAGGAGCAGCATAAGCAGAAGCGGAAGAAGGACCTCCATAGCCTCGAGATTCATCTTGTTGTGCGTCCCTATCAGCTGGAACAGGCGACGCCGAGGCAGCAGCAGGCGCCGGCACAGACAGCGTCGAAGTTGCAGGTGTTGTGTCTACTTCATCTTCAGCTCCACCGTCTGCGGGTGTAGGTGATATTCGCAAGTCAATTCCCAAAACATGAAAAGGCAAGATTTGCTACATCTAACGCACACAAATCGCCGTACAAGTCGTCTTCTGCTTTGCTCATGACTCTGCTATGGTTTCGGAGTATGCGATATAAGGTCTTTGGAACGAGGTCAAGATGAGATGGGAGCTTCGGAAAATTGCCCGAAGCAGCCTTGCCACCTCTGTCGGTCAATTGAGGCTGAATAGGAGCAACGCAGCAGACAGTGTATAATAGCTTTCCCATTCATGCAAAAGATACAATGCAGTTCAAGCCCTTCAGATCCAAAGGGCCAAAATCCCATATGAGTTCCCTCAGAGCTCATCGCGTTTGTGGTGCTCATCACCGTTGATCTCCTTCTCCGCCTCGGTGGTAGAGTTCGAATCAGGGTGAACATCGTTCTTGGCGTTGCTTTCAATGTATTCAATGAATGAGTCGAGCTGAGATGTTATCTGAGCGAATTTCTCGTTATGCTGGAGAATTGACTCACGCTGCGGTCACCTTCGTAGTCAACCCATTCGTTGGCACCAGCGGCTCTGAACTTGATTGTTGGGAATCCAGCAACTTTCTGTCCGTTCAACCCCAGGTCAGCTGCCGAAAAGGAGCAAACTAGGACCGAGAACGCACAATGCCAGATCCAGAAGGAACATCGTTGCTGTGAGCGTCAAACTTGCCAATCATGATCTTGTCCTGTTCACGAAAAGCTATTTAGCTGTTAAAACAGCACACAAGCATGCTTCACGAACCTTGACACCAGCGTATCGCTCGCCAAGAGTGTCCCAAGTAGGCGCCAACTTCTTGCAGTGACCACACCAAGGTGCATAAACTTTCTCAGCCATCAGCCCTTATTCCCCGACCGCAACGAAATACGCACATTCAATAAGCATATCCTTAGAGTTGTCCTTTACAGCATCTTCGAAAGAATCAGCAACCAGCACATAAACGCCCTCGTCGTTGGTGGCTGGGATGGGCTCGGACTTGACGCTAGGCTTGACTTCGCCTTTGAGGAAACGCGCGACGAAATCACCGACAACCTCCGCGGAGACGTCTTCGTTCTGCGATAGCGGGTATTTGAGCACTACACAACAATATGAGCATAGACTTGGTCAAAAGTAAAGACCACTCACTCTCAGCCACGTTCTGGATAGCGAACGAAGGCCACTTTGGCTCGGGCAGGTTCAAGCTCTTTGCGTGGTCGGCGAATTTAGCAGCGTCAATCCAAACAAAGTTGATGTCGCTCTTGTGCTTGCGGGCAAGTGGTTCCAAAGCAGTTACAACGCCTTCACGGTGTGGGTCATCGGCTTCAATAAAGATGTAAGCAAGAGGAAGACCAGCTTCAGCGTAGGTTGCAAAGTTGTCTGGAGTGATTTCGTCGAGAAGAGGAGTAGCATGATCGCGGATGAATTCGGCAATGCCTTCGTTGGTGAATGAACCAATGTAGTCGTTGCGGCCTTCGTCAAAGGTCTTGTAGAGGACAAGAGCAGGGACGTTGACACCAGCGGCTGCGATGGCAGCGGAGTCTGTGGTCTGACCAAAGAGGTAGTCATCCCGGTGAGCTTCAGCAAAGTCGTTAAAGGTCTTCTTGTTAGTTGTGTCGGATGATTCGAGGTAGGCAACGACAACTACTTTGTCGGCCTTGGTAAATTCAGGGTGAGTCGCTGCTGTCAAGTCTGATACGGCTGGAAGGGCTTGTCTGTGAGAATACTTGATTGGTAAACGCTTTAGGCGGGAGCACAAGTCCACTCACTTTCTCATATAGCTGACGATACCTTCAGTCTTCCTCGCGCCAGTGTAGTCGGATGGGTCTCCATATCGGAAGACTTTCAGTGTACTGTAAAGGACCGAGAACACTTAGGAAGCGAGCTTCCAAGCCAGTCGAACCACATACGGGTAGCCTTGAATACCGTGAGTTGAGCACAGCTCGGTCTCTGCCGTGCAGTCAACTTTGGCGATTTTAATGTCGGACTGCTTGAGAATGGAAGCAGCCTCTTCGTACTGCGGCGCTAGAGCTTTGCAGTGACCACACCTGTGCGAAACATTGTCAATACTGCGGGTCTGCAATGATTCGACACAAAACGCATACCAGGGTGCTGTCCAGTGAAGGTACGTACATCAGCTCATGCTGAATACAATACGCTATTCCAACGGACCAAAGAATCTATAGAACGTGACACGTGTAAGCTCCAGCACGCGTGACTAATGCCCTCGACATCTTCAAACGGGAACTCACTCTACGAGCATCAAGCTCTCTGGCCCAACAGTCTTGTGGAAAGTGGCTTTTGTCAAGTCGAGGACATCCTGAAAACCCGACGATAGCATGAATATCGCGTTTTTGAAGCTTTTGAAGCGCGAATTCAGGCTTACAGAGGCCAACACTGATGCCGAGAACAGCGACAGAGTCAAAAGAGAAAATTTCATCTTGATGGATGAGCGGCAAGCAGGATAAGACGTGTCGCCAATGCGAACTCGCGGGAAAGTGGCGGATAACTTACCTCCCTAGCTATGTACGATCTTTTTGTGCTGTTTGCGCTGTTCTACGAAGATCTGTTGTGCTCTCGATTCGCTGTGCGCTGCGTTTATGCGCTTTTCTCGCTCGCTTCGTTCCCCAATGACTCTGCGTCGGATTCTCACCTCCGCACGTCAAAGCTTTTTGCACGCTATTCCTGTACCGCCTACAGTATATAGCACACAGTGACACTGGCTCTGTTATCATTCCATCGCTAGTGCTTTCCGTTCACTCTTTCTGGGTCTGCTTTCGAGTCACTTGGCGATCGGACGTGCGGCTGTCGCAATTCGTACTGTACTTCGACTGCTATGCTATGCTGGCCCTTCCTTTATGCCTGTTGCGCGCGGGCTTCGACACACTTTGCACCGTATGAACTTACGCGTTAGCCGCGCGTATTTCCCCTTCGAAGTCAGGTCTGCTGGAAACACCGCCTATAGCAACTTCGATTCGCCTTCTGCCTACTGTGGCATTGTCGCGCTCGATTGGTGGAAGGCCTTACGTTGTTGCTATACGCGCTTGATGCTTAACATTTCCGTCAGACAAGCACAATGCGCGTTGCAGTCCTCTCGTCTCGGCTACTCCAGCCATGAATCGACCCTACGCTCGGCTCCACAGCAATCCAACGCGTCTGCCCAGCCCAGCCCAGCGAAATGACTTGATCCGTCACCAGCATTACTGGCATTGTTTACCGGCTACTTTCCAACCTTGTTGTTCCCGACCTTTTGATCAACTCTATTTTGATTTCATCTAGCATGCTCTCCTTCTCTGTTATTTTGCCTCAAAGATTCATCGATAAGCGGATCCATGATACCACGCTCTAGCAGCTTACAAGCGTAGCTCTTTCCATCATGAGCGAGATTCTCACTCAAACTCAAGTACGTCCAGTATTAATCGATAGCGCTACGTGCTAAAAGTTACCAGGCAAATCAAATCCTCTGGCCATGCTGTGTTGGCTGGTCAATTCAACTAGCACTATGCGGCGGAGCGACCATTCAAGGATTGTCCCTGCTCACCAGCAGGAAGATAGTGTTCAAACGAAATGGATTATACCTCCTCATCGCAGCGCTATTGACCAACATCGCATCCACGGCAGTCAACTTCGCTGAATTGGGTTTTTACCTTACTCTACAAGATAGAAGCGCCGATAGTCTCGATTCCTACATTCTTGCGGACGCCGTATCTTCTCTGACTATACAAACGCCCGTCGCAATCTGTCAAGCTTTCTTTGCTATTCGGTGCGTCTGCAGTTTCTTTGGGCAACAAGGTCGCTCATAATTTGCTGCTAGATGTTATGCTATTACTGGAAGGAAATCCTGGATTGCCGGGCTGATAGGTGGACTAGTATTGATTGCATGGGGTGCCTCAATATGGACAACGGTCGATGCTGTGCTCTACTGGAGAGGACAAGATCAAAGGCGCTTGGTGCGTCGCGCACTTGGATGAATGAATGATACAGGCTAATGCTTGTACAGATCTTTATATCAACGGAAGTGACCTTATGGTCTCAGCTTACAGCCGATATCATGATCACTTCCATCACATCTTATCGCTTTGCCAAGCTTAGGAAGGGTTTCAATCTCGAGTAGGATTATCCAATCTTTCGCCTAACTTACACTTACTCAGTTTGCAGCACCGACTACCTACTCAACTCACTGATGCGGCTCAGTCTACAGACGGCATTCTTTCCGTGTCTCTTTACAGCTATTACAGCTGTCATTTACTGTGCAACATACGAAACAGACTATCTCTGGAATATGTTTAACGCTACTCTCCGTTCGTCCTTTTTGATATCTATGTTGAGACCTACTAAAAAATTCGACAGCCTTCATCCCATCCCTATACGTCTTTTCCTTTATCTACCTACTCAATGGTCAGTCGCGGCGGAAAGATGAGCATCATAGACGGTCAAGATCAGGGGCAGCTACACCTACTACGAACCCGAAGACTGCAAACAGCAAGGGCGACCCGATCAGCAGTTTGGATGCTCGATCGTGGGGCGAAGCAGATCCTTGGCTCACTCAATCTCGCTCGCACAGCAGCGGAAACGGGGACGTCGAGAATGGAGGAAATCCAGTTGTTCCTGCTGAGAGCGGAATCAAGCAGATGCAGCAAGCTCGGCCGCTCTTGACGACTAGACTCAGCTGGCAAGACGGGTATGGAGGACGTGCACATCAGCCTGTCGCCGTCTCGATGGCTCGTACCCAAGAGGAGACAGATGAGACAGACACTTCCACGAAAGCATGACTTGTTGAGGGGCATTGTATGTAGGGATGTGCATAATTGTGAAATGAAGTGAAATTAGGTCCATTATTTCGTCTAGGAATAGCACATGCATGGGCAGGCGGATACACTACTATCGTCTCAGCCCCGGTATGTCCAATCCATCTCGGGGTTGCATGTAGCCGTATGCTTCCAGCTCCTGTTGATGCCGATGTTCGTCCGATTCCTTGACTCGAGGCCATTCCTCAGACCTAGTAACTCGGCATAAGCGCATGCTAGCGTGCAGTGATCGAAGAGGAGCACACCCATACCATGCGCCCATCCACACAGTAGCTCGCCGACTAGTCAACGCCAGTGCAAGCGTGTTAGAGTTAAACACGAAGGTCGGCGCTTTCCATCCGTCTTCCCCCATGTCTTCCATCTCGATGCTTAGTTGCCTAAGATCGCGCCATTTTGCGCATGCAGTGAGAAGATCTTTGATTGTCTTCTTGGTGCACATCCGCAGTTCAACAGTCCTCACTGATTTGGCGATGCTGAAAATTGGTGATGGTGAAAAATGCCTGGAGTGGTCGCGATCTTGTTCCCAAGCGTTGACTTGATCGAGGACGACATGCCACAGATTCGGGCATGCAACCAGACTAGACATTATAATGAGTTTGATCGCTTTGAAGCGGGATAGCCGTACGCGTTCGTAATGAGGTTAGATTTGAGATGCACACTGCAATATGGTCAGCCTTGACGCACTTAAAAGGGTGTGCAAGCGTACTAGCCATTCCAAATCTCGCGTGACCACAGAATTCTGGATGATTTCAGTCTTTGCTGCTTTAAGCAAGCTAAAGACTTACGACAAAGCGGTCAAATTGTGTCCGAAACCATAAACTACCAACTTGCGCGCTTTTCCATCCGGTCTCGGGGCTTCATAGTTTCCACCAAGCACTGGTGGAGCTTCAGCCTTGTGTTCGGACGAGAGAAATGCCTCGATCACTTACAATCAAACATGGATGCCTCCTTGTTCCCGACTGATCGCCAGTCAGCAACTACAACTGGACTGTGAATTGATACTTACTGCCATCGTACATAATGCGAGTGATCTGTGAGCAAGTCTCAGCTGCGTGTAACGGTTATCTGACTATGGTTTACCTGGGGCATAGCAAAAGCTACAGTACGGCTGACACCCGCTGAATTGTTGCTCAAGGATGGGATGGTTTCGCAGGAGAATGAACTTACCGACCCACCAAGCTCGATCAATCACAAGCTCGCGTACATGCGGACACTTTGATAACCTTCTGGCTGATTGAGCTGGCTCCCCAGCTAGCATGCAGTACGACAGCCTGACTTTACGTAAAGGCTCAATACGCGAGCAAATCTCCGTCAGACAAATCCAGTCGACCTAGTATAGTATGCTGGTCAGAATCTTCGAGCATTGGCTTAAGCTAGGACTAACTTGACGAAGAGCATGACCAGGCTGTTCGCCGGAGGTCGAATGCCAGTAATCAACATCCAATTCATGCACTTGAAGATCCGAGTATCTCTTTTCGCGGGTCGGATCTTGCTCTTCAAGAGTCAGATAGTAGGTGATTGAGCGTTCCCACCACAGCATAGCGCCATAATCGATCTTCAAGTAGATTGAATGATCCAGATGGCCGCCAATGATGCGAAAGAGCGTGTCGTATTCGGAATCTGCCATAACCAAGTCAAGACGACATTGGGATAGTGCGCGAGTAGCCTACCCTTGTGCTTGCCCATACCGACTAGCTCAAGACGTTTCAGACGCGCAAGAGGATTGAAGCAGTCCATAATGCACATGAGCATCTGGTCTTCGAAGCCTTGTAAAGTCGCAGCGTATCGTTCATATCTGATTTTGTCGCCCAAGCAAACATGTTCGTAGAGCATAGGCCGAGCGATAGCACTGAGCTTTGAGTGCAGCAATGCGATATTGCAGAGGTCTGTGGTAGCGCCGAAACCTCGCTTGCCAGTAATGCTGTCGACCGATTCGAGAGCATCTTGATGAAAGATGTGCAGTATTTGCTGCAGCAGCTCCCAAGGCAGGTCCATAAGTTCAGCAGCGGGCCTGATCTGCAAGCAGACATGACATTTAGACCGTTTTCCGCACAGACGTGGAAGGCGCGCACGTCTCCAGACTTGTCCTTGTGAGAAGCCCCATGGTGATACCAGCCCTGTCTTGCCAGTGCTGCATCGCGGTCTCGTCTCGACATGCTCGTTGTGGGGTAAAGATGCATTTCTAGCTCATGAACGTCTAACCGCCTGCCCGAGATTCAGCTCTTCATCATCGTTCATCTGGCAGACAGCTGCTTCTCTTGCCCATCCATAGTTGGGTTGCCAAGTACCTGCAGTGGCAGCGAATCGCCATTCCGCATCTGGCGGCACAGGCCAGAGGCAGTTTCTGCTGCACTGTAAAGGGATAAGCATCGTTTCAAGAGACACAAGATGCGATAGCTTACAGTGTAGATCACTATCGTGCCAAAGTCAAAGCTGTCTGGTCGTGTGTCGTCAATGTCCAGACTGGTCAAGACAGCGGGCATGATCTGGACAGATTAGCACAGGATCGCTTAGGCGTTATCATGGACTCACTTGCAGCTCTGCCGTTCTTGAAGCGCCACAATTCTCGCACGCAGGTACATCTTTCAAGGGCGGATTCTGGCCTTTCGCAGAGGGCCAAATAGGCTGATCGTCTCCTTCTCCCGCTGGATTGATGCGATAGTACCTAGATAGCATGAGATTGAGCTGAGGAAGTTTGTAAATGCGCTCAACTTACCTCAGAACTTGATTAGGTCGACGGTTCACACGGTCGACAAAATCCAGGAAACATCCGTCGACAGCGGTTTGCGTCTCTGGCTCTTGCGTGTCGGCTGAGTCGAGCGGCTCTGCTGCAGATATGACCAGAGGGCTGTTCTTCCCGGCCAGCTCGTCTTCGGAATCATCCTCTTTGACCTCTTGCCCGCTTTCTCTGGCCTGCTTCCTATCGACGTCCGTTGTTCCAGCTTTCCCATTCTTCTTGCCTTCCCTCACATTCTCTCTTCCACTTGCGTTGCTGGCTGTACGCTTTCTTTTCGCAGGCACGCTCGAAGGCTCATCTTGCGATGCCACATGATAAGCAGGCCAAACGGCAGCACGCAAGACACTTTCGGGAAGTTCTGGATGATCAAAGAAGTCTAGACCATCTTCCGGACGACTGCTCTTGCACTGAGCTTTGTGAGACTTCCATGCGAGCTTCTGATGTGCCTTGCCGCAGTAGTTTTGCCTTCTACACCCACTGCAGAGGACAGTGCCCATCAAACGACAAACAGGACACAAATGCTTTTCTGCTCGTATAGCGATCAGCTTGGTAATCCATATGTTGAGGACAAAGACTGACCGGCATCATCAAAGAAGTCTCGAGCGCTCTTCAGAGCAGTCTCATGCTCTGCCAACTCTTTGTTTGACGCCTTGTGAGGATCCAAGGGATGATAATTGTTGGCCTTGGGAAGTTGCATTCGAAACACTCGAATCCTGCTCAGACCTCAGTCAGCATAATCCACAGTCTTGCTTCCAGTCAACGTACGACTTGGTCGGCGCTTTCTCTAAGCACTTGGCAGACGTGCAGGTGAACACGTATAGGTAACGAATGAATGCATCATCGTCATCGTCGGGCGCCGCCGAGAGCTGAAGCAACAGATCAGTAGTGTGCGACTGCATAATGACAAGACCGACTTCTAGCAGCAGGCGCATGGCATCTTCGCGCATACAGTGGCCACAAATCAATTCTTCTTTTGAGAGAGGCCAGACAGGGTTGACCCAGAACGGACGGCCACCAACGAGTCCTTGTAAAGTCCAGACATTGTACTCTTCAAGAGGTTCGAGAGTCCCAAGGTAGACATTGCCTGATGATGCATCGCTGTGAGCATCGGAATCATCATCACTGGCCACCTCAGGGTCGTGCCCACCTCGCAGCCGCATTGAAGGATTGCCGGGCTTCTCGCCAGTGAATTCAATCTCATCATCGGTACTGTCGTCGGCGACCAGAACAGGCGATTGCGCTTTGCTTGAATTGAGGTATGGCGAAAGCCCAGAAGCAGACTGTTGCAGCGGAGAAGTTGGTTTGTCTGGCGACGAAGGTTGTATTGAGGGTGAGCGATAAGCAGAGGTCGAAGCTTCAGGTGCTGCCGCAGGTACAATTGGACTCATGATAGACTCGAGCACTGCATTCGGCGCGTCCATAATGTCTTTGGGCGGATTCGAAGCTTTTGTGATTAAGGCTGGATCGGAAGCCCCAACTAGATCCGAAGAGGCAACTGATGCAGAAGCTTGAGGTAAGATAGCAGCCATCTGCGCTTCTAATGTATTTGGTTCTTCTAGGTGGATGTCGACGGCTGAAGGTTCATCGTCGGAGACATCGGTAAAGTGAACTTGCTCGTCCATCTGCATCGGTGTGATGGTCGTATCACCAGCGTTCTCGGGCAAAGCGGGAAGATTCCAATTCTCAGTGAGCTCGTCCGGGTAGAGTGCTTTGAACGAGTGATTGTCCAAGTTGATTGCATCCTAATAACATTGATCAGCATGGTCCGGTGTAGCGTTTGAAAAAGCTCACTAGCAATGTTTGAGCTACAGGACCGCTTGATCCAGGCTGGCCATCTTGTTGACAGGTATAGATCAAGGTGTAAGCACCGGATCGCATGTGCAACCCAGAAGCATCGGACTGTAAAGCTTCAAGGGAAGACTATTGCTCCTCGATCAGCAAGGTCCACAGCATCATTGCAAGTACGCACTACTTCGGTCTTGTTGTCGTTGGTTGCCTTGTACCACTGTCCATCATCTGCGTTGATGTAGGCAAAGACGTGTTGCTTGCCAGGTATCCCATCGTACATAGTGACGGCGCTGAGTTCGTACGGAGGCGACTGCTTCCACTCATCTGCTTCAAAGAGACCGCCAAGTTCGTTGTTGATCTGTGAGAGTTGCTCGTTGATGCCTGCGTTCTACATCAGACAGAGTTACGACGTTTTCAGTCTGACTCACTGTCTACTTCAACCTGCATCAGACTGAGGATCTTTTGCAATTTGAGCTTCATCGCTTCTTGTTTCTTGCCATGTTCTTCATCTTGTGGCCTGGCAATCTTCTCATAATAGGCAATAGTGCTGCGCATCGTTTCAAACATGTCTTTGCCCTGCATAATTATTAGCTCAGATAAACAGCACATGCAATCAGACAAACCTGATGCACGCTCAACAAAGCCTTCTTCTCCTCCAGCCCACGCTTCTTCTCCAACAGCTCCCCCTCTTTCTGCCTCACGACCAGAATCTCGTCCTTTCTCCTAACCTCATAACGATCCACCCAAATCTTTTCCTCAAACCGAAAGATTTTCCTGCCTATTCCCGAACCAAAGTTCTCCAAGTCCTTCTCGCCCCAGGCTTCCCTATAAGGACAAAGGACCAACATGGCAGGTTTGCGATCCAATAGTTGTAAAGTCTTTTTTTCCGCGCTGTGACCTATACTTCCGGCCAAAGATGAATGAAGGTCGTTTCGATCTGGCGGTGAAACAAGTACTGGAAGAGTCTGAACATCACTGGAATAGGCCGGTACTTCTGAATCGTAGGACCATTCGATACCGGACGGAACGCAGACTCTTAGACGGGCTTGGTAAATTTCTTCATCTGCTTCGGTAGGGTTGAAAGTGCGTAGGTGCTCAGAGACATGTTTCCACGCCAGAAGAATTCTATCGATTTGATCTGCATGGAAGTCAGTATTTTCCTAATGAACTGAGACGAGTGGACGTACTACGGGAGAAAAGGACAGGCTCGCGCATCATGGAATGATCAGGCTTAATCTGCAGCGCAACAACGATATCTTGAACATTGATGATTTTCCGCTTCGTATAGGTCATGAAGACAAATAAGCGCTGAAGAGCAGCGAGTATGCAGACGTTTTGATCCAGTTGAGTAGCTTGCTCTGGTACTGCCCAAGTACTCTCGCCGTGCCAATACGCTTGATAGGTAAAGTCAAAGTCGAAAGCTGGTTGTGGCAGAGCCATCGCGAGCAAGGCATTTCGGAAAGGTTTGCTTGCATACAGTGCTTGTAAAAGGGCAGGCAGAGCGCCAAGGAAAGGAGAAGTGACTCGTAGTACAACAGGCGCGCCAACTTCTTGAGCTCTCAGTTGATCCATTGGTGTCAACTCGTCTTCAAAAGCCTTTTGCGGGACAGGTGAAGGAGCTCGAGTCGATGTAGTGGTTAGCGAGTCATTCAGCGCCCAAGCGAGTTCTGGATCTTCTTGATCCTTCGCCGTAGGCTCTTTAAGCACGACGGACTTGTTACTGGAAGATTTGTCAGTTGAAGACATGTCGACATCGTTATGTTGCCATGATCCAGATTTTGCAGACCAGCCCGCAGTAGCTGTCTGACCACCTTGGTCTATTAAAGAAGCCTCGATAGCTCTGGCGATCTCGTCATCGTCGTCTTCTACTGTGTGTACGACAGGTCGAGAAGGCGGAGGACTAGTGGGTCGATGCGGACCAAAAGCTTGATTGCTTACAGAAGAGCTTGGCTGGATAGGGATGTTAATACCAGCAGGAGCTTGAAAGTAAGGCGAAGTGGTAGGGTTGACATTCTCGTTGTGCGCCCACTCTGTTCCAGATGCATGTTGAGCTTGAGACGCAGGTATGCTCTTCCAAAGATCGGCACTCGTATAAGGAGGCAGTTCAGTAGTGCTAGGCGTATGGGCACCAAAGGGAGGAGCGCCATTGACAGAAGACAGGTCTTGAGGTGGAAGCAACAATGCAGGCATTGGCTCTTCCTGGAAATCAGACTCTGGCGCAGTAAAGACATAGTCTATGGCTGCTTCCAAGCTGTTGGGATGCTTTTCAAGTGCTTTCCTTGCTTTAACGTCGTCTGCTACAATCTCGACGAGTTGTTCGAGCGTATAAGCCGCCATGACGCTGCAAACTTCAGGGTATCGTTTGAGTGGGTATCTTTCCAAGGCCGTAGCAGTCTGGTATCCGCTCAAAACTTTGCTGTCGACTCGGTTGTCTCAAGACGACGGGCAAACTCTCGCTGCTAATTACAAAGGCATGTCTCTTTGCTCTCTGCGTATGATAGACCTTTGCTCTGTGCATCCATATGGATTCTCTCTGCATCATCTTGGCGTCATCTGTTGTCGTGTTTCATTCGAAGAAGATGATGGCAATTATGCCGAGTCGAACTTGGTCGAAAGGTCCTTCTGTTGCCTGCCTTCTTGGTTTCTGTCTCTTCTCTCCCTTCCCTCCACTTTCGTCTCTCTCATTTCGCTCTGCGGCTGGTTCGCTTTTTGTCTACTGTTGTCATGTTGTCCTCCTACCTTGCTCTCGTCGCTTTCATCGTACAAGCTTCTGCTCATGGAACAGTCGTTGGTCTGGTCAGCGGTGGAACTCTCTACCCGGTATATCGACCCTGCCCTCAAGGGTGACAAAGCTGAATCTTCTTCAGGCCTGGGGAGGTTCTGATCCTTACGTCTCTCCTGAACCAAAACGGATCGGACGCAAAACCGGTGGAAATGGTCCTATGCTGGACGTAGACGCTCTTTCCATTCAAGTAAACTTTCGCGCGGTTTTCATTTCAAACTATGCCTGATACCATTGATAGTGCAACGAGAACGCATGGTCGACTCCACCAACCATCTCTGCCAATGAACCAGCTGCTCTGGTCGCACCAGTAAAGGCAGGCGAAGACATCACTCTCAATTGGTCCGCGAACTGGCCGCAGTACGTCCCTTTTCTATCTTATCAAAACCATTCAGCTCATCTTCCATACAAGTCCCGGCTCGGTCTTGACCTACCTCGCGGACTGTCAAGGCGACTGCACAACCTTCAAGGCCGGAACAGACAAAGTTTGGTTCAAAATTGATGCTGCTGGATATGATGTTGCTACAAAGACCTGGGCCACAGGTCAGACTCTTGTGAATGCTTAATAACTTCATCTGACTTGCGTTGTAGACAAGATTACAAAGGTCCGTTGTTGCCTTACATACAAACTTTGGTTCTGAATCGGAAATAGGATCAGGCATGGACTCTTACGCTTCCTTCTACCATTCCAAGTGGACAGTACTTGCTTCGTCACGAGTACGCGCTGATTCTTTTGGTGTGCACCTTCAACTGATGCCTGCTCAAAGAATCATCGGTCTTCACGTCGCAGGTATGCCTTGGAACGGCAATCCAGATGGAAGTGGAGGTATGTCCTGTCTATCTGCTACCGCATTAAAGCAAGATTGAACAATGCATAGGCGCTCAATTCTATCCTGTAGGTCAACTTTGTTTATCAGACAGAACGTGCTGATTGGGCGATAGTCCTGCCTTCAAATCGATGTCAGCGGAGGCGGCAACAAGGCTCCTACATCCAATGAGCTGGTCTCTTTCCCGGGAGGAGTAAGTTGCAAAAACCTGCTGTTTTGGTTCTACTAAGCCTTAAATAGTACAAAGTGGACGAGCCTGGCATAGTCTGGGATGTCAACTCTGGCAAAGAGTATCCGATTCGTGAGTCACACGTAGGTTGCTTCTGTGAGGCCTGACCGTTGCATAGCTGGTCCTCCGATGTATGGCTCTGGCTCAGCAGCAGACCCGCCAGCGCCAATCGTTGAAACCTCATCCAAGGCTTCTTCTTCTTCTTCCTCGGCTACTGTCGTCGTTCCGGAAGAAGACGGACCTCTGCCTTCAAGCCAAGTAGAGGTCTCGTCAGCTGCCGCTCCGACTGCAATCATGACTCAAACTACCGCAGTCTCGTCTGTGCGCAGCTCTACATTGGCTGAGACTACCGTTCGCCCCTCGCCAAGCATGATCATCGCTCCCTCGCAAGCCTCTACATCAGTCGCATCCAAGACTAGCTCAATCTCGTCTCCTGCCATCACCAAGTACGCCGACTACACCGCATGCATGTAGGCTTTTTCGGTTCTGCAGAATCACCTTGAGGCTGACATTCGGTCCTGCAGGCGGGCAAATGAATGGTACGTGTGTCTGCTATCGTAGCGAAACAAGCTGATGGCCTCACAGATTGCCGAGACTTGGTCCATCGCGGCGCTGGAAAGAGCTTTGCTGATTGCGATGCTATTGAAGCCTCATGCAGTAATGCTTCTCGCTTCAAGATGCACAAGAAGAGGATGCATTGATGGAGATGACTGTGCGCAGGTCGCGAATGTTGGAAGTAGTTCGAGCAGATGTGTGCTTTGTAGCCGTGCAGGAGTAGTGCAACCGAGGACAGAGAAGGTCAATTCGCGGTTTGACCAGATTCCGTCACGACAGAGTCTTTACAACAGACGTGTGCAACAACACTTGTTTCCCTCTCGCAGTCAAATTCTGGGATTCAGCTTCTTCTAGTTCCGTTGCGCTCTGGATCCAAGTTTCCGACCTCGACACAATTGATGGCTGATCTATTCCTTCGACCACCTGATTCAACGTAAGTATAGACTTTGGGTTTCACGTTCTTTTGGGGAATGGGTTGCATGAGGTTTAGGTGGAAGTGGGTCTTCTCATGACATATCTGAGTGCAGTCCACCGTGACTGCTATGACAAGTTCTTGCATGAAATTGATGAAAACATCATGTGAAATATGAAACAACAACAAGACAGCACAAGACAAGAGCACAAATAAAAGAGAGCAGTACATTGAATATACGGACTGCAGCATTCAGACTGGACATATTCGCCAATCTTCGCGTCATTCGACTCAGTCTGCACTTTTTTTCGCTTGACTCGAAAGCAGCTTCACACGACCAGGACAGTCTTCTTCTTATCTTGTAGCCACACTCGGATCCAACGCACATCATACAGCAAGCATGAGTGCGTCAATGTCTGGCAGCTTCACAGACGATTATGGCCAACAAGAAGACAATTTAATTTTGGGTTACGAGCCTCTGATCTCGCCTGCTCTGTTAAAGTCGGAGATCCCTTTATCGCAAGAATCATTAGCGACCATCAAGAAAGGCCGCATTGAAAGCGCAAAAATTATTGATGGTAAAGACGACAGAGTGCTCGTCATTATTGGCCCTTGCTCTGTACACAGTAAGATCTTCTGCGAAAGCTGTGATGGAGTCTGTTGATGAAGTGCTGGTAGACCCGGAACAGGCATTGGAATATGCAGACAGGCTCAAGGCAAAGCTGGGCGATTGGGAAAACTTGTTCATTTGCATGCGGTCTTACCCAGGCAAGCTAGTCTTCACTCAGTCACCACTGTTCAAAGCATTGATACTCGCAACTTGTGCAGAAAAGCCAAGGACAACAGTCGGATGGAAAGGTAGTTCTTACGGGATTGCTCTTACTACAAAGCTGATGCTCCTCCCTAGGTCTAATCAATGACCCTGATCGTTCGCTCTTTACATTACCTTTGGTGATACCGTTTGACATGTCACCAACAGTCGATGAAACCTATAAAATCAACAAAGGTCTTCGAGTGACTCGACAGCTGTACTGCGACCTTACAGCAAAGGGTCTGCCCGTAGCTGTGGAACTTCTTGATACCATCAGGTGAGAAATCCGTCCGGTTTTGCATATCGCATTGTTGAATCGGATCTTCTCACAGTCCGCAATTCTTGGCTGATGCTGTATCGTGGTATGTACTCTTCTCTCTGCCTGTTTCATGACCTGAATAGTATCTCTCAGGGGAGCTATCGGTACTTCCTCCCTGTTCGCTCCTTAGAACCATGCTAAAGTTTCGGACTAGGCGCGAGAACAACCGAAAGTCAGCTTCACAGAGAATTAGCGTCTGGTTCTTCATGCCCGATTGGTTTCAAGGTGATTTCTGCTGACCGGCCTAATGTGTCTCAGTACTGACACTGCCCGGCTTACAGAACGGGACAGACGGCAGTGTCGTAAGTGCTGCTTAGCGCTTACTAGGCAATTGCTTAGTGAGTACTTGCGGGACCTTTACAGTCTGTAGCTGTAGATGCTATGCGAGCCGCTTCTTTTCCTCGTAAGCCAGACACGCCCTTGGTCTCCCTCGTGCTGATTTGCGCTTACAGACTCTTTCATGGGCATTTCCTCAACCGGACTCGCAGCCATCGTAAAGACAAAAGGCAACTCTCATGTCCACCTTATCCTCAGAGGCGCTTCTTGGGGTCCAAACTTTTCGTCTGAACACGTTGCGAAATCTCGTGCTGCTTTAGAAAAAGCTAGACCAGACATCAAACCTTCTGTCATGATTGATTGCAGTCACGGTATGCTGACCTTTCAATCTTGCGATCTGTCGCTTGAAAAGATTCGTTGAATACAGGCAACAGTCAAAAGAACCACAAGAACCAGCCAAAAGTACTAGCGGATGTTTGTGAACAGCTTAGAGCGGGCGATATGTCCATCACTGGTGTCATGGTCGAGTCTTTCCTTAATGAAGGCAGACAAGACATTCCTGCTAGTGGACCGAAAGATCTCAAACATGGTGTTAGCATGTTAGTGCATCCTTTCTCTCTGGTAGTCGAGCTGAAATTGGATAACAGAACGGATGCATGTGTGCATTGGGATGATACACTGGGCATGATGGACGAGCTGAACAAGGCAGTCGGCGACAGGAGAAAGGCAAAGCAATAGACAAAGCAAGGACTATTTTACATTGCATTCTCATCTCATGCTTTTAGACAACACGTTCAAGAAGACCAAGCTGTCGTCATCCGACGTGCCAGTTCCGCTTTACTAGAAGTCGCCATTGGTCGAGATAAGGCTGTCAATGTACGGACGAGCACCAATTCGACCGCTTTGTTTCGATCGCTCTGCACTTCTTCTGGTTGAAGAGGCGCTATCACAGCTGCTGTGACGATACTTTTGAGCATTTTGATATTGTCCTGCGTTGGCGCGTCGAGTAGCGCAAGAAGTTTGCTGAATTCAAGAGCTTGACCTGATTGCATAGGTGCGGATAGGTTGAGGTAGTGGTTGAGTATTTGTAGCAACGCTGGCTGATCCAGAAGCGAGGACAAGTACTTTGATTGAAGGTAGAGGAGATGCTCGATGAAGGCTCTAGTGACAAGGGGCGATCTTTGATCATCGCAAGACGGTGATAAGAAGAGTTTGGACCAGGTCAAGCTGGAGTAGAAGTCGGTGACTAATATCACATTCCGGAGGTTGTTCAGGCTGAAGGAAGAATGTTGATCGCTGGCTGAGGCGAAAAGCGCAAAGTAGAGGGATGTCATATCTTGCTTGTCTTCCTTCAAACATTCGAGGAGCACGGTGGATGAGAAAGCCTCAAGCAGACTGCCTTCTGCGCCTGCTTGTCCAGCTGGACCCGAGGAAGCCAAATGTCGAACAATCGCGGATGCTTCAGGGTCATCTGAAAAGGTTGCTACCACTCCTTGTAAGCTCGAGCTGTTGGCGCTGAGCAGTCTTGCTGTTTCTCCCATATCCAAGACTATAGCACCCGCATCTGCTCCCGACCTGCTCGCCATCCCTCTGACACCCTGAGAGTCTTGGGAATAATCCAATTTGCCAGCATGCCGCTTGACAAAGATGGTTTGCGAGCGTACAAAGCTGTCCCTGTGATCTGGATTGTCCGCAATTTGTAAGGTGACTGGCCAATACCGAGCACTGTCCACCTTTATTGAGTGAAGCCGGCGAATCTCCTGGAAGAGCGTCGGCGCTGTCATCTTGGTTGATCGAATTTCGCTTCCTGAAACTCCGGCTGGTTCAAAGGTGCGAAGCTTGAGTGGCATATGCACAATCTTGCCAGAATCCACGTCGCGAGCGATAAGGCATCTTGGCTCGACCGCGAGTGCCCATAGATGCCGAGCAGCTTGAATGTGACTTCTGTTGTCGCCCGGATTGGATGGAAAGACTGGGTAGAAGGCGCAGAACATGGCAGCTATCGATGCTGGGGAAGTCGACAGGGTGTATTTTCCGCCGCCAAGGAACAATAACCCAATAGAAAGACTGTTTGCCATATGCGATCCGTACTTGTAATCTTCCTTGATTTTGCCATATTGCGTTCGAATGCGGCGAAAGATTTGCAGCTCGCCAGTACCAGCAAAGACCATCGATAGCGAAAGAGTGATGATGGAAAACGATACTCTGAGTGTATGGCGACGCTGCTTGTGTTGAAAGCTCGGTGCTGTAATATAGATCAGATCGTACGTCAATTGTCGAGGAGCAGCAAACTACCCACCTTTCATTGATGTATTGCGTAAAAGAGTGTCGACATGGTGGAGAAGTAACTGATGGACTTCGTACGAAGCCGTTCCAGCGTACTTGAGTGCAATACCAAAGCAAGCTCCGCATAGGATATTCCAATACGCAGTCTCAATGTCCATGTCGACTGGAATACCGGAGAAAGCTTGTTTGCTCATGGTAGTCGAGACGAAGGCAGGCATCAGAGATGAGATGAAGGCTTCCGTCGGCCTGACCGAGTCGAAAGCAATCATACAGCGAGAGACTGTACGTAAGAGCAGGACTTCTGGTCGATAGTAATCCAGTCGATCTGCACTTTGAGGCAGTTCGACCATCGCCAGAACATCAGCTCTACCGGTGTTGAAGAACGCCAGGGAAAGCGCTGCAATGGCAGCAGGACCGGTGATGTTGATGTCGATCGCAGGTACAGCGCTTCGCTTGTTGCCAGGAAGTGGATGCTGACCAGTACCATCAATGAGGTTGGCGAATTTTCTGAGTGTTGCTGCATCTCCGGGTCCGCCTGGCATGCTCTCATGTCCCATCATGATCATACCGTATGCCATACCAGCCGACAAAGCATATGACTCGCGACAAGTCTCTGCTTGCTCCATGTTGAGCACAACCATCTTTGCCAATTCACGCAGCAACATTTCACCCATGTAGAGATTGTGGGTGCCGAGGTAGAGAAAGCCAAGACCCAGAAGCCCGGCAGATTGAGTCAAGAGAGTCAAATTGAGTTCGCTAGAATTGCTCGGGTGCAGCGCAGAAAGGTGAACGGCGAGGACATTGGTGACTTTGGCATCTCCTGTCCCCATAAAGGCAATGGAAAGGCCTAATAAAAGAGCAATTGAGGTGTATTCGTGTTTCGGATCGAGGTAGGAAAACGCTTGGTATAGTGCCATTGAGCGAAGTTGGCCAGTTAGACCTAGACCAAGAAGATATCCGGCGTGTTTAGCGTCAAGCTCGTTCGGACGGTTGAAAGAGATATCCGAGCCGTCCAGAGATGAGGACACTCTCTGTTGCAAAGCAATCGCGACACCGTGGTGAAAGTCGGCCCAATACCGCTTGTCTTTTGTTAGCTGAACCATGTCGAGATTCACGACTACGCCCTGAGGAACGACTTTGACAGTAAGGTTGATGTCGGGAATGGCAGCTGATTCTGACACGAGAGGTGGCTGAGTCCCGAAAGTGAAAGCTGACAAGCCTGTCGGTAGAGCGAGAGTACGGGATACAGCTCCACAAGCAAGTCCAACATGATCTTCTCTGTTTCCAGGTTCGCTAGTACTGCGCTCAGCTATAATCCGTCTCAATGTAAAGAGCCGCTCACTTTGCATCACCCGCCTTGACCACAGTCGGTCGATGTGTATGGAACATCCGCACGACTTCTTCCACCCTACGATCCACGAAAATGGGTAAAGGAAATGAACGCTTCTTGCCGGCTTCTGCAGGCGGAGGAGCCCTCTTCTTTCCCTTCATTGTAACAGGAACGATGCAAGCATCTTGTATAGATGGCTTATCGAAGGCTGGGGGCAGCTAGGAGCGATGTGAGTCAAAGGAAGCTAGTCGACTGAAATGCTTACATGTTTGTTCTTGCTCCGGACAGCTGCTTGACCTTTATGCGATCCAACTTGTACAGCCAGATCAGGTCGTCCAATCAGACTGTACAGACTAGACTCCCAATTCGAAGGCGGAGATGCAAGGCAATGTCTGATGGCTTCTTTGATTGGCAAGGCAAATCCGGCTGAAATGGAGTCGACCTTTGCGGCGGTCCACCGAAGTTCATGCAGCTTGACTACGACCTCCTGCGCTCGCTGTGATGGTGTAAGATCCTTGGACTCTGGCCGCCACAAAGCATAGATCTGGAGTAAATCTGAAGTAGTTGGACAGGGATTGGTAGCCCCAAAGTAATGGCTAGGTGTACCGCGAAGGCCCAACAATTGGCTGATGTCGGTATATTCTGGGTACGATTGTTTGGAAGACATGCTGAGAAGAGAAACGAGGGTCTTTTGTAGATCTGGTGTTTCTAGAAAGGAGCAAGAGGTGGAAGCACCTGTTTATATCATAGTCAGACTTTGTGACTTCTTCAGCCAAGAACTCACCTGAAGCAGTCGTCTGTGCAAATGCGTAGCCATCGCGAAGGTAATAGTCGACCCATTGCGTATGCGAGGCACGTTGGGCCAGTCTCGCGAGCAGCGAACGCAAGCACTCTGCATCGGCCCATCTGGCTGGCTGGAGTTTGCAGTCTTCGTAAATCAGATGAAGCGATAAAAGGATCGCGTCGAGAATCTCTGCAGGAATCTGAAGGACGGGCACTTGAATAAAGTCATGGGCTAAGATGTCGGTGTATGAGGACGTCAGTGCAGTGGGCAAGACGGAAGCTGAAGATCCGGCAGAGCGACTAGCTTTGAGCCTTTCCCAAGGCGTCTGCGAAGCCGACGAGCTCTCGGTCCGTTTTGTATTGGAAATCTTCATCAGGAGCGCTGACAGTAGCGTCATCTCGCTTGTTCTAGACGTTCTGTATGGATACTTGTAGAGAAGCTGTAGAAGTACATCGTGGATCGATAAGAATACTTCAGCAGGAAGAACAGCAGACAAAGTCTTAATGCAAGTCTTGGGAAGGCGGTCTTTCAAGTGAAGATGTAGGTCGAGCTGCTGTGCCCCTGCTGCACTGATGACTTGCACAGTTGAGCCTAGTGCATCGGAGACGTGTTCGTAGGTATCGGGAGAAGGTGATACTCGTTCTTCTGCATTGGCTGTTAAAAAGTCTATTGATTTGTCTGGCTTGTGAATGAGTAGGTCGTATATCTTTGACCGAGTAGCAAGGACGGGCACTGAATAGAGAGCGTGTATCTGACGTAGCTCTATAACGTTGATCGAGGAGGCGACCTTCTCCAAGCGCAGCAAGAAGAGGATAGACGATGAATGGGAGTGTATTGCAAGGGTACTTTGACCCTTTCGAGAGTCAAAGATAGATGCGCTGAGGTTCTGCCTGTCGAAGCTGTGAGTATCACAGAGTGGTATGGTAGCAGACGCCGTACTTTGGTAAATCAAAATTCCTCTCCCAAATCTTCTGACACCAAACAATACTCTGCACCGAAACAGCCTCATCCACCTCCGCTTGATGATCAATTTGCGTCCTATCGCCCGACACATCTGCAGCTGCCGCATGTCCACCCGCTGTACTCGGGTCTCTGTCCAATGGCATGCGATCGATGTTCATGCTTTGCTCTACTCTCCTCTTGTCCGGTGCCAAGGTCGTATTGGCTCGTAGGTCTTCCAAACCGCGACGAGGATCTCCATGTGCGAATTGAGATAGATCATCTTCCTCCATATCGTCACGTTGCGGTATCGAAGCTGGACTGGCCGAAGTGGATGTATAAGGTTCAGACAGGATTTGGTAAAGATAGATGGAGACTTTCGAGTCTGACGAGTCGTGAGTAACAATAATGTGCGGGTCGCCATGCGTAGCTGTTGAGCAGTAGACGATGGCTTCATAGGGTGAAAGAAAAGAAGAGAAAGAGCCTTGAGGTGTTGATCTTTCTAGCGGGTTTGTGCTGGCTTTCGATGTGCTGGCGAGAGGTGCTATCGAGAAGGAGTCGCAAGTTGAAACTATCCTCAATTCATCATAAGGGTCGGTCAAGCTGTATAGTACCGGAACCGAAGAGTTTGCTTCATCCTTGTGGGCGGATCTTTCGATCATGAGACCGTGTTCCATTGACCAGGCTCGAGATAGCAAGAAAGGCATGTGGATGTGGTAGGTTTCGCCAGTGGTTGGAAAATACAGGTAAAGCAGGTCTCGCAGGAAAACACATAATGCGCGTTCCAAAGTATTCGCAGATTGTTTGACTCGAGGACCGCTACGCTGCCGTTCGTCTGACCACACATGAGGTGCTGGACCAACGAAAGGACCATAGAATTGATCGCGAGCTGAAGCTTGTTGACGATTCTGTTTGCGTTGCTTTCTGGGCACATCTTGCTGATGAAGTCGAAAGGATGTAAACAGAGCTTGCAGTACTATGCCTCCGTCGACACCTTCATCCCGAAAATCGAAAACATTGTGAATCGTGTTGCCTTTGCTCCAAACGACTTTAGTGCCTTTCCAGCACAGCTCATCCACGACTTGAGACCCAGGAGACAAGTACAACTCGCATTGAGGCTCTTGCGTTGCCTGAGAATCGGGTTGAGCAGCTTTCAACGCCTTGAGCAACTCTGATTCCTTGCCGAGCAGAGACGCTACGTCTGCGTCTTGGTCTGTGGCATCTGGCTCGCGGCTGAAGTACAGCTTGCCTGGAGATCTTCGAGCTGGCGATAATTCCATCCACTGCGGCTTCGAAGTTGCTCGACAGGTTGCTTCAAAGCAGTCATGCATGTCTTCCCCGACGCGTATACGCCTTATACTGCCTCTCTGCACTCTCTTTGTACCGCGTCCAAGTACTCTATGCCGTATGCGGGATCGCGAGCTGATCTCTATCGTTTAAGCGGTGAAATCGATGCTATCCAATTTACACTTTCTCTTGCTGTGTTCTTTGGCTGCACATTGTTCGTATGGCTGTGTCAGTCTAGTCTTAATCCGCTCTAATTGGGCTATGTCTGTTGCACGCCTTTATCAAGAAGCTTTAGCTGTGTTTTTGAACTCTGTTGTCCATCTATCGCTCCTTATCAGTCTGTTTCTCTTGTTGCTCTTCCATTGCAACAAATGCTCAGTTCTTTGCCCAGGCAAAGCGCCATGTCATCGCAAGCCTTCACAGCTTCAGGCTTTATATTTCGCGATGCAACCCCGGCTGATGCTAAAGATCTCAATGAGCTCTACAACTCAGTCATCAAAGAAGAAACCTCGTTGGAGTGGGATGAGGAGCGTCCCTTATCGGAGCATGAATTCTACCTTAAAAGCATGATTTGTGATGGATATCCTTGCCTTCTTGTCTACGAAGGCGATCTCTTGGTTGCTTATGGATCACTAGAGCGATGGACTGTGGGAGAAGGTATCTTAACCTTATGAATTCCGCTTCGCACAATGATGTTGTATCTACAGAGGGCGATGTGAATTTCTTCACTGCAAGGCTGTCCATCTGCATACGTCAAGCATATCGCCGGATAGGACTTGGCTCGAAGCTTTGGCACGACCTTGTAGATCATCCGTAAGCCCTCAACAGCCTTTCGCATGGGTAGCTCAAGGTTTGCGCAGTCTCACAAAGAAGCGCCAACTTTACACCATACTTTGTATATCTAGTTGTCTATGTGCCGACTATAGAGCTAAATGTTGTCTTTCTAGGTCACTTGCTTACATCAAACAGCTCGGCCATTCATTTCGTGAAGGCACTCCAATTCGTGTATCAAGGCCAGCTAGCAGATATCGCAGTCAAGAAAGGGCGACGCTGCAGTCACGCCTACTTCAGTCGCACCATTAACACAGAACCGTCACAGGAGCATATTGCATCCATGGGTATCCCGGCATTTGAGATGCCCCTCCAGCCCCGACTTGACTTCGGCATCCACCCGAGCAGAGCCAACGTCCGCGATGCGACCGAAGCCGACATCGACTTTATCACCCAAAGTAAGCCTTTTGCCTCTTTACTGTCAATTTATATTCGCTCACACCCGTGTTTTCGACTGCCTTAGTCTATAACGAAGTCGTTTGTACGAGCAATGCGGTCGCCTTCTACCTTGAACGACCTAAAGTAGAAAAGGCGCAATGGCTTTCGAAGCTGCACGCTAGCGGCTGGGCATGTCTGATTGCTGAACAAGATGGTGTACCGCTAGGATATCTGTCAATCGGTACGTCCAGAATTGCCTGGTCGAGAACATGGGCTAATGTAACATGTAGCATCATACGGAGCAGAAGGACAAGTGAGATTGTGGTGCGGCGAGAGTTTCTTTTGGACTGACTGCCGTGCAGTGCTTTCGCCATACCGGATATGTCTCCGCCTTCATGCATCCGATGGCTAGAAAGTCAGTACCTCAGTACGGTCTATCTATTGGCCGCTTATGTACTTCCGAACAGACAAGGCGTTGGTGAACTCTTGTTCAGGGAGCTTTTACGCCATCCTGTCATGACAAGACATGAGCTGCAATACCTGATCGGTGCGTTGAATAAGGCTTGATTATACCGAATGCTCATCAGTCAACTTAGCTGGTCTGCCATCTTGAATCAATTGATAGACAAACACTGAGTTTTGTTTAGGTGTTCACGCCTCAAATAGTGCAGGTGTTACTTCCGTCCTAAAAGCTGGATTTACGTACGTCGTGAAACGGTTCGCATTTCTGCCATCCACTTGACAGAATGCTAGGCATGCTGTGACGGTTGAACAAACGTCTGTGAAATTTGGAGTGCGCTTCGCTATTTCTTTACTGCCTCTCCTGACCGTCACTGACAGGAATGGATCGCCGACACTTGGTGGAAGAAGAATCTGCCCGTTCGTAATGTCAACCGGACATAACTACCATAACTTTCAGAGGGCAATGCGCACACAGTATGAATCGCTTCACTCTCTTTGATAGCTCAACGCAAGTACAATCCTGCATAGACCCGATGCAGGCGAACAACCTGCTTGACGAACAACCTGCTTGACATGTGAATGTTGCATTGACGGCCTCAAAGTCAATCGTAAAATTTGAAGCTGGACTGATAATTTGAAAAATCAAATCGAGGAACGCAGAGTAGCTGCACCGAGCGTTTGGCGCAAAGACTCTGCGAGAGAAAGATGTGAGACAGCAGCATACAAGACAGGGAAAAGTCCTTACGTCAAGAGCGTTTCGTTCTTGATCAGTCCAGAAGGAACCGTCTTCGGATTCGTCAGAGGACACCACAAGCTTCATTCCCCCTTCCGCAACCTGCCAATGACCAAGTGCTAATGCTAGCCAACCCACGTTCAGCTCAGCTACAATCTCCAAGTACACTAGCTCAAGCGGACAGCGGAGATACGACAGAGCTAGAGGAATGATAAATGGGCTTGAAACGGCGAAGCGGCGAAGAGACTTGAATGGGTGTAGAACTTCTGCTTCTGTACTTGAATCTTGATTGGCATCTACGTAGCATCCGGTTACAGCGAGAAATTGAAGCTGTGGACAGAATGTCCCAATGTGGGCAATGGCATCAACCTGCAGTCCGCAGGCATCGAATTGAAGGGCGGTAAGCGTGCCAGGTAGGCTGCGTAGGACGTTCAGCACCTCTTGCTGGGCAAAGTCCATATGTGCTAGTCGCAATTGCTGCAGATGTCGGCCCAGAGCGAGATCATCCACCCAACCTGCAAATTGTAACTGGAGGGATATCGGCCTGACTGCACCGAGTAACATTTGCAGATCGGTTATAGGAATACAATTGTCGCCAGTAAACCGGATGTGTTGAAGGGTACTTTGGCGATGTTTCACGGCATCGACGATCCCTTCCACGACCGAGGGAACTCCGAGCAGAATCAGCCCATCCAAAGTGTTCATAGCCGGAAGCAGCTCGATCAATGCTAGCTGGTACACTGCCTTGTCTTCATCTTCACTTAGTGCTTCGTCCGTTTGTATCATTCGCACAAGGCTTCGTACATGGGGATGGCGAATGAAGTACTTCAAGGTCTTTACGAAACTGGCAGAAGAGGTAAGGCTGATATGCCGATGCAAAGGCCTATGTCGAGCGATTTGTGTGATGCGCGTGCAGACGAACAGGCAGGTGTAAACATCAGAGGGACGCAGATAGAGCAGGATATGCTCCAACAATTCTGGGTGAAGGGGCGGCCAGCTTTGGCCCATCTCGCGGGCAGTCAGCTTGACGCATAAGTTCCGAGATGAGTTCGCCTACTGCAATACTGGATCATAGCTTCGCCGTCGTGCGTATACATCCGATTCTGAGCTTCTACCCAAACACTGCACTCTTCCTGCCCTATTGCACAACGCTTGACCGGCGCAGATATCTCCGATTCTCTCTTGCGTGAAGCGTCTAGAGTTGCTCAAGAGTCGCGGGCCAATGCTGAGAGTGCTGTCAGGCGTGGGTATAATAATGGCTTCCTCAAATCTTCGCGGTTGCTCGACAAGTTGACCAAAGATTACCAATCGCTTTGATGCTTCTATCTTCCCGTCCTGTTCTTCTCGCTGTCCCAATCAGCTCGGTCTACTATGATTTCCTCTTGTTGATCCGACATCGCTGTCTGTCATTTCTTGCAATGCGAGGCTGTTCGACTTTCAATCTCTCTCATCGCTGGGCTTCGCGGCCACATGCTATCACTGGATATCTGTCAATCCGTTTCGGTCAAGCAGACTTGATTATGCAAGTTTCTGGCTTCTGGCTGGGCTTGTTTCGTTCGTCGCGCACCAGACCGGTCTGTATAGCAGATATGGCTCTCGATGGAATCTCGTTTGGACTGTCATTTGAGCTTGATTGGCATCAGAAGCACCGCTGAGGCGATGCCGCCTTTGGCGCTCTAGAGCGGTTCACGGTCGGCGATGGTGCGCCAGGCTTGATTGTACTATGAACCTGCTGAGCAATTTGAATAGAGGGCGGAACAAGCTACTTTACAGCTCGTGTCTCCATCGTGGTCGCTCGGCTGTATCGACGGAATGGCCTTGCAACGACTCTTTGGAATCGTCTGGTGGACCACCAGTAAGTTGTGCTCGTCTGTGCTCTTCTCGTTGCATTGACCTTATCATCAATACAGTCTGACCACAGAGCGGAATCTTTATACAATCTTCAGTCAGCGCATCCCTCTTGTCCTAGGATATCACGATTGACTAGGATCTTAAGGCCAAGTTCTGACTTGCAATACAGCAGCTATAGCATTCTTGCGATCTTTGGCTTTCGGGTTCAAAGGACAACTAGAACATATCGCTACAAAGCAAGGTCGACCATGCTCTCACAGTTTCTGGAGTAGGAATATAGGCACGCAGCCTGGTCAAGAGATGATTTCGAAGATGGGCTTTCCGAAAGACAACACCCTCGAAGTGGTCAAAAGCGTGGATATTGTGCCTTCTGCTGTTACAGTCCGCGAAGCAACTCTGGAGGATTGTCAATTCATCACGACGACTTATAACGATATCGCTCTGTCCATTTCTGCTGTCGAGTATATGGAAGAAAGAGATGTGAAGGAGAAGGAGAAATGGTTGGCAGATCTAATTGCTGAAGGATGGGTCTGCTCGATAGCTGAGATGGAGGGTATTCCTGTCGGCTTCGTGTCTTTCGGTGAGCTACTATCACACGCTGTGCGAATTTGTTTTGAATGCGGTATTAGAATCGTATGCCCACGAAGATCAGTGCTTTCGACATATCGGCTACATTTGTGCTTTTATGCAGCCATTGTCTAGAAGGTTAGTCTCTGTAGCAAAGGCACAGACTCGCTTTGACAATTGATAGACGTGGAGTCGGAGAGCTGCTCTTCACCAAGCTGTTGAAGCACCAAGTGATGCAGAAGAAGGATATCAAGTATATCATAGGTGAGACCACTCAATTCCTGATCGATCTGTCCTGACCCTTTGAGCAGCTGGTTAGTGTTTGCAGCTCTTTGAAGGATCATGGCTCAATCCTCAGCTAGACTTGCACACAATCAATGCTGGCGCCGTCAGAGGAGCTCTCAAAGCGGGCTTTACGTGCGTCTTTGGCAAGAGAATGATGAAAGGCTTCGTGGTGACGCTGTGGAAATCTTCCAGACATGAAGTGACGCTCGAGAAGCTCAATGTAAAGTTCGGGGTGAGCCCTTTGCGTTGCAATTCAGGTCTTGGCTCAGCTCGTCTTTGCAGGAGTGGATAGATTGCTCGTGGTGGATCAAGCCATTGCAGGACAAACGTGAAAGGAGAAGCAGCTGATTGAAGAATACATTGATGTGCATTTTGTATCGCTTGTCTTGTCGAGGACTAGTCCTGATTTTGTAAAGTCTCGAGACGCATATATCCTCTATTGCGTCTCGTTGTATAGCGATTTCTTTGCTCTGCGCCGTAACATTTACGCTCGTCCAGATGAGAGTCTCGAATGAGGAGAGCACCTTGATGCGGCGGTTGATGCGCAAGAAGCATAATCTCATATATTGCTGGTTGGTGAGCATCGCCAGGCAGCTCCAAGCCAATTATACTTGTACAGTAACCGCTAAGCACTAGTATCATATGTCCTACAAAGAGCTCAATTGTTCACTGACCGCTGGAACTTGATTTCGAAGTGGGAGCGACTTCATCTCTCATGCAAGTTGATCAAACATCATGGATCACAGACCACAAGCATCAAGAAACTCTCGCAGAGCAGTTTCCAAACTCTCGAAATCCTCAGTCCCTCCTTTGCATTTTCTCAATATCTCCTTGGCCCTTGCGCAATCTACTTCCGTGAGATCCTGCGGCGCGTCCAGTCGTATAGCAGGCAAAAGAAGCTTCTTTTCAGGTCGGATCTTGCCTAGAATCTCGATGAAACGTGTGCTATTGAAGGGTTCTGCCATGGCGAGTATCCGTTCGTCTTTGATTGATGGATCGCTTAGAGCCGCAGCTACCAAAAGACCGGTATCCGTCACAGGACAACAGCGCTCTGTGTATAATGGCTCAGATCTAGATGTTGGTTCGACAGAATGCGCATCCTACGAGCAGGGATTATAGTGTCCATGACGTCCATATCTCCTTGCAACAAGCCACCAAATTGCCTCTGCATGAACCGAACAGGTGTTCCAGGCTGTTCTACTTGCTTCTTGTGTAGAGGTGCACCTATGTTGAAGTTTGGCACAATCGAAACAATCTTGAATCCCCGTTCAGTATTGGCTTTGCTATATTACCATATCTCTTTTTCTGACAAGGCTTTCGCGGCGCTATATATCGTGATACCCATTCCAGCGTAGTTCGATTCGCAAGCTTGTGTGGAAGCGGATTGTTGCGACATGGCTTGAACTTTGGCTATCGCTTCATCGTTCCAAGACCTGGCATCCAAAGTCACGGGAACATTGTCTTTACGCGTTCGAGCTGCATGAGATGAGGATAGAAAGACAAAAGAGCTGAATCTGCCAGAGGATGACTCTTGCTGGCATGCTTTCAAAGCGATTCGGACTGATGCAACCGCTGAAGGAATGACTAGATCTGGGTCGTTGCCAAAGGAAACATCTCCAGCTATACTGGCGAAGCCGGTGCAGCCTGATGCCAATAATCAGCGCTGGAATAGATGCATTGGCTTATGTCGACGAACCTCGTATCGCTTCATTCAGACAGGCTTGAACAGCCAAGTTCTGTACTTCAACTAATTCAAAGCGTCCTGGTCCATATATCGAGTCAAAGTGGTGCTGCAGCCATGCGTTGTCTGACCAATTGCGGACTGTTCCTCTGACATTGTGTCCGCTTGCTAGAATGGTATTGCAGACATGCGCAGCGATCAATCCGTTTGCGCCAGTCACCGTTACTGAACATGCTGATTATATCTCGCAGGTGAAAGCAGAGGTGTGGACCAACAATTGCGAGCGACTCTGAAGCCATGGCTTGTCAAAGGATGGCGAATCAAGCTGGCCAGTCTTTGAGAGCCAAAGGTCACCGCTTCAGTGCGAGAGGTCTTGACACTCTCCTGTACATAGCGCTGCTGCCTAGCGCGTGACTCTAGGCCAAATCACTCGAATCCGTATGAAGACAAGACGTTCTCAATCTGGAATCTCTTCTTCCCCTGCTATTGTACAGAAGGGATTGAGGGCAGCGAAAATAGGAATGCGCTGCTTCTTCTGCGTCTGTCCGTGATGCTTAAAAGCGATGGAATTGGGAAGACCTTGCTCGACCTCGAATGGCCAAGTCGTGCGATATCACTGACGTCTGTTGATGGCACTCTAGTCAACTACAATCCTTTCCTCGCAGTTGCTTGCTCGAAGCGCAAATCCTGGCATTCGCAATGAAGCAAGTGACATTGCTCGTCACACCGAACTTGAATGAAGAGCCTCATGCACCACAGCCTGGAATCGATGTTTTCAGCAAGCCTAGCGTTAGCGATGTCACGTCTCTTTGGTCGCCACGATTATCTCTGGTGGTGACTGCTCTTGTTCGTCATCTCGACAATTTGGGTTTCGAACCGCCCGTATTTGAGGGCGAAATAATCTTATCGGAAACGTTCATTCTCTCATGCTATCCATCAGTTTGCATCTATGTCAATCTATGCTCTGCTTCTCTGCTTTGCGCTCGCCTTGTGAAGTCTATAAAAGCCTCGCGACTTCTCAGATTCTCCTCTGCACCGACGATCCTTTCTCGTCTCTATGTGCATCTAAAATGGTCTCGTTGCCAAAGATATGTCATTCGCATGCTATACGGTAGGTTCCAAGCTGGTGATGATACAGACTCCTGAGCTTTCTGTTGATGCAACTCAAACTGCTTGAACCCCTCCGTTACCTCTTATGCGCCGAATTGATGAGGTACAGCATACACTAGTTCACTCTGATGTCTACCAATGTGTTTGTCACCCTGCTGCTCATGTGTCCAAGTATTAAGAACGATTAACGATATTCTCGATTGGCATAGCTTCATGCATATTGGTAGAAGCTTTCGTACATCCCACCCCGGCCCAATTACTGCTCTACCCTTGCGCCCACTGTCTATCATGTTTCTCTGTGCCGTTTTCAAATCTCGTCTGCTGCTTTCCATTTTCTCTTGTCTTGCTCCCTAAAAATATCCGGCGAAGCGCACTGCTGCGTAATGCCAGCTAATATGCAAGCGTCTCACTGATTTGTCTTGCCCAATTTTGACTCGCTGATCGAAGATGTGATCCGTCAAAGGTGTAAAGCCCATTCACGACCTGCATTTGTCATCATTCTAGTCATTCTAGGAACAGAACCTTGAGTATCTGTGCAGCGGTGTAATGCAGCAGTTCGAGCTGATGCTCTGTTAGAGCCTGTTCTTGGTCGTCTTCTGCTTTTTTAATCTTTTTTTCTTTTTCTTTTTCCGTGAATTGCTTGATCGCTTTGCTGGTCTTACTCCTGGTATCAAAGTGTTTACGTTCTACAAAGAGGTGGTGCGCCGTTTCTACTTCATCATAGAATTCGCATGTTCGCGAGGCGATCTCGTGAGGCTCTTCTCTTTTCTTTGCTTTCGCCTTGATGTTTTCTCGTGCCAGGTCATCTCATTCACGGCTTGCCGTGCGGCCGTTGTCATGCCAATTGGCTCCGTACATGTAAGCACACGCGGACGTAAAGATCTCATCAAACCTGGTCGCTTAACTCAGTTGGTTAGAGTGCCGTACTAATACATGATCGTATCAGTAATGCGGATGTCATGAGTTCAACCCTCATAGTGATCATTTTTGCCCTGTTCGTCCCTTGCCCATCCCTTTTTGTTCCTGGACGAGCCATGTGCTCTTGCGTTCTCGACTTGGTCTAGGAGGACGGAGATCTCAGCACTCACCACGTCATTATCAATGTCCTCGTGGTGATGGGGATGAGACAACCTGTGCAGAGAGGCTTATGGGCGCCAAGTAGACGCCTTTAAACAGCAATGAGCACATGCTTGAGAACCTACTGCCTGTTGCATTGCAGCAGCGCAAGGATTTAGCTCGTACAATGACGATAACGCATTCCCATTCTTCTCGACCTATTGACTTTCCGTATCGCTTGAGAACACTCCAATGCGATCATGAGTCATCCTCCTCCTCTTCGTCTTCTACTGCTCGCATCTTTTCTTTCGCTCTATACAATAGCTCAGCTTCGCGTCTTGCAGATGACAAGTTGACGTTACCTTCTGTCAGACTGAGCTCTTCGCTTCTTCGGGACTGAGGGTCTGTCTGACGCATCAAAGCTAGCCCAAGTGAATGCCGATACGCGAACTCGCCTTTCGTCATCTTCAAAAGCTGAGCTAGCAGATTCGGACTCTTCTGCATTGAAGCTGCCGCTTCGTCAGCTAATGCAAGAGAAGCGAAAGACTGGTGCTCACAGAGGCACAGATCGAGTAGGTCTGGGTCGCTGGGGAGAAGCGATTTGGAGAACGGTTCGATGACTACTAACGCAATCAGAACACACAAAATAACACATAGAGGGACAAACCTGGTAAGAGCTGCAAAACCAGACACAACATTGAAGGTAGCAGACTTTGGCCCGTCCATCTCGATGTCACTGCTTGAATAWCAGCAAGATAGCGACGACATAGACATAAGGGCGATGTACCTCGACGCTACGAACTCTGCAGACACCGGTGGTTTGACCAGCCTAATGAACTCACGTCAGTGCAGTCACAGGCAAAGAGACAAGGACTGACTCGTCAGGCATATCGTTCTCTTCTTCGTCAGTCCCATACACGACGTTGACAGGTTTGGCGCGCTTTTTCCTGACGACTCGCTTCTTTCTTTTTGGTGCAGCGCTTGGCTCGTTTTCTTGGTCAGCTGATTTAGGCCCATGTACACGGTTGTAGTGATAAGACATAGCGCCTGGCCCTTTGAACTGCGTGTTGTTTTTGCAGCCTTGGACCGGACACCCTTTTGGCCACTGCAGAGGATAAGCAAGCAGAAGAAGAACAGAACAAAGCAAGCTCACGTCCGTGTTGCTAGTCAAAAGCTCGCCCAGACCCATGCGGGCATCGTTCGCACTCATCTCAGGAGCCGCAGAGCCTCCCGACTCATCAATGCCCATGTGCAAAGTGCCATCTTCATCGACGTCAACATCAGCGCCAGAGGGATCGAAAACATCTTCAGCTTCCACAAGAGAATTAGTAGTAAAGCTTTCTTGACCAGCGGCTGTCTTCCCACTTTTCTCGACGGATGCGGTAAAGGTCTTCTGTATTTTGCCATGCTTGTCGATACCCAAAAGCCCAGAAACCAGTCGAGATCCGCCTTCTAACTGATCGATTGCCTCGCGCCTTGACTCTGTTGTAGTGATTGACTTGTTGTTGTCTGGTGTGGCTACCGCCTTATTCGTTGCTGACTTTCTGGTGCGTCGTAATCGCTTGAAGGCTGCGGATCTGATCTTCTTCTCGGTCTTGAGCTTGTCTTCAAAATCGTCAAGTAGCTGATAGGACATTAATCGCAGTCGATTCAATGGACCGACAGACATACTGCTTTCCTTTCCTCGTAGCCGTCTTCTTCTGCTCCGCCAATTGCTTTGAGGCGGTACTTCTGAGGTGTGCTTCTGCTGATTGAACTTTCAGCTTCATCCAGTTTATCGTTTACTAGATCGAGCGCAGAATCGACATCAGCGTGTATGGCTTGAAAAGCATCGTCTTCAGCCTATCTCATACATCACCACGCGGTCGAATCTATTCGCTAAAGACCTACCAGAGCTGTTTGTTTCTCTTCCGCATTCAGCGTGTCTTTTGATTTTTTCTGCTTCTTCTTTTCACCTCCTGCTCCATCACTGTCCGAGCCATTTACGTCTGCCTCTTTTGCTCTCGCATCTGCCGTAATCGCATTCGCTAGGACCAGAGTTGCTGGCGCGTTAAATAGAGCGAGGGAGGTTCTTTCTTGCTACAGGGCGACTCAGACAAATCAGCCGGGGAAAAGAAAGCACGCACCAGCCGAGCGTTAGATCGCACTTCTTCGGATTCGCCAGTCATCATACCCACAAGATCTTCGTGCCGCATGTTCGTTGAGTAGTGGGTGCTTGCCGTGGTATCGGCTTCCGTATGTCCGAGTAAAGCTTGCGCGAAGGTGATACCTCTTGCAGCGACAGCCTGTGCCAGACATGCATGAGCTTGAGGATACGGAGAATTAGAGAGAGACTGACAAAATCGCCAACAGCATGGCGGATTGGATGGATGCCAGCTCCTTTCAAACCGACTTGAAAGAAACGCTCGGAGACGCCGACTGCCAATTTTTGACTACTGGCCGGTTCCGCGCTCCCCTTGATTTCTCGACCTCCCGGGCCGAACGTACGAAACCTGAAGATTGGTACATCAGCCTTGWGTTGCATCCAGGACAGAGCAAAGTCGCTTACAGAGGTGATTCTCCGTTGCATCCGTCATCGATTTCGATCTCTGCAGAGTCGCCATTGAGCAATTCCTCTACCGTCTGTGCGAACAGTCATCAGATCATGAAAGTTTGGTCAAGTAGTGTGCAAACAACGCACGCTGATGCCTTTCAAATAGCCGCGCGACATGAGCACCAAGCCAACGATAAGAGATATGTCGAAAATAACATTTTGAGCGAATGCGACCGGCAGAAGGGTGAAAGTGAGGGCCTTGTACACGTCGTTGATGCCATTGTAGCACTTTAGCACAAACGCAATCAGCATTCAGTGGACCAATAACCAGATGTCAGCTTACTTTCAAGTTTTCGGCGCAGATCTTGAGCGACAGGGCTCCTTGCTTGGGTCGAAAGAGAGAAAGGTGTTTGATCTTCATAAACTGGAGAGAGAACAGACACGTCTCAGCATACTCTTAGTGCTGAGCGAAAGCTTGGGATACCTTGCCGGCTTCCTTGTACTCAACATTACTGTACCCCATTGCACCCGCACGTAGACCGGTCATATAGGCCATAAGTACTACCATGATAGACTGAAGACCGCAAGCACGCGTAGACGGATTCGCGATAGCAACTTGTAGATGATAGTCTGTAAAGAGCTTGATCTCGTTCAGTCCGTAGAAGAGCTTCTCGGAGGGTGCGCGGTGAAGAGTGTGTTGAATGATGGCTGCCCAGAGCATCAGCATCGAAGAATGAGAAGATGTTGATAGCTCACTAGCCGTGACAGAATCGGCCAGCAAATCAAAGAAAGTTCGGTCACCAGTGAAAGCCCCATCACTACGGCGAGCGTTCGAATCGCTGATCTTTTCGGAAAGGATTGCTGATCGAATTGAGGAGCCATCTGGAAGTTGAGCATACTTGGTACATAAGGCTGCGAAGGCTTCGATTGAGGCGGTGAGTGTTAACGAGCGAATTTTGCCATCAGAAGCGACACCGACGGTATGACGTGCCTATCGTATAAGCATAAGATAGGGATTCGGCTACGAAAAGAGGGCAGTCACTACGAAGTCGGCGAAAGTAGGACCCAGAAGCAATATGGTCGACTTGAACCACATGTATTGCTCCGAATCCATAGAGACTTCAAATCGTCCAGCGGCCTGTTCCAGTGTGATGTAGGCTTCTACGTGCACCGCCCATTTCTCTTTGATGAGGTTATGGAATTTGCGCTTCGAGAAACCATCCYCTCGCTCAAAGTTGGTGATTGTTTGTTCAGCTTGATTTCGTGCTCGTTGCTCTGCTTGCGGATCTTCGGCAATGCGTTTCGCTGTTGCCTTGGCCCAGCGACCTTTAGGTGCGGCAGTGCCACTGAACACTGTCTTTCGCTTGCTGGCTTGATGTGGCTGCACTAATCCGCTGGTAGAAGCAGACATGTCGCTTGATCAAAAAGGGAATGAAAAGAAGCCTTCACTGTTCAAGCGTGACCTTGTGAGAGCGAGCGCATATGCCAAATCGTTTGGGTAATTTGTCGATTCATTGGGCAAAAGGAAAGGCGCAAAGAGCATTTCTTGGCATACGACTTGGGCCGCAGCAATACAGCGATAGCAGACATTCTGAAGAGCTATAGAGCCCTGCGTTGGCAATGGAAGATCACGAGCAAAGTTTTCTCAGATGACAGCAGCGATAGAGGGCAAAGCAGCCGTGAGTCTATTTGTAGGGTAAATATGACAGCATTTGTTGGGAGGTAGAGCACATTGATGCTGTGGGAGTGGCCGAAAGGAATGAAAAGACGTCACAGGGGATAGCGTCAACATGTTTTCGAAAGCACACGAGGGGCAAAGGAGGTGTCAAGTTTTGTAACTTGACCGGCTGTCAAGTTCTACACCATCCGGAGATAAGGTGGGCGGGTAAATACTTCATCCGATCCAAATTTGTAATGCTCTTCTAGACGGATGCTCCTCCGAATGTTGCCACCCTGACACTATCCAAGCTTATAAAGCTTGTATGGATAAGAATAAACAGATAGACCGCTACATGCCAGATATAGGCGAGCGTTCTTTCCGTCCGGTAAGGAACTCCCTGATAGATCACCTGCACGTAGTCTTACGGCACATGGTACGCTGTTCTGGTCCAAGCAAGCCGGCAGCTGGCACAGTCTTCTCTGTCAGACACACATAGTCATATTGTCTTTTGATTCTTGCCTTTGCTAATTGCTCGACCTCTCTTTGGTCCCGCTGCTTCACATTGAGCAGTATTCGCCGTCCTTGCAGTGGTACCAGCTCCGCAAAGTGCGGCGCCGATTAGGTGACTAAAACTTGAAGTAAGGCGCCGAAGCAATTCGAGCGGTGTATTTGAATGTGGCTCAAGATGCAATATATTCAGGTCTTGCTTCACATGACGATATCTGCTAGGCGCGTACGATATCTGCATGATAATCCATTCCAACGCTGAAGCTACAACAACCATATCTGTGGGCTTAGCTTACATTGCGCCCCTAGTGAATGTTCATACTGCAAAACAAATAGTCAGCACGGTAAACATACATACAGGCATGGCACGTACCAATCCTCGTCCGCATCGTGGAAGGATTCACCCTCCCGCCTCATTGTTGCAAGCCCCGTTCCATCTCGGTTTCGCAGACGCAGCTTTTGCCTGATGGTGGAAGCTCTGACTACACCAGCCACCGTTCCAAAGACTGACATGGAGGCGGAAGATATCTGAGAGGCCCCATCATCTGCTACATCTTTTGGTTGGATCCGAGTCGGCGATCTGTTGATGATGTATTGTCTGAGGTTGAAGACCACGCCCAACACCAGATGTCGAGAGGTGATGCTAAAACTACTCCACGCCTTGATTAGGCTAGGTCGGGAAGGTTTACGTGAATTCTATGCTCACCAATGGCCAAGATCGATGTTAAATCACCCGCGGCATCCAAGCCAACAAAAACCCAGCTGATGCCACGGACAGTCCGATGCTCGTATATATCGTAGTAATGTCGGAGTACGCCTAGTGCTAGACCGAGAGCTGAGAGCACCGCCATGGCATGAACGGTCTTGATGCGATGGTTCTCTGCGATGTCCGTGAGCTGCGAACGCAGTCATGAGCGTAAAGATGGAGGGTCGGCGGCTCGAATTACTTTGGATGGCAGAACAACTGCAGCCTCCATCAGGCCCGCTGCGATTGACAAGCTTACCACCCAGGTCAAGCATTTGGTGACAGGCCATTTCTGCAGCAGCAGCACATGTCTTCCTCGATACTTGCCTACAGCAGAAAGCTTGTTCATGACTTACGTGACCGTAGAACATCACCTGACCCCAGGTGACCAAAGAAAGGCCCGTCAAGATTTGCGCTTGAATCTGTAGGGCGATGGGTTGGTTGCTTAGGATGTTGTGGCTAGCCAAGGGAACACCGGCACCTGCCCAGAGTAACACCATGGAAGGCTGTAAACCCTCAGTATGGTCTCGGCGGTGATTGAGCCAGATTTGAGGTATTAACTACCAGCCAGAGTCTTTGATGAGCACAAACAGCTTCAAAAAATGCATAAAGGGGAGAGCTTGCTTAAGTAGACCAAAATACGGCACCGGGAGTGCTCAAGACTGTAATCGCAGTCTCGTGATTGGCCATGACTTGAGATTTATGTGAAAGCGTGACGAAGAGAAAGGAAAAGGTGTAGCGGAGCGAAGGCAAGCAAACAGCGAAGGCAGGCAAGGCGCGCGCAGGTTGGCACCACCCGGGTTTGTTCCGTGTCCGCCCGCCAGCGGGCTGACGCAGTAGACAAGTGGAACCTAGTAGCCTCAAGCCAGTCTCTCGGCTACTAGACCCCAGCTTTGTTACATCTTGAGGCGCGGAAACAAAGCAACAATCGTTCGCTGGCAAATCAATTGCAACAGTCGACAACAGCGTTTAAGAGAGCAATATCTTTAATCGTCGCCAACGGGCTGTCGCGCCAGTTTAGCGCTTAAATCTATAGTATGAGGGCAAGCCACGTCCCCGTTCGACGAGTCGATGATGCCAGCTGACTCGAGTTGCATGTGTTGCTTCTGGCTCGGCTGTTAGCTGCTCGACCAAGATCATAGCCCAGGAGTAACATACGAAGTCTAGACAACCGGAAATTCGGTAAGGAATTTCCAGTGACTCTGCTATGACGAACCGAGATCATCGAGACGCTTAGCTGATGCGCTTTCCACCAAGTTAGCATCAACGGCATCTTCCAATGCTGCCTTTTCGTCACAAGCGCTGTTTGAGGCACATTTGCTTTTGCATGAAGCCCCAGGCGCTTCAGCGGGTTGCCCACAGGTGGTGGAAGTCTTGCTGCAAACCATACCGGACACGGAAATATCGTAGTTTTAAAGTTGCGTTGCAGTCATATCAGGTGAGGCTGATCCCGGCGTCTGGCCCGTGTGTGTGGCGTTTTGTGTGCCTTCATAGCCTTGACCATGACCTAATCAACGGTCGTCCCAACCGTGTTCTTTCGCTTAATGTCACAAACAGGTAGTGGTCGCACCGAACGGCTCTCATCGTCCTCACTAGTAGCTAGTCCGGTAAATGTGCTTTCTGTTGACACCTCAGAGGTCGAAATCGCCACTACTACAGGATCATCGCATATACATAGGAAGGCTCCAGCATGGCTTACCAAAGAACGACGCTTGTATGCAGTTTGCGTCATAGCTTTCGCTTTCCTGGTTGCCGAGTTGGCCATTGGTTTCCGCAATAATTCGCTAGCTCTTGTAGCTGATGCTTTCCACATCACCTCCGATTTGATTGGCTATATTGTTGCTATCATCGCTGTTCGAGCAGGGGCAGGCAAAGGCGGGAAAGCGCCTGTCGGATTTTCTTTTGGCTGGCAACGGGCCGAACTGCTCGGAGGTGCTTTCAATGGCGGTAGGCTCAAGTGCTTTCCATCTTCAAGCACACGTGGTGATCTGTAAGCTTTCAGTGTTTCTTCTCGCTCTCGGCGTCTCGGTCGTACTCCAGTCGATTGAGCGGTTTATCAACCCAAGTGGTATAGAAGGGCCGATTCTCATTATGGTCATTGGCGCTGCAGGCGTCGGTAGTAACATATTGATGTTAGCGATCATTGGTGGTTCGTTTGCGCTACCTGCGTCTCCACTATATGGAGGCTTATTTATTGTTGGACTCCAAAAGGTCACGCCCATGATCACGGTCATGCTAAGTCTTCAGCTGGTGAAGAAGATACAAGAGACGGTTTAGATACTGTCACAAAGCACACACACCACGCCCATACGCTGTTTGCACAGGCTGCATCGGGTCACAACCGCAAAGCAATTGATCTCAACATACTCGGTATTCTTCTGCACGTTCTTGGCGATGCTTTGAACAGTGTTGCCGTTAGTACGTCTGGCTTTTGTAAGCTTTTCATGTGTCTCATCTTCCTGCAGTCATATCTGGCGCGGTTTTCTACAGTACTGGTTTTGTCTACGCTGATCCCATCGCCTCTCTCTTTGTTGGTTTCATGATCATCGGTACTGCCCTGCCACTGACTCTGCAAGCGGGGCGAATCTTGGCCCAAAGTGCTCCGCGTAACATTGAACTGAAAGGTGTTGAGAACGATGTCATGCGTGTCCCGGGGGTCAAGAGGGTTCACGAGCTTCATGTCTGGAGTCTCAGTGAGGCGTTCTCGATTGTGTTCCAGCCCAGCTAATTTCTTCTCAGCTCAAAGCAAAACTGTTGCTTCGCTTCATGTCCTGTAAGCGTTCTCCTTTACTGAGGACTGGTGTATTGACGGATGTTCGCAGTTTGGAGTCTGATTCCGTTCAGCAATTTATGGCGATCTTTGCCGAAATTCAACTTGTAGGCCAAGATTGACTTGCATCTACCTCTTTTGATCTTGATTATTTAGTGCCTACATTTCTGGGGAATCCACTCCGTCACCATACAGCCCGAATATATCGATGACAGTATTCCTGCAGTGCAAGATGCAACCCCGCAAGGCGAAGAATGTCATCTACGCTGTCCTCCTCGATTTTCCTGCAACTCTTGCTGTTCTGAAGATATGCTGTTATGAAGATGTGGTTTTGGGCAGAGTAATTATGCGAGATCCGATATATGAAAGCAGAAAGGCTTACTACAGCATTATTATTCTGTACAACCCACGAACTGCTTGCTCCCACACCGTGTGTCAAGCCCAAGTGACAGCTATTCAACTTGCTGTGTTGAAAAAGACATACAGTTCATTTGAACTATCAAAGCGGCGGTGGCTGTACCGTGTTGATTTGCTTTCAGCTCCGCCCTGAGATCAGTGGTGCGCACAAGCTCGGGCTAAACCCAAAAGTGCGCATTTGACGAAAGCGGAAGTTCACGACTTCGCTTGAACGCAAGCCGGTGGTGGCCTTCGTTGTTCTGTGAATTTCAATCAGCAGTCTGAGCATCTTCAGAAAGGCTCGAGCACAGAGGTGCGTGTCAGTAGATCTAAAAGCAATTGTGTGCAGTATGAATATTCACTAGGTACTGTCTGCTAAGCCCCCAAGTCTGGGTGTCGAAGCTTACGCCTTGAGTCACGATGCATGTGTCGTGCGCGGCTAAGAGACATTGTTACGTGGAGCAAGACATGAGTCTAATGCAATATTGAGCGACATTCTGGTACAACGGCTCGAAATGCTTCAGCGGCTGTTTTCCATGTTACACCACCTAGCGGATGAAGCACTCTGCGGAGCTGCACACCACTACACGGAGGGTGAATACTGCTGAAACTGTTGCAGCGGAAAGCATCAGCGGGACCAAAGAAGGGTCAAGCAATAAGCAGACAAGGCAACGTTCAAAGGATAACATAACCATATATGCCTAACAGAGAAGACTGTGCCGAGCCCGCATTGATTGGGCCGGAACAGCGTAACGTGTGCTGTAAGACTGCGTGCAGGTGACCAATCTGGAAGTTCTTTACTGGACGGAAAGATCGCTTGCTTTCATCTGGCATGCAGTATGGCTCGCCGTACGGGTCGGACAGTCGATGAGCTGGTCGCCTTCATGAAGCAACTGGAGCGCGAAGGAACCGTTGAAGCAGGGCCGAGCAATAGCTTCAGATTGACTCGGCCATCCTAACTCTTGCTTGGTCCAGCGACTTTACGCGGCTCTTCCAGTCCTCCCTCTGTCCGCATCGCTTCCCAAGATACTGGCTTGAGTTGCTCTCCGTCACTCGATACTGCAAAGACGACGCCGAGATCATTGGCTGCTGTTGATAGGTAGTAGCTGCGAGCGTCTCCCAGGGAGATCTGCACTGGGATCAGCTTGCATCGTGTGAATTGTGAAGGAAAGGGAACGTACGACGGCTGCTCGCACGACATCTCGAGGTTTGAAGCAATTGTAGATTTGGACTTTATCTTGTTCCGTCTGCCTCACATCCTGACTTCTTATCAAGCCCTGGAACTCTCCATTGACCAGCTTGCCATCACTTGTCTGAATCAACAGCGTCGCTTGAGTCTTGCTAATCTTTGGCACCGTGCCAACGACAGTCGACCCTTCTTGCGGCACTACAGACGTCGATTCTGAATGCCCTTTGACCGATAAGATCTGTCCGACAAGCTCAGCCAAATCTCGCTGCTTTGTCCAGCGAAGCCCTCACTCCTCCATCGCGCTGCAAAACTCCTGCAAGCGAAGAAAAGATTTGACCATGGCCTCTCTCGAATGTGCCTTTGCCTGCTTTGTAAGTCGTGCCGGAAGTATCGCTCAGCGGCTGTCCTGGTAAAACGGGTGTTGTCGTCATGTTGGATGTATTGGTTCAAAAAGCATCGCACCGCACCTCAAGCTTTCTATCTACTATCTTTTTCTGTTGGACCCTCATGCAGTCGCTTGTGTAAGAGCATGCAGGTCGGGTTCATGTCGCTTTGTCTACTCGTCGCTTGGCAGAAGATGCAATCGGGATGCACGAATGCAATGTCCTCATGGGCATCATCATTTACCGCGAGTGGTATCGTACGAGTTCAGGTGCAGAGGACGCACAAACTTATTGATCTTAGCGAAAGCTGCGATCTAGCTTGCAGGCAAGAGGAAGTGATCAGACCTTCAGCTGAAGAATTTGGGAAGAAGTGTTTTGCATCGGATAAGGAGCAAGCCTGCGTAGTTTGCTTAGGTGTACTACGGAGTGAGCATGGAGGGAGCAACAGGCTTGAGTTGCCTTGCACTGGCAGAGCTGCAGAACTCGAGCTGCCTTTGTCAGCGATGTAGCCTTTTCCATGACGGTCTGTATCACCTTGTGCTCTGCTCAAGCAGCTGGGATGACCAGCTATGCTCTATGCCGCTTCGACAGATCCGCGTCGACTCGCGACATTGGGGACACATTTGCAAACCTTTGTTCTTTTGAAACAGTCATGCACATTCCCTCTCGAAAGGCCTAGGTTCACATCTGCGCGATACCAGACTTTGGAGCAGATGAGGTTGGCAGCGAACAGCGACCTACACATTTCATGCCTCGATCGAAACAGGGCTCACCAGCTGCCTCACCCAAATCGGCTACCTTTGGCTCATTTGGCAAATTGAGTTCGCTCACAACCAAGCTCAAGAAGAAATCCTCCTACAGCAGCCTCTCATCATCTCAGGATATAAAAGAGCGCAGGTCTCAGCTGTTTCTGAAGTTGCCGCCTTCGCCTCGCTTTCATGCATTAGCTTCAGATGC
Organism: Kondoa malvinella; assembly: GCA_039545315.1. NCBI lineage: Eukaryota > Fungi > Basidiomycota > Agaricostilbomycetes > Agaricostilbales > Kondoaceae > Kondoa > Kondoa malvinella. The sequence continues at coordinate 82,867 of BCIM01000002.1, read as the reverse complement.
GCCTTTGTCTGCGCCTTCGACATCAGCCAAGAAGTCATTCTTGCCAACCTCGTTGCATCAGGAGAGCAGCTCGTTGCGTGTGCGTTTGACCAGGTCACGCACCACCGAAACAGTCAAAACAATCGAGCAGCTTGATGAAGAGCGCGGACGCTCTCCTACTCCCTCTCCTGGTACGCCGTATAAGCTGATCCAAGGTCAACGAGCAACCCTAGCACCTTTCTATTTCACTAAAAAGCTCAAACACAAGCCAAGTGTAGCATTCAGTATTGAAGATGAGCAGCTTTTGTCAGATGGTTGTGTTGATTGCAATGCCTCTTCACCTTTGATCTCTACTCCGCAGGATGTTGAGCCTCATCAGTCTCGCCCGCCTTTGATTTCCAAATGGACAGAAACCATCTCGACTCGCTATCAATCGTATTGCACAAGTATTTCGCCTAAGTCACAGCATGCAATCGACCTTGTTCAAAGTGGCTTCCCATTCCCATTCCCATTCCCATTCCCATTGCAAACAACGGACCAAGCACATCAGAAAACCCTCGCTTCGCCAAGTCCTTCGAAACAGGGCAACATCTTTACTCGAAGGGATCTAGATCAGCTCGCCAACATACAGATCACTTCACCAAGCAGTGCTGCCCGATACAAAGCGATCAGACGCAAGTTCGAGCCTATGCCAGCTGGTCTGATGTTTCAACGGTCGATGAAGGTTATACTGCGGACACATCGATGGGGATGCTCGCAATGGCAGATGAGAGTCCGAGCAAGCGACCGACTTTGATTGCGCCGACCAAATGCCTCGTGCATGCTGGAGCTCAGTCGGATGATGTGCCTACTCGATCAGTGGCTGTTCAGACTGAGCCAGAGATGAATGTTCGCAAGGGCTCGAATTGTACGCAAGCGTCTACTTTTGGATAAGCCTGATGGATGTTGGTGAAGATCGTCTGACGCCGCTGACAGATATTGGTCCCTGGCCATTCTGCCATCACCACAAACCACTCCTCGAATTCAGCTTTTTCCAGCCACCTCTCCAGATGTCAACCCTCGCAGCAAGAATAGACGACACTCCTTCTGATGACATCAACCGCACCTCTTCAGAATTGGGTAATGACGAAGAATTTCATTAGCTTTATTCTCTTTTTAAGATCATGCTCAAACCTGCCGCTTTTTATTGGTCATTGTACTGTCTGGTTTTCGGGCAAAGCTGCGCTGACCATCGTAATCTTTCAGTCTTTCTCTTGTCTTCTTCACCTGTTCAAAGACAGCGCCCTGTCTGATGTCTTGCGATCCTCATCTGCGCAACTCTGAGTCTTGTCTTCCCATGATGTGCATGGCCATCAACTCCCTTTGTGCTCCTTGTAGACTGACCTTCTGTCCTTTTCGCAAGCACTGTCCCGATCTACCAACCAATCGAAGCATTTGAAACAACGCATCAACAAATCTCTGCAGCCAAGCACAAGACTCAACAAGAAACATGACTAACCCTCAATTGTATTACAGCCGTTATCCTACCCATGGCGAGGTGAACAAGCACGACGTAAGCTTTTCGAGCTCTTCATCGACTTCTCACTCGTCGCGAGCTTACTCCCTTTTAGCACAAATAACGTTTATGTCTGCATCCGCTCAGCATACGCATCAAGGCTGTCATCCTTTGGTTGCCATCCAACATCCGAAGTTGCCATCCAAGGGTCTTGGCGGAACAGACATGCTTTCGAAGGAAAGACATTCAGCGGCTGATCCAGACAAATACCATACATCTATTCCTGCCGAGAAAGAAGCACGGCGAAGCTTCTTATGGTTTAAACAACACTGTCCACAGCTCAACATCACGGAAAAACAATGGGCAGATGTCTCGTTCCGAACCGAATGTCTGAATCCTGTCCAGAGCCCCAGCTGGCAGTCAATCCGCACAAGAACGCGATCATTGGAAGGCGCTCCATTCGCAACATGATGATCTGCACGATAAGCAATGCCAGAACCTCAGGAGCGAACGTGTACAGTTCCTTCATGCCCAACTCTCGAAGTTCGCCGCATCCGAACAGATGCATCTTCATCACCAGATCGATGCCCAGCAGCGGGTCCATGCAATCAAACTCTTGGGCACCAGCGACCATCTGCCTGCTGAACCCTCGAAGGAACTGCCTGTGTTTCCAAACATGTATGATCACAAAGATCCTGACCACGTGATCATGCCGAGCACTCATCTGGCTGGCCAAACTGAACTTACTGTTATTAGTGGTCTGGTGGCCTTTTTTATGGGTTAGTGGAATTCGAGCTAATCATATCTGAGTGATGATCTATGATGATGATGATCCCTGTAGCTGCATATGCTCTTGGTGGAGGCGCAACTGTACATCTTGTCCGGAAACCCACGACCTACAGTGGTGAAGCCATCAGGAAACCCTTCGGCACAGATGTTAGAACCACAATGCTACATACCCCAATGCCTGCTTTATTTCGCTACGCCGAGATAAGTCTTCGAGATCCTCCAACTGGTAGAAATGTCAATTTGCTGATATCGGAATGTGGCATGGTCCGGCATTACTTCTGGGACTTGCTCTATAGTCAGGCGTTTACTTTTGGGAAAGATCAAGCCGAAGACTGGTCTCAACAGGAGAAGAGGTGTCATGGTTACCGCGAATGCGAATAGGCGGCAGCGGACATTGTGATCTCACAAGTCAAGATCATTGACGAAACTTTCTCTCTTGACCCGAACCATGTCATGACAGCAGAGTATAAGGAAGCCAAGATTGCCTTCGTCAGTGACAATACTGGAGACACAGTTGCTCGGATCAATCTCGTCTGCTTCACTGCGCTGGTGCGCCCGTTCTTTCGAAGCAACCCTTGCATCTGTCCAAAGCCGTATAATCAAGCTATGCCTTGTGGACGCGCCTCCAGACCTATTCTCACTTCCGAGCCTCGCCTGTCTGCGGATTCATAGTGCTGGTTCTGTCGTTATTGCTGGCTCTCACCATATTCTCGAATTATGCCCTCTTGTTCAATGCCTTCCTCTCGGCGGTTGCGCTGCTTCTCTACTGCCAGGAAAAAGCCTGCTGCCGCGCCAGGTACACCAACGCGGTCACATCGCCAAACAGATTCGTTCTTGTCTCAGGAAGTTCAGCAGCTTGGCAAGAAACCCTTCTATCAGCCTGCGGTCACAGTCTACAGGAGTCAGATGATGCTCATGACCGTCATCTGCATCCTTGCGATCGACTTCCAGCATTTCCGAGAAGTTTCGGTAAATGTGAAACTTGGGGGACTAGCATTTTCAGTCTGCAGCCCGATCAACAACAACCTCTCAAGGGTTTTGAGTTGAGTTGAGTTTTGACAGATGGACCTGGGCGTCGGATCTTTCGTCTTCACGCTTGGCTTGGTTCAAGCTCTACCCAATCCGCGAAGCGAATGGCAACCTCCATTACGGTTTCGCTTGGCAACAGCAGTCAAGAGTATTTCGACGGTGCTGGCTCTGGGTCTTGTAAGGCTTGTCATGGTGAAAGGTGTTGACTATCCGGTAGGTCTGTCTGTTCTGAACTGGCCAGCATACTGAATCCCTTCTTAGGAACATGTAACAGAATATGGCGTGCACTGGAACTTCTTCATCACTCTTGCAATCTTGCCGCTGTTCGGGAACGTGCTACAAAGTCTAAAGAAATACATTCCTTTCACTACAATGGCTTTGATAATAGGAGGCGGTACGCAGATCCATCAACGCTAGACTTCGGGCTTAAGGATCTATACAGTCCAACAGCTTGCTTTGTCACGTTCCATGCAGCATTGGGTGATGCATGCTCCGCGGCTGGATTGGATTTCAGCAACGAAGAGGGAATCGCTTCTCTTCTTGGTCAGCTTGGGCTTGCTCTTCCATGCTCATCGCTAATATTGACACAGGCCACCTTTCAATCTATCTCATCGGTATTGACACCGATCTTGTCGTGCTTCCACCCGATCCATACTACGCCTATAGACCATCGGAGAAGCGTCGAAAGTCAGACTTGGGTCCATCGAATACAGGCAAGACTTTGACTCTGCTGGCAAGCATGATTTGCGCTTGGTGGATTGGCTATGCGTTATGTAGGCACCGATGGGTGTTCAACCTTGAGGTTTCAAGTCAGATGGTTCGTCTCTCTTTACCGACCGTTTTTGATCTGACTCTATTTGTAGGCGAGTTTCGTAGGCGAATTTGCCATACATTGTTTGGGCCGCCAGCTTCAATACCACTTTCCTGCTTGGGTTCAATCTGATAGCGCAGACCGCACAGAAGGATCTGAGCGTGCCGAAGACCTTTTCAGCCATCAACAGGCATAGCTTGATCGTCTTCCTTATAGTGAGTGCCTCATTCTGTGAATGGACTGAGACTAACGATTTCCAGGCGAACCTTCTGACAGGTCTAGTCAGCCTCACATTACCGACAATGACAGCATCCGATCCTCTCGCGCTGCTGATCCTGACAATCTGGGCACAAAAAGCGCGGTTGCAAATCTATTACCACACAAAATGAATTTGCTATAGTACATCAATGATCGTCCATGCTGTCTAGACTTTACCCTCCGCCTATTCCAAGCTGTACGAAAGCATAAACATTGGCAGCAACAATGAGGATCCAGATGATGCTGCCTATCAAAATCACACTGGGCTGGTTTGCAAAGGTGACAAATTCGTTGCTGGAGTGTCGACGTTTGTGGAAAGGATTGATGAGCTGCAGAGCAGCCCTAAGCTTCTGCTTCCTGCTCAATTCGGTACTGGCAGGCGCATCGATCTCTGAAGCTGTTGTCGGTATCCTGTAGTCTCGGATCGACATGATTGCGATTGACGATGTGAAAATTAGCAGCCTGTGTAACTGATCAGCACAATACATTCCGTGCAATTGTACGTACGGCGCAATAACGAAAGGTAAGATAATCGACAACCCGACTTGCGATGCAACCAGCAAAGTGTCAATACCACTTCGACCGGTACTGACGGCCACAGCGACCGAAGGGATGATGCTGATCAATCTCGTGACGACTCTTCGCTTCCAAGGTGCAATAGTCCAATTCAAGAAGCCTTCCGATACCACTTGACCCGCTAGAGTAGCAGTTACACTCGCCAGTTGACCAGAGAGAAGCAGAGCTAGGGCAAAGAGGAAAGCGAAAGCTGGACCTGGTGTTTTACCGCTCCAATCAGCTTCCGCATCAGCAAAGCTACAAGCAACTGACCTAGCCGGCGTTTGATCAGCTCATGAGCATCGAAGAGATCTCCAGTGTCTAGACCAGGCTCTTGATTATTGTGGAAAGCAGCGGAAGAGACGATCAGAATAGCCGAGCTAACGAAATTTAGCATCTGTCGTCGCCGCACACGTCGCGCAAACTCACTTGATAACAAGAGCAAACGAGATCAAGCTCAAGGCGATATCAACACCTGCATGTCTGACATGCGAACGGATGAAAGAGACGGTCGGTGCAGGTCGAATAGCCTTCGGTAGAGCGTCATCCTCCTCTGGCTCGACAGTGAAAGTCTTTGGTTGCGGCATTTGCAAAGAGTAAGAGATCTGTCTAGCTGCTGCTGTTGACTCTGCCTTGACATATTCGCCATTTGCAATCTCTTTGTGCGTTTCTTCCGAATAGCGCTCGACGGTGGCAATTCGGGACCCAAGTAGAATAGCGTGAGGCATCACTGGAAATCTCTTTGGTCAACTGATATACTCGCAAATTGGTCCGATTTACCTGTAGCGCCGATGATGCCGATCGCTACATAAAGACCACCGGGCTGCACGAAGCCAGTATTAGGCAGGTAATTTCTGAAGACACCATCGTTGCCGCCCCATTGCGGCTTGACCTTGACGAGCAGAACAATAAAGCCTGTCCGTAATCGTCAGATCTCTAAGATGCTGAACGGAGCGAATACTTACAGCCCAGCACCACAGCTACTAAAGCTCCGATAGTAAATTCAAAGATTCGCATGCTTTTGGAAGCATTTGAGGAAGGATAGTTGGCGAAGAGTGCCAGAATGATGAGTACGTCAAGGGAAGTGAGCTACATGCTAATCAGTTCCTCATTTCTCTGCTGGGAAAGTCAGCTCACAAGGACGCCAGCGTAAAGAGGTATCGCCGGAACCAGTCTAAAACACTGTCAGACACGATGCGCGCGACTCACAAAGACTCACAGGTTGATAGCAATCGCAGAACCCAGCAGCTCGGACAAATCCGTCAAGATGATTCCAACTAGATATACTTTAGCTGCATTCCAACCTCTGACTAAATACTCACTCTCGCACAGCCCATACAAAGGATACAGCGCTCCCCAACGCCAAAGTAACGTATGTTTTGGTCGATTGTGCAAAGCTTTTCTGCAATGTTGCGGCAAGTCCAATCCGCTCACAACGCCCAATCGAGTCGCAAGTGTTTGCAAGCAGATGGCGAAGAGGCCCGACATGAGAATCACAAAGAGATGCGAGTAGCCATAATCTGCGCCTGCTCGAAGATCGGTAGACCAATTTCCAGGATCTGTACGGCGACAGATAGTCAAGCAAGTGCAGATTGCAGTGACGTTTCTAGAGCGCACCGATATATGCCTACATGACGAGACATAGCATCAGATCTTTGCCCCAATATATCGATTTCAGCAAGAAACTCACCACCGCAGCAACGAGACCAGGACCCAAGAAAGCCGCATGCCGCTTCAAGACCAGACCAATCCCATTAGCTTTCCTCCGTCCTGTAGCTCTCAACCCACTCAACCCAGTCCCACTTGCAACTCTTGCTCGACCAGAAGGTAAATCGGTATTTAGCACAGAGGCTGCACTGGAAGAAGCAGTAGCACCACTAGCTTTCACTTGAATCTCATCATCCTCTTCCTCTAAACTAGTCGCGCGTTGGATCTCTGGCGAACGTGGGACGAAAGTGTTGTATTTGATTGATGAACGAGGTTTTGGTGCACCGCTTAGTTTTGGGCTCATTGGGACGTCTGGGTATGATATAAAGTGACAGAGGTATACGAGGCGAACGTTGGGTCGTGGTTCTCTGCCAAGAAAGAGCTAAGTGTTTTGAATCACCTGATTTCAGCTCACAGTTTCGGGCAAGTGCGGGTTATCGACAAAGTGAGGAAAATACAAGCGAGCAGTAAGAATGTGATACAATGGTAGTGCTGTACGACCTGAGCTACGCTAGGTGCTTCGTAGACGAGAATACGAGCAGTGCAACTTAGACTCTTGACTTCCGCTCGTTCGTAAAAAGCGCTACTGGATGGTCCAGTAGGCGTGAATATATGCAATGCACTGTACTGAAGATCAATGAGCCAGATGCATCTCACAGGTAGGAGGAGAAATATACCAAATGTGATGAAAAGCAACGTCAAAACCCAGATATTTCTCCTGATCCTCAGCCGGTAATGTGCCTGTCATTCGGGCAGCTTACAATCCAGGTGTGAAACGGTCTATCAACAAAGAAGCCATGCGAATCAGCACACGCTAAAGCCAGTACTCCATCACTGACCTATCCGTTGAAACATAGCCTGTAAAATCCGCAACGCTTCAGCATATAATAATGCAGACATCGAGGCAGAACTCACGACCCAACTATCACCAGGCTAAACCAAAGACACACAGAGACAGGCTCGAAGTTTTGATTTGATAAACGACATGGTTGTTACATGGTTGTTCGCAACAACCATTATTCATCGGATATCTGGCCTGCTTAACGTGTCTGAGGCGTGCAGTGATTGCCTGAGCTGCTCTTGTGTTCTTGCCAGCGGTTATGGGTCTCCTAAGAAATGCTTTTCCTTATGCTGTTTGCCTTGTTATCTCTTCTTCCATTCTGTACTTGTCTTATTAGCGCCTAAAGAGGGTTGGATAATGCTGGAAAGACTAATGTACTCCGGCGGATCAACGGGAAAGATATTACAAAGATAGCCGTACGCTCTTCTGCTCAGTCTTTGCATTGCGCAATGACGAGTCATTGCGATCGTGCAGCCGACATTGGGTTTCAACATCAAATCACTCATTCATTGCGGGTTAGCTATCCCTCACGTACCTCTTTACGTGAACTCAATAGAATCTAGGGCAGCTATACCTCAACATCTGTACTTCCATCTCCTTGCCTAAAATATTCACGCCTGACATGGAATGCAGGGGATATAGGCAGACAGAAAACACTTCGACCGTACTGGCAAAAGTACTTTGAACGCACCGATGCTTTGATCTGGGTCGTCGATGCCGTAGATGAACGGCGGATGGGCGACTGTGCGAAAGAATTGCATGATCTGTTGCAGGAGGAAGTGAGCTCCTCTTCTTTTGCGATATGACCGTTAGCTGATATAAAGGGGAAAAGAGGTCGATGGGCGCTAGTTTACTCGTTCTGGCGAATAAGAGCGATGTGGAGGGTGCTCTGAGCTGTGGAGCAATACAACTGGTCGGTGATGGACTTCTGCTGTTAGAGTCATCTGATTTGTAGATTTCTTTCAATTGACAGGCATTAGGTATCGATGAAATAAAATCACATGCGTGGAAGATTCAAGCGTGCTCAGCGGTAACGGGCGAGAACCTGCTTGAAGGCTTTGATTGGGTTACGAAAGAGGTAGATTTCTGAATTGTCTCTACAAAAGCGCTCATCATTAACAGGTCTCGACACGCGTTTACTACGGAAGTTCAGTAGGGTAATCAGCAGTAATCAATACAGGGCCGATGGACGGGTTGAAAGAATTTGTGTAGATATATATTGTCATGTTTTGGGTACTAAATGCACTCCGATCTGGTTAAACTTGATCCTTTCATTCCCTACTGATATCCAATGCCCTCTACTGTTGCCATCTGGACTTTGCGGACCAGGTTGAGCCTCACAGGCGAACATCTCCAATACGTTCGGCGTTTCTGGATTAGGTAGGGTCGTAGCAGATCTGGAGACGAGTCAGTCTGACACTTGTTGCGTCCACTTCCACCACACAATGTAGCGGCCTTTCTGTGTGCACTCATTGCTTCATTTTCAGCCGCCTGTGGTGAACGACGTTCCCCCCGTTCGCGCCGTTTTACTGTCTATCCTCCTGCGGCAACAGAAAGTGGTACTGGAATAGCTTCCTTTCCTGTTGCTCTTTCATTTGCGCAATCATTTGCGCAATCACGACTTCCTCGTTTTGTCACAGCTTTGACTGCGGCGCTCCTGTTGGACCTCAGGCAACTGGCAGTGGTCGCATAATCAGATCGAGCGAAGAGATCTGTCTGCAACTTAGCTGAGGCACACAGCGAGCTACGACAGAGCGAGATGAAGCGATTCTTGACAACAAGCATGGTGATCACATGTGATGTGTGATGTGTGTTTGACGAGTGATCTCAACTATGCTGACGCTCTTCAGGATGAGAATGGAGAAACAGAAGAGCGCTCTTAGCGTGGTGGGGTTTGTTAATTCAAGCTTGCTCTTCAAGTTGGTCCTTCCTTCATCAACCGCTTGCTTGTTCTATCAAAGCAACCATGTCTGACAACGCGCGAACTTTTGCTACTGTCGGCCTAGCAGCAGCTGGAATGGTTGCGGTTCTTCCTCGCTTATTGAAAGCCAATCTCTCATGTCCTTCATCTGAAGTGCATAGGCTTTACGCTGTCGTACAACGTAGTCGTTCTCCCTGCTATCTTGCAAACCGCATCTTTTGCAAGTGAGGACCAGCAGAAGGTCTTCACTGCTGGATGTAAGTAACGCCTGCACTTGCTGGATTGCTGGTCTGATCTGTGCTTCCGAAGATCTTAGAGGCGCAGCAACCATGCCACCTCTCGCTGGCCTTGTCGTACTTGCATACAGCTCGTACGCCTCTGCGCTTGGTGGCAGCGATTGGCGCTTTCGCTGGCTGGTGAGCCGACAAGCTCGAAGCTCACTGAAGTTCTTGCTGACCGTGCTCACAGACTGCTGGAGCCGTTGCTTCATTCATCGTTGTCCCGTGAGCTAAGATCTTTTGTCAAGAAATCTAATTTTGTAGCGATGATTCTAGCTGGACTGTCGCGGTTATGAAGCCTACAAACGACATCTTGCAGAACAAGAAGGGTCTGGTGTCACCTCTCAGGGTGAAAGATGTGGTGACCTAGGTAAGTCTTCTACCACTCCGCAGAGTAGCCTTGCTTATCTACTCGTGCGGTCTCGTACAGAAGGGTACGGGCCTGTTCGCTGTCAATAAAGAAGATGACTTCTTGTCGATCTCTCGCTCTCGCTGTCTTCTGATACTGTCTGTCTCGCTTTATGCGCTATACTATGTCAGCTATCGGCTATTGCCGCTCTCTCGCTCTATCTAGGAAGTCGCTATCTGCTGTTCTTCCCTTTCTCAAATTACTTCCGTCGTCTCTCAAGGACGATCTTGATCTTAAGCACTCGTTCTTTCGCTCACTAGAAGCTAGTGATCTACTCTATCGCTGGCAGAAAGCGGATCTCTGAGAATAAGCTCGTTGATGAATTACAGCGATTTTTCGCGCTATTTATACTAGTGGGATCCGAAGATGCCTTCTGAACGTCTACGGCATCCCGATACGCTTTCCCTTTCTTCTCTGCTATCAGGTGGACGTCTATACCATCCCATGATCTGTACGGTTCATCTCGCCTGACCATTACTCCTTACTCATCATTCTCTTCGCTCGGCCGCGATGAGTCATGTACAGTGGTACTACCGTTATGCTATAAGACTATAGAGGTTGGACTTGGTCGACCACAGCGGGACCAAAGAGAGATTAAGCAATAAGCAAACAAAGCAACGATCAAAAGACAATATAACCATGTGTGTCTGTCGGAGAAGAGTGTGCCAGCTGCCGCGTTGCTTGGGCCGGAATAGCATAACATGTGCCGTAAGACTGCGGGCAGGTGATCAATCTGGAAGTTCCTTACTAGACGGAAAGAACGCTCGCTCCTATCTGGCATCCAGCAGTCTGTCTGTTTGTTCTTGTCAACATAAGCTTTACATGCTTAGATAGTGTTGGTGTGCAAACTGTTCAGATAAGCATTCGTCCAAGAAGGCATTACAGATTGAATCCGGGGAAGTGATCTACCGGCTTGCCTTATCTCCGAAATGTGCAGAACTTGACAGCCGGTCAAGTTTTGAGTTTGACGATCATCTGCATGTTTGTATTAACTGCGCTTGTGTCGATACCGCCAAAACTGAGCAATAATGTCGTCTTTCATGGACTCCTACAACTATAGCTTGATGGCTGTCCCTGCCAGCTGGCTCGTTGCGAGTGGGTTTGCCAAAATATCGTCAATTGGCGTGAGCTGATTTCTGTCGCAGTGAGCGCTCATTTCTATGCCATCTCGTCAGTCTCCTGTCCTGTGCACTGTTCTGTACTGAAAGCACTGTAGTCTCTATGGCAAGCAGTTCCACAACTCTGCGTAGGCCGACGCCCAAATGCATTTGGCCATGTCTAAAGTTTGTCTCGCAGCCCACGCCAGTCCTTAACAGCTCTCCAGCGCATTGAGAAGCCCTCAGCTGTACAAAGGCAGATCATGCGAGCTGAGGCCGCTAATGTGAGTGTGTCATTCAAGTCTCCGAATAGGGCTGATGTTGTTCTAAGATGAACGGATTCGAAGGCATGGGATTCTTCGCAGCTGGTCTGTCTCATGCCTCGTGTACTATATATGCGTTGACTCTTTGACAGGTGTTGTCGCTATGAACATCGCCAAGGTATGCTTTTCGTGTCGCTGTCAGTCGACCTCGCTCATCCATATAGCTACCCGCTTCCACTGCCAACACGCTCACTTTCGCCTACTTGGGCAGCCGAGTCCTCTACAACATATTGTACATCTTCAACGAATCAGACTCTGTCGCAAACCTTCGCAGTATCGTCTACGTTGGCGGGATCGGTCTCGTTTGTGCGTTATATTTTGCTCATTCATACTTACTTTGCTCACCTTTGACGCAGCGACCATGTTTATCAAAGCTGGCATGGTCATGCAGAATGTGTGATAAACGGTCAGTCTCTACATCTCGTCGTTCATCATTTGCTCAGTGTAGACACAGTGATCTGTCGAGAACATCGAGAACATCGTGTAGTTCTCTTATTCGTACAACATTGCAAATATCATCGTTGTAAAAGCTTTCGGCAACACCGCAATCATACGCCAGTGCCTTCGAAAGGGAATCAGAAATATATCCGTGCATGCGAGAAGCTAACTATGAAGGTATACAATGAGCCCAACTCAGCCTCAATAGTTGCCCTGTCCGAATTGGTTGTCGGCAACCTGTTTTCGCATGAGCATGTCACGACTGTCCATGAGCGGGACTGACCTGGTAAGCTTGCTCTCTGCCGCGATGCTTGGCTTGCTCTCGGTCGACAAAGTCGAGACCTAAAGCAATATGAGTATACCTAGATTCAGCGTCGTAAAAATTACCTTTAGTTTCGACTTCACGGTCAACGAAGCCGCCTAAAACCATGTAAGCAGTAGATTTAGAAGGAACAATGGATTGCATACCGACGAAGCCAGCAAGAATGTCCTTGGCCTGGACAACTAGTTCAGCTTTGATGTAACGCCTGTCTAGATCATACCTCGGTGTGCGTTTGTGGCTGACCGTTCTGTTGACACTGTGTCCACAGAGGAATGAATTCACTTTGTTACAGCTTTTGACGCTCCGACGAACGTGAGATTGATAAGCCTCTAGACAGATCATCAGCGCTGCCCTCGAAGCAAAGGGCGATGTACGTACTTTCAGCCTCGAAAGCAACAGCTCCCGCAATCAGCTCATGTGAGAATTGCAAGAACGGCTTGAGCTAAGTCACTCGTAAGAGTAAGGAGATTGACCTTGGATTTGTGCTCCTCAGAACCGTCGTATTGCTGAAATTGCTGATACGCTTGAGCCTGTTCAGAGTCGTCTGTGCGTATATCAGCTATACTGCGTATAGCGGTAGACTGAAGAGCGTACGATGAAAGAAGCCCATGTCTGCTGAGATCGATTGAAGTAGGACGGCAAGTGGTAGCTAGAAAGAAGGGACGAGCAGCGATATGCCTTATATAGCTGACGAAGAGACGCTGCCAGGCCTCGTGTGACCTTTAATAGGACAGCGGCCAGACAGAATTAGACACAACGATACGAAGGGAATACGTGACTACGGCCGATGCGCAACGAATAGCAAGGAGAGAACCATATTGTTGGATACGATCACTAGGAGCGAAGCGAGAAACAGACATGCGGGAGATTCAGTGGTTTGCAGATTAGGCATACGTTGCTTGCTTGTAACCGTCATGATCAGCTGAAGAATGCACGAGCGACCATTGTCCTACGAATCACGAGCATGGAGAATGTTTTACAGCCCGCAAAGGCATTCAATATTATGAAGCAAAACAGTTCAACAGACTCTCTCGCCCGCTCAAACAAAAGCTAGCCGAATACAAAGTCACCTTTCCTTCCGATACATTGAAGCATGCCCATACGCACGACTCGGACAGGATATCAGACAAGGAGTTCGAACGTGTATACGGCCAAGCTCTTGAAATCTACGACTATTACGCATCCGACGCAGATAATGAAGATGAAGATGAAGACGGGGATGAAGAAATGCTTGGCAATGGAGATCTGGACATGGCGGAGAAGGATGTAGCAGAAACCGACGTGTCGGACGAAGAGGGGCAGCACATGGCCGTCGACAATTAGATGATCAGAGACGGACCGGGCCACAATACAACCAAGCACAGGTCCAGTAGGTCTGCAGCAAGCGCTGTGTGCGGCAGATGGGTGTACCATTGTTTTTATTTGACTGAAAAGATAATAATGCCTATGTTGTATGCGTATCGGGACATTTTGACGTATTTAGCGTGGTGATTTACTGCCTGTGCGCTATCAAACGGGCAAAGGAGGTGCCAAATCTTGAAATTTGACCGGCTGTAAAGTCAGCTGTCAAGGTTTGTGCATAGCGGGTTTAAGCGGGTTTGCTTTACCCGCCGGTTGAATCCAAACTACCGCGGTGCAAAGAGTCTGGACCACATTCAATCGTTCTGCTCCCCTATTGGGTTGGGGCACTGCTGCTGTTGCGGCTCTTGCGACATTTCAAAGTCTTCGGGACTCAATCTCGGCTATACGAGCAGAACTGGGGAACTCTGTCGCCAACGACCCATGGAACAACCGCATTATACAAAAGCCAATTCAATATGGGATTGCAAATGATGAAGGAGAAAATGGAATGTGAGAGAATGATGTCGGAATTCCTGGACGGAAACCTCAAGGCTCCTGAAGTGCTGGAATCACACTCTTTCAGTATACTTCAGGCCACGAGAGATGTGTGGCGCCAGTAAGCTCGTTAGGCTGCCAGTAATCGTAGCTGATATGGCTTGTAGTCATTAAGTATTGGCTTTAGATAAGCGAATGCCTCGCAAAACTCTGCGAGTTTGGTATGGCTTACCAGAGAGTTGCCGGCTCGGCAAATTCTGGGCAATTATTGCGTTAATGAACATCGCTGAGCGTTAAGCTACAGGCGCTGACGGGGGAGCTGAGCAAGTCCAAACAGGGTATCTGAAGGTGGTGTCAAGAGTCGGGTATGGCGATCTGTGCAAAGGCAATCTAATGACCAAGAAGGAAATGGACAACGCTGCTACGGTCTTCAAGGCTGCAAGGAAGAAAACAGCATCTTAGGCAGTTACGGACATCCTATTGCGGTAGATGAATTTGGTTTCACATCTTTATTCTGGGTGGATGCTGTTTAAGGTATGTAGCTCATCAAAATGTAGATTCGAATAGGAATGCACACGTTACTTGTAGAGACGCAGGCTTCATCTTGCCAATCGGCATTGTTGAGGCGTCACAGCTTGTGCCTGTTACACTACAAACTTGACAGCTCACTTGCCGCCTTTGCAACTGCTTTATCTACGTTGCTGCCTGAAACTATCTTTATTGGAATGAAGTGTACTGTACAATATATATGTGTGTGTACCAGCGATTACATTTGTCGCCAGCGATTCAGGTCTGCTACTAAGATAGTTTCGCTTTTTATCCCAAATGTTCCAGCTGGACGCACGCGAGCTGCACCTTGACAGATAATATCGCAATCCTCCACTATGACGGATTCAGTGGTCTGCGCATAGTGTAATGACACAAAGAAAAAAGGATACCGCCTGCACCAGTTCATAGCTTGATCGGTGTCTGATAGGATTTTGAAGAATGCGACTTCGAGAAATACTCGCAGATGCCCATCTACCTCGATTTGCCAAATGGAGACGACTTTGGCAGGTTGTTTCTCTTTGCCATGCAGCAGCCAAACGATGCCATTGTTTGCATTGCGCTCTATCAGCGAAATGGTGCGACCGTTGCGCTGGCAAGTCAGCTTTTCCTGACCAGTTCTTGTTAGAACAGAACACGTGGGAGGGTGGGGAAGATTTGCGTAATGTTGTATCTTCTTGTTTCGAGAGCGAGTCTTGTTGACCAGGTTCAGAATACCATCGTATATTTCCTCCGGAATGTATTGGCCAATCCGATTGAAAGCTGCTCTTGCCGTACCGGAAAGTGGAATATTGGTCTGACCTTCTATTACGATTGCTTTCGAAGGCGACAGCAGAGCCTTGATGGACTGTAAAAGGGGTGATACAGCAGATGAGGTTGATTGTAGATGCGCTAGTAAGCGACTTCTTCTGCATATCTGGTGTAAAGCGGTGAGATCAAATTGATCTATGAATGTTGATCAGCTCAGGTCATGGTTCTGGCAGCACCGTTCCTTACAAACTCTGTGGTTGGTTTTAATCTGTTGCAATTGTCCGATCATCCGCTCTCCAGGAAATTCGCTAAGACGCATGAGAGGTCCCCAGAAAATCATCAACATAGGTAGATGCAGGGCATAATGGTGATTTGGACGCAGCCGCGATCTTGGAAACAATTCTGCCAAGGTTTTGTGATAGGATTTGTAAAGGTTGCCGAAGATCTTAGCAGCTCTTTCGCTGGTCGTATAATTGAAGAGAATATGAGTACAGCCAGAGAGGTCGTAGAAATTTGCAAGCAATTTTTGTGAGACTACGTTGTTCTGTCGCAGCCACATCTCGGGAAGTGAGAAGACAAGCAGAATTGTAAAGAGGACAAGCCAGTTGTCGGCCTTCAATTTGCCATGAGACTTTTCTCCAAAGTTGACTGGAGGTCGATCGATCCAGGAGGGTAGATAAGCTTCGCTTATAGCTGAGCGAATCTCTTCCAATTCACTTGGTACGAAGATGTTGACGATCGGTTCTTCCCCCTTCTTCTTTTTCTTCTGCTGCTCTTGCGCAGCTGCAGACCTTGCCTCCTGAAGCTCCGCATCGGACTCGCCATCGGAAGAATCTTGACTGCTTTCCGATTCAGCCGTATATGCTTCATCAAGATCGTCCCCTTCTTCCAGCGGCACTGTCCCTGCCCGTCTCACTCTGGCTCTCCGTTCTTCCAAGGTGTTCAGATCGCTTGCAGCGTCTTCCAGCAGTTCATGCACTTCCTGCTGCAGATCGTCATCGGTATCGATGTTCATGGGCACACTGTCGTCGGCAGTGGCAGGTTGAGGCTTGAAAAGGTTGTCGTCATTCTTAGCTCTTGCTATATCGAGGCCCCACTTTCGACGCGCGTGATGTTGAAGTACGCCAATCAACCAATTATGCATTATGCCAAGCACATTACACATCTTATGGTCTCGATATGAGAGCCTATGCAGCTCGGTCCACCGTCGTCCTGTTTTCTTGACATGTGCAGCTCGGTCTGTTTCAGTGACGAGGGCTTTGAAGGCGTTAGCGTCTCGTAGGATTGTGGTAGTGGTTCTTTCAGATGCAGACAAACGCATGCTGGACAGCTGGTCGTGAGGTAATTCGCAGTATGGGCAGAATTGCTTGGCAGTATGAGATGCGCAGCCTTCAAGCTTCTGACCGCCGACAGCATCCGTGATAGAAGGCAGTAACCGTAGGAACAAGCCTGGAAAACGATTTAAGCCTACCGCCTACAAATCACATCAAGCAGTACTTCAAGCAGCTAGAGAGATTCCAGTGCTGCGCATTGAGCAGGTCTTGCAGTCAAGACAGCATGAAACAGCACCTGCAGCCAGGCTTGTGCAAGCAGTGCCAAAAAGTAGGTTCTCCGGAATGAATTATTTGCGATTACCTGCTTACTCCGCCAGGGCAAACTGCGCACATCAGTGAGGCAGACAAGGATGGAGTTGCATTGCGGGACACCTGGAGGCTGGATCCAGCACCAATTATAGCTGCATTCCTCACAATCGGCACTTGGCTCTACCTGGTCTGTGGGGTCAGCAGACACAACTCCTCTCTATTCTTGAAATCAGTCGGACTGGTCTTGGAGAACCTATCGTCAATCTTTACCTCTGAAACGAAACTGCCAAAAGACATTCGCACCGCTATTCTACAAGTAGACCTCGAGCCAACTATCATTCGAACGATGGTCTGCAGCGGATGTTTCTCCATCTACGAGCCGGCAAGTGCACCTCAAATATGTCTATGGCGTATATCACCCCAGAGCCGACCTTGCAATACACCTTTGTTCCGCATTCAACAGAGTGGTCGTGGTCTACCTAAGCAGGTGCCGAATCGACAATACAGTACGCAGGAACTAACGAGCTGGCTTACATGGTTCCTATCAAGAGATGGTATTGAAGATGCTTTAGATCAAGCACTCAATGCCGTGCCGCAAGAGATTATGGGCGATGTCTGGCATTCTCCGGCTTGGCAATCTCTAGGCGATTTCGTCAAGGACAGCGGCAATTACGTTTTTGGCATCTTTATTGACTGGTACAACCCGCTAACGAACAAAATCGCTGGAAAGAAGATGTCGCTTGGTCTTATACTGTTAGTATGCTATTCTCTTCCCCATGAAATTCGCTGGCTACCCGCCAATCTCTTCATCCTTGGCATTATACCAGGGCTCAAAGAACCTACAGTGGACACACTTGCATTGGCTGTGCTGTTGATGGAACAAGGTATGAGACGAACAATACGATCATACAGCCAAAATCGATCTAGAAACAACAAAGTTCATCGGCAACAGCAAGGTTAATCGGGGTGCAACAGTTCAAACCGAAGCAGACCTACCACTGAACAGATTCTCGTACCTCAAAGAAGGTCACCTTTCTGTAACTCTTTCGCAACGTTTGGACTTAATCGGTGAGAACTGGCAAGCACGAGATTGTCGCCCTACAGTGCGCAACTACCCGGAATTAGCATCCAGCACTGCTATGAGATCACACATCACATATGACATATCTATGAAACAAAACACTACAACAGACGTTTTCGTCCGCTTAAACAGAGAGTAGCCAAATGCAAGAACAATATTCATCCTATTGCTTGTAGTTGCTTTGACCATCAAATACCTGCTGGCTTGTACCGGATCCATCGCAAGTGCAAACTCAAGCCAATCACAATCACTGGAACTACACTCGCCAATTCCCCCAAGCCGGCCCATTGAGGTTCAAGCTTGACTTTGATAAGGACGCCAGACGCCAACAAAAAGGCAAGAATAAAATAGACAAAACACCATGCAAGAGCGGCGATAGAGTGTTGTCGAGCTTGGACTGCTAAGTCAGCGGCTACAACAACTGAACGATGTAGGTTGTCGGTGAGAAAGACTGCGCCAGATGCTGACATAGCCACATCAGAGCCAGAACCCATAGAGACGCCAATGTTTGCTTGAGCCAATGCAGGCCCGTCATTCACTCCATCGCCAACGAAACAGACTTTGTGACCTTGTTGCTGAACATCCTTTATGTAGTCCGCTTTGAATGCCGGCGTGCAGGAAGCTTCCACATCTTCATCCGGAATGTTGACGAGCCGTGCGAACCGCCGTGCTGCTGGTAGATTGTCGCCAGAGAGCATGACGACCCTCTTGTTTCGCGCCTTCAAATCTCCAATAAGTGCTGCTGAATCTTCACGAGGAGCGTCAGCCAGCCCGAAAGCGGCAAGGAGTTGTCCACCGAGCGTAACTACGAAGATGGATAAGGAAAGGCTTTCCAGTCGTTTAACAAAGGGATGTTGTAGAGTGTCGGTAAATTTCGGACTGCCGCCCAATAAATCGTAACCGGCGTGTCGGGTTTTGATGCCCAAACCAGGTAAGACTTCTACGTTGTCGAAAATTGACGATTGATCGTTTGATGTCTGACTTTGTTCAATGCTAAGGTGTTGAGCAATTGCTTTGGAGATAGGATGATCACTTGATGACACCAGACCAAACAGCAGACGTTCGCAATCGGAAATCACTACGTTTTGGTGTTGGATACAGAACTTTCCTTGACTGAGTGTGCCCGTCTTGTCGAAAATAAATGTGTCGGCCGAGTTCGTAGCTTGAATGGCCTCCGCTGATCTGAACAAAACCTTCTCGCGGAGACCGATACGCATAGCCGATGACATTACCAAAGGAATCTAACAAAATCAATGAGCCTACAGAATGCATATGCATAAGCAGAAGAGGGATCTCTTACGGCGAGGCCGATGGCGCAAGGACAGCTGACAATCAGAATCGAAAGAGCGTACGTGAGTGCGCTGACGAAAGAGTCAACGGGCGACAGGCGCTTAGTAAATCGGTTGACCAGGATCCATGTAATGAAAGCGACCAGAGCAAGTGTGCTGGCGATGGGTAAGATGGCAGCAGCAAAGCGGTCGGCCCGATCTTGATAAGGCGAGCGTGAATTCTGAGCTTGCTGAACCATGGCGCAGACATGGGATAAAGAATTTTCATGGGCTAGAGAATTGACTTGTAGATCGAAAGTGCCGATCATGTTGAGAGTGGCCGCGATTGCGGAGTCACCGAACTTCTTGGTGATGGGAAGACTTTCACCTGTCGCAGATGCTTCATTGACTTGACCCGTGCCAGCAACAACTGTGCCATCGGTCGGAAGACGAGTATTTGGTCGAATGCGGATGATATCACCATAATGAAGGAGTCTGCACAATGAAGGTCAGTTGAGCAGATATCACGGCAATGCTGTGCTTACCGAATGTCGAGAGGTTGCTCGACAGCTGACGAGCCATCACCCACCACAAGTACGACTTCTTTGGACTGTAGTTGTTGAAGAGCCGCGATGGTGGATTTCGCGGATTTGCGACAGGAGGCTTGTATGAAGCGGCCAAGGTAGATTAGAGGAATAAGCAATGCCGTTGTCTCGAAGAATGGTTTAGCGAAGGGTGTACCGGCGACTTCAAGGCCGAATGCGACGAGGCTGAAGATATATGCCGTCAAAGTGCTGACAGTTATAAGGACGGCCATGTCAGCTTGATGGAGGAATAGTATCGATCGGACAGATGACATGACTATAGGCATTGCAAGCCCTTGAATTAGTGTGGTGAGACCCACTGATGCCGCGCCGTAAGCGATGGGATTCCTTGGAAGTGGTGCCCAAGCCAAGATCAAAACAGGGATAGCCAAAATGATGATTGCAATCGTGCGAAGACCGACTGATTTGAAATCTTGGGTGACTCGATCTTGTGCCTTCTGGATCAGGTCTACATCGACGAGGGTCGGACCATATGCAGCCAACTCTGCCATAACTTCCCGAGAACTACGCCCAGCCGCTCCTTTCGCCATAAAGGATMCCTCCATGTAACCGCCAGCTTCACCCTTCGATCTCACATCGAAACGGCTCAAAACGTCTTGTGGTATCGACTTGCTGAATTTGAGCGGAAGAGAGTTGTGCGTGGTAGGATCGTTGGTGTCTTCTTGTATCAGAGGATTCACTGCGAAACCGGTGGCTCTAGCGACGAAATTTGTGATAGAACGAGCCGTAGTGATCTCGGGATCGTGGGTAACAGTTGCACGACCGGTGAAGTAATTGAAATCAAGCAGATCGACATTCGCCAAGCGCTCGACAGCCCGCGTCACTTTCATCGCGCAATCTGCACAATCCATGCCAGATACTTCCAGCGTAAGACGCGTCCTGGAGTCGATCACTTGCAATTGAGAAGTGGGCTTATTGAAACAGGGTGGATCGGGGGGCAAAGCGGAATCCAGCTTCGAATCAATCTCGCCATTATTGATCACTGAACTTGCCACACCTTGGGGAACTGAAACGAAGCAGCAATCGTTTGCTGGACAAATCGACCGCAATCTTCGACAGCAACGTTTCAAGATGCGGGCGAGTTCATTTATTGTGGTCGAAGGGCTATCACAACGTTTTAGCGCTCGAAGGCTATAAGCAATATAGTAAGCCACGTACCCGTTTGCAGTGCCAATCTCGCCAACCAATTCGGACTTGCTGACGACAATTTCCTCTTTAGGAATAGCTGGCAGCTGCTGGACCAAGATAGTAGCACAGCAGTAGCATAGCATGTCTAGAGAACAGCTAATCAGTTAAAAGAAAGGAAAATATATAAAGTTTTGACAAACCGATATCAACCAGAGGGTGCTTTGCTTTGATTTCCACCAACTCTTCGCCCCAAGCAGTTTCCACCTTTTCGCCACAGGCTCTGTTTGGCGCACATTTGCTTTTGCACGGAGCTTTAATCTCAGGTGCAACTTGACCGCATACGTTCGAAGGCTTGCTGCAAACCATAGGTCAGAAAGAAAATTTCGATGGTCGTTTGAGTTGACCCAGAATTGCGACGTTCCTTGTTCATGCTGTGGAAGGTGGCAGTGCACTTGCGCAAATTTCGCTGTGGGTTGCTAGATTTAATGAACTGCACCTGGAGTGTGCGGCTGGTTTTACCTGGAATTTTGGTGACGCGGCTCGCTGATATAGCTTCGCAACGATTGGAGGGCAGCTCGATTCGCATGGCAGGACACATGTGGAGCACCAGGTAGCAATCGATTGGCAGCGATGGAAAGCACAAAGAGTTTGAAGAAGTGGAGATGCAGAATAGCTGCCCGGTGTCTGATTACATAATTCGAAGAGGCTGTCTAATCTGTATTGTTAGTCTAATAGCCTGCTTCATCAACAATGCAGCCAATGCAAGGGTGTCTGTGTCCTAACGTAGTCGATCGGAGCATACCAACGAAATAGGATGGCCTGAACAAGCCTGGAAGCTTTAAGCCTACCGCCTGCAAATCACATCAAGCAGTACTTCAAGCAGCTAGAGAGATGCCAGTGCTGCGCATTGAGCACGTCTTGCAATCAAGACAGCATAAAACCGCACCTGCAGCCAGGCTTGTGCGATCAATGCAAAAAAGTAGGTTGGCCGGAATGAATTACTTGCGATTACCTGCTTACACCATCAGGGCGAGCGGCGGAGGTCAGAAGGGCGGAACATGATGGAGTGCTAAATACATCAAATGTCCCGATACGCATACAACAGAGGCATTATTATCTATTCAGTCAAATAAAAACAATGGTGCACCCATCTGCCGCACACAGCGCTTGCTGCAGACCTACTGGACCTGTGCTTGGTTGTATTGTGGCCCGGTCCGTCTCTGATCATCTAATTGTCGACGGCCATGTGCTGCCCCTCTTCGTCCGACACGTCGGTTTCTGCTACATCCTTCTCCGCCATGTCCAGATCTCCATTGCCAAGCATTTCTTCATCCCCGTCTTCATCTTCATCTTCATTATCTGCGTCGGATGCGTAATAGTCGTAGATTTCAAGAGCTTGGCCGTATACACGTTCGAACTCCTTGTCTGATATCCTGTCCGAGTCGTGCGTATGGGCATGCTTCAATGTATCGGAAGGAAAGGTGACTTTGTATTCGGCTAGCTTTTGTTTGAGCGGGCGAGAGAGTCTGTTGAACTGTTTTGCTTCATAATATTGAATGCCAATCCCGAGTGGTTGCGCTTTGTAAGGCGATGGCTTCGCATCGACAACGCGCCTGCGGATGCGAAATTGATCCCTCCGGCCGAACAACGCATGCTCCTCTTGGATAGCTTTGTCGACACCCTCCATCATAATATACATCTCATCACTTCTTAACGGCATATCGTGAACTTCAAAGGTGCCGTCCGGCAGACGTTCGTCGCTAGACATGGCCTTCGTGACGCACATATCCAACTTCCGTTTGGGAAAGCCATGATCTTTCATATACTTCAGTCGCCTGAGCTTCAGCTGCAGCAGCACCCTTAGCAATAGGACAAAAGATAGAGTAAATGCTCACCCTATACCGATTTTGATACACGCTCTGTTGAGCAAAAGCCCTTGCTGTACTTCCAGGCTGAAGACGCTCGCGCTCAAAGATACTGAACAAATAATGATGAACAAAATGATCGTAGATCTTCACAGTAAATTTGATGTTCGCTAAATAATCCAGATCAGGTGAAAGATCTGCAAAGGCGTGAGCTCGAGCTGCTTGTTCGAACGCTGCCAAGAAGGTTAGCCGATGGGCTGAGTTGTAGGCAGAGTAGGCGCTTTCATCGAGTTTGGGATTGAAGCGCTCCAAGCCGTAGCGAGCCACAAGCACTTGCAAGTATTTGATAACAACGTGATCCACATAGATTAGTGATTTTGCATTTCTCGCGCCTTGCAAGCGGTAGTGAGAGCCCATGGCGACTGTTTCGCTGGCGATCGAGTAAATGTCATCCTGACCCTTATTGTAACGTTGAACAGCTTGAGACGAGGGGAATCGAGTGTAAAAGCGATTGACCACATCGTTCGAGGGCGCATTTGGTGCCTGTGAATTGTCGTACAGCATCCAGAGCATACGAATGCATGCACGTGCTGCTGCCTAATTTGTTATGGGTTGAGCTGATTGATGCCAGCAGAAAAATCAGCAAGTACTCACTTGATACCCTCTACTGTCTTTTGGCGCCTCTGCTCTCATCATACGATAAACATGGGCTGCTGGCCTGAACACTTCGCCCTTCGCCGGCTCCTCTATGCCTCCGCTGGTCTTCCCTGTACGCTTGGACGGATTTGAGCCCAAGCCAGCGGTTGGGCTTTTGGGCAATTCTGCAGATTGCGTTGAAGAAGAGATACCAGACCGATGGATTCTTGATCGTATCGGTACCACTCTGAGCAAGGACGAACCGACTTGCGACGAAGGCAAGGCTGATGAAGTTGGTAAAGGGCCCGTTGCAGGTGATTGATCGGTAAGCTCGGAACCAGCTGCATATCCGTTGGATGCTTGAGCTGTCGGAGCAGAGGTTCGCGCTGATGGCGAGTTGTCGATGGGAAGTTCAACGTTTGAGCCATTTATAGAATGCGAAGCCGCTCGGTTCGCAAATGGTGATTGACTGCCACGAAGGCGAATGATTTCCTTATCTTTGGAGTCCATGGCCTTTGTGAATTGGCCTTGCATTTGACTCATCTCCAGGCGCAGTCTAGTTGCCGCCTAGGTTATTTGAGATCAGTATAGGCATGTTATGAAGCACAGGCTCCCAAAAGGACTCACAGCTTCGGTTATGCGCTTTGCAAAGTCGTCGAGAGTCTCTCCAGGCAGTAAGGTGGCCATCTTTGCTTTACTACAATGCAGGATACAACTTGACGAAGTACAGCGGTCGCCAAAACCAAACAAAAAGCGCCAGTGCTCAGAAGAGCAGAAGGTCAAAGCGAACAAAAAGCTAGAGCCGTAGTCGCAGAAACCGGCAAGCATCATGGCAAACAAAAGAGAAATTGTTTGGTTGTGTCCGGGGAAGCCTGCCATTGAGTGAGACTGTCTGTAACTGTCTGTTCATATCGCAAGACTCCTTTTACCCGCGCATCGAGTATGGCAAGATCAACTCTCGATCAAGACAATTGATCCATTTGCGTTTGGACCTCCAAACACGAACCTCTATGCTCAAGCCTCTGAATGCGCCCAAACTCTCTCTTGGAAGTAGTATTGCTTGCTCAAACAGCCTGTTCCGTCCCTCCTGATTGTTCGAATTGCCCACACAATGCGCTTCCCTTTCTTTGGGCCTGCACCGTTTACCGGCCGTGATCACGGCCCCTGGATTAGTGAGTCGTTGATCTGAAGCACGAAAGCAATATCTAAACTCTGATGACCGCTGAAGTGCATCAGCATGGTTATCAACAATGGCGCAAGCAAGTAGGCGATAAAGCTGCTTTTCGTTATACAAGTGAGTCGCAACGCTTGGACCCAGTGTATGCTACCATGGACTGATCAACAGCATCGATCACAGCCTTCGTCATTCTCAATGCCGATAGGCCAACTTCGCATCCGCCCGATAGTATGTACCATGGAGCACGGCAGCCTACCACATGTGTGTCTGATACTTGTATAGACCAGCAAATGGTCATCTACGAACATTCAACTGCAAGATCAAAAGATCCAGCCAAGAAGTTCCGCGATCTTCGTCAAGCCAGTCCCTCCATTGCCAAGAGGGAGATGGGCAAAGCACATTGGGCCCGCCTTGTGGGTGAATACGTCGAATACGAGACTCGTAGGCAAAACGATCCGGCGACCAGCATCAGTCACCAGCTGTGGCCATATCAAGCTTGGCTCGAACGCGAAGCTCTTTCTCAAGGTCTGCTTGATGATGAAGTGACTGCACTGGATGGGGCTGTGCGTCGCTTGGACTTAGGCAGCGACAATTTCGCTGTTGCGCCTCCACCATACGAAGGTCCGGCCGTTCAACACCCACACAATCGCGCGGATTACCGAAGCACTGGATCGATTTCTCAGATTGACTCAAGCGGTATGCGAATCGGTCTGATGGTGTCTATCTTACCAATGCTGACTACATAATTGAACTTAGATGGCGAATCCCTTATGACTCTGAGTGATGGTGAATCCTTCTACGATGCGGACGAAGATTGGTACGTGCCATGCTTATATGTATGTTTACAGTGCTGACTATTTGTTGTGCAGTATGATATTCACTGGGGCCGCAATGTAAACTGAGCCCACAGGTATGGGTGTTGTAGCTTCAGCGTTGGATTACCATACATGTATCGTGCGCGGCTAGCAGATGTCGTTATATGAAGCAAGACATGAGTTTACTGCATATTGAGCGATCTTCAAATACACGGCTCAAAATGCTTCAGCGCCTGTTTTTCATGTTCAATCACTTAGCATGTGTCGCGCGTTGCGGAACTGCACACCACTGCAAGGCGGGCGAATATGCTGAGAATGA
This sequence comes from Kondoa malvinella, assembly GCA_039545315.1. Lineage (NCBI taxonomy): Eukaryota > Fungi > Basidiomycota > Agaricostilbomycetes > Agaricostilbales > Kondoaceae > Kondoa > Kondoa malvinella. Next base: position 57,006 of record BCIM01000002.1, on the reverse strand, counting down.
AGCAGCGGGACCAAAGAAAGGTTAAGCACTAAGCAGACAAGGTAATGTAATGTTCAAAAGACAACAGGTTGCCAGAGAAGACTGTGCCGAGCCCGCTTTGATTGGTCCGGAACAGCGTGACGTGTGCCGTAAGACTGTGAGCAGGTAACCAATCTGGAAATTCCTTACTGGACGGAAAGAATGCTTGCCTTCATCTGGGATGCAGTAGAAGTTTGCCTGTCTGTTCTTGACAATATAAGCTCTTCATACGGACCGTATATGTAGTAGTAGCATGTAAGCCGTTCAAATAAGCATTTGCACAGAATGGCATTAAAATTAAGCCGGATGATGTATTTACCGGATTGGCTTATCTCCGGACCGTGCAGAACTTGACAGCCGGTCAAGTTGTGAAACTTGACACCTCCTTTGCCCCTCGTGGCAGCAGAACATTCGGTCAACATCCTGCATTATGCAATAGACAGTAACGGTCTTTGTGTACTAGTCTACTGCCCAATTTAATCGCTTTGTTGAACCCGCAACGCCAGCGACTTTCTGCCGAAGACACATCTCAAACGAACAAAGGTCTTGGCTGAGCATAGGTGGGATTTAGCGGCATACACAAGCCCAGGCATGACATGATCTAGCTTGCACTGAGTAGGCGTTGAGAGAGCGAAAGTGCGAGTAGCTATCCCCTTGCTGGCTGTCTTCGTGAAGGAATAAGCGAGATCAATGACAGATAGAAAAAGGTGGCCGACAGTGTCAATTGAAGCAAGTTGTAGAATGTTCGAGTGAGGTAGATTCAGGGAAGGTGGTGTGCAGTGAACGAGAGTTCATCACATGAGCGATTGAACAGCTTGACGTAGGAGGGCGAGAAGCTGAGCGTAGAAGATAGATTTACTATTGGGTAGAGCGCGAGCTGGATGAGAACAAGAGAGTATGCCATCATTTTAAAGACGTGCGGTCGTCGACTGATCGAAATTATGAGCATGTCGCTGCGCGACAGATGGCAGAGCAGAGCAAGAGGGGTTCGCTGCGCTCAAAAATAGCCGGGAATTGTGCCGCACCGGCGCCGCACGGGCTTCGCACCGTGCGGCACAATTCGATGTCGGCGGTTCGAAACCGCCAGTGATCACACCTTTTGCACCTGCTTCAGGCTGGCTGGCCAGGCGAGCTCTTTTTTGCACAAGTTGGCTCATATTTATTTGTACTATCAGACTTGCGGTGCGAGCTGTATGCGGGTAGCATGTCCTATCAGAGCACGGATCCTAGATAGCAACGTCAAGAACACGGATCGCAGGGATTGTGAGCTAAAACGGACAGATGTGCTGCTAAAGAAAGGGCGAGAAGAAGCCGCTGAGTTTGGGTCGCCGCGACAAGGGAGCTGTCGCAAAGGAACAGCTCGTTGAACATAGGAGTACAGGACTTGCTTGGAGGTTCGTTGCGACCGGATAAGTAACAGAGCGGGAGTCATGTCGAAATAAACCGAAATGCATGATATTGCGAAGAAACGACACGAGCAGGTTGGCGAGCGTCTGACACGGGTGTGAGGGAGCTGCCACGAGGTCCAACGATAGGTACAGAAGCATGATAAGCGCTTGTGTAATCCTTTTGAAGCGGTCCAGCTGTGCAGCAATACTTGACGTCGGCGTCTGAGTGTCTACACCGTCTTGGCCAACTCCTCCATCTCCGAATCACACACAGAGACTAGAGCATTCTTCTACATAGAACCTTGACAGCATTAAGACCCTCCGCATGACTTGAATTATTGCGAGGCATGTTTTGCATGAGCTTGCGCAGACCAACGCTTGACGATGGACAGCGATAATGAAGTGAACGCAGGCATCTTGCTTCAAGCACAGTCAGTGGAGCAGTGTAGAAGGCGCGTCGTCAGTCTGTGTCCTCAGTCGTGAACATGCTCCAAGCTTTGCAACATCACCAAATCGTGTTCAATACAGCATATACGCCTCAACTCGTACAGCCTTGCAATCTGCCGTACAAACAGCACTGAAATACATGTTCGGACTGTCTTCCTCGCACGCCGTCAAATGATACGTACAGCATTGCTATGTGTCCTTCCGTGCCTCCCTTCCTTTCGCTTCGGAGCTATCGTGTCCTTCTCATAATCTCTGCAAGCTATAACCGAAACCATGGCCTGTCCTGATGAATGGCAGATTGGCGAGGGCTCGTCTTCATGCAGAACGCTCGACTTCAATCTTGCATTCTCATCCGCACTTCTCAGCATCGCACCTTCAGCATGCCTCAGCATCGGTTCTTGGACTCTGCTGTATATCGTGACTTGTAGACAAGGAGTGGACCTGTGTCGAGGTGGTGTCTTGTTGGCTTTAAAGATGATCGCTGCGAGTGTTTTGATCCTGGCTGATCTTTTGGCTGTCTTTGCCTGGAGTACTCAAGTATCCGATCCTATGATGGGTACAGCAGCAGTCGTCATGGCTTTTATAGCTTCGGTGAGCATTCTGTTCAAGTCATCCGGGCAGTGCTGACTAGCGACATCATCAGCTTCATGTGGCAGCTCTATCGTACATCGATCATAAAAGAAGCGTCAGACCTCATATCCTGCTCTCGGTTTACCTACTGGTAGTCCTGGTCTTTGACGTTATACGGATATGCACTTTCAGCCTGCTCGACTTTCCTGCTCAACAAACCTTCTACTTTGTCGCCATTGTCGTTTCCTTTGGAGGCAAGATGGTACTACTGGCGCTGGAAAATCTGTCAAAGAGGGCATACCTAAAAGATCGTGATTTGAAACATGTGAGCTTTCAGCCTGAGGAATAGAGACTGTCACTCACACGTAATTTAGTCGCTCAGTGAAGAAGCAACATCCGGCTAATCAGTCAAATATTCTTACTCTACATCTATCCTCTGCTCGCGTTAGGCCGTCGAACAATGTTGACGAACAACAACATTGGGGTGGGCGAGCATCCTGAACTCGAGAAGGCACGCCTGGCACGCTTTCAGCAAGCTTGGCAATATCATCGAACTAAAGGTTCTAAGCATCTTGTTTGGCGTTGCCTCTTTGTAGCTCTGAAAGAGGTATTCTTCACTAATCTTGCGTGAAAAGCATTATCTGATGCTCCCTTAGGACATACTCGCACCAGCACTGGCGTGTGTACTTGGCGCAATCTCAAACATGGTCTCACCTCTGCTTGTCCGGGCTGTCGCTCTCTTCCTTGCATCCTGGCGTGGGTCTGCTCCACAACCTGTCGAATATGGCTGGGCGTTATCTGCAGGTATGCTTGCTGTATTGACTCTAGAACAAATTACTCATGGCTGTCCTAGCATACTTCGTCTATCCGATCGTGCATAGCTTGCTCTTCGTCTGGTTCACAATGAGCTGTGCAAAATTGGCAGCAAACGCAAGAGCTCTGCTTATGCAGGTAGTCTATCGACATGCAGTGAGGCGTTCGCTTGCAGGTATACACCACGACCTATAAGAGTCAGGTTCGAGTACATACATCGGTTGCTGAAGATTTGGGAAGTGGTGCCTTGTCCAGCTATATGACTTTGGTATGGCTCATGAATCCCGGCTGGTACGGTTGCTGAGACGCTTGCAGGACATCAATCGCATTGTCGAGTTCTTCACCTTTCCCTATCTATGCCTTCAGCTAGCAATCGGCTATGTTCTCGGCCTGCTTATCATGGCAAGAGAATTTGGCACAGCAACTACTGTAGCGGTGGTTATCCTGATTCTGGCGAATGTCATCGGCATGCCTCTGCTGGCCGCTAGACAGATCAGTAGCCAAACTTTGTGGTCGAAAGCAAGTGACGCTCGAGTCAGGCTGATTTCATCGGTGAGTCTTCTGCAGCAATTATTCTCCGTCACTGATAGACTGTAGATCATTGCGTGTTTGTATGTTGCCTGCAATAAGGTAGAAAAGGCAGTCTACTGACAAGACTTGCACAGTAAAGCAACAAAGATGCAAGGTTATGAAGCAGCTGTGCATCAGAAGTACGCGGTCTTGCGAGGTGAAGAGCTCAAACAACAAGCTACTTTTCGAAAGGCGACGATGCCCGTCAATTTCGTAACCAACGTATCTGTTGGCGCCTTTAGGCTAGCCATGATTGTCACCTATGCGACTGTGTGCTATTTGGATCCAAGAGCTCTCGACTATATCGGCGTTTTGGTTGGCTTTGCGGCGATAGAACAATGGTACGTGTTGTGATAAAGCTTACTGTTCGCCCATTGACTCGTTCAGGGGTGTATTCTTCTTTTTGGCGAGTTCCTTACGCCTTACTGTGCAATTGGACTTATGCGTGCTTTGCAGTGGGGCTCACAGTTCTCCAAGGCAACTTCTGCGATCTCAAGCGTCCAGCGCATCGGTACGCGTGTCTGTTAAAGCTCCATCGGCTGGCCTCATACGTCAACAGAGGAATTCTTGCTACAAGTCGAACGACCATCTCATCCTCTATGTATTGAAAGCGAGAAAACCTTAGAATTAAAAGGGAAAATCGCCAATAGAGATCTCGTCATTACACATGCATCCTTTGGTTTCGAACTCAAGCAACAAGTCTTGCTTCACGACATCTCAACAGTCTGTAAAGCTGGAGAATTGATGGTAATACTCGGCGAAACATCCTCCGGCAAAAGCTGTCTGCTGCAAGCCTTCTTGGGCGAACTTGATCTGCTAGTCGGCACTGTTTGCTGCGAAACTGGCACCCTTGCTTACTGCTCTCAAGATGCCTTTCTCGTACCAAAATTGTCGATACTTGACAACATCGTGTTCTCGCGGCCTTTCGACCCAGTACTGTATCATCAAGTGCTGTCAGCTTGCGATCTCGAGGCCGACCTTGCTCAACTTATCGAAGGAGATGCCAAATTGTGTGCTGCACTTTCAGGTGGTCAGCGTCAAAGAATCGCACTATACCGTGCTTTGTAAGCTCAACCAGACACCCTGATCTGCGACGACATCTTCTCTGCTCTAGACCGAAAAACAGAAGCCCATGTGTACAATAGTCTCTTCGGCCCATCTGGCTTGCGAAACGGAAAGACTACCATACTAGCTACAAATGCGCTTCACCTCGTTCAGGCAGCACCGCACCTTCTTAACCTGAGTAACGGAAGAATCCTAGTGCAAGGCAAATACTCTCAAGTCTCAAACGTCCTACCCAGCGTATCGGCTTCGGTATTGAAGCTAAAGGGAGCCGAAGAGGCAGACGATAAATCAAGCGATCTTCAGGAAGCAGAAAGCGTATCGGCCCACCCGGGCGAGGACGAGGACACCGACACCAGCGATCAGTCGACTTGGCAAGCTCTCCGGGCACATATGCAAGTTGTAGGAGGCTTGCTAGTGATATCTCTTCTCCTTGTTGCTATCGTCACCTGGTCATGGAAGGCAGTCGGCTACCTCTTTCTTCTCCGGGCTTGGGTTAACGAAGATTTCGATAATCAGCTACGACACTTTGGCCCATGGGTATGCACTGCGCTCTCCCTTCCTGCGCCAGACTGACGCTAAGGTAGATTGGAGCCTTCATTGGAACAACCGTAGCGTACCTAGCTTCAATGCTGCTGTATATGTACAGTTCGTTCCCGCCGCATTACTTCAATCGATACTGATCTAACACGACAGTTTACATCCTCTGGGTCCCGATCAGAGCTAGCAAAACGCTTCATCAGAAACAGATCCGCGGCCTGCTTAGCAGTGCAACGTCTTATGTGCAGGACAAGAGCGTTGGCTATCTGACGAACCGGTTAGCTGACATTCCAAACGATTAGGCCCCTACTAATCTTACCGTAGTTTCTCCTCTGATGTCTTCATCCACGAGACCGAGTTCTCCTTTCACTCGGCCAAGGTCAGAAAAGCTAGCTTACTTGTTGACTATGTCCGAAGAAGCCTCTGAAGGTGGTCCAATGGGCTGTCTTTGTCGCTTCCCAAAGTTTGGTGTGCTTTATAGCCATACCCTACGCAAGTGCGTCATTAGTTGACGCTCCAACGTTTATTCTAAGTTCTGCCAATAGCGATCATCTTTGTGGCCATGTTGCTGGCAGGCGAAAGCGCCAGGAGATACTTTGCAACTACCGGTCGACAACTCAGGCGACTCGAAAGCGCGAGTCTTACGCCGCTGTTCAATGCGATCACTTGCGCTAGCGATCCAGATTATTTGCGGGTGATACGCGCAAGCAAGATGGAGACTACCCTCGAAGCACAAGTCGATGGAGCAGTGCGTTTTGCAAAACAGCCATTCTACTTGTTGGCGGCATCTAAACAATGGCTGTTCCTCATTCTTTCGCTGTTCCTTTCGATCATGAGCTGCGTCATGGTTCTTGTGGTTGTCATCAGTCGCACGCAAGACAATGGTCTTCTTGCGCTCGGTAAGATGCTCTAACTTTGGCCATTTGCCTTAGCTGATTGCGCTGGCCAGCCTTGATATCCGCCTTAACCATTCCAAGCGATCTGTCCTTACTGTTGAAACAATTGACGGATCTACAAATTGCAAGTGTTGCCATACACCGGATAAATGCTATCGCCAATCTGCCAACAGAAGCACTCGCGAACGAAGATGCACTCTCGTCGGAAGGCAGAGCAATCAGATGCGACAATCTTCTCGAGTTCAAAGATGTGACACTCAAGTATAACAAGGAAGCCGAACCAGCTCTAGACCGTGTCAGCTTCAAGTTGCCTGCTGGTCGTAAAATTGGAAGTGAGCTGCCCTATCTTGTGTTGATGATCTTTGCTGACGTGAGTGATAGTATGCGGGCGAAGTGGCAGCGGAAAGAGCACGTTGTTGTCTTGTCTCTTTCGACTGGTGCCTCCAGAGCAGGGGCAAATACTGGGTCGGTATAGCTTCTTCACTCTGGCTTCGGGCTGATACCTGCCGAGCAGTCGATGGCAAGAATATCGACTCTTATCCCTTGTATAACTGGCGCAGATCACTGACTGTCATTCCTCAAGGTAAGCGTATCTGACGGAGAGATACTATCAGTTGTCTGATCCTGCAACAGAGCCGATGTTGTTGGACCTTACAATCAGAGAAAACCTAGATCTAGAAGGCTGTCGGCGAGACAACGAGATATGGAACGCTCTAGACAAGGTCGATTGCAAAGGGTTGATTCAAGCTCTGCCGGGTCAGCTCGAGCATTCAATCAGTCAAGGAGGTCTATCAAGAGGCGCAAAGCAGCTTTTGGCTCTAGCGAGGGCAATTCGTGAGTCGTGTTGGAGTCTACAGAAAGCAAAGCTGAACGCGCCTGTGCAGTGCGAGATTCGAAGATCGTATGTCTGGATGAAAGTACAGCTTCTTTGGACTTGAGGACCGACCAGAAGATTACAGATCTGCTTCGCAAGGAGTTCAAGCACGCGACAGTCATTGTGGTCGCGCATCGAATAGAGACAATCAAGCAGATGGACGAGATCTGGGTAATGGATAAAGGTCGGATCGTCGAAAGAGGGGCGCCCGAGGAGCTGCTTTCGAGGAAAAGCATGCTCTGGACTTGGCCGGAGAGATAGAGCACGGTATAGATGTCAAAAAGGATGCATAGCGAGCAGCCAAATTCTTGACTTGCATGAAGTGTTCAAATTTAAGCTTGCTCATCGACCAGTACTCCATCCGACTAAGCTCGCAACAGGACTCGGTTCTCGCTCACTACCTCAATAAGCATTCTGCAGACAGCAGACCCCAGGCAGAGCGCCTTGACATTGACGTCAATTTTCGACCGCGAACTGGAATATGCCTACGGTTATAGCCATATCGGCCCAGGAATACTTTCCATCTGGCTGGCTAGAGCCACTGAAGCCTCTTTGCATCACTTTGCTTCTGGATTTGCTTGTTTCGTATCTTTCGAGGCAATTCCATGGCACAAAAGTTAATGCACGATCACACGAACAGTTTCATGGTGTGAAGCTCTTGAATGACTCGCGCTGGCCTCAGCTGTCTGTATTCTGCTCTGATGCAATCCGATGATGATGATTATGATTTTGTCGTTTCTTTGTTTCTCATTGAACCTTGATACAACACTTCGCGCTACGCTTGTATATGAATGTCAAAGCTGTCATCGAATCAGATCACATGTGCTTGTTATGCTTTGCGTGTTGTGCCTTTGCGAAGCTTTGGAACACGTCCACGCGTGAATTAGCATCAACGGAACGATCAAGTCTCGACCCTGTCCTAACACGCGACCCGGATCAAATGTTTACAGTACCATAGGTCCATAGCACTCAGGTGACTGTTTGGCAACGCTCCAGCTCACAGACGTATACACTGGCGGTGGCTGCTCATATTGAGCTCGGCTCATGTCTTCTCGCTATCGCGCTGTCTCGCGCAATAATGCCTTGGCAAGCTGGCCTGCAGGAGACTTGTGAGCATGTGATCTCTCGGTTGTCTAGTCCCGGAGAGATCTTTGCCAAGACCGTGGAGACTATGTGGGCTCTCCAAGGGCTCTCCAGGTCTTCCAAATATAACTCTCGCTCAAACTTTCTTTCTGGCTCTCTCTTCCTTTCTCTTCCACGCTCAATCAACACTCTCTTTATTCGCCTTGCCCACATCCACCATGCAGGCTCGTACCGCTTCTTACGATAATGATGTGCTGGAGAAGGGCTCGCCAGAGCACGCCGAGATGGCTGCGCAGAGCTCGACGCTCAACAAAGACTATCCCAACAAAGGCAGTGACTTGGAGAAGAAGCTGCTTCGGAGGATCGATATTCGTCTCATTCCAGCTCTTGGGTAGGTCCATAACTTGGATATTGCTTCGGGAACATTTGCTGATTCGCTAGCAGCTTCATGTATGCATGCTCGTTGAGTGAGTACACAGCCGTGTTATCTCCATGCGAGCACTACTGACTGTACTGCGCAGTTGATCGAACCAATCTGCCAAACGCACGAGTCTCCGGAATGGACAGAGCTTTGTCAGTATCAGTCTGTACCCAGTATCTTTATGCTCAATGTGATCTGCAGGGGCACAAACATTGGCATCAGATACACGCTCTGCGTCATGTTCTTCTTCATTCCGTAGGTCTCTGAGCACACGAGCTCTCGACGCGTATTGAGCATCACATTACAGCTACATTCTGACCGAAATACCGGCCAATTCCATCTTTCAAAAGACCGGTATTCGCCCACGAATCTGGCTCTCTACAGCTACTCTAGTCTTCGGCATCGTCATGATCTGTCACGCGTTTGCTCCCAATTGGTACACTCTCGCAGGTCTTCGCTGGCCTTTGTAGGTCGCCTGATCTCTGCTGTCGTGATTTTGTAGCTCATGTACTTATACCAGAGGTGCATTCGAAGGCGTTCTCTTTCCTGGTTCAATCTTCCTGATCTCGTGTATGTCCTATGTGTGGTCCATCAGCCCTGCTGAAATCTTGCTCACAGCATGGTACCCTCGCTACGAAACGCAAAAGAGAATTTCAGCCTTTTACCTCATGGGCGCATCAGTCTGTAAGCATTTCACTCTTTGGCCGCTGCTTCGATGTACTGACATTCATGCAGCGGGTTTCGGAAACATCATTGCCTACGGCTTCAGTACAATGGCAGGCATTGCAGGCCGCCCTGGCTACCAATGGATCTTGTAAGCCTGCCTCCTCCTGATCGAATTCAGTTCGCTCATTCGCTCGCGACTGCTTCTAGCATCATGATGGGTCTCTTGACATGCATATCTGCTCTGTACGTCCAGGCTAAGCTTGACCAAACTTGCATTGCTCACCGCTTTACATAGCATTGGCTATATGGTCGTTCCTCATTTCCCAGCTCATGCTACCTTCGTCACCGAGGAAGAACGTCAGCTCGTCAAAGACAGGATCAACGCCGATCGCCAAGACTACGGTGATGAGAAGCTGACAGTGGGTTACTCTCTCCTAGCTAAGGTCGTTCTAACCTTTTATCAGCTTCGCGGTGTCCTTCATCAACTCACCAACCCGAGAATCTGGGCCAACGGTACTCTCTTCATGCTGTCTACTCTACCTGCGTCAGTTTTTCAATCCGGATACCCTTACTTATTGCTGATTTTTTCAACAGCTACGCCTTTTCTTATTTCCTTGCAAGTCTCACACGCTGCTTCCAGTGATTCTGTCTCATTGCAGTGCTTCTCCAGGTCCTGATTCTGGCTGGATTTGGTTATTCGCCCAAAAACTCGCAACTGCTTTCGGCGTAAGTGCGATCGCTTTGAAGCTCCTAGACCACACTGACCGCTCTCCCTTCTTCCTTCTTTAGTCCCCCTTATATCACAGCGGTCATCGTCAGACATTTCAATAGCCAGCAATGTACAATACTGATGGTTTTCTTTTCTCTTCAGCTCGGAATGGTCGTCTCCTACTTCGCTGACAAAACGCGCATGCGAGGGTGAGTCTGTATGCTGTCCAGTGAGCACGGTTGCTCATTACTCTGTTTTCCATCGGTCTAGACCTTACATCATTCTTGGCGCTCTCGTCTCAATGACTGGATCCGCAATCCTGGCCTTCACTGACCCAATTGGTAAGCCCACAGGCTTGTTCCCGCCTATGGAGCTCATTGTCGTTTAGGCGTTCGATACTTTGGCTCTTTCTTGGCGTAAGCTCTCTTTTTCCCTGTTCCACGTAAGGCTAAGTGTCTTTGTAGCATCATTGGATGCCAAAGCAATATTCCGACCGTAATGGCATGGTGAGGATTTTCTCTCTCTCTCTCTCGCCTTTCCTTTCCCTCCCTCCCTCTCTTTTCTTTCCTCTCTTTTTCTCTTTCTTCCTCCTTTTAAAAGACTCTTCTTTCTCTCGGTCTCTGGAAAATAATCCCTCTCTCGTCCAACCTGTACTTATTGCATATTTTCATGAACAGGTCTCAGAACAACATTCGAGGATCTACCGCTCGCGCAGTGAACAGTGCCGTCGTCGTTGGTGGCGGAGGCATTGGTGGTATCATCGCATCTGTAAGCTCAAGCGCTGGATAGCCTAATCAATCTAATGTGACGCAGGTTGCTTTCCGCTCTCAAGACGCTGCGACTGGCTTCCGTCCCGGTCTCTGGACTACGATTGCATCCCAGATCCTCATCGTCGTTCTCGCCAGCATCCTTATGCTCTACTACCGAACGGAGAACAGGCGTGCTACTAATGAGGGCAAAGTGCTTCAGGAACAGCCAGGTTCGTGTTCTTCTCTGATGCTCACTACCATGCTGATTTTTGCGCAGGCTTCTTATACACTCTTTGAGTGTTGGGGAACTGTCGCAATGGCTGTCTATATGATGTCTTGTCCGGGTGAATTTGTGTGATTACGTGTGGCCAAAGAATGCCTGCATCAAAGAGGCTAGTTTCTGCAGCTGTTATAGCTCTCTACAGAGCGTTGCCTGTCACAAGATCACTCCTTGCCTAGCCTAGACTTGATTCAATTCATGTTTCCCGCAATTCCAATGTTATTATTCATTTCGAGTTATTCAAGCTATCTGTAGAAGTGAAAGTCTACTGAACCCTACTCATACGATGTGCTGGACGCAGCTTCTTTTTCATGGTACGAGGAAACCTCTACGAGGAAAACTCTGTTGGAGACTTATTGACTGTAAAGCTCAATCCTACTATCGCGCCTCGCAAGTACAGTCTCAGCCTCGCACCACCCCATCCATAAAACATCTTTCCACAGCATCAATTAACCCACCTTCCCTTTCCTTTGAGGCCAATCTCACTTCTTCCCCTTTCAAACTCAAAACCTTAAACTCCCCATCGGCCATATCATCCAACCCGCTCATCTGGCTTGCCGAACAAATATGAACCTCCCAAGTCACTTCTTTCCTGGTTCTCGCTACTTCCCTCAAAGTGGGATAAAGTGATCGAAAAGCAGCGATATGCGTTATACTTTGACTTGCATCGAATAGTAGCCTCACAGTCGATAGTTTGCGATAGTCGGAAGAGCAAAGATGTCGTAGAGCCGTATTGAATGAAAAGGAATGATAGGTCCTATTTTCCGGCTCGAGCGGTAAATCCATGTCGATTTCTATTGTGTGGAGATTAGGAAAGGTGTTTAGCGGTCGAAGAAAATCGATGAATGATGAAACGGCGACATGTTCTCTTGGAGAGCGTAGGAAAGAGATTGTAGTAGTGGAGGGAAAGAGTGAAGTGATGCCAGGTTGCAGCCAACCGTCGTCCGAGTCAGAGATGATGACTTCTAGTAGTTTGACGGGTTGCAGCATTGCTCGAATAGCTGGGTTGCGACTTATTGATGGATCGCTGAAGAGCTCGTCAGAGTTGAGCCAGAGGTCGAATGAAGCGAGTGCTGCGGATGATCAGCAAGATTCACTTGATTGGTACGGGCAACGCACGTAATCCACAAATCTTGCTCAAAGACTGCGTGAAATACAGTAAAGTTCCTGCCTGTATCCCTGCCCCAGAAGGAGGTCTTATCTCGTCCATAGCTTCATATCGCCAACCGCCCAAATCGGAGGACCACAATTTCAAGCTTTTCAGCTCAGTACAGCCCTTGATCCATTCAAAGATTTGATGCGTTTCAGTAAAGTAGAAAGGTATGATTGGACCATCAAAGTCTATTCTAATGTACTTTAGGGTAGATAGGCACCGCGCGATGGATAATCGTGAAGGGATCGTATGATACAAATGATGAGCGAATTGCTGCAATTGATGGTCATCCACGTTATTGGCTTCTCCATCGTTAAATGAATAGCTCAGATGGAGTTCTTCAACAGCAGGGCATTGTAGGATTGATTTGAGAGCCATGTGAGGAGACGCCGGAGTGATGCATAGTTCTGCCTGGCGGACATGTCTTGCGTTCTCAGCTTTAGACAAAGCTCTCAACACAGCGGGTTGATCCAAGTGTCGATGCTCCAATGAACGAAAGAGGTAAGGCTGAGCGAGAGCATGGAATGATTTGCTCGTTTGCATCAAGGTCAGGATATTGAGGCTGGGCGTTTGTTCTCGTGTATGGTATACATGGTCCACGATGGGTATCAACAGCTCGAGCGGTAATGTAGGCATCTTGCACTTCTTTGGTGTCGTGTATATCGCGGTCTTTGGACAAGAACGAGCATTGGGTGACATCGATGCCAACTGCAATTGCCTCCGTCTCGGAACTGAATGGCCAAATAGCCAAAGCAGGATCCAAACTAGTCATTATAGACTTTCATGCCCAATGGGTCTGTCTATTCCTCGATTAAAGCAGCTTAACACGCTGATGCCCGGCGATAGTGTGGCCCGTGCAAAGTACACTCCTAAAGCTGGACAACAGGTCATTATCTGATACAGATTACAGGTGATAGGGCCAGTCTATGAAAGATTCGAGAAGCAATACCCTTCTGCTGTCTTTTTGAAATGCGATGTGGATCAGGCAAGGGATGTAGCGAGCAAAGTAAGTCTTCTCCTAGGCACGACAAGGCGATCAAGATTGACTGACGGTATGGTGGTGTAGTATTCTGTTTCTGCGCGAGTTTCCGCTTCAACGAGCTATCGTTCATGCTGACGTTTGACATAGTATGCCCACCTTTCTGTGAGCCTCTACTACATCTCTTCTGCGCTGTACTGACGAGTATCTAGCTTCTTGAAGAATGGCAACAAAGTAGATCAAGTTCGCGGCGCTAATCAAGCACTGTGCGTTTCCCTTCCCTTGCCTCTTCTCGACCTCTTATAAATTCATCCTGCACTCAGACTAGAGCAAACAATAAAGAAGAACATCGGTTCCGGCTCGACTGAATCGCATAGCTGGGTCCGTCAGCCTTTCTACCCCTCTATTCAATCTGATCTTGGTACCAGGGCAAAGGTAACGCCCTAGGCGATGGTGCAGCAGCAGCAGCACCTCTTACAGCCTCTATACCTTCTATTCCTTCATCCAATCAGCTTATGAACGGTTGGGAAAAGCTGGACATGAATTCAAAGATTGTCATTGCGTTGGTCGGCATATATGTTGGGTATCTGTTGTTTGGTTGATTAGAGTAATGGGGTAAGCGTCTTTTATCGAGCCCAAGATCAGGTCTGACGAATGCCTTGAAGTCCTTGTATACTTGCTATGCCTCGATCATGTACTGCTTGCGTTTCCGTTCAAGCTGTATATCTACATTCGGCCAGCTACTGCGCTACTACTCTCACGCAACAGGAGGTATCTACCCGCAAGCTGTAACATGCTGACTGTCTGTCTGTTTGCTTTGGCCGCAGACAGCTCTCATCAGCTTCATCACCCCCCTTGGCTTGATGCTCTTCTTGGTCGCATGCTCGAGTTCACTGACTTACAACTCCACTCGAGTCCTTCAATTTGTACCCACCTCTGTGCATCACTCCGCGAGCCTACCAAGAGGACAATCATATCCCTCTGGGCATTCGCACTCCGTGCTTCATTGCGTTATCCGCGATACCTCTCAAGCACAATGCAATCCTCAATGTACTTGATTGATTACCTGGCGAGCAAAGTGCCCCCGTCTACTTAGACACGTTCTGATATCCACGAGAGTCAGAGAGATTAGAGTGAAGGCGAACTAAAGGGCCAGCGAGATGAATGAGCACGTCGAGAATATAAGAAATACAATTGGCATCTATTTGCACCCGAAGTTCCAGTCTTTGCAGTCTGTGCGTTCCCCGACCACCAAAGTCATCATACCAAACCATCATATCTTCAAGCACTTGTTTAGCTCATGTCTACAGCAAATAGAGAACGATAAGACGTACAGCGACAAGGCTTGGATGATGGTAGGATCCTTCTTGCTCCCTTCTACGAATTCGGCGTAATCCAAAGATCTGTTGGAATCAATGTCCATGTTTTTAAAGATCTTGTCTACTCTCTGTCCGTCGTCATCACATAATCAGCTACCGAGGCTGATAAAGAGTGAGGAAGAACGGACCTTCTCTGGTGTGTCTTCATCCTCGGGCAGCTTGACCATTTGTCCCGTCATCTTGTATATAGCCCTAACGATGCTGAGCATTTCATCCCTTGATATAGTACCATCTCCATCAATGTCGTATAACTGGAATGCCCCTGTTCTCCTCGAGTGAGCCACTAGATAAAGGTAGAGGCAGAAAGCAAAAGACGGACATTTAAGCTTTTCTTCTAGTTGACCGCGGGAAGTGACGCTTAGAGCGCAAATGAATTCTTTGAAATCAATCTCTCCGTTCTTGTCATCGTCGAATACGCTATCACACAACGCACATCAATACTCTATCCACCAGCGCCAAAAGAGGGAGACACATACTTGAAGACGTAATCGGCAAACTGAACAGGATCACCAAAGGGAAAGAATTGCTTGTAGATTTTAGAGAATTCTTCCTTGTTGAGTTTACCTGATGGACAATCTTTGAGGAAACCTTTGTACCTGTGCCCATAACATGTAAGACATATATTCATGCGGGGAGAATTATGAGGAGAGCCTTACCATTGCTGTAGCTCCTTCTTGTCGACTATAGAATAGCGTGTAGTCAGTACGTGGTATCATAGAGTAGAAGAGTTGCACCGCCATGCGTTTCAAACAGAATAGACAGAGAAGGGGGGACAGCTTACAATAAGTATTCTTTTGCAAGTCTCCCAATTGCTCTTGTGTGAGTTTCGACTGTGATTTACCCATGTTGTAGTTGGTAGTTGATGGCCAAGTCAGAAGAGGGGCCCGCCGAGTCCAAGTTACAAGCGTTGAGGCTGTGCAACGAAGCGAGCGGATGGATGTTCAGTCTTGCTTGGAACAGCGACTGTGTAGACTGTTGTATTCAGTCAATAGGGACAGACTGTAGCTGGGAACAACAGGACGAGCGTGTTCCAGTTGATGAATGACGCGAAGCTACCTTCTGTTCACCTCTTTGCACAGCTCAAGCATCTCCCATTACATTATTCAACAGTTGCATGCTTAAACCCAGACTGTTATATTTCCTTACACCTCGCTCTTATCACCCTGCAGCAGCCCAAGCAACACTCCCTCTTTCACACCGATTTGTCAAAATAATGTCGAAGCCAATGACAGCAGCTGCAATAGCCAGTTCCTTCAAGCAAGACTTGCAACAGAATGTAGTTCCATCTGTAACTTTACAAATAGGTCGCCAACCGAAACTACTCGGCATTCGTTCGTTGTTCAACTTTTTATATTCAAAGCAAAGCAAGGGCTAATGTGTAATAAGATCAGTCGCCAATGCAGATGAACCTTCTAGATTGTATGCGGAATCTACAAAGAAAGCATGCGAAGAGTTGGGCATTGAATTCGCTTTTCGGATCGTTGGCAATCCTGAAGCTAAATCACAACCTAGTGATGTCGAACAGGCAGTATTGGAGGCAAATATGGATGATAGTGTGGATGGTATCATGGTACGCCATCTCTCCCTATATTTCCCATGAGGTGTTCTGATCGGAGTGGAACAGATATACTATCCCATCTTCAGGTGGGCGGCAGGGCAATCGCATTCAGTATCATAGCTGATGTGCGGTCCTTCGCGGTCCACAGCCCAGCAGAAGACTCCTACCTACAACAAACAGTCTCCCCAATCAAAGACGTAGAAGGTCTACATTTCGTCAGTCTCCCTTTGCATAAGTAGTGACTCGCTCACGCCTCATGCAGTTCTTCCGATTCAACCTCTACCACAACATTCGCTACCTCTCTCCATCCTCGCTCAAATCAGGCGTATTCCCTTCCCTAGACCTAGCATCAGACCCAACTGGAAGCACAGAACCCGCTCCAGGTCTGGTGAAAGCAATCTTACCTTGTACTCCTTTGGCCTTGGTTAAAGCTATGGAGTACTTGGGTGTCTACAATCAAGTATTACCATTTGGTCAGAGGGCGTTCGGGAGGACCATCAGTGTGATTAATCGGTGAGTTGCTTTTCCGTCATTCGCGTCAGTTCGCATTCACTGACGCTCGCTCTCTGTCACAGATCCGAAGTCGTAGGCCGACCATTAGCAGCCCTTCTAGCGAACGACGGCGCTCGAGTCTTTAGCATCGATATTACAGGCATAGTAGAATACACTCGTCGTTCGCCTGCTTCTGAATCTAAACCCGCTTGGCACCCGAGGCATACGACGCTCGATTCCACTTTGACGCTGAAAGAATGTTTGGGCATGAGCGATGTAGTCATTTCTGGTCCGTACTCTCTCTTTCTATGGGTGTACTGGTTTTTCTGATGGTAGGCATAAATCAGGCGTACCGAGTAATGATTACAAGATAGCGACGAGCGATTTGAAAGATGGTGTGATCGCGGTCAACTTTAGCTCGGCGAAAAACTTTCAAGCAGATATAAGGGATAAGGTTCGTCCTACCTTTCCTCCCTCAGATTCGTCTGATTCAGGTGATGGGTCCGAACAGGCTTCAATCTACCTTCCGAGCATAGGCAAGATCACAGTCGCTATTCTGCAGAGGAATTTGTTGCGCTTGGTTGGTTATCGGAATTCGTTAAAGAGTGAGGAGAAGCAGTAGATCTGAGTGTGTTGGAGGGGAATAGAAGGTAAGTCTCGTGCTTGACATAGCGGAATGATGTGTTGATGCTTTGTCGGTAGATAGAGTATTTATGCAATAGAGGTTCTTTAGATTGGCAGGAAGCGTTAACGAGTAGGAAGAGTCAACATAGAGCTCTGCGCAATACCGCTAGCGAAAACTTGGAGCGGAAACAACAGCCTGTGGCCCAGAAGGTCTTCAACGCAAGAGACTTGATTTCTTCTGTAATCTCGTGTTTTTGAACATCACAGCCCATCTGCGCATGAGTCCGCGGCCGTCTCTGATAAGGTTCATGAGGCTGCAGGTAGCGTATAGCACCATCTTCTACATCTCGGCTATTCACATGCCCCAAACACCCGAACTTGCAGTCAAATACGCTTCTCAGCAGCTATCCACCATGTCGACAATAGACAACGCCGTGACCTTTCTACGAGATCCGAACGTGCAATCAGCGCCAAACGACAAGAAGCTCGCGTTCTTGCAAGCGAAAGGCTTGAACCAACCTGAAATTGATGAAGCGATGCGGTTGAGCGCTGTACCTTCGTATAACCCTGCAACAGCGACAATGAATTATAGGAATAGGCAGGCGCAGCTACAGAATCAAAGGGATTGGCGAGATTGGTTCATCATGACTATCGTCGGAGGATCTGTTGCATGGCTAGGCATGTCTCTAGCTAGGGTAGGTCCATCCCTATACGGCGGCGCACACAATATTAATTGCTGTGTTAGAAATACCTATTGCCAGCTTTGCAACCACCTACAGAAAGTCAAATACAGCAAACGCAAGATGCCTTGACAGCGAAATATGATGAAGCGGCTGCTATACTGGCTCAACTACAACAAGATTCTGCTGAATTGAAACAGAGCATGAACGAACAGCAAGAGAAAGTGGACGCGGGTTTAGATTCAGTCAAGCAAGCTGTGAGCGAAATGCGGTTGGCAGATCAGGAGAGGAGCGAGACGATCAAGACGTGCAAAGAGGAGATTGACGCTATCAAAGAAATGCTACCAAAGGTTTGCCTTCTACCATTGATATGGGATTCGCGCTGATCGATTGCTCACAGATGATGGACAAGAACAAAGAAGCGCAGTCCATCTCCCTAGGGGAACTACAACAAGAACTCAAGTCTCTGAAATCACTCATGGCGGCTCGACCCAATGGACCAATCACTTCTACTCCTTCTTCAACACCTTACAGCACAACAGGTCGATTCGGCATTTCTTCACCTAGCGCTTCACCAAACCTACCGCCTATTCAGCCTGGTATACCAGCTTGGCAAAGAACAGCTACTTCGTCAGCTGATATTTCCAGGTCTGGTTCGCCTAAACCTGCTACGAACAATACACCGAGCAAAGAAGCAGAAGTCAACGTCACAGCTGAATGATTTGATCGTCCATGTATTTCGCGACACTATTGTACACTATGCATGTATACTTTATCGCTGCACAACCCTTCAAAACCCTTCAAGCTCTTCTATCCTCATAAAGGCGGATCACCCCTTGCTCTCGCTGCTTCCTGTTCCGCTTCTCTCCGTCTCCTTTCCTCAGGATGCACAAATTCTTCCTCGTACGGCCTAGCTTCTTCCATTGCCCTATCGCTACTTTCCTGCATCACCGCTCCTTCTTGGTTCGGGTTCGCATCTATAGCAGGGGGAGCGTCTTCATATTTAGGCGGCGGCTGCGTGGCAGGCGGTGGATAAGCATGTTGTTCAGCAGGCGCAGGTCGTAAATGTAGGGCGACAGGTAAAGAAGGCCAACTGGGCATGTGGAAGTGGAAATGACTGTGTTGTTGAGGTGGTGGTGGGCTTTGTGGTGGTGGTGCGTAGGATGGTTGATCCCAGGTTGTGAGGTAGCCTGGTAATCCCGCTGCTTGGCCGCGAGACTGGGAGTACGTTGGAAGCTCCGATCCCTTCAATGACCAATGAGCCCGGTTTCAAGTGTTTGGATGAAACGAAAGAGCGCACCTCTCCTCTCCTCTCTAAATCTGCTCGTTCAGCTGCTTGACGTTGTTGTATCGCTCGTCTGGATCGTTTCCTCGCCACAAAGAATCTGACAGACACACGCCATGTCAGCGTACAGCGGACTGCAGTAAGCAAGGACCTACCTGCCCGCTATCGCCAGTAATATGAGAGAGAAGACGCCTAATCAGAAAACGGTAATTGTTAGTTTGAAGGCTTGCATGTCATGCAAAAGGAGGATATACCGAGCGCGACAATTCCATAATAGAGGCTAAGAGGATGCCCCAATGATCAGGATTGCAATAATGCAAATCATTCGTCTGAGCTCACGTTGGACCTGGACCTGAAAATCTCTGTCTGGTTTGTTCCGTCGGTGTTTGACTCGCAGTTGACGTAGGCGACTCCGTGATGGGTATTGTAGATGACATCTACTCGTTTCCTTGCTCGTCGTTGTGCAGCTCCAAGTGAGCTCGCCAAGCGATGATGAAGATGAGGCGACACTTTGACTCTCGGCAGGAAAGAGATCGACAGTTCTCGGCCTTTCCCCAGACTCTTCTCTTCTATCGCAATCAGTCACACCCAGTCGTCCAGCACTCGAGCAGCGGTTGTGAAGCGGGAGTCACCGTATGAGCCATTAGAGATTGGTTACTGATGCAGAGAGAGAGAGAGAGAGAGAGGTAGTCAAACAATGCAGCTAGCTACACATTGCGTTGCAACACTATACACAGTACTTAGCAGCACTTGCTATCAGTAGACCTTGTATATACAGCCTTTGACAATCATACACTCAGGTTGGACAGTCACAACATAGCCCAAAAGATAGGTCAGAATCTAAAAGACCAACGAGCAATCAGTGAGCTCCCTCGGCGAATAAGCTATTGCTCACCTCGTCACATCGGCGGATTACCTCGCGCAATCGCAGCCTTCCTCTCTTCCTCCCTTCTTCTCGCTTCCTCAGGATGTATAAACTCTTGCTCAAACCTAGCTTCTTCTACAGCGAGACTACGGTCAGGTCGATCTACCGGTGTCCTCGTTCCATCCGCTTCTCTTTCAGTTGGTATAGGAGCAGCATCATCGTACTTTGGCGGACCATCATATGAAGGTAGCGTAGTCGTGTTCGTATTGCTCATAGGCATGTCTTCTGCTCTTCCTGGCCGCAAGTGCAAAGCAACAGGCAAAGACGGGAAATTACGTGGGAGGTGGAAATGGAAGTGAGAATGCTGTTCTGTTGGTGTGCTTCCGTGCGCTGGAGAAGGAACGGGTGGTGTTTCCCACGTCAAGTTGTATGATGGTAGACCGGCTGCTTGTCCTCTTGACGCGGAATAGGTCGGCAATCCACTGGCCTGCAAACGACTTACGATTAGAACTTGTAAGATGACACACGGGATTTGACTCACTTCGCCTCTTCGCTCCAGATCGGCTCGCTCAGTTTCCTGCCTCTGTTCACGTCTGCGTCGGTCCTTCTTCTTCAATAGATAGAAGCGAGTAGCAGCTGCTATCAGCACACAGGCAAAGACAGCCAACGCTACAGCTCCATAATATAACGTTGGACCAGGCGAATCTAACGAGGGTTGTATACTGCCACCTTGGGTTGATGAGCTCGTAGCAGAATCCGTGGAAGAAGTCGAGTCAGGCGCGATCTGCGTAGCTGTAATAGGCGTGTTCTGTCTGAGTTGCAATGTAGGCATGTCGTTGAAGTTCGTAATGTTTCGACGGTGCAGAACAAGAGAGAGAGCACTTTCGAAAATCTGGGGAAGCCGCCGCTTTCAAGTGGCAAGATAATCGGGTGATGCAATATCCCACGCGATAAGGTTGTGCGTCTCTAGATAAGTATATAATCCTATTCCATGACTGATCTATTGCCCTTGAAATCACCAATCGGGCCCTTTCACTTGCCCAGTCTTCTTCTGCTTTGGTCGCTCATCAGCATAATCAGCCAGAATATCAGGATAACCAGGCGAATCTTCTGCTTGCGTTGGACTCTTCTTTGCTTTTCGACCAGATCTAGGTAGAGCAGGCGATTCTTGATAGCTTGCTGGACTAGCGACTTGATTTGGTGTTCGCGAGGCTGAAAGCGGTACCAATGCAGCAGCAGGTGATCGAGTAGTTGCAGATTCTCGAGAGCCTTTCTTGAGCTGTTGCTTAGGCGTTTCTGGCTTTGGTTCTGCTGGAGGTGGGCCTACTATTCCGAAAAAGGTTCGAGGCGGTAGCTGACTCTTGTATTAGCCTTACGTCAAAACAGGCAGGGCATGACTTACTACAGAGTCAGCATCATCATCATCATCGTCTTCCTCTTCCTCATCTCGCTCGCCTTCCGTCTGCTCTTCATCGTCCCGCTCAGTCGGATTTTGCCTCTGTATCATCCGTCCTGCTGATCTCCCTTCACTTCCGGTTCCGGTAGGTAATTGCCTAGGCTGCCTCAACCATCCGCCCACAACGCCTTTCTCAACTCCATCATCCTTGTTCAATCTTTCAGCTTCTTTGTATTCCAATTCCCTGATGGTCTCTTTGCGGTTGAAGAAGAGACAACCTCCTAGCCGCCAGAGGTAGCCAGAGCAGCCAAAGCCTTGTCTTCGCAAGCTTGGTACGCGTAGAGTGAGCACGCAAAGGATGAGCATGAATTCAACCAGGATGAAAGAGATGATAGCGATCCTGTCATAGAATCAATATATGTCGTGTTGAGGCAGCAGGAAGCACTTACGTCAAGAGTAGAGCTAGACCGACTTGGTTATTGATGAGAAGCTGCTTGAAGGTGACCCGGTTTCCATTGGTAAACAGGTCCTTCATCTGCGATAGAGCAGCGCCCATCTTGCATGACCTTATGCTCCTTCAGGCGTGTCGGTAGTATAGAAAGAGATGTGAGCGAGAAGAGAAGAAGAGAAGAGGAAAGAAGATGTCGGTCGGAAGATGGCTTCCATCACAAAGACAAAGATTGGAAAAGGAGATGAGCATGATCAAACCATGGAGTTATGTGCAGTGCAAATGCAAACCTATAGTACAATTGAATTTCTTTGCTTCTTGTGCGTTTCCTTTCCCTTGAACCAAAACATGCAAAAATGATACAACCTGAAATGATACTAATACTAACCGATTCGACCCTCTTCTTTCTTGCGTTGTGTTGTATTTCAGTACATGAGACTGTCTTGACCACCGTCGTACTCGTAGTAATACTGGCCTTCGAAGTGTCCAGGGTCGAAATGACTTCCGCCATCGTATTGATTTATCCGACCACGTCCCCGACCACCTCTTCCTCGACCACGTCCCCTTCCTCTTCCTCTGCCATTGACATGCTGCATTGCGCTTGCATCGGGAAGACTGTCGCCGACAAAGTTACGCTCTTCGAGAATCGGAAGGGAATTGGCATGATTCGTTGGGAAGCTCGGTGCTTGTCTGCCTCGCTTGGGCTGATGGAAGGTCGGACGATGGGCTGAGTAAGCTGGCATACGAACAGAAGCATCCTCGTCGCCTTCGAAGGGTGCATAGGAGGCTGCTGTGACATTGTTTTCGTTCGCCATTTTGATGTTCTTGAACGAAGTTGGAACAAACAGACCAGTGGAAGTCCTTCTGTATGCCCAATCACCTCGAGCATTCTCTTTGCCACCTCTGTTCTGATGTCTTGGACCGGTGGGGATTGCAGGTGCTGAAATGCTGATTACATCGTCGTCTCTTTCACTCTCCTTTGATTCATGTGCCTCGCTTCTTGAGCCTTGAATCGCTTCCTTTGCAGCTCGACCCTTTCTGCCAGCTTTCTTGACAGCGGATTGATCGTTACGAACCGTCTCAGATTGCTGCTGGGGAATAGGTTTCGACCGTTGAGTAGTCTTGAATGATCTGACTGGCACTTCGTTCGACGTCATGGAAGAAGTCTCATCAGCCAGCTGAAAGAGATGATCGGACGAAGCAGAAGTCGAGGCCGAAAGCGAGTCATGGACTGGCGAGTCTTTTCTCATTGCAGACGCTGGCATTGACTTTGACAGCAAAGGTTGTGCACCACTTGATGGCCTTGCTGCATGAGGGATACTAGGCGGCGCGGCTGATGAAATTTGGGAAACAGATTTAGGCAAATCGGGGAACATGCCAGACAGGCGAGGCATTGAGGCGTGAGCGTAAGGCGTCATCGAAGGCGGCCTTTCATCAAGAGGAGTGGACAGAGGCGACGAAGCAATGGCTGCGAGATGAGACAGAGCTGGAAAGTCTGTTGCATCTGGCAATTTGGACTGCTCGGCGCTCTCCGCTGCCATTGACCTGAACTTGCTTCTTGATGGAGCTCGCTTCTCCGGCCCAGGTGAAGCACGCTGGAATGCCGCTGGTACAGGAGCCGGCCGAATCTGAGGCAACGGCTCGGGGACAACAGCAACTTCTTCCTCCTCGAGGCCAGGCGGATAAATCGGTGCCGTCTGGGCGGAAGCCGGATCTTCATCAACATACGAAGAGAGAGACTGTTTGACGGCTTTGGCTACTCTTTCGGCCTTGAACGCTTCGGCTCTTTGTTCCCGTTCAGCTTTCGTCGGCCCCTTCGAAGATTGAGATGCGGAAACAGGTTGAGGCGCAGAAACAGGTTGAGAGACAGCAGGTGAGCTCTGTTGAACCGGCTGTTGCATTTTCGGCGCTGCCTTGGCGGACTGCGGTACTTGTACAGGCAGCGAAGGCGTAGACACAGGCTGAACGGCGGGTTGGCGTATCGCTTGTTTGATTGGATTGCTCTGCTGCTTGATCTCAACAGGCTTGTCTGCTTTCGGCTTGACTTGCGTTTGAGTCGACGGTACGGGTGCAGGACTCATCGAAGGGAAGAACGATTGCGAGAAGCTAGGGGCTTGGCTAGCTTGAACGGATTTTGATGGCTGCTTAGCTGGTACAATGTTCGTCTTTGCTTGTTCAGTTACAGCCGACGGTACTTCCGGAGCAGGCGAACGAGCGGGAACTGAAGCGCTGAGACTCGCCTTTTTGTTCGGCTGAGATTGGTATTGCTGAGGCTCAGGCGGAAACGACGGAGGTGTCGGAGCAGTGGGTTTTGCCTTTTGTTTCTGTATCTTGGCGTGAGGCATTTGACCTGCAGAAGGGGTGGTAGCGGCAGTCTGAGGCTGTTGTTGAGGCGCTGGAGGCGCGCTCTTCTTCTCAGATACGGACTATAAGTTGTCAGATCCACTATCGAGTATACAGTGCGACGGAAAGCTTACAGTAAGAAGATAATGTGCAGCCAATTCAGGCGAGTTGTTCGACGCAGCCATCGCTTTGACACTCTGCTCGCGAGTGAAACCCATGCCAACGAGATTGTCAATAACAGCAGCTAGTGGTCCAGCTGACTTGACTGATTCGGCGGGACTTGAAGAAATCTCTTGCTTGGGCTCAGCCTTTTTCGGTGCCGGTGCCGGTTTTGGCTTTTCTTTCTGTGGTGGTGACCAAGTTGTGCCATCAGCTTTGGTTGTCAGACCAGCTTCTATCAGGAGAGCGACGGCTTCAGGCTTGCCGGACTCCTCGGCCAGCTCGATGAAAGACGTCTTTACTGAAGATGGAACACGAGTAGATTCAGCATTGTAGTCTGCTGTGGGCGGATACTCTTCGAGGAAGTAGCGAATCATGTCGACGTGACCTCGAGATAGAGCGTAATGGAAAGCTGTAAAGCCTTTCGAATCTCGTTCTTCATGCTGCGCGCCTGTGATAATAAACAGGTTTGTACAATACCAGGTGAATGTCTTGCTGTAACTCACCATGATCGAGCAACCAAGCTACCTCAATCTCGGTTGACTTTTTAGCAGCCAAATGTAGCAGAGTATCCCGGTCTTTACTCGCTTCATTCTCTGGGCCAGAAGCATCAACCTCGTCCTCCCAGATAGCACTCTTGACAGCATGAAAATTGCCAGATCTAGCAGCAGCAAAGACTTCAATCCTTTTCTTGCTGCGAGCAGCTTTTCGATCTTCAGCTTTCTGACTGGCTGCCATTGCTGCTTTCTGCTGCGTCGCAGTAGCCTTCTTCTTCTTCTCGGCTTTCTTTCTCGCAGCTTCGCGTTTTGCTTCAGCTTCCTCTTCAGCTAGTAAGGCAGCTCGTGCTTTCTTCGCGGCAGCTTCCTTCTGTCTGCGCAATTCGTCGTCTTCTCGCGCTTTCTTCACTCGGGCTGCCTTCTCCGATGCAGTTTCTGGTGGAGGTGGATCTGGCTTGCGATGGAATTGATAAGGCTCGTCTGCATCTTCATGTGATCTGCTGTGATCTGCTGTAGGCAACATTGAGATCTGTTCAGCCATACTCAGGCGAAAACACTGAGCCGCGTACAATACGAAGGACCACCGCCAAAGAACATGCCAGACATTCCAGCAGGCATACCGAATGGACTAAAGAAGCCCGAGAGAGGATTGCTGCGGACTGGCGCGCGATTCTTGCCTTTACGTGAATGTGCCCGATTTCGTGCTGCTTCTTGTAGCATTTCATCAACTGCATGAAGCTATAAGCCCATGCGTGGTCCATCGCAAATGCCCACATACCGATCCAGGCGAACATGAACTCTGCAGTCAGCTCTACATTGCGAAACAGGATTAGCGTTTTTATGTAACGGTAAAGTGAGACATACCATCGTCGTCTTCATCATCAAAGTAGCCATACTCGTCATCCGAATCAGACTGAGGACTTGCAGCGCCAAAGCCAGCGAAAGGATTTCTGTTGCCAGCCTTTGCTCGATTCGCTTGCTGAGTTTCATGCTTCTCGACTGCAGCAATAGCAGCTCCTAATCTCTGAAACTGGTTCGTCGCGTCTGGATTGCCCAAATTTCTGTCCGGGTGCACTGAGACGAGCGCATATAATTTTAGCTGGAAGCGCTTTTCATGCATTGGCGCCAGACTCACCTAGGAGGGCTTTCTTCTTGTAAGACGACTTGCAGACTTCCAACGTAGAACCCTAGCAGGCAGCAAAAGGACGAATTAGCTCATATGGCCAGGTCAACAGCGATTTCTTGAAAATACATGTCCAACACCGAGTTCCACGTAAGCCTCTTGCAGAGTCAGCTTCATGCTTGCGAATCAAGCACGTCTAGGGTATCAGGAACAGCAGGGAATAGTGACCTTGAGCGGGTCGTCGCGCTTGGACAAAAAAATTAAGCGTGGCAAGCAAGTAGGTGCATGAAGCAATTCGGTAGCTAGAGTATGCATTTACAGCTCATCATGATCAGCATCCGCACCTGCAGCTCTAATCTTGTCCTTCATCGCAGCCCAATCTTGCCATTCTCCTTTACCTGCCATCGGGTTCTCTTCTGCATCTGCAAAGTTCAATGGAGTATCTGGTTCAGGCGCAGCAGAGCGAACAGGTCCATGATCTATAGGCGGAGCTGCTTTGATGTCGCCCAAGACGGCTGTCGCTGTTTGAGAGATGCCTATTGACTTGCGAAGCAGCGCTTCAACGCGATTGAAGTAGCCAATGGTGTCCTTCAATGCGAAGCCACTCCTGACCATAGAAGTATCCCATAGAGTCAGAGTATTTTCTCTGAGATCTTCATCCTCATCGCCAACGTCTTCGAGCTTGTCCATGAGACCTTCAATCAGAGGGTGACGAGGATTGATTTCTAGAACCTTCTTCGCATTGCTAAAGTAGTTGTTCATCATGCTGTCTTGCTCTCGAGCGTTGTTTTGGGCAGCCTAAGGATGCTATCAGCCGATGTCCAATCTACAAGAGCGATTTCGCACCATCATTCGCTGCATGTTACCAGTCCAAGCGCTGCATCCGTTTAGTCAGTACAGACGAATTGAAGGAGACAGTACATACAACTGATCAGTGACAACAGCACAGGGCGAAGTAGTCAATCGGCTGGAAATCACAACTGTCATGCGGTCAGCTCAGATTGAAGCAAATCACAGCATCCGGCATACCTTCGCTAATACTATCCGATAGTTCCTTCTTGAAATAAGCAGTCAAAGCCTTGTATTGCTCTCTGAACTGTTCTTCTTCCTCTTTTTCCTTTTCATCTGTCCGATTGGGAAGATTGATCAGTCACAGAGCGATTATAGGCACACCAACGCACCTTCATCACCAAATACTAGACCCTTCTTGGCCACGTCTTGGAACTTCAATCCATCCCATTCTCTCACTCCGCCAACCAAAAGCTCATCAAGTGGTTCCAAAAACCAAAGCACCTCATAACCCCTCTGCAACACACGTTCAACAAACGGGCTTCTCGCCAACTCTTTCGCGTTCCCTCCTGCAGAAGCAGCAAAGTAAATCTGGCTTTGTCCCAGTCGTCTTCTGCTGACATATTCGGTCAAAGAAGTGCTTTCCGCAAAGGAAGATTCGAATCGTAGCAGTTTCATAAGTTTAGGTCGAAGCTTGCTATCTTCGTGTGCACCGAGCTTGAGAGCTGATCCGCCATGTTTCCAGAATTCGGCGTATTTCGCTACATCGTCTTCATCAGAGGAAGAAGCGTAAGATTCAAGTAGAGCAATGGCTTTGTTGATGAGGCTGCGCTGAATCTGCTTGACTGATCGGCTTGCTTGAAGCGAATCTCGACCAACGTTCAGTGGTAGATCGTCCGCGTCAACAATCACTTTCATGTATTGAATCCACTTGGGAATATAGTTTGGGCCGAGATCTGAAGTGATGTAAACTCTTCGGACGTAGAGACGGATCGCATCCAGATCAATATAGTTCTTTGCAAAGATGTCGTTAGGGATGTTGGCCGGCATGTAGATGAGAGCACGGAAAGAAGTCGAGCCTGCGTCGCCTTTGATATGTGACCAGAAGAGAGGCGGTTCGCTTTCTTTGTAATGTGCTTGGTAGAAGGAGATGTAGTCTTCATCGCTGACGGTCTTTGGGTCTCTGCAACATCATCAGTTTTCATGCTTTCTGGGCTAAACAGGCAGCTAACCGCATCCAGATAGGCGGCTGATTGTTGATATGTTGCCAACCACTACTTTCGACTTCTTTTGACTCTTCTTCAGTAGATGGATCCTCGCTCTTCTCGTCTTCAGTCGTTTCTTCGTCTGCTGACGTTTCTTGGGTTGAAGGAGTTTTCTCCGACCAAAGGTAGATAGGAGCAGTAGTAGAAAAGGTAGAATGCTTGTTGATAAGGGTCTTGAGCGTCTCTTCTTCTAGGTATTCTAGTGCATCGTCTTTCAGGTGTCTGCCTGGCTATTAGCCTGTACCACTTTGGCAAGCTGATTACTCACAAAGTGATCTCTGTCCCGCGACCAAGAGTGTTGCCTCTAGGGTCCTTCTTGACAGTGAATTCAGATGCGTCTGCTTTAGACTCAAAGACCCATTGCGTGTCGTCGTCCTTCGACTTGGAAGCAACTTCGACCCGATCAGCTACCAAAAAGCTGGAGTAAAAGCCTAGCTGTATGATCAGCAGTAGTTCTTGCGGCTACATAGAGCATACCGAGACCAAATTGTCCAATGAGGTTGGACGACTTCTCGCCTCCGCTCTCCATCTTTGTCAAGAATTCCGAAGTGCCAGATCTAGCAATGGTACCAAGGTTCTTCTGTAGTTCTTCTCTAGTCATGCCTACGCCAGAGTCGGTGATGACCAGCGTTCTAGACTCTTTGTGCGGCCTGATGGAAATGTTCAAGGCAGGAGCGGCATCAAGGATAGAAGGGTCTGTCAAGGCCAGAATGCGAGTCTTGGAAATGGCATCTCCAGCATTCGAGGTGAGTTCTCGCAGGAAGACGTCCTTGTGATGGTAGAGGTGCGACACGACGACGCTCATGAGACGCGAAATGTCTGACTGGAAGGGAACAGTGACTGCTTCATCTTGAGCGCATACGAGTGCTGCGAAAGCAGGTAGCAGCAGCCGTAAGAGGCGCATAGTGTAGTTGGCTGTCGAGAGGCAAGGCAACTCTTGTCCGTGAACGACGTGTCATATCAATGACATCTCAGCTGTACTCATTCTCGAGCTCGTTGGTCCTATCAGCAAGCTTAATCGGCCACTTGCGCAGGCTGGGAAGAGTGCAGCGAACATGACCTGCAGTCTTGAACTCTGCTTGATTCTTTTGATCGCTCACGTCTGTTGCTCTGCTGAGCTTTATGTATCGCCTCCATGTTGCGGGTGTCAAGATTCCTTGTGGATGTTGTCCAGAAGAGGTAGCTGGCCAACTTTGATGTCGCAAGATGCTTCGCTCAGCAAATGTCAAGCGATTTTCAATCAATTCTACCACGTCTGGACCCGGGCTTGGCTGGCTACTGAGTAATTCTTATCATGATTCCGTCATCAAGCGAGCATCTCAATATCGTAACGCTTGATCAGGCGCCTCGAGACTCATTCCGACCATGAAAGCTCTATCGACCAGCGGGAAAAAAGCAATCCTCGGGAGTGATCTGCCAGGTCTTCCAATATTACTTCTACCTCTTTCAATACACGTGTGATCTGCTCTGCTTTGCATCAGCGCCAGATGAGCCATAGCCACCGGAGCTGTGCTTGA